>CM052549.1:61249596-61298461 GCA_028533065.1 Trachops cirrhosus
ACAATACCACCTAACCAAACTATTTCTAATGATGTTAAATACAATTGAGAACTGCTAGAGACAAACAAACAAATTTTTGGCCAACCTATTGATGCCCAATCTGTGGGAGAAGAACAAGACACACATCAACTGAGATTTTTAAAAACTGTTCAAGTTTCTGGTAACTTTGACCAGGAACCCCAGTGGTACATGAGCAGGACTATACTTTCTGTACTTCAGTCACTTTCCTTCATTTCAACAAGGTGAGCTGGGGCTTGGTCTTTGGAGGGAAGAAGGAGCAAAGTTTCTCCTGGACATATTTGTATCCTGTTTCTATGGCATACTTGTTTGTGTGTGGAGGGCAGGTAAATGCGAGGCTCCTTTTAAACTCTACATTTATCCAAATATGAGTTATTTTATTTTTAGGTTTTTGCATGGATGCATAGGTTTTGTGATGTGTAATCATGTTGAATCAAAGCAAAATCAATTGCAAAATACAAGCTATGTTTTCAGTTATACTCTCACACATCTCTCTACATAGATACAAACCTTTTACTTAATAAACTCTGAATGGAACATTTATAAAAATTTATGAGAGCGTAACTTTGTAATTACAGTGCAAAATAGATAGGAAATAATTTACAAGTATGATGATCACATTTGCAACTGAAAAAACTCAGGAGCCTTATCAAACTGAATTTAAAAAGCTCTTACTTTGTTTGTCAGCTGAAAACACGGTTCAGAATTTAAACCATTAATTAAGTATCTGAGAGAAGCGTACAAGTAGGAAAGGGAAATATAAAAAGGCTGTATTTGCTAAAAGTATTTAAATTCAGCTGTTAAAACAGGAAATGCAAGTTGAATTTTAAAGTAATGTTTGCAAGTTATGTAGTATATTGGACTTAAAAGTGTTTAAACTTTTGAAGTGTGGCTAATTTACAATAATGTTTTCTGACTAATATATAAACTCCATTATAGTCACAAAAATCATTCATTGTTGCTTGTCAGTTTCGATAAAAAAGGGGAGGATAAAAGGAAAGGAGGGCCCCTCTCCCTCACCAGCAAAGGATGACCTATACTCAATGCCCACACTCCAAATGGAATGGCAATGGAGATGAGTAAATTTGTTCCAAGCAGCTAGATGTCTAGGTGATCTTGTTTAGTTGTTTGTTTTCCCTTTTTTTTTTGCCATACTGTATGTGTTTGAAAGTGATTTGCCTAAATGTCAATTTACATTTGTTCTTGGCCCCAAAGAACAATTTGGTTGGCCATCTATAGCCAATTTAATCAAAACGCATCATTAGAAAACATTCCTTGTAATCATATTACATTCCACAGTGTGAGCTAGATATTCATCATGCCCTAAATAAACTTAGCCATCTAATCAGTTTCAACTTCATATAGAGCTGAATCACCTCTTGCCTCAGTTAGAAATGGGTATTTTTCTTATAAGAACAATTCTGTTCAATCATGGGCCTGTCAGAATCAATCACTGTGAGCTTTCTAAATATATGGACTGTATTTGTCCCTGGATTAGAGTTAGTGAATTAAACACCTATTCACCTCTCTTTCATTCCCTTTATTTTAAGTTGTGAGAGCTCTCCAATAAGGAGGTACTGCCCAGATTAATGGACAAGTAGCTCCTATTGCAGTCCTATGTAACTTCCCCTCCTGGAAGGTTCCAGTGAATTCCGGGGCTGAGCCCTGTTTGTATGTAATGCACTTTATTGGATCTGAAAAAATATCCCCACTTCTGTGAATGTTGTAGATAGAACCTGTGCAGGAGAAAATGGAGGAAGAAGGAAATGATTTTTTGAAGGTTTTTTCCCTCTCTATTATTCCACATATACTCAATTCTTTCCCAGCCTCAACAGATCAAAAGAATCTAAGAAGCTAATAAGCTTCAGACAATTTACTACCTTTGACTCAACCCAGATAGCCACCAATAATTTTCTTTTCATTTCCTTATAATTTAATTTGCTAAGTTACCTCTGGTGGTTCCAGAAAAAAGCAGGTAATGGAATAAAATATTTATATCATCATTGTTTTATATCATCATTCCTTCATTCGTGATGAAATAAAATAGAATAAAAACTCTTTATTGTATATTTACATTAAAAAGTCCCCAAATCTTGGTTATATTTCCACAAATAAATGATATTTCTTGCTATTACTTGTACCAGGACCCCTATTTCTCTACAAATAGAAGTTCTTTTATGCATCATGTGGATTATAAATAGCCTTTCATATACTTCACACTTTTGCTAATTTACAGGGGGAAAGTCTGATTTTACAGTTTAGTTTTTCTTCAGGAAAACTTAGCATGTAGGAGAATGTGGTAAAGACTAGCTAAGTATTCATCAAACGCATTTTCTCTTCTTCCTGGCACATAGCTGACTGCATGTCTCAGTCTCCCATGGAATTTGTTGTGAGGCCGTACGACTGAGTTCTAATGAATGGCGTGTGAGCAGCCGTGATATGCCCGGCTCCCAGGCTGGGCCCGTCGGAAACCGGGCAGCTCTTTATTCCTTTCCCCAGTGGGATATCAATGCCCATGGAGTTCTGGGAAACCATAATTGAAGAAAACACAGTCCAATCATCCTCAGACTTTGAATGAACTCCCTGCCCCACCCCACACATACACTTGCCTAGGACCACCTGGACTGTTTTCCTACGGAAAAATAAACCTGAATTTTGTTTAAGCCATTGTACCTTTAGGGGTTCAGTTTGTTATTACGCTTAATATATCCCATCGAAATATAAGAACTATAACTGAGAAATTGGAAATGAAAATAAAGATAATTAAACAATTTATGTTTTTAAATAAAACTATTTGAAAATAAGCTTCAAGCTTTACTAGATCCTGGGAACACGATGTGCTTCTAGGTCCTGTGGTCGATGAAGGGGTGTGAAAAAAGGCAGAGAAACTACCCGCCTTTATATACTTTTTGATACACACTGCATGATGAGTCTCAGGAATGGAGCAGATATAAACCTTCCCTAAATACGTCCTGTCTCCAGCAGATGTGCTGAGATCCAGGCTCTCATGACACACCCTGACACAGGTGTTTCTGCTCCACTCCAGAGCCAACCTTGATGGAGGCAGGCCCCCCTCACTGCACTTGCAGAACTGAGAAAGAGATGCTGCACAGAGAAATGCAATTCAAGCTTTGGAATAAAGTTGCTCTTGGAGTCCCAAATGTGATTAACATTATTCCTGTGATCAGTTTATTGAACCAAAGCTTGATCCCAACTCTTTTCAGCCATCGTTCTACATAAGTAGAAATAAAGTGTATTTAAGCTCGTTAGTACTATTTTTTTAAAAAGATTTTATTTATTTATTTTTAGAGAGAGGGGAAAAGAGGGAGAAAGAGAGGGAGAGAAACATCAATGTGTGGTTGCCTCTCTCACTCCCCCTCCTGGGGACCTGGCCTGCAGCCCAAGCATGTGTCCTGACTGGGAATTGAGCCAGTCACCCTTTGGTTTGCAGGTTGGCATTCAATCCACTGGGCTACACCAGCCAGGGGTAGTATTAAATTTTTATATGAATTTTCAAAATACTTTTTCAACAAAACAGGTTTATTGTTATTGATGCTGCTGTTGCTGCTTTGTTTTTTATTATTAACATAAAAGCCAATATATGTTCATTTTAGAAAACACAAATGAACAAAAAGAATAAACTGTCATCTTCTAAACATCATGGCTGTCAGGTATCTTATATAGCAGCTCAAATTCCAAGCGTGAGCACGACTTCAAACAAGGCAGGAGCTGCATTGCCTTTAGGCTCAGAAGTCACACAGCATCACTTATAGCATGTTCTGATCAGGGAAGCAGTCATAGCCCACTGGGGTTCAAAGAGATGGGATGTAGAACCTACCTTTCAATGGCAAAAGTGTCAAATAATTTTGGGACCATGCTTTAAAAACCACTGCAGCTTTATTAGTATCTTGGCTGCAAGTAACAGAAGACTGAAGTAGGATGGGCTGAAATAATAAGGACATTTGTTTTGCAGCATAACCAGAGGTAGAGATGTCCCAGGCTAGTTCAGTTACTTGGTTGTTCAGAGCCTCTGTGCCTTCTGTCTTTCTGATCTTCTACACTCAGCGTATCAGCAGTATTTAGTCTCACAGGCACACTGAGCTGCATGCAGCAGCTCGGGCGTACTGAGGAATTAGATCTCACATCCAATGAAGCAGACAGACATTGACTAAGGTTGATCAGTTTTTCTTAGGAAGGCAAATCTTTCCTTCAAGTCCCCAGAAATCTTCTCCTCATGCCTCATTAGCTAAGACCATGTTATTCCTCCCTTGGCAAAACCTATGGCAAAACATGCTTGGTACTCTTATTTTCTAAGGTGAAAGTGAGTGCTGCAGAGAGAAAAAGGGGATGTGAAATCATTGTTGGTAGGGAAGTCCTTTCCCACTTCCTCTCATGGTCCAGGTATAAAAGATGATTACATTTACATGGCACAGTAGGGTGTACTAGAGTTTGGCTTGGAGGGTATCTGTATGTGGTTTGCTTTAAAAAATGTTTTCTTTATATATATAAGAAAACATTTAAATAGAAAGATGTTAAAAATTGAATTTGTAAAAACTTCAAAATAAAACCTTTCAAATATTTTTTTTAAAAAATAAATTGTTATGATATCACCACTTTAATCACAATTAAATTTCCAGGACCTACTTTTCTATACATCCTTATACTTTACTTTTAAAAAAAATGCAATCATTATTTCTATTCTGATTGTAATCATCTTTTGATGAAAGCTACTGTGAAACCTTTCCCATCGCAATATATCCCTGTTACAATATCACTGTTAACAGATAAAAAGAATTCAAGTGTATGATTATATGTTAATATAATCAACCTAATAAACATTGATGTTATTTTGATTTCCTTTTCTTCTTTCCTTTTTTTTAATCCTTGCCTGAGGACATACTTAGAGAGGAAGGGAGGGAGAGAGAGAGGGAAAGAATCATTGCTGTGTGAGAAAGATTGACCAGTTGCCTCTCTCGCACTCCCCACCAGGGAGGGCACCCCAACCCAGGTACTAGTCCTGACCAGAATCGGACTGTGACCTTTAGGCTTATGGGACTATGCCCAAACAACTGAGCCACAACAGCCAGACTGACTTATTTTTCTTCTAAAATATATTTTAATAGACATTCTTAATTGTTTTACTGAATTAAAATTTCTTAAAAACTGCCAATTTATATATACGACAGCAAAGTTTATTCATCTATTTGACAAATTGAGAAGCATGTTTTATGCCAGGCCTTATTCTGGACACAGGATTCAACAATTTAAACAAACAAGCAAAAGACAAAAACTCTCCCTCCTGCAGCTCACACAGTAGTATATGAGAGGATCCATTTCCCTTAACTAATAATATCACAGGGACTTGTAAAATTATGGCTATTTTGAGGGGGGAAACTAGTTATTTTAATGTTTTATTGCAAACATAGTCTTCATAATTGCTTGCTGATTATTTGTATTTCATGATCCCATATCCTTTCTTTGATTGCATATGCTAACCAACACCTGTGCATGCTAACATAAGGCAATAATTTTCACCGGAGAGTTATTTAGAAACTGTATGGATAGTCACAAATATTTGTTATGCTAAGTAAGACCTTTTAAAATAGAAGTTGACCTACAAATTTCCTTTTAAATAATTCATCAAATTGAATGAACTAAAAGATATAAAGATTGAATGTGAATCATGTGACTGCAAAGAACCTCTCTAATTCCTGATATTTTTTAATTGTGTGCATGAACTTAAAAGAGCTGACATTTTGAAGTTAGACATTATTTAGCTTAGAATGCCAATTAACCTCTTACAAAAACTGTGTTACCTACAAAACAAGGAACATTAAACTCATAACCACAGCCCTGGCCGATGTAGCTCAGTTGGTTGGAACACCGTCCTGTATACCAGCTGAAGGTTTGCAGGTTTCCATACCCCCATCAGAGCACATACCTAGGGTTAGGCTTCAATTCCCAGTCGGGGTACATACAATCCCCAGTCCAGGTGCACTGGAGAGGCAACCAGTCAATGTTTCTCTCTGACATCTATGTTTCTCTCTCTCCCTTGCTCTCTTCCTTCCTCTTTCTCTAAAGCAATGAAAAAATGCCTTCAAATGAGGATAAAAACAATCACAACTACATTTTCATTTTAGTTATATTTTGTCATTTCCACCTTTCATGGATAGAATGGCACTTGGATCAAATAATTCTCTAGAAAGCTGTCTTCCAAGAGCTGTGTCTACTGGACTTGAAAAATGCTATCTAGGTATTTGCAGTGTAGAAGAACTTGTTTTGCAAAGGCCAATGGTGACACTTCTCCCATGCATGTAGCTCTTGTTATTCACTAATCAGCAATGGAGACTCGACAGACTGTTCTGAGTGTTGGTTTGCTCAAGGTGATGATCTCTCTTCCAGAGCATCAGTTTCCCCATTAACCCTACAAGTCCTGCTGGGGGACTGTAGCAGTGTTGGTAGGGCAAGAAAGAGACTGCTGTGGTTTAGACATTCCCTGCCTACTCTGACATGGCCCTTAATTGAGTTAATGAATTTGAAGTGCCCAGCAATGCACTGGAAAACACACTGGCAGCGTTCAAAAACACTGCTTGCCTTTCCTATGTCCTCATGCTAGTTCACGTTCACAGTGTGCTTACCGTGTGCCAGGAATACGATAAACATTTCGAATCTCATTGGAGTCCCCTAAGGTGGTGCTATTATTATTCCCATGTTACACATAAGAGAGTAAACTCTTGCAGAGGTCACATAATTGGCCTCAGATGATCCAGTTAATAAATAACAGTACCTAGAATTCTGAAACATGACTCTTTTACCTCTGAAATGCTATGGTGGATGCATCTTCAGATAACCCACTGAAAAAACTAGAAATCTAGATTTTTTTCTCAGTAACATGGAGCTACTTTGATTTTTTTTAAACCTCTGTATCTCTCTCTGTAGCCCATGATACAGACACCCAGTGACCTTACTGGCTGCCTGGAGATGCCCTGGGAAAGACTGCATCTTGACACTAAAATGAAAAGAACCTGTGAGGAAAACCTCCAATGCCATTTTAGTTTAAAAGCTGGTTTTCAATGGCCCATTATGTGTATTTTGAGCTGAATTATATTCCTTCCCAACCAAATTCATATGCTGAAACCCGAACTCCCAGTACCTTAGATTGTGACTTTATTTGTAAAGGGGGCCTTTAGAAAGGTAGTTAGGGTAAAATAAGGTTGTATGGATTAGCCCTAATCCAATATGGCTGCTCTCCTCATGAGACAAGAAGATTAAGACACAGACATGCATGGAAGAAAGACCAAGTGGAGACACAGGAAGATGACCTTCTATATACCAAGAAGAGAGGACCTCAGAAGAAACCAATCATGCAAATACCTTGACCATGGATTTCTAGCTTCCAGAATCATTAGAAAAAAATTTCTGTTTAAGCCACCCAATCTGTGGTACATTTTTATGGCAGCCCAGCAGACTAATACAAAAGGAGTTGAATACTTACTAGTAACTGAAATTAAGAGCTTCCCTAATTATTCAAAGTTCCCTTTTAAAATTCAGAAAAATGAACAGAAATATTTATAGGTCAAATCCAGTAAGAAGAATTTCAAGTGATTTTACAAATTATTTTTTATACAGAATTTTATCACCCCAAATGGAAGGCAGCTGAGAGGATCAGTGATTGAGACCTTGATACCTCACGTTGTTCAGTTGAGCTTGATGATGCTCATGACATCTGTATATGATCTGAAGGCAAATTGCTGGTACTTCCTGGATTTCTGCACACAGCTACTGAAATATAGTTCCCATAGAAAGAGTAAACCTTTGCAGGTTCTCACTAGATTTGCTGTGGATAGGCAAATGCAGCAGTGCCTGAGAATTATGGCAAATGACTGCTGTTAAAACGAGAAGTACGTGTATGACTAACAGAAACAGAAATAGAAATACCAACAAAGAGAAAAAAAACTGAAGAACAAAGTAAATATTATCCAAAGATATTAAAAGGGATTGTTTCTAACAAAAGTCTCTTTGACTTTCAATTCAATAAATATTTTTAAAGTCCATGCATTGTACTACAGGGGAAATTAGAAATTAGATATTAACCCTGACTGTTATCTCGAATACTTCTTGTTATGATATGAGAAAAAAGACATAGACATAAATAGCCATAATTTCATGTAGTCTTTGATAAAATCTGATAGGGGAATAAAAGTTGTGATGAAATCAGAGGACAGTGAAGGTCATTCTGGCTGGAGCATTGGACATTCGTGTCAGGTCTGCAAGCTGTGTGGCCTTTACTCCGGTGGGGTTGCAGGAGGAGACACTTGCTAGGCGGTGGATCGGCACAAGAAAAACAGATGCTGTTGAGTGCGAATCATGCTCAGTGAAAAAGCAGGACTCTGAGTGGAAACATTGAGAAAAAGGGGTCATTGACCCTGCACTTGGAATTAAAGCACTTGGGCTTGAGTCTTGTATTCCTCATGTAGTAGATTTATAACTTCAGTCTCCTGAACCTCAAATTGCTCATCGGTGAAAGAGAAGTAATGACTCAAACCTCACAATTATGAATATTAAAAGTGAGTAGCCTGTGTGAAATCTCCACCTAGCAAAGCCTGATATGCAATTAAAATTCAGCAAATGTTAGCTGAACCTAAGGAAGTTAGATTTGATTCTATAGGAAACAGGAGCCAGTAAGATTTTTAAGCATGAAAGTGTGATGACCAGAGCTAGACATTTGGAACTGTATCCCAGTTATACTGCTATTCCAGTAATACTGTGTGTAGAATGAAATAGACGGCAGCCATTGTGCAAGAAGGAAGACCCATTAGGAGAGCAGTATTAACAATAGCACAGCTTTGAAGCCTGAAGCAGGGTTGTGCTGGGGGGTGGAGGGTGGGAAGGTGGGGGTGGGTGTGAGAGTCTTACGGGGTAAATGGTACTAGGATATCTGCCCTGGGACTTACCCAGCTGTTCAGAAAACTAGATCCTCATCCTCTGGCTCTTTTCTCAAGTAATGGCATGACCTCTACTGAGCTATGTAACTGCTATGGATTCCAAGTTTTCTCATACACAATGAAAAGAAATAGGAAAATCTCTAAGTATTCCTATAGCACAAAAATATTTCATGCTTATTTGAATCAATTAAACTTAAGTTGACTAGATGAGAAATGAAAGAGCATAAGGGAGGTAGAGAAATTGAAGATGACATGAATCAAAAAGCTTTAAATATAAGTTAGTGTGTCAGTAGAGGATGAGATTTCTAGGAATATGGAAGGCAGGTTTGGGGAGAATATAATGAATGCCACTTCTAACAGTTTGAAGGGCTGTTCTTCAAATACTTAGTTTTGTGGGTTTATGAACATTCAACAGATTATTTTATATTATCTGCTACACCATGTAAATGTCAGACTTGAAAGAAAATGTTTTTTCTTTAATTTGTAGATTCTTTTCATTGGAGATTCAACCAACAGAGGGATAATGTACTATCTGATTGAAAGACTGAATGAAACCTTGCAGGAATGGCAGAAAGTGCATGGCACTAAATTCTATCACAATGTCAACAATGGGAAGACTTCGATCAGTTATTCCTACTACCCTCAGTTCTGGATAAGCCCTTCGTTGAGACCAACATTTGAAAAAGCACTTGAGCATCTCTTGCAAAGGTACAATGGAACTATTATGAACAGCACAATGCCACAATGCGCTGATGTTTTACGAGCAGTCATAATTGCTCACCATATATCAAATGTGCTGAAAAGCTTAAAGCCCAAGTAATATGGCTGAAAACGAGTGGGAAATGACAAGGAGGTCCTGCGATCGGGATGCCAGATATGGTTCAATAAAATGTGAGGCAATGTCGTTAAAATGTTTACCATCTGTTTCAAGGCAGCATGTGTTGTTTTTCTTTCTGGATTTCAGATCACGTCCCCTGGAGAATTCAGGCCAGACTATTTTGGTTGTTGGTGGTGTTCAGTGGCTTAATTCCAATCACCTGCAAATTATTCACAAGGTTTTGAAAAGGTACATTTCTGCAACAATCATTGTCATTAGTATTTGAAGTAAAAAAATTACTCTTGATGTGACTGAATTTTATCACGATTTTGTTTAAAGAGCAACTTGTTATTTAGAATTAAGTACTTAAAGTCTAGCTTAATATATTCCGATCACAAAATGGCTCTTCAGTATCCAAACTTACGTTTACTGCAGACTTAAACATGTCCACTGATGCATAAAACTCTATCCGAACAAAAAACTAATATACATCAAATCTTTAAAATGAGAAATTAGTCTCATTGCCCAATTATCACATTCTAAAGGAATTCCACTTATTTTTTTATGTAAACACAGACATCTAGAAATGTAATTGAAGTTCATGACTTTAGAATTCCAATTATTTCACAGGGAAAATTTACTCAATATCCTTGTGATCATCAAAACGTTGGGAATCGGATTTCATCTGCCAGTGGATGGAGTACATTTCTTAACACAGGTAAGGCCATTTCCTCCAGGCTTTGTGAACTTCGTGCTTCCTGTCTTTGCTGGTATCTGAAAAAGGACAAAAAGACACCACTCAATATTAAGCAAACTTTATAAAAATCATGCCCTGGCTGGTGTGGCTGAGTGGACTGAGTGCTGGCTTGCGAACCAAAGGGTCACCAGTTCAATTCCCAGTCAGGACACATGGCTGGGTTGCAGGCCAGGTCCTTAGTAGGGGGCATGTGAGAGGCAACCACACATTGATGTTTCTCTCTCTCTTTCTCCCTCCCTTCTCCTCCCTCTAAAATTAAATAAAATCTTTAAAAAATCAAAGGAGATAATATACTTATGGATTGATTTCAGATCAGTTAGAATTATTCCAGGAGATAAAGAGACTGTAACCCATAATGCACTGTAAATGTTTTGAGTTCTTAAAAGCAGGAAGGGAGTGCCAAACCCTGAAAAAATGAGAACTGATGGTAGATGTGAGAGACTATGCTTTAAGCATCTCCTTTCCCTAGTAATGCTTCACACACCTTGAAAGTCTCATGCTGAAACCAGGGATGAAATCATCAGTATTAATGTGTGCTTTGGGAAAGAGTGACTTTTTTGAAGATGATATCTGACTCTTTAAAAAAATCACCTTTGAAGTAGCATCATTATTTTTTCTTGGGTTGGATATTCATAAGTGAAAGGAGTTAGAGGCCTCTGACCAGTTCTTATAGAATATAGTAAGTTAGTCTCAACACTGAAGAGAAGTCTCAAAAAAGAACAGAAAGACATCTGTTGTATGGGAACAGGCAAGGGAACCAGCTGCTCTTGTTCAAGTCCAGAGAGTTCTTAGCAGTTGGGTTTGCATGTGATTGCTCAGGGGACCGAGGGCCGGGAAGCTCAGGGAACGCTGGGAATTGGAGGTGCAGGAAGCAGTCCATTTAATATGTACTGTGAGGGAGACTTATTTTTGTGTCAATATTGAGTGTCCCTACCTACCCCCAGCATGATTTATATAACCCCCTCTTTTCTCTTAAAACTTCACCTGCATGGACACCAGATCTATGATGCTAAAGCAGGAGAACTGGTAGAAGGTGGCCCAAGCACGGCCTCCAAATCTAGCCCTTTGAAGTTGGTAGGGGTTAAGGAATCGAGGTATTTAGGATCTGTGGTTGCTGAAAAGTTTGAGACTGTTGAGGATAAAAGGAGGTGTCCCTTGATAATTTTTGCTCTGGGTTATGAGTTGAATCTCCCTTAATGTTATCTGAAGGCTACAGGTCAAGACTGAAATTCCTTCTTGAGGACTCTGGTAGCTCCACTTTGCTCCTTTTATTGCAACTCCTCGCATATATTTAGGTTACTAACTCTGAATCAGTTCATCTCAGCAGACAGCGAACGTTTCTTACTATCTACCAGATATAGTGTTACATATTATGCCTGACCCCTGGGCTTAGATGGTGTTCCTCACTCCTTTCAAACAGAGGAAAGACAAAAGGATTGAACAAGAGGTAGGGAAAACAATAAACAAAAGAGACAGGGACAATAGCAGTGGACTCAGAAAATAAATCTGAACTGCTCCTCATATGCTCACATGGCCATTCAAAACTTGGCCTCTGTTTTCCTCTGTAGACTTATCCCTCACTTCCACTTTATGTGCACCCATGAAGTACACACTCACAACATCACTGAGCTCAGTCGTGCTGAGCATGTTTTAGTTTCTCAGACATGTCATGCTCTCGGTCACACTCCAGGTCTCTGAAATCTTGGAGCTCACTGTCTCACCACCTCCTCACCTGGGTAACTTCCAAACACCATTAAAGTGTTAGTTTAAATGCTATTTCCTCTGGGAAGACTTAATGAACAAACTATACTCATGGTCTATTCCAGCTATGAGCTCCTATAATAGTGCCTTGTGTCCTCATGCATGTCATTCAACAGATACAGTCCATGGCTGTCTGTCTTCCCTGCTGGAATAATCTCTGTGAGAGCAAGGACCAGAGAGGGAGGGCTGCATTGTTCATTCTGGTACCCCTAGTCCAAAACATAATAGCCAGCACATAGTAGGCTCCTGAAAAATATCTATGCCCGAATGAGTGAATGATACTTTGTACCATTTGGCTGCTCCCAGATTGCCCCTTCAGGGCTGAGACATTCCCCTGGGCTGCTGGAAATGTGGACTAATGATGACTAACACCTGAATCCCAGCAGGAACTGCCTTTCGCTCCAGAAACCGAGCTTGCCCATGCAGGAGTTTCGACACTCAGCCCCTTTTCCTTAATTTGGGCCATTATCTCCAAAGATCCTTCCCAATCCTAGGACCGCTGGTGGGATCCACAAAAGCCTCTGTTGCAACCACATCATTCTTTTACAGGTGTTAATTCCAAGACCACCCTCTTATTAGTCCCCTGCATACAAATTTCCATTCCAGAGTCTACTTCCCAGAGAACCGATTTTTCCCCAGAAAACTTTTTCTAGAAATTGCTTACTGTAAAGTTCTACATGCCATTCATAATTAGATATATTAAAGTTGAGAAAATGCTTATAACTGGACAAGCAAAGGCCTACAAACAACATCAAGCATCGTTTTTCATGTGAGGTCATGCAAAAAGTTCACATATGTCTCTTTTCCTCCGTATTTCTCCTTTATGGACCTTTTCTATTTCTTACTTTTATTTGGGGCAAAACACTCCTCTTTGAATGTAATGTAAACATAAGTATGTGAGCACAGTGGAGATAGAAAATTAGACATATTGGTACTGTTTCTTTTACCTTGCAGTTGGGTTAACAAATGCACGTAATTTGATTTTTACCTGAACATGAAAATAATTTTGTTCTTTAGAAAAGGCATACAGAGTGCACTTCCCTCTCTTTGTCAGTGTGGGTTTGCCAGGAAACAGACAGTAAGAGATTAGCAGAAGGGGATTTATGAGGGAGAGGCCTGGGAAGACTTCAGGGGAGAGGAGTAGGCAGGAAGACTTTCAGATCCCAGCACCCAATGCACAACACTCGATCTCGCACTAAGTATATTTTGAGTTCCCTATGTATTGGGACCTGTGTTTTGCTGTGATGTATCTGATATGAAGTGTGTGGGAGAAGGATGAAGTACACAGGAAAAACCTCAGACAGCAGGTCAGTCTGAGAAAATCTTGGCCAAGCAGATCCTGGAGCTAGAGTAGAGAAGGAGTTCCTCTTCTTGACAGTGGATGAACTAGAACTCCCATGGAGTGTCATCATTGCCTTGGACATGGTTGGGGAAGGAGGGAGGAATATGATCCAGAGAAGCAGCTGCTGGAGCCATCATTCAATTCTGCTGCTCCCTCCCCAAAGCACACTCCCCTGCTCTCCTTCCCCACCCCCATCCCACTGGCAAACCTGTCTGGGTACTGGAGCCACCTCTTGAATCCTCACTGTCCAGCTGTCCCCTTGTGCCTGGCAGAGCTATTTCCTTTTCTTTACTATCCAGAGCCTGGTATATTTGCCCATAATGAAAAACATAGTGAGTGTATGCATAGCTGTTTCTTCTGTTGGAATGTAATGTCTTGAGAGCAGGGGCCATGATTTGTTTATTCTTCTACTCCCATCGCTCAGCACAGAGCTGAGCACAAAACAAATACTAATTAATATTCAGATGACTCCCTGAATAAAAATCTAAATAGATGGACATAACATTTGTGATTTTTAAATTTTGGTTTTTAAATTGAGAAGTTTAGATATTTTCTTGGACCTTTGTGGACAATAAAGCTAACTACTTTTTATTGGAAAGAAAGTTCCAAACTGTACATCACTGTAGATATTTATGTGTTGCTGTTTTATATATACACAGATGTTTACATTTATGTTTTGAATTAAAAAATTGGAACACATCTTTATTTAAGAAATTCATGTGAAATTAATTCTTCATCTCAAAATAAGTCCAATTGGTAAAAAGATGCCATTTGTACAATTCCTACTCGATTTATTAAATAATAAACAATGCTCTTAATAAAAATTCTCATTCTTCTGCTTTGCAATACAGAGTGAAGTTCAGAACTTATGGAAAGAAAACTTGATTATTCTGGATACTGCAAAAAAATACGGCTATGAAGTGGTCGACACATTCACTATAACAATGGGGCGATACAAAGAGTTTTTGCAGGGGAACTGTGGATGCCATTTCCATGAGGTATTTATTCTGGATTTCTGATTTTTGTAACCTTTGATTTTTTAAATTGTTCATTGTATTTTTAATCACATTGTCAGTCTTATTTTGCATTAAAAAGCTATGTCAGGAAGAGATTAAATAATGTGTTCCTCATCACTCAGCCTAAGCATGTAGTAATCACAATTCAAGGCAACAAAATGAGGTGTTTCAAAAAATAATAATATTTACGGAGACACTTAAAAACCAGGATCACTTATCAATTCAAGCAAGAGTATGGGATCCTGGAGAGCACTTGCCTTGTCTAATACACACTGAGCCTTCCCATGAGAAATTGTGCCCAAAGTGGCAGATGTCTTTAGTGGAGGCAGCTTGAAAAACCAAACTATTGATATACTAAATTAATGAATGACCTTCCTCCTTTGGTTTAGTCAATGCATAACCAGAGGGGGCCTGTCTTTTGAATAACTTTCCCCCTCAGCAGTGAAAATGATTTTATTTGCTTTTTCTTTTTTAAATATATTTTATTGATTATGCTATTACAGTTTCCCATTCACTCCCCTTTATTCCCCTCCACCCTGCATACCCCCTCCCACATGCATCCCCCCACCCCTTTAGTTCATATCCATGAATGCTACAATGCTACATATAAGTTCTTTGGCTTCTACATTTACCATACTATTCTTAATCCCCTCCCTATTTTCTACCTACCATTTATGCTACTTATTCTCTATACCTTTTCCCCCTCTCTCCCCCTCTGCCTCCCCTGCTGATAACTCTCCATGGGATCTCCATTTCTGTGATTCTGTTCCTGTTCCAGTTGTTTGCTTAGTTTGGGGTTTTTTTTTCTGTTTTCTTAGGTTCAGTTGTTGATAATTATAAGTTTGTTGTTATTTCACTGTTTATATTTTTTATCTTTGTTTTCTGAAATAAGTCCCTTTAACATGTCATATAATAAGGACTTGGTGATGATGAACTCCCTTAACTTGACCTTATCTGAGAAGCACTTTATCTGCCCTTCCATTCTAAATGATAGCTTTGCTGCATAGAGCAATCTTGGATGTAGGTCCTTGCCTTTCATGACTTTGAATACTTCTTTCAAGCCCCTTCTTGCCTGTAAGGTTTCTTTTGAGAAATCAGCTGATAGTCTTATGGGAACTCCTTTGTAGGGAACTGTCTCCTTTTCTTTTGCTGCTTTTAAGATTATCTCCTTATCTTTAATCTTGAGTAATGTAATTATGAAGTGCCTTGGTGTGTACTTCCTTGGGTCCAACTTCTCTGGAACTCTCTGAGCCTCCCAGACTTCCTGGAAATCTATTTCCTTTGCCAGATTAGGAAAGTTCTCCATTATTTTTTCAAATAAGTTTTCAGTTTCCTGCTCTTCCTCTTCTCCTCCTGGCACCCCTATGATTTAGATGTTGGAATGTTTAAAGTTGTCCTGGAGTTTCCTAAGCTTCTCCTCATTTTTTTGAATCCTTATTTTTTCATTTTGTTCTGGTTGAATGTTTATTTCTTCCTTATGGTCTGAACTGTTGATTTGTGTCAGGTTCTTTTCTGTCATTGTTGCTTCCCTGTACATTTTCCTTTATTTCACTTTTCGTAGCCCTCACCTTTACCTCTATTTTGTGACCATACTCAACCAGTTCTGTGAGTATTCCGATTAGCGGTGTTTTGAACTGTGCATCGGATATGTTGGCTATCTTTTCATCCCTTAGTTGTATTTTTTCTGGAGCTTTGATCTGTTCTTTCATCTGGGCATTTTTTGTTTGTTTGTTTGTTTCTGCATGCCTGTGGCATAGTAAGGGGTGGAGCCTTAGGTATTCCCCAAGGCAAGGCAACCCACTTGGCTGCATTGTGGTGCTGAATGTGGAGGAGGGGTCTAAGAAGGAACAATGCTACTTGCTCAGCTCTCGGCTGGCTTTCAGTCCCTTACTCCACTACCCATAAGCAAATTGGGCCCTTCTGGTCCCGATTCCAGGATGGGTGTATTTGTGTACATTCTGGGACCCTGTGAGTCTCTCCAGTGAACTCTCTTGTGATGCTGGGAGTCTCCCCTGCCAACTGAAACCTCACAGGTGTTTCAGTCAGAGGTTTTGAGGCTTTATTTCCCTGTGCTGGAACCCTGGGTTTCCTCACTCCCCAGTTGTTCCTCCTGGTTTATCTGCATGCAAATATAAGACTGCCCGCCCTGCCAGCCTCTGCCTCACCCAGTCTACCAGCAGCTGCCTTGCCCTCCCGGGTCCTCTAGCCCTAGCTGCCCATCTCTGCCTCACCTAGTGGTCTGGATGAATGTTTCTTCTTTAACTCCTTGGTTGTCAGAAATCCATACAGAGTTTGATTTTGTTTTGACTCTTTTGACAGTTTCATGTCAGTTTTGGTAGTTTTTTGTTTTTAAATTTGTTGTCCTTCTTTTGCTTGTGCGAGGAGGCAAAGTGTATCTATCTATGCCTCCATCTTGGCTGGAAATAAAAATGATTTTATTTGTAATCACTAATTTGATAGGCTTAGCTGATAAGGTAATAAAATAATGTTATCCCTTCCCCTCTTGTCCTTTCAAACCTCTCTGTGGATTAATTTCTCCCCACCACTTGAATAAAATCTTTGTAAATCCCATAACTTCAAAAACACTTTAAGATGATTGAAGGTCTCCTATCATTTTGAGGCATACGAAGAATATAATTTCAGTACTAAAACTGTGCAGGCCTGTGTTTATAGCACATAAAGTTATTTCCTTCTCCCAGCTCAGAACTGCCTCCATCTGGAAAGCCTGAAGTAGGAGAGAGGGAGCAAGGGGCTTCTTTCCTATTTCTTCACCTTGTTTTTCTACTTTTCTTCTCTCATCCCTTCTTCTCTGGGTCAGGTTAGCGAGGAGGTATTAGGGCAACAAAATTCTTACTTGACTGGCATAAGCATAATGATTGATGCTCTGATTATAACATGCTAATTCCTTCTTTTTAGGATGCTCTTGTGCACTTCTTTGAAGGCACCTCCCAGTGGGGTCCTACAAAAATAGTTTCCTCGATAGAGGCAATACCATTCATCGCTGCATTCCTTTCTTGGCCCCTTGACTTCTAACTGTCCATCCTTCTTTTGGAGGAGTCATGTTGCCCATCCAGGAATCCTCTTGGAAAATATTCAGAATGGCACTAGGCTTGCTATCCTCAATTGCCAACATTTGGTCTACAAGAAACGCCCATGCATCCTTTCTCAGCTGTTGCTGGAAATACAGTCAGCCCCCAGTGCAGCTCTCTCTTTTTTTTCCCCCTCTTTCTTGCTCTGGCTCTCACTCTCACTCTCTCACTTTCTCTGCCACAATAAAGCTGAACTTTCACTGTCTTATACCAGTTCTATCACTCCCCAAGCTCCAGATAACACAAGTCCATCTCTCAAAGTTGGTCACTGGAAGACTCTTCTCATTTAACTTAAAGCAACAGTGAAGCAGCTGCCTAAAATGAAGAGAGACCACAAAGCATTTGGAAAACTTCTTACAAAGAAATTCTCTCATACTTCATATTCACTTTCCAATTTTTTTCACAAAACGAGGATTTGCAAAACTGGATGCTTTCCACATTTTTACGTGTTTTGCATATATTGTCCAGACATCACTTTGGAATATGAAGTTACTTGGCTACTGTTTGCTCTGGGTCTCAGGAGTTTGCTGAAACTGTGAAGGAGAGTGTCTCCTCATTTGATCATCCTGTCAGATGTTGATTCACTCATTTGTTCTTGCTTGTAAACCAGGAAGCTATCATTACTGGGTTAACTAGTGAGATGACAACTAAAAGTTTCTTCTGGTCCTATTTTTCAGCCTTAAGATGTCTGCTGCAATTTATCCTGTTTCTCAGATTTTTATGAATATCCAAAAGTTATTTACACTGCATTGGTTCTTCTGTATGTTCTATTAATGGACTCATGTTACATTTTTATATGACAAATGGATCTGTATCACAGAGCAGTGAATGCCTGCATCCACAGTAGAAATCATTTTAGTTTTAATCTGGAATGTGGACCTTGGCCATGTTGTTGCAGAATAGATTTTAAGCTATAGCATACTGTGTGTCTACTTATTTCTGCCAAGAAAATATAACACCTTCCGGGTGCCTATCCTATTTGCAAAAAGTCAAGACTTAGAAACACAAGAAAAGGTAGCCTGGAAGAGGAAAAAACAATGAACTTGCAGCTGAGTCAGCCCAATATGAGCTGACCACAAAAACAAACCAAAAGTTGCCAAACTCACAGAAAATGGGGACTTTGAAAGATGACATACATCTCTGGCTGGTGTGGCTCAGTGAATTGAGTGCTGGCCTGCAAACCAAAGGGTCACTGGTTTGATTCCCAGTCTAGGGCACGTGCCTTGGTTGCAGGCTAGGTCATCCCCAGTAGGGGGCGCACAAGAGGAGACCACCCAGTGATGGTTCTGTCCCTTGCCTTCTCCCTCCCTTCCCCTGTCTCTAAAAATAAATAAATAAAATCTTTAAAAAAATTCTTTTAAAAAAAGGAAAGATGACATACAGATTGGTTTTTAGGTCTCTTTTAGGAGAGATTTATTTATTTTTCATAAAATGTCTTCAATTAGTATTTGAGGGGAGGGTATATGTTTTTCTTTTTCAGCTTTAGTGCTTTGAAAGTCTAAAAAAAAAGTCCCCTAATGATCGCCGGTATGGCTGCAATTAAAAACAGAAGATGCCCTTCCCACATGATTGCATTACACGTACCTCCTGCCACAGCAACAACCAGTTGACACTAATAGTTATGGAATTTGAGAACTACAAAAAAAAGACTTTTGAACCACCAGAACTAGAAAATTGGATTGTAATTATTAATAATAAAAGCTATTGTTAATTGTATAATAATGACTTAAGCATGTCAGGTAACATTATTTCACTTACTTAATTTTACAATTTTTTGTGTGGAAATATTGGATACGAATTACTTTTTCTTGAACTCTACTTTTTTTAATCCTCACCTGAGGACATGTTTATTCATTGATTTTAGAAAGAGGGTAAAGGAAGGAGAGAAGGAGGGAGAGAAACTTCTATGTGAGAGAGAAACATTGATTGGTTGCCTCTCGCACTCACCCTGACGTGGGACCAAACCCACAACCCAGGCATATGCCCTGACCTGGAATTGAGTTCACAACCTTCCAGTTTATAGGACAACACTCCTGCCAACTGAGCCACACTGGCCAGAGCTCTTAAACCCTATTTTTAATGTGCGCTGTGTGGAAGGTAAGCTATATAGGTATGCTCTGAATTATCTCAATTGATTCTAAAGCAGTGTTTTCCATTTTGAAGTTTCCATGTTTGAGTCAACATATTTCAAGGAGCATTTGCCTCACTAGTTACCACACAAAGTTGATAAGATCATCTTTCTCAACTGACTTCCTTCATCACAAAATCTCAAAACTTATTCATCACTTAGGCATAATTGTTGCTTAACTTTTGAACAATTTGTACCACTTGTACTTCAGGAAGTTTCTACTGCTGACACAGATGTTTTATAATCTTTCTAAACCATCACCCAACGTCTTAAATCACTGTTAGCTTGTAAACAATCAAGTAAATCTAAAGCTTCTTGAAAAGAGTTCTTATATGATAAATGTAGCAAGCCAGGAAAAATAGATTATCAGTCTCATGCAAAAGGTAGAAATAATAACCATTTTTTCCCCTGTGTGCTCATCTTATGAGCTGGCAAAGGAATTTGTCATATAGTGATTGCAAGAATTAAAATCAGCTCTATTAGAGCCCTAAGAATTTGGATTTGGGAGCCTTGCATCTTCTGGTGTTCAATTACACCATTTCCACAACAGATTCACAGACATCTGAGAAGCACTGGTATAATCACTACAGTAAGATCTTGATGTGTTGTCTTTGATTTGTGGTGAGAAGTTGGCCACAGACATAACAAGTCTGCTCCAGTGGTCTCTGGTTGCCACAGGTGAAAATGAAGGGGGTGGGGCATCTCTCTCATGGCAAGGCACCAAGAGAGTTGCCACCACAAATTTATAAACAATTTTCCAACTGGTATGCATCAGTTTTGACTAAAATGTCCCCACTGATTAGAAAAGCAAGTGTATCTCTTCATGGGTAGAGATGGAATTTTCTTTTCTCAGTGCTTATGTAGGACAACACATAGGACCCAGGTAGCCCTTGCCCAAGAGTGGTTTTTGGATGATGCCTTTAGTTATGTGGCAAATATCTACTGTCAACAAGCTAAAACCTGGAAAGGATGAAAAATATTATCAGCCCAAACCTATCTGCAGAAGGAGCAAATCCACAAGTAATTACTATGTGATTATTAATTAGTCTAATCCAGGGATTTTCTACCTTTTTCATCTCATAGCCCACATAAATTAATTACTAAAATTCTGTAGCACACCAAAAAATATCTTTTTTGCCAATCTGACCCCAAAAAAGGTATAATTGTGATTTATTCACACCAGATGGCTATTGTTGTGTTGGCTACTACTGTTATTTTTATTTGATAGTCTAAGGGAAAAGGCTTCAGTGGATTGCATGTTTTAAAAATTCTTGTGGCACACCAGTTGAAAATCACTAGGCTAATCAATTGTACAAACCTTATATGATATCTCTGTTTTCTGGCAGATGTAACTACAGCTTTTGGCTCACACACACACACACACAAAAACACCCTAAAAGAAGACCCCTCTGGCATCACCACCGTGCTCTACTAGCAGCAGGTTCTTTGATTCTGGCACTGTGGAGAAAAGAGATTTTCAGCTCTTTGTCAGAGATGATTTTCCATTATTATTTATCTTTATTATATGCACATTATTTAATCCTTTTGCATTTTTTCAAGATTGGGGTCCAACCCCAATTCTATCATATTTATTTTATTTATTTATTTTTTTATTGTTGTTCAACTATAGTTGCCCCCATTTTCCCCTCTATTACTCATTATTTAATCTTAATTAAATAAACAAAAGCTTATCTGGCCTAGAAATATTTTCTTTCTGTATTATAGGCCTAAAGTTTTTCTCTTTCTCCTTCAGACTTTAAAAGTCTATCATGAACATAATGAAAAAAAAAGCTTTCTAGTTTATCTATCTAAAAAACTGAAATAATGACTTTTAGGGAAAAAAGAACAACTGATCCCCATAGTGTTAGCTTATATCCCAGAATTTAACTATCAGCATGGCTATCTTTAATAAACTCACAATGGAAAGTTAAATCATCAATTTTTGAGTGCCTGTGTAAGTATTGTGTTAACTGATATAAAATGAGCCAGAAGGATATTTTGCACAATTCCCATAAGCATCTCAGCTGATCCTGTCCCCAAAGAAAGAATGAATTTTTCCTCTAAACTTTCTTCTTCTCCAGTATTCCCAAATTTACTCTGTTGAGCTGTCACATACAAACTAGAGGCATCCTTTGCTCCTCCTTATCTTTTTCCAGCCTCCTTACAACCTCCAAGCAGCTCACTACCAGGACATTTTTACCCCCTAAATTTCTCCAAAGTTTTTTTCCTATACTTTGTTCCGATTACCTTGACCTTGTTTATTCCTTTACTTAGTCATGCCACACTTGTTTTCTGAGATCAGTTCTTGACCTAAACAGCAGTGATGCAAAAATAAATGAGACATACTCTGTTCCTTTGAGATGTTATAGTGGGAGGGTCAAGCATAAAAACCCATATTATTATACAATGAGTCAAATGGCAAGTTAGAGATATAAATAGGATATTGTAAAAGCATCAAGAAGGAGTACCTAACCTAATCTGAGGACTGAGAGAAACTCTTGAAAACTTTTCAAGTTGATGGTTAAAGAATGAGTAGACCCTAGTCAAGGTAAAAGGTTGATGGCAAAGGAAGACCATTCTAATCCTAAGGGACAGTGTGAACCAAAGTTGCTCTGAAATAACCTGACATTCTCAGGGAATCACAAGTGATTCTGTATATCCTGCTTTTCCCAATGCCAAAAAAATAAAGTCATTGGGAAAAGCAGGCTAGGGTCAGATCACAGTAAGAGATTGGACTTTATCCTGCAGGTGATAAAGCCAATGAAAGGTTTTAGAGAGAATTGAGATGGTCACATCTTTGTTTCAATTAGGTAAATATGATAACAGTGAGGAGGGAAGATTTGAAGAGGATTAAATCAGGAGACAAGTTAAGAGACTTTCAAAAGTCTGGTGAGAGGTGATAAAGACTCACCCATTCCAGAACAGAGTAGGCAAACAAAAGGAAGAAGCAGACAAATAGAAGCCCTAGATCTTATCTGTGGCATCAGGGAGTAGGAAGAATCAAAGACAATTCTCTACTTGGGTGATGGATTAGAGAGCTTAACTGGCAATTGAGACAGAATAACTGAGAAGGAGCTGGCTTAGGGAAAAGATGAGGAATGCAGTTTTGAACATGTCCTGTTTGAGATGCCTGTAGGACATCCAGGTGGAGATCTATCACACACAGTTGGAGATACAAGAGACAGGGTGGGGCTGGAGATAAAAAGTTGGAAGTAATCAGAAAATAGATAATAGTTTAAACCATAAAAATAGATCATCCAGAGAAAGTGAGTAGAAGAAGAGCTAAGGAAGGAACTCTTGGAAATACTGACATTTAAGCAGTTTGGAGAAATGAGAGCATTTGAATATAGACAATATAGAAGACAACTATGATAGAGTGTGGTGCCACGGAAAGCCAAAAAGTGAAAATTTACAAGAAGAGATCAAAACAGGGGTAATATTGTCAAATGTAACATATCTATTAAGATGGGGTTTTTAAATAATCACTGATTTTAGCATTGAGAAGGTTCTTTCTGATCACAATAAGAGTAGTTTGGGGCCCTGGCTCAGTAGCTTGAGTGATGGCCTGCGAACCAAAACGTCGTCGGTTCGATTCCCAGTCAGGGCACATGCCTGGGTTGCAGGCCAGGTCCTCCTTAGGGGGCATGTGAGAGGCAACCACACAGGATGTTCCCCTCTCTTTCTCCCTCCCTTCCCCTCTCTCTAAAAATAAATAAATAAAATCTTTTTTTTAAAGGAATAGTTTCTGTAAAATATTGTGGGCAGAAATTAGACAATAGACTGAAGAGGTATAAAAAGTGAGAAAAGGAAGGGGACTGGTAAAGCCTTTCAGTTAGTAAAAATAAGAATTAGGGAAAGACTTTGAATTTAGAACAGAAAATGGTCTAGAGAGAGTTTATGGGCAGAGGGGGAATTAGCAATACTAAGGGAAACATTACAAATACAGGAGGGAATAGGACTGCTAGAATAAGGCCCCTGATTACATGGGAGAGGATCAGGTCATGGACATTGATGAATAGTTGGTAGGGTGCTAATAAATGAACAAGGTGAGCTGGATGGTCACTTCTTCCCTAGATTGTTATGATATTTTCATCCTGGAACATTAACTTTCAACTTCTTGAATTCATCCTTCATACCCCCACCAGGATATTTCTATACTTCAAATCCAGTGTTGTTATTTAAAGTCTTTTAATGGCTCTTCAACTATAGGAGTTGCAGAAGCTTTTACTGACTATTCCTGCACCCCTTCTGTATAAAATAATTAGTGCTCATTCCATCATCTGCAGTTGAATTCTAGTCTTTTTTCCAGGATGATTACATTAGAGATGAGTGCCTGGTGAGAATGAATTCATACCATAAGGGAGTCCAGTCTTTTCTGCAATGGTTTGATATTAAAGCCTGCTCCAAAGGGAGTATCCTGTATTGGATGGTGATAACACCAATTATATCAGGATCTCTCTTTTAAGGTGGATGATTAAGTGGAGCAGGAACACAGAGAGTGTCAGTCACTCTATATTGAATGAGTGTTATGACCCCATGAGGCAGCTATTCATCCCAGCCTCTGCAGCACGGGAAGCTAGAATGTCAGTATGCCTATGAAAGAGATGCTGACCCATCACTATTTCATGTTCTTTGCAATAAACTGAGGGCTTACTGCCAATCTTTAAGAGCCAAGCTAAGATGGACTTTGAAGTGCCTTGATATACATTTCCTATTCTATGTTTTAATGGTCTAGCCTGGTGAAAGCAGGATCTGTGGTTTGGGACATACCATGTATGCCTCCACTTTAAGGATTCTCAAATAATATTAGTATATTAAATGATCCCAAAAGTGCTATAGCAAAAAGACTATTGAGCTTAGTTCGATCCAATTTTCCCCAAACATTTTTGCCCACAGAACCACTTTTCTTTTTTTTTTAATAACTATTAACACCTCACTAAACACACTTGGGGGAAACTAGCATAAAGGGTAAGGTCTAAAATCATGTCTGGAGTACAGATTAAAAGTGGCAGATTGACCGCAAGCATTTATCTTCTCCTCCACTTGAAACTCCACTTAAAAGGCTTTAAAAGCATAAAGCTATTCACTACCACTCTGCCCCCAAAAAAGACAGAGTAAGAAATAACTCAAAACAGATAAGAATCCAAGTTCATGTTAGGAAGTTTGACCTAGCCTGCAAAGGAAGTTATAATGTGAAGGGTCTTGAGAGGAGAAACAGCAAGTAGAGGCGCGACGCTGATCCCCTGAATGGCTCCCACCCTAAGGAGCCAAGCACTGAAGAAGGCAGAGCTAAGGCACAGGTCAGAAAAACTTGCTTAAAAGTCTGTACACAAAACTGGTGGGCCCTAAGTCCCTTCCCCTACCCCTGCAGTCAAGAACCTACATCCATACATATGATTTCTTTTAAAGTTGAACAACAGAGAGCCTGGACTCAGAAACACAGTTATAGCAAAGACAAATTAATCCAGAAGCCAGAACCAGAAAGATGAAAGGTGGAACCCCTAACCTCCTTCCCAAACTCCTAGAAGACTGGCAGACAGGCACATGACCCCCCTGGACAGGAGGATGGAGATCTCTTCTGACAAGAAGTTGAAGATCCCCATAGGTCTCCTCTAAAAAGGCCAGAGTTAGCATGTTCCTACAGTGAAGCCAGCAGTTGGAAACCTGGGTCCACACAAATTGTTTCTAAGTTACATTTTAGTTTCTTATTTTTAAACAAAAATTTGAAATTTAAGAAAGATAGGATAGAAACAAATACCTGTGAGTATAGAGCAAAATAGATTCCAAGAGCCAAGATGCATGTATAAATTGAGCAGGGTAGGAAATTAGCTTATGATCAGACTATTGAAGGTCATTCAGATAGTATTGAGAATTCAGTAATATGAATATTCAGATACTTAGGAAAATTAGTTTAATACAAGGGAGTGAGTTAGTATCTGGGGAACTGTATAAGAGCCCAAGATAGAACCAAGAGTTTAATACTGAATTGGCAGACTACTGGTTGGTAGCCCCTTATAATCAACCTCCCCATGTTCCCACCTCAGAGCAGAATTGGTTCCCAGATCTGGGAACTGAGCTCTGTCTAGAGACAGGATTTAAAAGGGCTCAGCTGCCAGAACAAGAAGAGCTGGAGTTTTGGACTGAGACATTGCAAATCTGGAAACACCAAGAACAACAACAAAAAAAACAAACTTCATTCCTAAAGAAAACCTTAGTCTTGCTCTCTAATCCTCAGCATCTTTGACCCATTCAGAAGTTGGACTCCCTTTAGTTAAAACATAGCTTATTTCATGTGGCCATAATTACATATTTTGGGGGGGAGGTGAACAAATTTTTATTCTTAAAAAAGTACAGGATTTCCTTAAATGGAATTATGAATTATAAGAACTGACTGCTAGCTATTGTTCATCATATTCTTTTTATTCCATTTTTGTGAATTCTTAGACTGCTTATTGAGGTGCTCATTAGTTTATGACAGGATCTTAGATTAATGTCCTGTCTGCAGAATGACTGTACCAAATAAAGACTTCAATTGTATACATTCATCTGGAAAGACTGCATTAACACATTCTGCCTGGTCAGTCTCCTGTTTTCCAACCTTAGGAAGCCATTACCCTCTGTCTTCTTCAGATCCCACTGATGACTGTGAAACATGCTTGTAGTCAGAACACCTCCCCTAATCCAGTTGAGAAAGATTTTGGAACATTTGCACCACTGAAAATTGTTTCCTATTTTGTTCTGTGGCTCTGGAAACACATCAGAAGTTCTTTGGGTGTTATTCAGGTCAAGATCAGTTTTAGGAAAGGTATTTGCTTCTAATCTGCCTGACACTTTTCCAACTCACCAAGCTTTCTTTGTTTGTACTGGCTTTTTGAAAATTCAAAGTTATTGCAGTATAGCAATTACTTGAAATAGTAATACACTCATCCTGATGAATATTTATGTGAAACCAGTTTTGAATGTTGAAGTTACATGCATTTAAAAGTATAACTTACAAAGTTAGTTTTGGTATGTATTTTATGACAGTTTTTCATTTGTTTTGTAAGTCTTGTAATAAACATGGGCCAAGCAAGTCAAGTTGAAATGTGGCTATTTTCCTTCTAAAATGTCTGTGTCCTCAAGTCCCTATTTATGTAGAGATGTGGAAAGATCTGCCATCATAAACTGGGAGATCTTTTAGCACATAAGAAACCTATGAAAATGTAAAAGTTACTTCTATGTGCCAAATTACAGAATTTTAATTCTTGTTATACAGAGTCATAGAAAAAATTGATCATCTACATACCTTGTAATATCTCATATTTACAGAATATAACTCTAACTCCAAAATTACCCTTCTCTGTTTCTATAACTAATATATTAAAATATATCATTGTTTTGAAACACTGTAATCTTCACTTGAAAGTCTATTTCTCTATGAAACAATCTAAATTTGAACATTGCTGTGAGAAAAAAATGTATTATTACACTCATACTTGTGATTATAAAACAATGCTGATCCAACAGTTTATCACACTTTCTGGAGAACAATTTCCCTTCACTGTCTCTTCCTAATTTTAAGTATAATTTGACAATCAATTCAATAGGAAAATAGCAACAAACACTTAAAGATAAGAGGTTACTTTGATTAGTTTAAAGTGGGAAAAATTGTCATTTAACAGTCATTTAAAGTAATGTAAACATTTGCCAAAGCACATATGCATGTATGATTAATCATATGTAGTAGTTCCTTATTGCTCTAGACATGTCTCTTTCTCAGTGGTGGCATCATATGCACCCAGATTTAAAGAGGCATTTGGAAGTGTCAGACTATTAGGATTTGTCTCTGATTGAGGTGACCACTGTACACAAACATCTACAGTCTTTTGTCTCTGGTTCAAGGCCTAAATCTTTCACTGATGTTTTCTAATGGCTCATTTTTTGCTTTATTATTATTATTATTACTACTATTATTATTTTGTACCAGAAGTAAACTAACATTTGTTTTGTTAACAGCTCTCTTTCAAAGCCACATTCCCGTTGACACTTTAGTTAGATTTTCATGATCCCAAATGGTCCTCTCATTTTGGGAAGGACCCAAGTGGGCACATTTCCACACATGAGATCAAAGGAAAGAAGCAAGTAGCTCTTTATTGTACAGGTATCAAACATTTTTCACTTGAATAATATTTCCAAGCCTTAAAATTGTAGCTTATTCTTTTTCTTCCACTTTAGAGTCCATAAAAGGAGGTGAAATAAGGTAATATTTTGAAATTCAGATATAATAGTGTGACACCAATGCTGGATACTGAATTTTACAAATAAGTTCAAAGAAATCATAGCCTGGGAGCAGATTATCATGCCTATCATAAATTAGCACTAAGACTTTTTAAAGTCCTACGGAACTATTCATTACATGGAAACAACATGGTGCCTGACCTTGGGAGCTGGTTTCAGACAATGTCTTTGAAGTCATTTTGTTCTTGTTCTTACTTCAAGTATCTTAGACATGCGTCTTTATATAGTCCTCTTGAGGGTAGGGACCATATCAGAATTACTCCGTGTGTTTCTCAGCGCAGAGACCTCTGGAGATTATAAAGTAGATAATATATGGAAAAGATATATAATTAAATTTTAACTTTATAAGACATGGCATTATTTGGCTTCTCTTCTGTTTCTCTATTATTAAAGGATTACATGGATTCCTACTAATCCTAAAAATTTAAAAATTAGTATTTACAATAAAAAAACTCCTACCCCTACACTATATATATATATATATATATCTCCCAATTCTCACTCCCTTCTCCATTGGAGACTCAACTAGCAGTTTGGCACAGAGCTCCATTTTAAACACGCTCTCTTGATTTTAATCCCATGCAAATAAAACTATTATACTGTCAACATTTATGGTCACTGGATTTACATCGCATTGGGCTTTATTTAAAACTACCATATTTCTTTTAAACATTTTAGGGACCAGTAGCAGTTCATTAACTGCGTTTTAATCTGCAGCATGAACATTCCTATTCTTTCTCTCTCAGTATTCAGTTCTGCTCATACTTGGCTTATACAACTAACAAACTCAGTCAATGGTTGTTGGAAGTTAATTCCATTCATATTGATGAATAAATGTCTCATACTGAATGTCCCCCTCATTACTACTGTTTTTATTTCACAAGATGGTCTTGGTTATTTTCTTATGTTTACTCTTAAAGATGTATTTTAGAATTTCTTTGTTAATTTCCTCCCAAATCCTGCTGTGATTACCATTGTAGTAGCACCTATTTGGTTTGGGAGGATTTGTCTTTCAATTTGCTTATGTTTTCATGTCTCATTAGACTTTTGATGTATTCTTTACCTGCATTACTGTTGAACTTAATGATGTTGTTTCAATAGTGTAATGGGATATTTTCTGTTGTATATTTCCTATGAATTATCAACAGAATATAGAAAAGATATATTATTTTTAAGCATTACATTTCTAGTATCTTATTATTTTTCAGTAGATTATTTTGGGTGTTCATGTAAATGATAGTATAGCCACAAATAATGCTTTGGTAATTTCCTATGACTAAACATTTTATAACATTGAAACTTGCATTACTGAAATAAATTGTACGTACTAGTGGCATAGTGTAGAATACTGATGGATTTTTTTTAAAGTCTCCTGGATTCAATTTACAATAGAATTTGGGAGAATTATTTTACATCTATATATTGACAAATCAAAGTGGAAATAATTCTTTCTCTGTACATTTGTCAGCTTTCGGGTTCAGTACCAGTTTGATACTGGGTTTTCAAGAGAATTAGAAAACTTATAATCTTTTATGATTTCCTGAAAATAGTAGTGAAAGAAAACCAACCACATTAAGTTGTCATGCCAACCCGGGCACGTGTGTAGGTGTCCACTGGAAAAGTGTAAAGGGAGCACCGACACTGCAGGTGGCAGGAGGCCGGCCCTCAGAACCCAAGGGACATCCCATGTTTCGTTCTCAGAGATCAGCTTAGTGATTTAGAAAGAGAAATACATTATCAAACTTTCCATCGTGATATGGCAAAATATTGACTTTACTCCTGAGTGAAAGCATCTGCTTCAGCAAATGCACTGGAAATATGCATTTTTGTGTGTCTCTTTTATGAATCACATTGAAGGGTGTTTCATGCATCTACACTAGCATTATCCAGCCTTTGTAATGCAACTTTAAACACAGCCCTGAAATCACACAAAACATTCAAACAATGCTTATAGTACTATAACCTTTTGCATTGGGATGGACTTATTTTTTTAATTTCACAGGTAATTAGCATGCAGATCATCAGGCAATTGCCAAAGCCAGAATGTGAGATAAAATTATATAAACAAAAGTAAACTTATTTTGGCTTCAGAACACTGCAATAATATTTTTTCAGGGTCAGATGTAATATTTATGCTGAAGTGTTTGCTTAAATAAACTTTTAAAATGTTACTAATCTTGCTATCACTGAGTACAGACCTCTCCCCAAATGGACAAAACCTTAGGAAAACATTGGGGCACCTCCCAGCCTATCATATTTAAAGCTATAGTACAACCAAACAGAGGTAGGAGGAGCTGCACACAAGAGAAACTTACAGCCTTGGGACCTGGAATATTAATCAGTGGGTAACTGGAAACTGAGCCCTAAATTAGGATCCATAGGGATTCCTTACCACAAACCGCTGATTTCACTGGATTTCTGAACAATCATGGCCTCTGAGGGACTGATCATGAAAAGCCAAACCTCCCATAGCTATAGGAAACAAATCATTTCTTTGGAGTTAGCAGGGTACAATTGGTTTTAAAACGCATTGCTGTTAACATTTTTTCTTCAAAAATGAGAATAACTTCAATGTTTTTATGATTATGAAGTAATGTACATTTATTTTATTAATTTTAAAAAGTCAAGACTGAAAGTTACAAAGAATACATTTTACTTTTATTGAAATTATTGGGGTGACTTTGGTTAATAAAATTATATAGGTTTTAGGTGTACAATTCCACAACACATCACCTGTATATTGTATTGTGTGTCCACCACCCCAAGCCAATCACCATTTATCCCCACTTTATCCTCTTCTACCTTCCCCCACCCCTCTTTCCCTCTGGTAATCACCACACTGTTGTCTGTGTCTATGAGTTTTTTCTTAATCCCTTTAAATCATCTATAATTTTTCCACCCCCAAAATACTCTGTTAACATTTTGATATAGATCATTACAGAATCTCTCTTTAAAAATCTTCTAAACAGGTTCATGCTCACTTGCAACATAACTAAAAATACTTATCTTCAAAATAGTTATTATTTTTTTAAATATTATATATTTTTGGAATTGTTTTATTGCATTCTCTTACATGAGATCAAAAAATATATATCCATATCATTATAAAACACTCAAGAAGAATTAAAAAATCCATGTTAAATTTGTTGCCTTCATTAGCCATCAATAGCACACATGACCATATTGACCAAAATTAGTGTCTTACAATTGCATTAATATGATGGAATTCATGATTTGTTATTAGTTTGTAAAGACACCCAAAACAGTTTTGCTAGTATTTTCTCCCCTCTCTACTTCTCAACCACCCCCTCAGTCTCTGTCTGGATCCCCACCTCATTCACTCTGATCATTGTCGCTAATATCCCAATGATTATATTGATGAAATGATCAAAGCTGAAAATTATAGGATTCCACCAGAACACCTTTTTTGTAAACTGTACAAATGGACAGTAAATATGACCTTTTTCTATATGTATGTCATTAGTCATGAAATATCTGTGATTAGAATCACAAATAAACTATTAATATACTTGTATGTTTCCTCTGGGGATGGAATTGAGTGGCTAGAGGTGGGGGGCAGGAATGGGAAGGAAATTTCTTATTATATAACCTTTTGTGCTTTTATACATGTTTGTTATAATGCCTATCCAAAACATTTAAAATACAAATGTATTTGCATCTGTACAAACAAGTAAAGGGTTATTAGCTTAACAAGGCATAGGTTGTTCCCCCAGTACCATCACTGGCTAGCCACCCAGAAAAATGAAAGCACTAACTATAACAGTGTCACCTTATGACTATGCAATGGAAAAATAATTTTACTCTAAAATAGTTTGAGTTGTCATTCTTTAAAAGGGTGCCATGACAGATTTAGAGTACCATGTTTGAATCAGTGGTTCACAAAAGGCATGTTCACATCCTCTATATGCCATAGCATCTGGCCTGAATGTGTACACACACACACACACAGCAGTGTGGTAGAGGAACACCTGAAACTGTTCCTTAGTTATACTGGGTACAGCTGCCCTGAGGTAAGAATAGTGGCAGAATTCTAACCTAAATCTTGGTCTTTTCTAAAAAACGAGATACTCTGGTTCTTGGTCATTATAATGCCTTTTGGGCAACATCTGTGTGATAGAAATGATGCTCGAGTTTGTGAGTTAGTTACAATTCTCTATGCACCGCTCAAATGCCCTTGATGCTGCCTCACTATTTTCTTTTGTTCTTGATTTGCAGGTCGTGAAATCAAAGTTATCCAAAGAAAATCACTTCATTAAAATAAAACAATCAAGAAATCATACTGTGGGGCAATATTTCAGCAATCAAAGCAAACTACAGCAAAAACAAGATTCTGTAACCAACGTTCAATCGCCATATCATGTCAGAGGTCCAATCAATCAGGTTTGCTCTGAAATCCTACTCAGCAGGATGTGTGCAAGTAAAGGAACTGTGTAGACTCCCCGGAGGAGAACTGAATTTGGACTTGAAGACAAAGCACTCACTTGGATGATCACCTAAGAACCAAATTCTCTGCATCAAGTGTATTTTAGATTCACTGCATGCACTCATGCACACCGACACACACACCAATGCACACATTCCTAAAAAAGTAATGACACTTTTTTCTTACAGCTTCGTAAAATTAAGATGTGCACTTAAAATCAGTTGGTTATTTATGTGGGGGACAGAGCTAGAAAAAGGTTACTGGAGATATGATATGAGCAAGAACCATTGTGGGCTAGGTGTTGCATTGTGATAATCAAGAGAAACATGGCCCTGGCCAGCGGTGCTCAGTTGTTTGGAGCTTGGAGCATCATCCTGTAACTGAAAGATCATTGATTCAATTTCCTGTTAGGGCACATGTCCAGGTTAGGGACTCAGTTGGGGTACATGCAGGAGGCAGCCAATTGATGTTTCTCCATCAATGTTTCTCTCTCTTTCTCCCTTACTCCCTCTCTCTTGAATGAGAGTGAAATAAACCTTAAAAAAAGAGAGAGAGAAATACAGACACTTGAATTATGTGGAAGAAAGAATAATGCTCTGAGTATTGTTTTATCTTCTCTATTACCACATTAATATCAAAAAGGGTAAAAAAGTAACTACATTCCACTTGCAAGAAGGGATTGCACCTGTGTCCTTTCCTAGGAGAAAAACATGACATTTATGATGGCTTCAGCTCTGTGAATGTCATGCTTATTTAAAAAAATATTTCCTATGATTTTTAAATTTTATAACTGAAATGAAAAAAACAAGAATGCTCCACAAAGGAATTCTAATAGATACTATGAAATAGATAAGAAGTGTAATAATTACAGTTAAAACATCAGTATGTCTAGCTTTGCACTCTTTGTCATTTCCATTAACATTCCCTCCTATTCTGTCCCTGAAGTTGGATGGGTAACTGCAGTCTAAGTTGATTAAACATGTAATTTTAAAGTGTGAAATGAAGTATAGCTCCTTGTGTATACTTTGTTTGTTTCACTGATGATATTGTTTAAGAAAGATTTGCTGGCCATTAGAGCCCTATATAATGTAAGATTACAATTACATTTTATGTAAATATTCTGCAAGGGATTAGGCATTCTCAAGTGCACAGGCGTTTATTTCCACAAAGCATTTGTACATACCCACAAATAATCCTATGTTACTAGTAACTATACTTTTATTTCCCTGAATAACTATCTAATCCAAATTTAGAGTAGGCATAAATTACTTTTATTAAAACAATTACATACATGTAAAACACATCTGATTCTAGTATTGAGAACCTTTCCTTCTATATTCTAATTTCAAAATAGTAAATTTCTTTATTTCACAAATGTTTCATTGTGAGATAATATCTCACAGTTACAATGGTTTTTAAAGGATTATTTTGGGGGAAAAAAGAGCTGAGAGGATTAATTCAACACATGGCTGAAATTACCAAATGTACAGATACCTCAATTTTATTGCCTTATAAAAAATAAAACTATTTTGATCAATCAGTTCCTTACTATGAATATCCACCTCCTTTAAATACTCTATTTTTATACATATATTTTTATATGAAAGTAACATGAATTTATATATAACTGTTCTAAATTATATTTAAGCACAAATATCACAATATAAGCAATACATATCTGCATTTGATAGATGATAGATTTTTAAAAAGAATGGTACAGAATTCACTTTTAAAATGAGTTTTTTCCTAATATCTGCAACTACATGTAAGCATTGTTTTTAGGTTTTCAGTTGTTTTTTTCAATGAAGTAAGATGTTGCCAATTCGTGCAGCCTCTCTGAGTTTTAGTGTATTATGTTTCTGTGATAGGGTTATAGTCAGTGGATGTTCCTTGCAATTTACTGTCAACCTAATTGTGATTGTCTGAGATTTGCTTGGCATTTACCTCTTCACCACTGAAATAATAATGGATTTGAGACATGATTGTAATGATGGTATTAATAAATGTCTTCTTAGTCATACTCTGTGTTCAGAGCACCTTTTATTTCCTTTCTCACTGTCGGTGTACAACCATGCAAATGGTGAGCACTTGGTACAGAGATTATCACGAAGACTCAAACATTGGAGTGTGGTTGATAAGGTAACTACGCTCCAACCTTGATATTTTCTAAGTTTTCATCAGATGAATTCCCAGCTGAAGAGTGATCAAAGCTTTTGAACATCCTGCTGTAATAAGCTTTTTTGTTTTTTATGCTAAAGCACTGAAATGCTAAGAATCATTTTAGTTACTCCTTAATTGAAAAAAAAACTACAATGTATTTTACCTTGGGGAAATAGGTGTGTGTATATGGATGTGTATTTGTATGTGCTTAGCAAGTTAATGATTGAGTGTAAAAAATAAGAGTAGGCATTTTAATATATTTTTAGATATAAAAGTTAAAAGAAGTACATTTTTGGTAAAACTGATTAGTATCCAATCTAAACTAAACTAAAGAAAACATTTATAATATTAAAAGTCAAGAATAACTGCATAAGTATTTCCAAGCATCACTGTTGACCTTGTGTGTGTGTGTGTGTGAGTGTATAACAGCACGGTGTGCCACTGCCAGCTGTCCAAGTGGGCAAATAAGATCCTGGAGGGACAGAGGAAAAAGAAAGGCTCAATACTGCCTGCTGGGTGCATTTACACTTGGGTTATTTAATCTTCCTCATGATGCATATAATGCATCGTTGGCCCATGCCTAGCAGTCATCTCTACAAAACAATGATTCCTACTCAGAAAGCAGTGATGAAAAAATCACTGATTTTTGAAATGGAAATCATTCCTGTAATGTTTATTGGGGAAAATATAACACTGTTGTTCATCGAAGTTTTTCCTCTTAGTTCTGTTTCACTGAAGGATTTCTGGATACAAAAACTATGTAACCTAGCAAGAATTATTTCAAAGCTGTAGTGCTTTGGCATTAGGGGGTGGTGGGAGGGGAAAGCAGGAGTCTAATGTAAAAATAAGAGCATGGCAAGATGATCAGGGTTAGGGTCTTATTAAATATTACCTTATGTCACAGGTGGCAAACACAACACCCGTGGGCCGAATCCGGCCCTCCATCTTGTTTTATCCAGCCCAACACCTTGTTTCTACCCGGTTGCAGCACCAAGCTTTCGCTGAACTGTTAAAGAGTAGTTACATTTATACAGTCCTAAAATTACACTCGGCCCTTTGAAGGCAACCTCGAGGCTGATGTGGCCCTGGTGAAAATGAGTTTGACACCTGTGTCTTATGGGCTCCTTAAGTTGAGCAAATACAGAACAAAGCATCAGTATCTAAAAATTTTCTCTGTGAATTTTCCTCTTATAAATAGAAACAAATAAAAAATGTCATCAAAATTAGTGGCTAGGATTAAGTATTTAAAATGAACAAATGTAACTTTGGGTAAGCTTATATGGGCTGATAACTTCAAAACTATGTATTCAGAGCAAAATGATACGACAGCAGATTCTATCATTTTGGCTGAGTCAAGGAATAATTGCTCTGCAAATGCTTACTGTAATTTTTTTCAATATGCATTTAAAGTTCAAATGATTTTGATTGCTCCCAGAAACTAAGACATTTTGATAGATCACTTTGACTTAGGGGGATGAACCAGGAGTTGTTGGAAACCCCCAAAGACCCGCTAAATGCAGCATGACGCCGCCAGTGCCTACAGACTACGTTTTGTACTTGGCAGGGCTTCTAAGTTTTCATACTGTCCAAGAACATTTTATCATGTTTTTATTACTGTAGAAACTGCTATTATCACCTTCCACATTTCTTTTATGATTCACTCAGTTGGTGTAGGGGGACTGTAGAACTCTTTTTTTTTCTAAGGGTCCTTAGAAAAAACCATGCGCTATCGCACATGTGGTCCTCCCCAGCTGGTGCTCTGTTTGTTTTCTTTCTGTTCATTGAAGTATAAAGAATTTGTTTGATGGCTCTAGTGGATGTCAGATCGCTATGCTTTAACACACTCAATATACACTCAAAAAACTAACTTTTGAAAGGTATCAGGAATATTTGCAATTTATAAGCATATTTGCAATATAACTGAAGATAATTAAACCCAAGTAATAATAAGAATAAAATTAAAATAGCCACTTTTAGAGAAAACACTATAAAAAGGGATTTATATTTCTACAGAGTCATCATATTAGGAAGATTAGGTTTTGAACTTGATTTATGCTGACTGGCTTATTATGAGGAGCCATTAACATATCTAACCAAAATATTTACTTAGGAAATTTATGTGTAACATCATATTATTATTTTTATTTTATGAAAAAGTAGTTCATATAAATTCATTTAAATGCTTTGATATTTTTTTAAAAGTGAAGTAGATACAATGGGTTATTTGTACATTAGAATTCAGAAGTAACACGGCCTCAGAAATATAACATGACTCTCAAGTCCATAGTGACTTCTTATTTGATGGATGGCTGGTGAAATACATCAATCTGATGCTACTTTGAGGGCTGGCCTAAGCCTAATGGTGATGCTATGAATTTATTTATATACTTTGTTCACTATATTCCCATCTCTTTTCCATGATAAAATGTTCAAAATCTGTAGTTCGAAAGCTCAGTGTATGGCATCAAAGTTAACAGTTTAATTTCTTTATGGTCTATAATATAATTTTATTTGGTCTATACTTATATGATTTTTAAATTAGGTCAACAATCTGAATAACAGAAAGAAAATTTAAGAATATTAAAATAAAATGGGCATATGTTCTAACACATGATCAGTCATATATCTACAAATCTTCATTTAGCTATGAAGTCATTGAATCTCCAGTAGACCTTACATTAGTAGCTGAAGATCTGGGATTCAGAATTCTTGATATCCCTTGGCCGTATATACATGGCGGTGAGAGAGTGGTACAAAATACCCACCCTGAAGTAAATGAGGCACAGTTTGATCCACGAGGCCCATCAAAATCAGAGAAGGGTTGAAACTGGGGCCACAGAATTGGTTTTCACTCCAGAAGGGAGCATCCGCCTCCACTGGGCTCTGGGCTGGATAACAATTCCGAGCATCATTTTCAGCTGCCTTTGACAGATCTTGAACATCTCCTCAAGCCCCTTCTCAATGTGCAAGTCACTTTGGAGGCTCTCATTCTTAAATAAAAGGAATAATAATTTTCAAACTTTATTGGACCAAAATTATAACTTAGATTAACCAAATAGCAGTTGAATGTGCCTTTAATGATACCTTCTTATTTATAATTAGGAAAAAATAGAAAATGACCTCTAATCATCAATATACCAATAATACTACATCCTTGGGAGAACTTGAAATAAGCAACCTCCCATCTCAGTTTTTTTCATGCATAGAATCATTTAGCCATGGTGAGCTTTCATCCTTGTCTTCACCTTGGCTTTTGAAATGGAACTTATGTAGTATTTTCTGTGTGCATTTAATATGTAATACAAGATACATTTTAAACCTTGCATTTTTACGTTCTCCTCCTTGCTTTAATTACATGTAACATGAAGCTTGTGTTTTAATGGGCATGAGCTCTCCAGTTTTACAGTATCATAAAAAGAGTTTATAAGCATTTTGTTAAAAATCAGTGCCTATGTCATTGGCAGGGCATGAAATTATATGCAGCTACTTTTTCTACTTATAAGATAAAATTTGGTCTGAATTAAGAACAGTAGAGGGAGAAACTGAAACGATGCCTTTGTAAACTTAAAGGAGTTCAGTCACTGAATGCCACAGATTTGGGGTCATCACTTTCTACCACATGTGCACAACCTCTAGGGAAAAGCTGGTCTCTGTTCATACTTGTCTCTAAAAAATCCCCACTTCAATGTTCACATTAGTTATGCAAAATTAGTGGAATGTTTTTAAAAGGGTGTGGATCAACCCTGAGCACAGAGTTATCCCTGCCACTAACAGGAGTCATTTCCATGGGCTGGAGTTCCCTGGTCCGTGGTATTGGTAAACATGCGGAACTCTCTCTTGGCCACCTTTCCTGGAAATATATCGATATCTTCCATGAATTATTTATGGATTCTGAGATGAGGCTGAGAAAGACATTGCATCTCAGTTTCCTGTTTCCCAGAGGAATGGGTAGTCTCGAATGAATGACTGAACTAAATTATGTTTTTCTGTTTCCTGGGATCATCATAGTCTTTGAAGTACTGAGTTTCTGGATGTCGATTTCCCTTCCAGTGGAAGCCTCCCTGGGCATCATCTTCAGTAAACAGTTATCAAATACAGTGAAAATAAATGCCTTCTCCTCACCACTGAGCACTGTCTTGTTATGCTGCCTCTGCAAACACAGAAGCCAAAACTGTGGGGCCAAAACCAAGCCTTCCTGGTTTGTGTCTGGGAAGAGTGTTGTCAAACATGGAACTCCAAAACAGAAATTTGGAACTATTTTAAACAAAAACTCATACTGAATAAATATGCACACAAATGTGTGTGTAAATATGTGTGTGTGCATATGCATACCTACAAAATGAAATAAATAATAGAGAAGTACCAAATAGTTTTTAAAACCATTATATTTCTTTCTTTAAAACACTCCTTATTTTTGATTTATAGCAGTACGTAAAATCTTTTGAATAACACATTCTGTATCTCTGGATGCCTTAGCCAGGTGCTCGTCTGGACATGTGGGGAATGTGGTTGGAAGCCTCTGCCAAGCAGAGCCGGGAGGGCTGTGCTAGGGGAGGTGTCTGGCAGATACTTCTCTTGGGAGGTGACATGTAACCAAACTGCCAGAAATCATCAGAATGAGAAGATGTTAGGGAAGGTTTGACTGCAGAGTCATAAGAGCTCCCACTATTAAAATTACAAAGAGAACTCAGGGAAAGAAAGAGGACTGGGCAGCTCCGCACCCTGATGAAAATAAATAAACCAAGTAATGTGGGCGTTACTGTTACTAGGGATGCCTGCCATACACTCTGGCTCTTCGCCTTCCTCTCCACGTCCCTGCTTTCCTGAGTGGCTCTGATCTCACAGGGCTACTGACAAAGGCTGACATGGTGGAGGAGTGAGAAGACATTGTGGGGTGAAAGACACTTGGCAAGGTCACAGTTCTTCAACTTAGGTTAAAATGTAACCACCTCTCCCCAAGTGAAATTTTTATTTAGCCTACACTTCCTTGACCAGATTTTTTAAAAAAGATTTTATTTATTTTTAGAGAGAGGGGAAGGGAGGGAGAGAAACATCAATGTGTGGTTGCCTCTCTGGTACCCCCTACTGGGGACCTGGCCTGCAACCCAGGCAGGTGCCCTGACTGGGAATGGAACTAGCAACCCTTTGGTTCACAGGCCGGCACTCAATCTACTGAGCCACACCAGCCACGGCCCCATTGACCAGATTTCATTCCCGTTTTTGTTACTTCCCAGCCCCTGTATCCATCTATGTCATTGCACTACCCCATGTGAATCCGGAGGACTAAGAAGGGCTCCTGGTGGCTACCTGGGCCCAAATAAAACAAGCAACGATGGAGAAGCAGAGCTGAGCAGCCATTTCTGTGCAGGAACCTCTCATGCAAACTGCACTTTATGGAGAAGCCTCTGCACTAAACTGCCTGCCTCCATTCCACTAGACTCTCTCCGGGCTGATAAGCCACCTGCCCGCAGTTTCTGCCGTCAGAGCCAGCCGGAGTTGAAGAGTTCCTGAAGTACTCTTTCAAACAATAGGATTGAGGCAGTCCCCGTAGGTCTGACCAATCAGAATGGCTCTATTGTAACCAATCAGGGACCAGGGGCAGGGACTTTTATCTTATTATATAAACCAGCTCCCCTCTGGCTCAGGGAGTGGATTTTCCAGCAAAGACCTAAGACTGCATTTGCCTGGGTAGAGATGAAGTGCAGAAAACATCTTGCAGGCCGGTGCAGAGCAGACCATCCCAGAGCAGAGCTGCCTAGCTGAAGAGGGTCGTGGCCCCAGGGCCGTGCGGTGCCAGTGCTCCTATAGCATTATTGAATGTTGACAGCCAGGCTGTATTACAGTCAAGAGGTTTGTACTAAATAAAGTTTGCTTCTTCACCACACCCCAAATGAGGGATTCCTGTTGGCATTGAATTTGCATCAGCTGCCATGTGCTGACACCCATTATATAATAATTATTTCTAATCACCTATTTATATTTTACCCCACTGACCTTAGCCCCTCTAGACCTAGGATTGACTCTGGCTCATCATTTCACCATGCAACATCTAACAGAATAGGAGCTCAGCAAATATTTGTTCTCCATGATCTTTTCTCTGTCTGCTACTTTTCATCTTAGATGCCACTTCTTCTGGCAATCTTTCTCTGATTCCCCAGGTAATAGTCAAAGTGTCTTTTATTTGCTTTCCCTTAGCACTCTCTATTTACCCTATGCTGACCTGTATCTTTATCTATTTAGTAGTCTGTATTCCCTGGAATGGAAACACCATGATGAAGGGACTGAAATTTTTGCTTGCTTAGTTGTGTTCATTTATTATTTTAACTGTTTTATTGAGATAAAATTTACATACCATAAAGCTCACTAATTTCAAGTGTACAATTCAATGGTTTTTAGTATATTTACACCCACTGGCAACCTTCACCATAGTCTTTCAAACATTTGTGTCATGGCCAAAAGAAATATAGTCATTCTCCACCCTCCCCTTCTCCCCCTCCAGTCTTAGGCACCCACTGATCTACTTGCTGTTTCTATACATTTACTTATCCTGGACATTTCATATAAATGGGATCATACAATATGTGGGGTGTTTTATTTTTCAGCTGGCTTCTTTCACTTTGTATTTTAATCTTTGCATTCTTAGTTTAAAAATAAATTGCCTAGCATAGACAGGACACTCAATGCATTTTTATAAAATGAAAAATGAATACTCTAACATACACTAGCACTTCTGGAGTTAGAATCTGTGCTCAGAATAGAACTTGTCTAAGAGGCTTTGACAAGCATTATGTTAGAAATAGCATTATGTTTGAGATGGCATTATCGCTTTCAAAACTCTCTAGTTAGTACCAATTGTTGGTTCCTCTTGTGTCCCAAGGACTGAGATGGGCACAAAAGTGGTAGCTGGGGGAGGTGTGAACCGCACATGAGATGACCACCCTGACTCTGGGGAGGTTTCTGGGTACTGGGGGAGCTGCCAGCAGTGGGTTCCTGGCCCCAAGTCCTGCAGCACTCACGGGTCTAAGGCACTCCAGGCCTCTGCTTCACTGTCCCATGCTCATTGCTCATCGCAACAGCGGCTGATGCTCTCTCAGACCTTCCCCTGACAAAACTGGAAAGGTCTGATGAAGTCACACCCAGGTCTAAATGAATCAGGCCTTACAATTCAAGGCCTCACACAGGTACTATAGTTTTAAGAAAGGACAAAGTAAGACATTTTTAGTTGTGGAACTTTAGATAAAACTACCCAGAAATGGGGCAGTTGGAAAACTTGGGGAGCATCACATAACATCCCAAAGAGTCTACCATTCCTGGGAACAGAGGAGACAACAGAGGCACTGGCTGGTGACCCCATCTGGAGTTGTCCACTCTCCAGATCCTAGAATGTTGGGAAGATGTCCACACACGCCCTGTATTCTGAGTGTGTACACCAATGAGCATGACTTCTGATCTGTAGAAATATTCCATTAATATTCCTTGATTTTTCTACCATACTATTGTCAAATGCAATATTAATATAGCCTCAACATTCATCATTATTATGTCATAAATCTCCCTTTAATTTTATGTATAATAGGTACTTACAGATGCAAATTATGCTTAAATGGAAACACATAATGGTTAAAAGAGGTATTGGCCATATTGTAGTAATTTTGCAAACAGCTGTTTCAAGTTAACAGATGTGTATTCCCAGTCCTGTGTATATGAGATACAAGTTAATGTCAACATACATTAACGATGCAACTGAATTTAATTATGGAATTGAAAATACTATGGTTGGAGGGATCGCATTTTTACTGAAATGCATAGGTAGGAAGACATCTGTTTCTGGTGAGTTTCAAATAGGTACTCTCGTCTTTTACATTCACCAATTCCATAATTTTTTGCAACAGTGGATTAACTAAAAGATTTCCCAGTGTATTTTTCCCTAAAATAAGATAGCAGATACATTCTTTAGCAATTTGATTGTGCAACTAATATTATATATGCCCTTTAAATGTGAATCTGGAAAGTGTTAAGAGGATTGTCTACAAACCATGAGAAAGGCACTCTTACTTTTACACAAAGTTATATCTGGAATTCAGAACAAAAGGAAAGCTTCCTTGTTTTGTTACCAGATGGCTCCCCATTGTGTCCACCATTCTTTATTTTACTAGATTCTTCTGTTTGAAATCCTTTCAATTAGTGAACTCATTACATTAACCTCCAGGGTCTCTGAAGGTGCTAATATTCTTGGACATTGAGGCTATTGCAGTGTGAATGAATTTAAGGACATTATTTTTCTCTCAACAGCTGGCTAAACTCAATGCACTGAGTTAATAGAGGGACATGCATAATTTTGAGGGAAACCCTGTTGCAAAGAGGATTCCTCTGAGCCTGAGAAACAGAGGGGCATTGGCTGTCAATGAGCCACCAGGACTGATTTACAAGCTGTGCTAAATTCACCTCTAAAGGCTGAACTTTAAAATCACAGCTGAACAATGAACTTGGAATGTAGTATCTCTCAGGAATTGCTAAAGAAATTGGAATTATTCACATAGGGAGGTGAAGACTTTAAACATGACCTGATTAAGCTACTCCAATTTAGTCAAAAGGTCTAATAAACAGAACTTTCTGGCTGCCTGTTTGCTGGTTTTCACCACTACCCAAAACAGCAAAAGGTTGTGCTGTACTGCACTTCACTTTTAAGCAGGAGCCCGCTGCATCTAAACTAAACCCCTTAAAGGGTCGCCTAGGATGTAAAGCATTGTTAATGAGGAGACAATCAGTCACTGGCTTAACTGTTGGTAGAAACTAAAAGTGTGGATTTGCCTTTATTGTTTACAGGATTTGAACATAAGTGCAATCTGGCTGCAATGCCAACTACCTCAAGGATTTCCAGGATCAATTTAACTGCTCTGGTGAGCTGAGTGACCTCACTGTTTTATCCATTTTCATGGTCTCATGCAGGTGCATTTTTCAGGGCAGTGGAGACAGGGTTATTCCATCAAGTATATGAGGATGGTGCTCTCCTTCTAGAACCTCCAAACTATTTCAGATCATTATATGAAAACATGTTCATCAAGCTTCTAAGACATGAATGGTCCCTGAATATTTAGAGGGTTAAAGAAAGCTGTGGTGAAATTCTCTCTTGTAAAGGTTTTTAAAGAATTTTAAAAATCTGATGAGATATGGTTATTGCCTCTAGCCTCCACAGAGGTAAGGTAGCTCAGTGGCATGAGGGTAAACTATAAAATCTATCCTTCTGTCTGTTTCCTGTAATAAAAAGCATGGCTGTTACCTGAACAGATCATGCTCTTCTTTGCAATGTTTATTTCTGTGCTGTACTAAACAATGACCTCTGGTTAAGGTTTCTTGGGAGAACAGGATTCAAACACTTAAGTAAGTTACCTACTGATCCTAAGATTCCAGCAACATTAGCTTTTGTGGGGATTAGGGAGCATCACCAATTGGGAAGGTGAGTTTTGTCCATCATGTTACAAAAGGAAAGAAGAAAAGAAAAAGGAGGAGGCAATAGAACATGAGAAAAATAAGGAAAGAGAAGGAATGGGAACAAGAAGAATTAAGTGGAGAAAGAAATAGAGGTTTAGAAAACCTAAGAAATGGGGGCAGATGTGATTTTATGTCATGACTATTAGTCAATCAGATGGTCTAGAATTAAACCACAAATTCAGCAAGTAGATTTTAAAGGGTATGCCACAAAACAGGCAACAAAGGGTCATTATCTGCAGTTAAAAACTAAAATTTTTAATTATCTGGATATGTTGGATTATACTGCCATTAAGTAACTACATTGCTGACAAAGATGCTCTTTATTAGAGAAAGTATAATTGTAGTCACAAGAGGAAAATGTCTTATTTTATACAGATTAATTTTATTATTTTGAAACTGCTTTTTTTAAAGCATATTTTTTGAGTATGCTATTATAGTTGTCCCAATTTTCTCCCCTTTCCTGCTTCTGTCCAGTACCCCCTTCCCTTCAGCAATCCCCCCTTTAGTTCACATCCATGGGTTATGCATATAACTTCTTTGGTTTCTCCATTTCCTGTACTTTTCTTAATATCTCCCTGTCTATTTTCCACCTACCCAATTATGATTCCTAATCCTTATACCTTTCCCCCTATTCTTCCCCTTCCCCCTCCTTGCTGATAACCTTCCAAATATTTAACATTTCATATAATAAGGGCTTGGTGATGATGAACTCCTATAGTTTTGCCTTGCCAGGGAAACACTTTATCTGCCCTTCAATTCTAAATGATTGCTTTGCTGAATAGAATAATCTTGGTTATAGGTCATTGCTTTTCATCACTTTGAATATTTCTTGACAGACCCTTCTTGCCTGGAAAGTTTCCTTTGAGAAATCAGCTGACAGTCTTATGGGAACTCCTTTGTAGGTAATTCTCTGCTTTTCTCTTGCTGCTTTTAAGATTCTATCTTTATCTTTAACATTTGGCATTTTATATATGATGTGTCTTGGTGTGGTCCTCTTTGGGTCCAACTTGTTTGGGATTCTCTGTGTTTTCTGGACTTGTATGTTTATTTCCTTCATCAAATGAGGGGAGTTTTCTTTCATTATTTTTTCTAATAAGTTTTCAATTTCTTGCCCTTCCTCTTCTTCTTCTGGCATCCCTATGATTATACTGGCACTTTTGGAGATGTCATAGAGTCTTCTTATTCTCTCCTCATTTTTTGAATTCTCATTTCTTCATTCTGTTCTGGTTGAATGTTTATTTGTTCCTTATGTTCCAAATCGTTTATTTGAGCCCTGGCTGCCTTCCCTTCACTGTTGGTTCCCTGTGGATATTTCTTTATTTCACTTACTGTAGCCTTCATTTCTTCCTTTGTGCTTTTGCTGTACTCAGTGAGATCTCTGAGCATCCTTATCACCTGTGTGTTGAACTCTGCATCTGAGAGGTTGGCTATCTCCATTTTGCTTAGTTCTTTTTCTGGGGTTTTGTTCTTTTCTTTCATTTGGGCCATATTTCTTTTTCTCCATGATTTGGCAGCTTCCCTGTGTTTGTTTCTGGGTATTAGGCAGAGCTGTTTTGACTCCCTGTCTTAATGTACCTGTTAAATTTTATGGGGCAGAGCCTTAGGTATTTGCCAGGGTATTTGCCAGGGTGGGTCAACCCACTTCACCGTTTTGTGGCTCTGTATGTAGAGGAGGGGTTGGAGAGGGGACAATGCCACTGAGGCTTGCTCAGCACTTGACCTGTTTCCAATCACTTCACCCCCATTCTGTACAAGACTGGTGCCCCTCTAGCTGCTGCCCTTGTGGTGGTTCCCAGAGTGGATGAGTGTGTTCATCCTAGGACCATGTGGGCCTTTTAAATGGCTTCTCCTGAGAGACCATCAGTTTCTTCTGCCACCCCAACCCCCACTGGTTTTTACAGCCAGAAGTTATGAGGCTTTATTTCCCAATACTGGAACCCTGGGCTGCACAGTCTGGCTTGGGGTTGGGATTGCTTGCTCCTCACTTATACCTCCCAATTTTATCCACCAAATGTGTTGTGAGACTGCCTGTTCTGCCAGCCACCTCACCACCACTGCCTCACTGCAGCCACACCACAACCTCTCCACCCCTCCTACCCATCTGTGTGAATATGGCTTTTTTAAATCCCTGGTTATCAGACTTCCATATGGTTTGATCTTCTGACAGTTCTGGATGTTTTTTGTTTTGAGGTTAATTGTGATCCTTCTCATGGTTGTGCAAGGAGGCAAAGCATGTCTACCTACTCCTACATCTTGACCAGAAGTCCTTGAAACTGCCTTTTGGAAATGACTAATTCTTTTCTTAGCTTAGTCTTAGGAATCATGAGTGTGTTCTTGGTTTAGGAATAAACGTAATGACTATATCTCACTTGCTAATTGTGTATCTCACATTTCCTGGCAATACAATAAAAGTTGTCCTTTATTCTGATTCAAGTATTGACCATGTCAAATTGATCCTTTAAGTTATGCAGTTATGCCAGTGAGGACTACATTAGATTTTCAGCCCAAGACTGGCCTTTCTTTAAAAGAAAAAGAAGTAAGAATTATATTACACAGTGAATGTTAAGACCTCTCACTCCCTCTTTTCTACTAGAGTAAAGAATATCATCAGAACAGGAGACTGACATATTCCTCTCTGTGGAACCTGACCAGCGTAAGAGACAAAACAAATACACTGATGTTGAAGATTAGCCAATAAAATGACCCATCAAAGGTACCCTAAAGTAAAACCTGAAGTCAATTAGTCCTGCCCACATGCTCAGAACTTCTAATTGGTTCATAATCATGAACTACAACTAAAGATGACCAGACATCTGAGGCAAGCTCCTAAAATGACAGGGACAAAGAAAACAAAATAAAGCACATTGGAAGAAGCCAGGGGGGAAATTGCAAAAAAAAAATGTTATTAATATACTGTGTTAAACAGTGGCCCCCAAATATGTCCACATCTTTCTTGGTTTTCCAGGGCTATCATAACAAAGTACCACAAATTTGGTTGCTTACAATAAGAGCTTTATTCTCTCACAGTTCTGGAGGCCAGAAAACTGAAGTGTCAGCAGAGCTGCACTCCTCTGGAAGCTCTAAGGAATAAGTCATCCTCACCTCTTTCAGCTTCTGGTGACCCTGACATTCCTTGAGGCATCGCACCAATGTCTGCCTCAGTTTTCACATATATTCTCTTCCTTCTCCATATCTGTATCTTCTCCTTTTCTGTGTCTCATAAGGACACTTACATTAGCTTTAAGACCCACCAAGATAATCCAGGATCATCTCCTTTAAGATCCTTAATTTAATAACATCTGCAAAGAAATACAACTCATAAAAATACAAATAAGATCACATTCAAATAAGAACCAAAATAAGGCTTCTGGGTATTAGGAAATAGATGTGAACATATCTTTTGTTGGGACCACCACTTGACCCACCACAATGTCCTAATCTCCAGAACCTATAAATGTTACCTTAGATAGCAGAAAGGGATTTTACAGATTTGATTAAAGATCTTGTGATGGAGAGATTTTTCTGGATTATCCACAAGATTTCAGTGTAACCACAAGAGTGTTTATGAGAGGGAGGTAAGAGGGTCATTGTCAGTGAAGGAGATATAATAACAGAACAGAGGTCAGAGTGATGTGAGGAAAGCAACCACTAGCCAAGGAATGCAGGCAGTCTCTAAAGATGGAAATAGCAAAGTGAAAGATTTTTCCCTAGAGCTTCCAGAAGGAACCCAACCTTGTTGAACCATTGTACACTTCTGACCTCTAGAACTGTAATATAATAATTGTTTGTCATTTCAATCCACTAAAATTTGAGACTTATTATAGCAGTAATAAGAAACTAATATATAAATCAAAATCATGAGGTGTTATACCTTAATATTACCTGAAAATTACAAGATTTTACTTAATTTAAAAAAGGAATGTGCAGAGAACATTAAGAAAAGTAATCATAAGCCTACATACACGCACATATACTAGCAGAAATGAAAAACTAAATAGAAACCAATAAAGAAATAATTGAGTAAAACACAGAAATTAGAAGAAAAAATGTGGAAAATATGACAGAATAATTACAAAACTTATAGAATCAGAAAGTTGATCCACGAGTCATAAAATAGTTCTCGTAGAAGGGAGGAAAAAAACAAAGAAGAGAAAATCATCAAAGAAATATTTTGAAAAAAAATTTTCTACAAGTGACAAACATGAGTGTTCAGTGAGATGGCCTACTGAGTATCTACACCAATTGATTAAAATATACCCACATGTAGCTACGTCATCACAAAATTTCCAAACATAATGGGGAGAGAGAATATCCTAAAATCTATCAAAGGAAAAAAATAAATTAATATACAAAAGATCTGAAATTAAAGCACTGATTTTAATATTAACAATGAAAACTAGAAGACAATGGAGAAATGTCTTAAAAATTCTAAAAGAAAGTTACTCTTTTTTTAAAATATATTTTATTGATCATGCTATTACAATGTCCCATTTCCCCCCCTTCATTCCCTTCCACCCTGCATACCCTCTCCCACCCACATTCCCCCCTTTAGCTCCCTCCTTTATGTCCATGTGTCATAAGTTCTTTAGCTTCTACATTTCCCCTACTATTCTTGCCCT
>CM052549.1:61298961-61347355 GCA_028533065.1 Trachops cirrhosus
CCTCTCCTCATTTTTTTTGAATTCTTGTTTCTTTATTCTTTTCTATTTGGTTGTTTCTTTCTTCCTTCTGGTCCACTCCATTTATTTGAGTCCCAGTTTTCTTCCCATCACTATTGGTTCCTTGTGTGTTTTCCTTCATTTCACTTAACGTAGCCTTCATTTTTTCATGTAATTTGTGACCAAATTCAACCAATTCTGTGAGCATCCTGATCACCAGTGCTTTGAACTGTGCATCTGATAGGTTGTCTATCTCTTCGTCACTTAGTTGTATTTGCTCTGGACCTTTGATCTGTTCTTCCATTTGGGCCATTGTCTTTTTGTCTTGATGTGTCTGTTACGTATGAGGGGTGGAGCCTTAGGTGTTCTCCAGGACCAGGCAACCCAGTCACTGGGTTGTGACGCTGTACGTAGGGGTAGGGTCCAAGAGGGAACAGTGGTGCTTGCTCTGCTCTCTGTTGGATTTCAGTCCCTTCTGCTGCCTCCCCCAAACAAACTAGGCCTTTCTGGTGCTGGGTCCTGTGTGGGTGGGCTTGTGTACATTCCAGGACACTGTGGGTCTCTCCAATGAACTCTCCTGTGAGGCTGGGAGTCTCTCCCAGCACCTCAACCCCCACAGGTGTTTTCAATCCGTGTTTTGAGGCTTTATTTCCTGGATCTGTAGCCCTGGGTTGTGCGGTCTGTCTCACTTCCCAGTTTCATCTAGTTTATCTGTGCATGAATGTGGAACCACCTGGTCAGCCAGCCGCCTTGCATGCCATGCCTCTCTTCACAATCGCCGCCTCACTGGGTCTGCCCATTGCCACCCCGTGCCCAGGGTCTGCCAGCCACTGCCTGCGTTCCCAGGGTCTGCCTGCTGCCATCTTTCGTGCCCAGGGTGCCTTGTGCGCCCCATGCCACCACTTTTTGTTCCACAACCCCTCTCCATCCAGCCACCCGATTCTGCCCCTCCTACCGGTCTGGGTGAATGTGTCTATTTTAACTCCTTGATTGTCGGACTTCCATACAGTTCAATTTTTCTTTCAGTTCTGGTTGTTATTTTGTTTCTAAATTGTTGTTGTCCTTATTTCAGTTGTGTGAGGAGGCACAGTGTGTCTACCTACACCTCTATCTTGGCCTGAAGTCCCCAGAAAGTTACTCTTAAACTAGAATTTAATATGTAGCCAAAGTACTAGAATAATATAAAGCTATTTATAAGATAGGCAAATCCTCATAAAATTATTTATGTACACTCTTTCTGAGGGAACTATATGCTCCACTAAAACAGGGACCCAAACCAAAAATGGGAAATATAGTAAGATTTGGAAAATGAGGTTTCTACACAGATACAAGGAAAAAATGACCTCGGGGCAGATGGTGAAGCAGACTGCATGTGATGCTGGGGCAGGAGATGTGGAAGCAACCATTCCAGACTAGAACAGGTCAGGGGATATTGGGAGATACCATGTCAAAAAATGAAATTGCTAGAACTTCTGTTCATCTGAGATTCAGGAAATTGGTGAGGTTTGGGGTTGGATTCATGATAAATACATAGAAATGAAGCAAAGAGAGAAAAAAAAGGCAAGTGAGGAAAAGGAAATTATTCATAGTACAGTAGCTTAGCATGAATAACATTGTGTGTCATAATAATATAAAAACTGCAGGTCGAACTTCGGTTTTGAGATATATACTTTGGAAATACAAGATACAAAAGCACACACATGCAGGGGAAGATGGGAGAGAAACAAAGCAAATCGTCAACTTCCACAGTGGAAAGTCACATACAATGTCCAAAAATTTTTAAAATTAAGAAGTGAAAGAATTATGTTCAATAAATTGGAGCAAAATACCAAAAAAAATTAGTTAAAAGTTATTACTTCTTGGGAGGGGTAAATGGCAAATAGGTAGGAGGGAATCTGCTGGTTTTTTGTTATGATTTAATATAATTAATTACTTCATACATATGATTTTTAAAAAATTCTCACCCAAGGATATGTTTATTGATTTTTAGAAAGAAAGGAAGAAAAGAGAAAGATAGAGAAACACTGATGTGAGAGAGAAACCTCAGTCAGCTGCTTCCCCTGTGTACCCCAACCAAGGATCCAACGTACAACCTAGGCATGTGACCTGACTGAGAATTGAACCCACAACATTTTGGTGTATGGGACAGTGCTCCAATCAACTGAGCCACTAGGCCAGGACCACATATATGATTTTTTAAAACCTATAATATTGTGAGAATTTTAATGGGAGAATTTTTTGTTTTGCAAAATTCCATTAATTTATTGTTTACTATGAGTAGATTACTGAAGGCTACAATTCAAATAGAAGGAAAAGAGGCAGAGAAAGATTCCAAGACTTGCTATGGGCTACTGCATAAAACTAAGCCCAAAAGAGAAACAATGCTGCATGAGCTTCATCTTCCTAAGTGGTTCTTCTGTTTTCTCCAGCTGTGAAATATATTTGTAACTTTCAACTCCTTTTTTTTGTTCCTTTTTGAATTCCAGGTCAAGACACACCTTAAAGGCCATTAACAAAAATAATCCTCCATCATAAGTGTTAGCAAATGATTTAAAATATCCTTAAAAATGTAGCATATTTCATTTTATGCAGTCACAAGGAGCTATAACATGTTCTGTCTAGTCTGAAAATGTATGCAATCTACAAATAATTTGCATGCAAAATGAATCAAAATATTTATTCAGTATTTTATGAACATCTATATTTATATCTATAGAATACATTTCTCAAATTTTTCCTACTGATTGTGAGTCTCCTGTTGATAATCTATTTTGTCATTTATCCTCACATACCTTTCTAACCTCATATTGATTACGCTGGGCCACCCACCATGTTTCTGGGCCACTTTCCTGAGATGACAATATGTGAGGGACCATGAATTCATTTTAACGTTACCAAAGGAAACCACAAGCATAAAAATAAACCAAATAATATGGTCTAAGATTTAAAAAGTAGAGGAGAACATTATTCAGGAACATTGATTTTTGGTGTTCCTCTGGGTTAATCTGAACCACTCAGGGTGTCTCACCACGGCTTCCAAGTGCACGACGGCAAATGGCATCATGCCTTATACTAACCACTTCCTCCACTAATGCTAATTATCACAGCACAACTTGTTTTTTCTCAGAATACAGTCCATAACATTTGCCTCATACTTATCCTGCCTATAGCTTCCATGAAGGCTCTTAATCTGCCTGTCCCTCTATCTTCAGGGCTTACAACACTACATTAGTAGGACTGGTTAACTTGCCCCCTCTGCGCAAAGAAGTGAGGGCATCCTTCTGAATTTCTGTACTCCTACTTCTTTCCTCTATTGTAAAGAAATCTGTACCTTATTCCACCTCATTGGTTACTTCTTGTCTGTGGAGAAAGAGTGGCCAGATAGTTCGTCCCTGTCACCAGGGGGTATCTGAAAAGCGAGATGGCTCCAACTTCCCTCTTCATAGACCTGAACATTTTCAAATAGAGTGAGCTCTCCTCTCCACTTCCTATTGCTTCATCCTAGCCTCTTCTCTGAGGTCTAGCTTTTCAGCCTGAGACTGAGTTGATATATTGGACAGGTTTTGCTGTCTTCAGTTCGGCGGGTGGGAAACAAGGAAACTTCACTTTGCATAATCCAGCTCTACTAGGAAGACTTTCACTTAATAAAGCTGATACTTTGCCCAAACTGGTTCAGTTCTCTCTGTGCATGCTTTATTCATCAGAACCTCTGGGGCAGGGAGGGGTGGAGTATGAAGGGTAAGATTCCAGCATTGAACCCCACCCTGGACTGCCAACAATTACTATAAAATTAAGATATGCTGAAGGCCAAATCAGTTCCTGAAGGAAAACTCCTTCCAGCCGAAGCCTGCCATAACTCAGTTAACCTACAAGGCAAATATGAGTTCTCTCCCCAAAACAGCATTAAAAAGTGGCTCCGCTGTTATTTGTCTGGTGCTAGTTTCATGAATGTGCCCTGGGGATTCCAGACAATACGCTGGTGCTCAAGTAGCAACTGGAATCTTTTACCGAGTCGGCTGGACTCAGGCTTTGTTCTGGCATGTGGCCCAGTATATCAATATTGTGGTTTTCAGCCCATTTTGGAAGCTGCTTCATGAAGCCATGTGACAACCCCAAAAGTTGGTCTGGCACCAGAAGACTTCATCAGATTGCAAACTTGAGAGCCCTCAAGTTGGCTGTTTTTGTATTGATGCCTCCCTTCCCGTAATCATTAACAGAAGGTGAGAAGGCTGCAGTTGGAACACACCTCACACCTATTATGCAGTTTGTGTTTATGTCTCTGAACCCTCGTAAATCTCCTGGGCTCTGAGCACTTGCCTACTCAAATAAAAGCATTCTCTGGAGGGAACTCCAGTAAGAGTTTGAGTTATTAGCCTCGCTCAACAAACTTACCTGAAAGGAGCCCATGGCACAGCTACAGATTTGTCAGAAAGATTTAAGAGTATCGGCTTATTTACTGATTGTAACACTAGCAGAAACTGAAGCTGTGAATACTAGGCATAGCCATCTGGTGGTCCCCTTGGAACTGGTGCAAATCATGTGGCACATTCTAATGCAATGTACTAACTACAAGTCATGGCGAATTTCCAATTGAAAAGTGGCCAATTAGTAGATTATGTCAATGCTGACAGCTCTCAACTTAATGCTTCATTGATTCCACTTTTAGGAGAGATTCCTTGTCTGTTAAAACAACAACCACACAATCATTATTGAATGCCTACTACACACTCAGTCTTGCTGTAAACAATGAGTGGAACGTGTTCCAGGAGAATTACTCATATTCTTAGATTTAAAGGTGTTTAAAATTGAATTGGTGAGAGAAAACAAGAAATCATTAAAGATTTCAATCAAGAAAGTAAAAAATAAGGTCAAGTTGAAATGTGATTCACTTTCATGTGATGACTGAGATATGAGTGAATACCAGCTGGTATTTGTTGCTTGGCTGGGCTTAACCAACTCCACTTTGACATGCTATCCACCCAAAATGAGGACAGTAGCCAATAGTTAACCATATGAAGAACAACCCTGAATACAGAAGAAATTTCAGCATTTGCTGATTTGGAGCATTTTATTGGCAGGACATTTATTACATCACAACAATTAGGTCTAATTGTGCAGACTAACAGTTAGACTAAGAGGGGCACCATCAGTTCTCTCTAAATGACTTTTCCCTCAGAATTTTCTCCTTTAAAATTTCAGATTGTTCAATTTTTATAAAAGATAAAAAAAGAGAAGACTTTTTTCCACTATAGACATCCCAGTGATTGCTCCATAAATAATACTCCAAAAGAATGTACATACTAGACTTTTAAAGTTGTTTTCTTGATAACTTATTAAAATGGATAATAATTCATCAATATGGAGTTGTTTTTACAACATTCAGAAAAATCTTTTTGAAAAGGATACAGAGAGACTCAATACTCTCCATACATTTTCAGTTGTGTGTGTTTGCCCGCACCCTTGGGCACTGGTGACTGCTCTGGTTTGTCAAAAAGATTGCATACTCTGTATCAATGCCACTAGATATAAGCCATTTTATATTAACACTTTATGAGACATTTTCAGTCTGAATTTCTCACACAAGTAAACAAAACAATTACACATGTGTAGTTGTGGAAATTTGAAAAGCAAGCCAGCATCCTACTCCTGCCCTTTCTGTCACTGGTATCTCCTTTGTTGCTTCAAGACTGTCATCCCTATGGGCTTTTCTGGCCACCGAAGGACAGCATGACATCCAGAATGCATTCTCACTTTTGCCCGAGAGCCAGCAACCACAAGTTTGTGCTCTGTCCCACACTGGTAGCATCCAGGTGAAATTTAAAATAGAATGGATAGGGACCCAGTTATGTAAAAAGTCACCTCTGGTCTTCTGTTCTGTCATGGGAGTTAAGACCAGCTGGGGTGCTTCTGGTATCAGTTTCCAGTACATAAGTCTCTGTGATCTGCAGCAGAAATTCTTACAACAGGGCCTTTAGAAGTCTCGTCCTCTGATGGACTGCCAGAGGCAGAGTCCAAGGCATATCTGTGCAGGCAGACTTTTTGCTGAGTTTCCCAGGGACTGAGAGAAAACTACCAGAAAGAACGGGCTTCTCTGGGTTCTACAGCTAACCATCTACAAATGTCCTGAGCAAGAAATATGATTTGTGGCCAGCCAGCTACTTACCTGGTTCACTTAGCCCAGCCGATCAGAGATGACCATCGTTATAGATTCAATCCCTCAAGAGAGCTCCTTTGAGTGAAATGAATATGCTTGAAATCTGGCTCTCCCTCTCCTAAATATCCTTTTCTAGAGTATGGCTCAAAACACCTTACTTTTGCCAGAAAAACAAGTTCAAATACATGTTCTCTTTGTGGAATCAAGAAGCTATAGATGCTTCAGTAACCTATAAAAATGTGAAGTCACATGGTGCTCTTTTAACAGAACTAATTAAGGTAGCTGGATTCATCATGAGATGCCATAATATCAGCTCTCATTTGTGAACAATCAATGTATGATCTCTGTAGCATTTTATAGGCATGGGCACCTAAAGCTTAGAAAGCTTGCACAGTACAGTAAACACCGGGTCATATTCTATTAGCCAATTAATATTTTGTCCTCTTTCCAAATTGCAAAGTCAAAAATAATAAATAGAAAATGAGCCTCACACTTGCTGTGAAAGAACAGTTTGAAATGTTTAGTTGTGTATATGTTTGGATATCTCCCATATTTAACTTCATTTCTTAACTCTAAATAAGGAGCATCACCTAGACTAATGCAGTAGAGATGAACCACTTTATGTTAAGGGAGATCAATTAGATTATGAAAGAGCTCCTCACTTTCATATTCCAGGATAAATAAAATATTTGTAACATAACAATTTCTTTTGTCCTCTAAGTAAAATTTCATGTGATCTGACAATATTATATTTTAAAGTCCAACCACTTAAAAAATTTCTGCAACTAAAATAATTCATTTCAATGGAAATCCAGAAGCAAAAGTAGAACTGAAGACAAGATGAGGGGCATAAAACTCTATCCTGCACCACCCTGGGAATGGTCAATCAATGCCTAGAATTTCCTCTTCTTGGGAATACAAATCCACTAGCAAATGCAGTCCATTCCAGCGCGCGCGCACACACACACACACACACACACACACAATCAGTTCTCTCCCTCCAACTCTATGGGAACTCCAGTAAGAGATTGAGATCTAAAAGGAAGCTTTTGAAATTTGAGAAAACTAAGGCTCAAAGTTGAAATTAATAGCCACCCAAGCCAGCCCAATGCTCTTCCCACTGATCCTCCCAGCCCACAGAAACCAGACAGCAAGACTGGGGAAATGGAAGGACATGCATGCAGACCACCTTAGGCCTCAGGGAAACCTCCTCAGGAGACCCACCCAGGCTGTGAGCTCTACTACCATTTAGCTCAGTGTTATCCCCCACTTTATAACTCATCATAGAGGCTCAATATATTTTTTTCAATGAAAAATATATAGTTTTGGTTTAGCATCAGGGAACAGAACTCTGATGCAGATATCCGTGAACTGTAATAAACAACCATGGAATGCAAAAGAGAAATTTAGATGCTGAGGTCCATTGATCAGGAATTTGATTAGGAAAAAATAAAAGATTTGAATTAGGTTATGAAGCACTATGTTATGGTATAAAGAATAAGTCCTCTAAAATAAGATTTTTTTTGCCTCTATTACTTATTAGCTGAGCGACGAGCAAGTTTCTTAATCTCGCCATATTCATTTCTTTATGTATAACGTGAGTATCAATTGTACGGCTGAAATGTTGCAGGGAGGGGTGGGGAGAGAGAGAGAAGGGAGGGACAGAGATAGAAAGTAAGAAAGAAAACACCGGGGTCACATAGAGGGTTCTTGGTGCACAAAAGTTCACACACAAATTGGGCACTCAAATGTCTGTTCATTTAATGAAATGCCTAGTTCAGCTGTATCAGCTCCTGGAAATAAGTCTCCTTTGCTTTACAGGTATGGGCAGAATGACCCCAAAGACCTTACATTATACAAAAGAGATACAGCACCACTCAGGTCCTAAAATTATAGCTTGTATTTGAAAATGGTTGACCTAGTGTTCTTAAACTATAACAACAGAATACTCCAGTTCTCCTCAAAATGCTTTATCTGAATGCCTGCCTGGACAGTGCTGGATCCCTAGAGTAATAATGAAGGTAATATTTAACCGACCACCCCAGTCCCAAACTAGATTAATCCTCCTATGTAGTTCATGGCACACTATACTTCCCCCATTTATCACACTGTATTGTACTTGCCTACTCACTTTCTGTCTTGCCAATCAGGCTGTGAGCTTCAGCTTAGTTTTACCTCCCACTTTTTAACTCATAATAGAGGTTCAATATATATTTTTCAATTAAAAAATCCAACAACTTCCTTAAAACATTTACCACTAAAACCAGCGTAAAGTATTAATGTCCTCCACTCTCCCAGCTTTGAGACTACTTTCTCCTCCCTCCTCCAGGCCTGTGAAAAAGCAGCCACTTCTCTAGTTTCATCACTTAGCCACTTAGATATCTGCTCAGAATGTTCCTCATTATGTTAATTCACTCAATAAAATGTGTTCCATCCAAACCAGAATCTCATGTACTGGGACCAGTGGCAGGGGTACTGCAATGAACACTCCAGGACTCCTCCTGGAGTGGCTCACAGAATAAAGTGGGCTTGGAGGAAGCCTCTGAGTTTCAGAGAGGCCACTAGACATTTGCCGAAATATTTCTGGATCAGTAACTACACCCTATCATCAACTTGACTCTCTAAATATTACAATGTAGCGTACTAGTACATGGTGTTCACTCAATAACTACTTGTTGAATAAAGGAGTGAATGGGATAGGATGAGAATCTCAGTGAGCTTTTATTGATCTGGGCGATATAGGAGATATGCAACAAATCAAATCCTTTACTTGAGAATAAAGTAAATAATAAGATCTTTTATTTGAGTAAGTCTGCGTTTTGGCATCCACTAAGCTGATCTGTGAATGTGAGAATCTACAAATATTTCTTACATCCTCTGAGGAGCAGGTGATGCCTCTCGGAAACATTTCTGTCACCAACTAGGTGAGCCAGGGCTTTCTGACACCACAGCTAAGTCAGTCCCACTTGCCTTCAGAGCTCTCCCTGAGATTGCAGAACAGCAGTCAACTAACCTTCCTAAACTGCCAGGCACCATAACATTCTACTTCCCAACTCTCTTTGGCTCTAACAAGTACCTGGCTAGATTCCATACTCTCCTTTATGGAGGAGCTCATGTTATTTTGTTTTAGACTCCTCTCCATGGCTGGTTTGTGTACTCCAGAGAAAGAATCTTGTCTTTACAATTTCCCACAGTACTGGCCACACAGTAGGTGTTTAATAAGTATGTTTTAAAAATCCGTCTTCAGTTGTAGCCTCTGCCAAGTCTCCATGAGAGAAATAACGTAGACTGGAAAGAAGGGTAAGGATACAGCCCCCTCTATTCTAGAACTCTCCGGACAGCTCTCACTCACATGCTTTTTCTGTGCTCCATCTTCTGACAGTGCTTTCAAGGATGAGGAATGTGACACAAACTGGGAAAAGGAAATCACACAACACGACGTAAATATGGTAGGTTAGGTGCTAGGCTGGAACCTTCCCTTGCTAAAAATGAATGCTTGCATAGATGACGATGCCTCCAGCCTGACAGCGTTTCACCCGGCCTCTCAATCTTCCTGACACATTGAGACCTCAAGTAGGGTGTTGAAAGGTCAACTTGTTTGGTACCAACTATGACTCAAAAAGATTATTCTCCTGTGAGGTGAAGGAGAGGAAAGGAACGGGGACAGTGAGATTTTCCAGCCACTCCACCCAGAGGTTAATTAATCCAAATGCAACTCGGGTGGGTGGAACTCAAACATCTTCCATTCCCATTCGATCCTCGCTACCACCCAGGGTTACTAGGATAGAAGCGCCCCTATCAGTCTTAGGGTTGAGTCCCTTACTCTCCCCTAGAGACCCGCTCTGGAAACAGTGACCAGAGGAAAGGTCATGAACACACCGGGGTCTGGAGGGGCTGGACTGGAACTGCGGACCCAATGCCTCCCGCGGAGACCGCTCGCAGCCAATGAAATCCTGAGATGTGGGGATGATGAGTGCGGGGCAGAGGCTTGGCCAATCAGGCTCCAGGCGCGGCCAGGGGGGAGGAGATGGGAGGAGAGGCCCGGGGCGATGGAGATACAGCTACATCAACAGAAGTTTCTCACCTTGGAGTGCGAGGGACTCTCCCGCATCTCCTGCACATCTTCTCCAGCTGGGCGCGGAAAAAGTCTCAAGCTATTCCCTCCACTTCCTCACACTGCTTCCTGCGATGGGAAGCTGCTGAGAGCCCCTACCACTGCTGGCCTTCTTTTTATGTTGTCTGCAGTGAGGAAGAGGACGAGAGACAACTTAGTGCTGGGGAACTGATCACTGGTCTGGCGGGCCTCTGGGCTGGGAGGGCAGAAGAGGAGTGTCTGGGGCTGGGGGAATCCATGCAGGGGCCATGGACAGAGCGGCGCTCCTGGGACTGTCCCGCTTGTGCGCGCTTTGGGCAGCCCTGCTCGCGCTGTTCCCTTGCGGAGCCCAAGGAAACTGGATGTGAGTAGGGGGGCATCGGGGAGGCACGGGGTGTGTGACAAATAAGGTACCCAGCCTCAGGGAACTTTAAGCTAAGGAGGGAGGCGGGTAGAGGCGGGGACCCTAGGGCGGATGACCTAATTTTGGGGAAAACATTTGGGATAAGGGAGGACAGTAATCGAGCGACGTACGATAGGGGCTGCCGTGTCTTACAGGTGGTTGGGCATCGCCTCCTTTGGGGTTCCGGAGAAACTGGGCTGCACCAACTTGCCGCTGAACAGCCGCCAGAAGGAGCTGTGCAAGAGGAAACCGTACCTGCTGTCCAGCATCCGAGAGGGCGCCCGGCTGGGCATTCAGGAGTGCAGGAGCCAGTTCAGACACGAGAGATGGAACTGCCAGGTGGCCGCTGCCGCCGCCGCAGCCCCGCCGGGCACCAGCCCCCTCTTTGGCTACGAGCTCAGCAGTGGTGAGTTCTGGGACCCACGGGGTTGGCGCAGGACGAAGGACGACTACTTCTCCAATTCCTGTATATAAAATAGTGCTTGCGTAGTCCTGTCGCTCTCTAAATTCCAAAAGAGGTCATTTCGTGGATGAGAATTGGGAGCTACGGAAGCCAGACCCCTGGTGCAGGTGCGGTCCTGAAGGGGGTGACTCCCCAGGTCCGGAGCCAGCTCTGGGAGACGTAGCTCTTCCTCCTTCCCTCTGTGCACGGCTGAGTTGGGGAAAAACTTTGATACTCACACCCCGCCGACCCCTCGGACCGTAGGATCCCCCCTACTTGGGTCACCAGCTGGAGAAACATGATGTCGGCAGCAGGGAATGCTGCTGCTCCATCTGCTTTGATTTAAGCGGCTCCGCTGCTCACCAAGCCCCAGACAAGTGGCTAAACGCAGCGAAGCCCCACGTTTATTGGCTCCTCCGAGCACCAGGTACACGGAATAATGGTGATTTTTAAAAGGGATTGTCCTGTGCAACCCAACGTGCGGCTAAGCCGGGCACGACCGCTTTGGCTGACCCTCAGTTCTCCTCTCTCCCCTCCTCTGCGCGCAGCGGAGGGCGGGAAGCTGCAGTAAAACAAAGTTCCACTTCCACGTGCCTAGTGACTCGGTAAGGTTAAAGGAACAAAGACCCAGGGTTGTTCCAGGAATATTAGTAGATTCACAGAATTTTAGGACCCGGGCCCTGGAAGATTCGTTGCTTTTCACATTCATTTCCGTTCTCTCTCCACCTTTGACCCTTCCCCACCGGGTCTCTACACACACAGCCGCCAAAGCATCGCCTTGGCCCTGCTGGGTTTTGGCCGGCACACCCTTCCTAAGGAGCCCTAATCTCCTGCGGGGCGAGGGGTGGGGTGGGGCGGCTGGGAGAGATGTGTTCTTCACAGTTGCTGAAATGCAAAGGCATCAGCTGTTGAAAAGGTTTATTGGACAACGAGCGTGAAATTGTTTCTACTCCAATCTAAACATCTCGAAAGAGAAAAAAGTCGCCTGCGGAGTCTCTTCTAGTCCATTTTATTTATGCTTTAATGAGCCTTTAATTTTCCAAGATTTTAGCTCAAACGCTATTGCAGGTGTGCTAGATACACGTTCAATAACATTCCATAACATTTTTTGGTGACATTTCAATTGTCTTTCATTTTAGTTATCTTTAAGACTGTAAGAGGATTAGCCAGTACTATATAAAATATATCATGGTTTCATGCTATTCAATAATGTCAGGACTGTTTTTCATGACGTCCTAGAAAAGAGCAGCCTTTAATGTGAAACTAAATTATAATTTATCAACTGATTGCTTTAATGTTGGTTTAATTTTAATTTGCTTTCTGATATGTGTTATTTATGTGAACAAAAATTGCACCCAATTTTTCAGATTGTGTTTTGGGAAAACACATTTTAAATTTAAAAACAGGTGTAATCTGGATTCTTTCGGAGCATTGTATACACCGTTTCCGGTATCCACTCAAAAGGTTTTTTTAATTTCTCATGTATTTATTGAGCTTTGATTGTCTGTTAAGCATGGAACTAGGTATTGACGTACATTTCACATTTTAGATATTTTTAGGTATGAGAACAATGATACCCAATATATGACAATCCCCTCAAGCAGGATACTTAAAATTAATGCTGCTTTTTTTAAAAGACTAGAACAATAGGAAATCATCCTTTCTAAATATGTATTTATTAAAGCATCCATTGTAAGCAATTGAAAAATTGCTTCCCTGGCAAGAGGATGAGTAGGAGACTCTATTATAAACATAAACAGAGAGTGATGTGGCTCCTTCATTTAGCGATTTATGTTTTATTCTAGGCACCAAGGAAACAGCATTCATTTATGCCGTGATGGCCGCTGGCCTGGTGCATTCTGTGACCAGGTCGTGCAGTGCAGGCAACATGACAGAGTGCTCCTGTGACACCACCTTGCAGAACGGCGGCTCAGCGAGCGAAGGCTGGCACTGGGGGGGTTGTTCCGACGATGTCCAGTATGGCATGTGGTTCAGCCGAAAGTTCCTAGATTCCCCCATCAGAAACACCACGGGGAAAGAAAGCAGAGTACTGTTAGCAATGAACCTTCATAACAATGAAGCTGGAAGGCAGGTACGTATTAGAAAATGGGATAAAATCCAGTGCTTTTAGGTCAATAACATGAGGGTTACACTTGTGCATGAATCTGTTCAAGTAGTTTTTAAAAATACCTGCAGAAAGATATGTGCATGTATGTGTATACATATTATTATATGTGTGTGTTATATGTGTAACTGCACTTATATGTATATTCTCTTTCATGCACCTGTACTGACCACGTTGAGTTAAAGTTCTCCATCTAACATGAGTTCAATCTTGTTATAGAATGTGTTTGTGACTGTACACTTCATATACCTAAAACATGAATTATAAAATAATAGATGTACACGTGCTTGTTGGGTTATTTGGTTCCACCCTCTTGGCTGGTTAGTGGCAGAGCCTAAATAAGATCTACAGTATCTGCCTTCCTAGTGGGGCTGGGTCAAAGTTCACATCCTCAAATTTGAACTTTATTATTTTAAATGTATTTCTTAGTGGGCAATGTCTCCTAGACTTGTTGTCAGTTTTGCCTTTACTTTCTCTAGCAAACATTCTTGAATACGTTCAGAATAGACAATATTTAACTAATTTTTTTTGTAAAACAAAGTCTTTTAAGAGAAATAGATATTTTATTATAAAGCTATGTAGATTCATTGTAAAATTGACATAGATAAATGGAAAGAAGTTATAAGTGTATTAAATATATGGATATTTAAAAATATAGATAAAGATTCAGCAAGAGCAAATTTGAAGTAGCATCATCTAATTAACCTCTTTTATAAATCCTCACTTTTTTATAGTAAATTTTCTTAAAACAAAAATTTGTAACTTAATTTAACTTTTATATATTTATCTTAATGAATATTGACACAATAGCATTTGACTTCTGCACTGTAATTGAATTACTTGGTAATTCAGAGTGACTTTCCTAAAACAGCCAAAACTTTTTTTATGAATATATATTTTCTATCTTATAATCTTTTCAGGACAGGAATATCAGCACATATTGTATATCACTGTACATGCCCCAGTAACCTGTGAAAGTCCCAAAGTTGTCATTGCAATCTGCTACATTCTCCTGAAATAAAACAAGTTTCAGTGTCTCCCAGGAATAGTTAAAGTATATGTTGCATTTGTTTTACATTTTTGGAAAATGAATAAATGGAACTTAATCAGAATAGTTGCAAGTTTAAGCCAGTTTTTTTTTTAACTTAACCATTTTGGTTTGAAATACAAAAACAGACATCTCAATAAATACATCACTATAACACATGAAATTCAAATTTGATTTTTCAATTCAATTTGAATATTCAGTTAAAAGGTGCAAAATAGAAAATTAGTAAATAGTTATGTGAGCTTTTTATATTTTTGTTTAATTTTTTAAATTTATCTTTAAAATTTTATTAATTTTTTTTGGAGAAAGACAGGAAGGGTAGGTAGGGGGGTGGAGAGAGAGACATTGATTTGTCATTCCATATATTCATGCATTCATTGGTTGCTTCTTGTATGTGCTCTGACCAGGGATGGAACTTTCAAACTTGGTGTATTGGAACAATGCTTAACCAACTGAGCTACCTGGACAGGGCTTGTTTAGAAATTTTAAAAGTTAATTTGCATCGCTAAAGTAACTTGCCTAACACTATAATTATGCATATGTATCTTCTCCTTAAAGTTTTACATTAAAAAATTAAATAAACTAGTTTTTCCTTTAATTTGAATATTATCTAATAAGGGAATTTTAATTGTTTCTAATATATAAATATAAAAGAGATGAATTATAATGAACATATGTTTGTTAAAACTCCAGAGTTAAGCAAGAAAAAAGCACCAAGATGAGTGAAAATAATATATTTTTAAGATAAGAAAACATTAAAGGAATATTTATTATTAATTTAACCTTATATCTTTCTTAAACATTCTTTAAATATTTTATGAGAAATTTTAAAAATGTTAACCAGGAAACAAAACTCAGAAACTCGTATTATGATTCTCCTGAATGTAGTAAACTCCAAACTTATGAAATGTCCTAAGGTCTTCTAAGATGTATTTTATTAACAGGCAGCTATTTTGTTTTATTCTTGTTTGAATTTTTAAATTAAATAACAGTATTTGTCTTTGTAATTATTAACTTGGATCTTAAACTATTATTTATATTCTAATTTTATTAAAAACATACAACTGTTCAGCATCAATATTAATCCATTGTTGGCAAAACACCATATCATTATATTCTCTGGTTTTTGCTATTATTCTAATTATGCAGAAAAAATTAGCCTATACATTTACACACATTTTATGTAAAATTTAAATTTTTCTACTAAGATTTTAGATTCTCTAAAAGATTTTCTACTACATCTTTTTTCTCTCATTAGTCTAGATGGTAATTTAAAATATTAAAAAATATTACCTGGGTATTTTGAGGTGTTTTATGATTCTTTTCTCACTAAGTATTGCAATTCAAAGCACTTTTGTACTTTTCTTTTTTTGGTGGCCAAAAATATAAAAACCACCACCACCACAACAACAAACTAACCAAGTTTCCAGCTTATTATCTAACATGGAAGAATAATCAACTCCATTTTTGATACTGGCAAACAGAATTTTAATTTAATGGGCATATTCTGAGCAAAGTTCAAGGTCTGCATTCAATTGAGTTGATTTTCCTAGTCTCAAAATCCCAAACTCCAAATGTCGAAAAGCGTTCAGAGAAATGTGGGTACTGGCGCTTAGTAGTGCTGTGAGCAGGATAGATGATTTTCTAACCGCTGACCTTAAATTCCCACTTGGTTTCTGACACCATTCCTAAAGTTATGACTCCAAGAATAATGTTGCTGAACGGTGATTGGCTAACAGAATGATGTGATGTCTTCCAGGGGCAGAACTTCTGGGAATAATGTGACTTGGAATATTTATGGGTATTTCTTTTGGTGTGCTTAAAATATTTCCATTCTTCCCATGTCCACCTCATAAACTTTTAAGTTTCCCTACCCCATAATTTGTTTTATGATGACTAACTCAGAAAAGTGGGAAGGGCCCAACCCCAAATTTTCATTGACCTGTTTCAAGAATATTTATAAGTATTTGAACAACACATAAGTGTTTTGCTTTTCAGCAGATTTAGATATATTTTTGGACTAAAAGGCAGAAAAATAGGAATTCCACATATATCATCCAATCTTATGTCACAGTTTTCGTAAAAACTTAAACAAATCATCTGATAGTTGACAAAATGAAATGCTCATCACAAAATGTTTCACAACAGTGTTTTGGTCATTTCTGTAAAGTTTGGGTTGAATGACACACTTGAAAACAGCCCCTGCCTGCTGTGTTACCTGAGTCAAAGTTGTGGTACCGTCACTCCTTAGCCCACTTCTCAAACAGTTTCTATTTTTACCATTAAGTATTATGATTTGCCTTTCGTATTTCACTTGATTAGAAATGCATCAAACCAAAACTTAACACAAAGGATCCCAGTAGATTAAATGTTCCCCTCCTAATTGCTCTCCCATAGTTTGAAAATATTCCACCAAAATGGGCACATCTGTTTGCAATAGTTAACAAAACATTCCTCTGTTAATATCGTTATAAACCTTAACAACTCAACTAAAGTAGAGAAAGGAATTTTCTCATAACCACATACAACTCATTCGGTTGCTATTCTCTTACTTTTCCCATTCCCCCAAAATGGCTGTGCTATCACTGTGGCTGAGAACAACTATTTGGCATTAATTAAGAATCCTAGCTGAAAATCTCCAGAATATACTTCTTTTGAAGTGTTCATGCAATTTTATTAAATATAGTAGCATTTTTCTCTTCTACTAAAATTATCCAGCTTCATATAAAGATTTTATGTCATGTAACATCAACTTTCCTTATGTATGACAAATGTCTTAGCCACATTGTTTATTTTTCTGTAAAACTGGAATAATAAGTACATGTTTATAACTACCTACATTTCTTCCTATAAAACTAAATTAAGTAAAATATTTATGAAAATGTACTCTGAGAGCACTACACTTCGTAGTTTGTGTGTGTGTGTGTGTGTGTGTGTGTGTGTATCTGCCTTGAATTCTGCATTTCATCAAATTCATGTAGAAGTCATTACATTGCTTTATTTTAATCCCTGTCTGTCCAAGTTTCTTCCTTCGACATATCATTTAAATTGCATGTCAAATTATTCTTCTCCTTGAAGTTGATTTGTCTTTCTATCCAAGAATTTGTGTATGTAAGATAAAAACACTCTTTATTTTTTAATACTTATTGATAGGAACAAAAAAGTAATAGAATTAAAAAGTAATCAAATACAAGTTCTTTAAAATGTTAACCCTGAAAACTTATAGTTAACTCCAGGTATTTAACAGGGCTAGCTTTCTAAGGCAGGAAAATTCCTTCAAAATTGTGACAAATTCAGCAGATTATATCATTGAATTTGAAAGTCAGTCTCTCTTTATCTTTCAAACCTATAAAGCAGTGTGTTGCTCTTATGGACTCCCAGTGTCGATCAAGCTCTTCCAATACCATTGGCCTGCCAGCAGTGACTCTTGTTTTAAGAAGGTGGTTTTTATTACTTCTTCCCAATTCAGATTACCAATAGAGGATGAGTTAAAACCATTTCAGAGAGCTGGACTAATTATTCAATAAGTTTTTGGTGAGCATCTACTCTGTCTGCTATGCTTTACAAGTTGGCAACACCATACATGATATTCGAACTGGTTCGTAAAAGAAAAAGTCAACTCCTCAGTCGTGATCCTGAGCTAAGGGCGGCATTAAATCACTAGGTGATGACTATAAGGAACGTTGATCAGATTTAAACACATAAATATACATCCTTAGTTTTGGGGTTTTCTTTGGGCAATTTGTTTTGTTATTACCTAGCATTGATTGAGTGCCTTTTTTCTCTTATGTTTCAGGCACTTAAAATCTGCACAGAGGTAGGCAGACTGCATTAATTTTAACATTTCTGTGCCTAGAGACATTTTAAAGAATTGAAGGCTTTGTGAATATCAAATGCCCTATATTTAACCAAATAAGCCTGTTTGCCATACTTTATAAATTACTTTCATATCATTGAAAGGTACCATTTTGCCTGAGTTAATAAGAAGTACACGTATCTATTAACTTCTCAGGTTTGTAAATTCAAAAAGCGCATACGCATATGTGCTGCAGTCTATAAAGAGTGGGGTTTAAATACTATTCTGTTTATTATTTTAAACACCAGTAAGAAGTATCAAATATAGCCTAAATCAATACCATATGCTCTCATTCAAGTTGCAAATATTATAAACTGTTTGAAATATTCTGTCTAATTAGATGTTCGGAGACTTTGGTTAATTTGTTAGGAAATGTAACATCCCACAAGCATGTCAATGTCAGGTTTGGTACAAAATAAACAGCGAAGTCTAAAGCCCTGTCATGTTATAGTTTTGATAAGAACTGTAAGTGGAATTTAAGCTGTGAGGTTTTTCTTTATTTGGCAAGATTACACACACAATTTCCTAGTTATTGAACGGAGAGATCAGTTTTTCACTTTACCCAGCATGTTGACAGACATCAACTCTACAGCTAGCCCTGACGATTTATTAATCTGCTCTGCCATCCTCTGGAGGTTGCAGGAAGCTATGCTGATTAGCTTGGTATGCAAGAGATTTAGAGCCCTAAAACTTTTTAAATCTCTTTATTGTTTTTGCCCTGTTTGCCCTATTTGAGATTTATCTCCATTTTTACTGTACCTTCTTCAGAGAAAGGGGACATTCACTTAGACCTTCATGTGTGCCAGGCAGTGGGCTCTTACAGATATTTGTAATCTCATTTAATTTCTCAGTCTACATAAACGAAACTCAGCACACAGAACAACAAAAAAAATACATCGATATTAGCCCCTTTCCATGTTACAATGGTGTTACTAATCCATTGAGAACAGGACATGTTTTGAATTAATTTTCCAGAAGAGGGGAAGGATTTTGTGGAAAATCACACTCTCCAGTCCCTTTTTCTTTTATCCAACTTAAGTAGACGAATCAGAGTTTCTCATGGGATCTGTGACCAGGCAATAGCATCTCCCCCAATCTCCATGAATGTAACTGACTGCTGCAGTGATCAGACCTGAGAACTCTCAGTTCAGTCGGTAGGTCTCATCGCTTGGTGAGCATCAGAATCATCTGAGCAGCTTTGTAGAAATACCATTACCAGCCCTCACATTGACCAATTAAATCAGAATCTCAGCGGCTTGAGCATTGTTGTAAGGTTCCCCGGATGTTTCCATGCACTCACTATGTGAGCTGAGGATGACTCCTCTATCAGTGCTTCTCAAATTCTAATGTGCATATCTGAGTCCCCTGAGGATCTGACTAAAACGCAGATTCTGATTCTGAAAGTGTGCATTTTCACGAGTGATGCTGGCATTGCTGGTCCCTGAACCACACTCTGAGCAGCCAGGTGCTAAATGGTATCAGGAAATGGAGACATGCGTGAACATCCCCCCACACCAAAAATTAAATGAGAGATTAGAAATAAAATGGTTTTCCTTTGTTATCTCAGATAATCTCTAATAACAATATTAGCCTGGTCTACTACCTTAAATTCGACATGGAAAGTTTTGCTCTAAGGGTCAAGAGAAGGACAAAACATTTGAACCCTAAGCAATCTGAAAGACCCTTTATGTTCAAAATCATCATTTTTATACAGGAGGAAATGGACCTAGAAAGCTAAGTGATTAGGTTAGTTTGCGTCTGTTGTTGAGTAAAAGCACTTCATGAGTGATATTTAACTCAATTCCTGTTGATTTCAGGCTGTTGCCAAGCTGATGTCAGTGGACTGCCGCTGTCATGGGGTTTCTGGCTCCTGTGCAGTAAAAACATGCTGGAAAACCATGTCTTCTTTTGAAAAGATTGGACATTTGTTGAAAGACAAATATGAAAACAGCATTCAAGTCTCAGACAAAATAAAGAGGAAAATGCGCAGGAGAGACAAAGACCAGAGGAAAGTACCGATCCACAAGGATGATCTGCTCTACGTTAACAAGTCTCCCAATTACTGTGTAGAGGATAAGAAATTAGGGATCCCGGGGACACAAGGCAGAGAATGCAACCGTACCTCCGAGGGTGCAGATGGCTGCAACCTCCTCTGCTGCGGCCGCGGCTACAACACCCACGTGGTCAGACACGTGGAGAGGTGTGAGTGTAAGTTTATTTGGTGCTGCTACGTTCGCTGCAGGAGGTGTGAAAGCATGACTGATGTCCACACTTGCAAGTAACCACTCCATCCAGCCTTGGACAACACTCCTCAGTGACAACAGCAGAGTGCCACTGTGCAGGGCTGGTGAAGCCCACTGGCCGCAGAATCCCAAATCCTTGCCCTTCTCAGAGTTCCCTTTACCTGGTGGATGTCCAGTCAATCACACACTGAGCATATGCATTTGGAGGGATTCTGCAAGGCTTAGGTTCATATTTTGGTGATCTGGAAAATATATATTGACATACAAGGAATTTGGCTCCTAGGAAACAAAGAATCAGAAAGAACCTTCATGCAGAAAGACCCGGTGTATCCTCGAGATAAGATCCTTGACTATGGAACATAGTTATGGAACTCAGTAGTGGTGGGTGAATATCAGTCACTTTTAAAAGATACCTCTCATAGCAGCAAGGAGCAGTACGCATGAATCTCATTTATTCTCTCAGTACTTTAGATGAAGAAATTATATTAAGTATTTGTGCATAGAAACAGATGTTGAAAAGTTAACAGAAATGGTGGATGCCTACTTACCGTTTCATGCATTTCAAAAGGAAGGCAGTTAAAATGAATTTTCACAAGTGATATAATATTCCTAAAAAGTGTTTGTTAGAGGTATTTAGTGACAAAAGGTAAGAATCAAGATATAAAAAAGTAAAATGTGTAATTCGGATTTTAAGTGGCTTTTAAGTAGGACTGTTCCTAGAAAAATCTCAAGAAGGTATATATACAATAGTAACCTTTGATCTTTGCCTTCATTATTTTAATTGTAGACCAGTTTCCACTATTAAAAAAACCAACTCTGAATTACTGTGTGAGGAAGGGCTCCTGAAAGCAAGTGGGAAAATCAGAGGTAAAGGACTCGCATCCATTATAAGGAAAAAACACCTAAAAACACCATTAAAAGTGTAAAAACAGTATTTTGTATAGTATTTCACTTTAAAAAGTTTTATATTTTGTAAATACACTATTTAAGTTATGATATATATTAAACCTTAAGACATTTATTGCCAAAACTGAAAAGCTAAGGCAATAAAATTATCTCAGAAATAATATTAGCTTCTGTTTCTTTTCATACTATCAACTGACTTTTTTATATATTGAAAAAGAAGTTATTGAGTAGTTACATGGATGTGTATTTCTTGCCAGAATGACAGTTTTATAAGTGTTATAGATTAAAATATGCTGCAAAATATTGAGGATTATGTTATTTCAGCAGTCAGATTAGTTGAACTCTGTTTTTAATCAGTTAATCCTTAACTTGTAAAATTATTATAATAAATTATAGAAAAAGTATAAAAGTCTTAACTGAAAAAAAGAATCTAAATCAGAATAATGATCAATTTGTGGATTTGCTTTCCTGGATATTTATTGTGTTGTCTGTAATGCTGCATTTCCATGCAAATGTTGAATGGTTTCCTTGTTTTGGTGTTCACGCGTGTAGATTCATCATATTTTACAAGGTTCTTAGTATAAATTACAGGGCAATATTTAAAGTTGTATTTTAATGTAAATGCTTAGTTTTTATGAATTGTTAAATATTTCAGAATTATATCAAAAAAATAGATTTCTAAGTTCAGAATGAACAAAGAAAAATATTCTTTTTTAAAAAAAATAATAAGCTAAAGAAAAGTTTTCCTGTCCACCAGGTCTCATTCTATTTCCTTTCAATCCCATTTCCCAAGGCAGAGTGATAACTTATGAAAAAGAGTAAACATGGAAAATGTTTCAGGTCTAATATTAAAGTCAAGGCTAAACTTTTAAATGTGACTCTTAAAGTTTAACAAAATTATTATTTGTTGAATGAGGTACTCAGAAATGACAAATGGGCAAATATAATGCTTATTTTAAGAAGTGGTTTACCATTGTTTGGCATCCACTGATTAGAATAACCTTAAAAATAGATGCTTATTCTCATGACTTTTTTTGCAAAGTAAATCTATTTTTCCACATGGAAAATACTTCTTTAAAAAAGATGAATACTGTAGTTCCCATTAATGACCACTTTTTTCTATTAGCTGGAAGACTTTTCATAATTACCTTACCGACCAATTGTGAGAATCAGGCAGCCTCTAATTCACAAGTACCTGATATTATGTATTCATTGCTGGGCAGGAACTCCTAACTCCCAAGCTACGTGTTTGGCTCGCCTTTTCCTTTTCCTCCCTGGCATCACCATGGAAGCTATCTGTGAATCTCTCACCTGTTTCACTGACCAACAATCTGGCTTAAGCTCATTTCCTTCCCATTCCACATCATGGAGGTAGCACCATTGAGCTCCTGAGTACAAATTTGGGGGTCCAAACATTCCTATCCACTCTACGCTATTTTGCCTACATAGTTCAGGTCTTTTTATGTTGCAAGTAACAGAAAATGCAACCCAGACTGACAAACAGAAAAGGAAATGTATTGACCTAGTAACTGAAAAGTCCAGAGCTCTGCCTGGTTAAAGTGAAGCTTGATCTTCTGTGGTGTCATCTTCTACATCAGGCTCTCTGACCCCAACCCAGCAGCTCCAGGGTCTCTGTTTTTGTTTTTGTTTTTTATCATCATGACTGCCACACTTCCAGACCTCATATCCTTCTACCACTCATTCATCAGTGAGAGGGGTTGTATTCTTTGGAAAGAGAGAAGGTCTTTTTTTTTTTTTTGGCTGCTCATACAGGAGAGAGGAAAAAGTTATTGCTCAAGAATGCCTAGCAAAGGTCATCATTGGCCCTGATTGGTTAGTGTGCCCATCCCTGAGCCAATCACAAGGGCCATTGGTTGTTGCCATTGGATGATACACTTATTTGATGAGTGCAGGGGGACTGGCAGTGTGGTTTATTCCAACTAAACCCACATAACTTGGGAATAGGAAAGCAGTGAGTCCGCAGAGAAAAACTAGGGTGTTATTCTACTGTGAAAGGGTATCTCTATATTGGGCAGCACAGTTATTAGATGTCTACAGCTCTAGTGATGTGTTTAGGAAACAGCTTTCTATGGTATCATAAGGGTCAGGCTCACAGCCAAGACAAAGCACTGTGGGTACAAAATTCCTTGATTTGTTTAAATGCCCTTTATGGTGTTAAAAGGGGAGAGGAGGTAGTCTAGTGTATTAATTTTCAACTTAAGAGTTCAACGTTTTTGTAAATTTGGAACTAAGAGAAGCAATGATCAGAGCCAATGATGACTCTTGAAATGAAATCAAGACAAACATATCACGTGGCATTATCTGTAATCTCTGGATAATTGAAGCATTTCGTTGATGGTAGTACTTTACAAAACATTAAAAACACTTAAATTTGTTTAAATACAAACAACTGCTTTATTCCCTTATTCTTGTTCTAGATCGACAGTTGTGTTGTTTTTGTTTTTAAGGAAATAATGATAGTTATAGTAAGAATAACAATGGATTTTTATTACATAAGTTAGGTGCTGTGACTATTTTGCAGCTTTTGTAACCATGTAATATTCACAGTAAAGATTTTAGAAACACACTTTAATTTTCTGAAGAACTGTCAGTACTCATATGTTTGGTTTTACTCAGCTTAAAATGTGGAACCAGAAAAGCTTTCCATCAAAATATTTATTTATAGGCAATGTGGTGAGCTGTGGGTCCTGTTGCATCACCTCCCAGAGGCCATCAGAGACTGAAGAATTAAACCGACCATTTGGAGCCAGTTAGTTATTTATCCAGAATACTGTAATCCACTTAGCTGACTTGAGGGAAGAAAAATTGAAATCACATCTCCAGGAACCATGAATACTCTTCAAGACAAGCCTTTCTTAAGGAAAGTTGGCTAAGATGCCTTGATTTAAAAAAAAAAAATTAGTTTCACTATAGACCAGATGTGATAAGTCATAACATTTCTTGGAGCGGGATGATGTGGTAAGCTGAGAACGACAAATGTGTGTGGCATGGCATGAAAGGGGACACAGCGGCACCCCAAGGACTCATTTCCTTTGAAAAAGAAAATCATGTTAGTAAACACTTAGGTAGCACTTACTATGCACCAGGGATTGTTCTAATTATGTATACCTAAAGACATTTGATCTTCACAATAACCTCTAAAAGAGGTACCATTATTGGGGTCCACATTTCATACATGAGGAAACAGACACCGTATTTGTGAGTTAGGCAGCTGACCGGACGTTTCACAGAATGGGCTGGCTTCAAGGTCTGTGCCCTTGAGTATCCTATCATTACTGTGTGTCTTGCAACATAGGATGGTCAGTACACTGAGTTTACAGTATGTCACTTAAAGAGTTTGAAGGATTTGTGAATGTAATGAAAATTGCAGGATATTCCTTCATGGTTTGGTTTTATAAACTTGGCTGAGGAGTGGGAGTAAAGTGATGGGAGAATGGAGATCTTAGAATGCTCCATGAAATATAATTAAAATGCACTGCCTCTTGATTTCTAAGCTCAAAGTGATTTCAACTGCCTGCTATTTTAGATCCCAGTGCGACTCACAGTTGGATTCTGCAAGAGCCTAACAATCATTCCAAAAGGAAATGACTAGGGGTATAGATCAAGCTAATTTAATGCGACATTAAATAAATACTTACATCCTTTTTATTGCTGTGCTTACAGCCAATTGTTACATAAGGTATTATTTTTAATAGATGGGTGAAATTTACCATCAGTAATGGTTTATATTCACGTCCAAAGAAAAACCACGAGAGATGGTTTGCACGATTAAAAACTGAAACAAAGTCATGCTAGAAAAAGCAGCCTCTCCCACTGGTTGTAAAGGGAGAGTAATAATGAATGTGGACCAAGTCAACACAAACTGAAGTTTTATATGTGACTTTTTAATTTTCAGAATAAGTGAAAGGATCTGATTTGTGGAGAATTGGAAAAGCAAAAAGAGGTGGACATAGGGCTGCCCGTTTCCCTCTGTCAGACTGCCAATGACACCTCTCAGGGCTTCGTCTCCATGGAGGCCAATAGCCTTCCCTTCTGCACATTAGTAACAACCAAACACCGGCCATGTTTGACCAAAGAAAAGGAAAGGTGGCCCCTGCAGCTCTCAATTACTCTTTGATTAAAGAAGAATTATCAGCAAATTGAACTCTATACATTTACACATACCTCAGACTCATCATGAACCAAGAAAGGAGTAGCTATACAAAATGTAAGTCAGTAATTACTATTACCTATATATTTCTAATACGTAATCTCTACTTTTAAAATAAGCTCTTAAAGTTTTTCTGTCAGTTGTATTTTTTCACAGGTTTGAGATATAATTAATATATAACATTGCATAAATTTAAAGTCCTATTCATTGTACTTGCTTCATCTCAAACTCCCTGCCAGACAACTAATATCTCACAAGGCTGTGTGAAAGGCAAGAAATAGCATGTGATACCATAGCAAAATGGGAAAACTTAAAAATGAGTTTGATCAATCCTCCTTAACATGCCCCCCCACACACTTAATAGGTACAGGCTAAATAATTTTACACATTGAAAAATAAACTTTCACTATTCAAAATGTGGAAGTCCTTCCTTTGCTCGATTGGACCCTTTTTCTCCACCCCACAAATGCCCAATTTATTATTTCTTGAGAAACTACACTTTAAAATTTGTTGACTATAGGAATGACAACCTCAACATTTCAATTGCCACAACTACTGTGACTGTGCCAATGTCCCACACACCCGGAGCTGTGATAAGGAATCTGCTCCAACAGAGTATTTCTATAGCAGAATTTTAATACCCCTTTGCAAGGTGTTAACAGGTCCACAAAAATTGGCTTTCAACCTCATTCCCGAGTTAAAAGTTTCAAATTTCTGTAGCAGTCAAGGTAGAAACTCATTTACTGATCTTAAGCCTCAGGTCCTCTCCCTAAAGGAGAACAGGAAGTTATGGGGGGCGGGCAGCCTGTGCTCCCCTTGGTGAAGGATACACAGGATTTAAGGGGCTGGTGCCACTCCTCACACCCAAGGAAATTCTCACTTGTGACCTTCCATGTCTTCCACCAGGGCCTGCCCACGAGAAGCACAACTCTCAGGGACTACCTACTGCCTTCTCCACAAACTGAACCTATTTTGAACTATAGTGCTCGGCACTGTTTGCTTTTAAATCTCCCCTCTGTTCAAAGCTTACACTTGCAAGACATTCTCCTTGAAATTCATTTCTGCGCTTGTCAAAAAACCACACAGTTCTTCTCTAATCAGGCTTCCCATCCAGAGGGGTATACTGAAGTTGGTTTCCAAACTGGCCATTGTATTCCACTGGTGACACAGAAGGCTCAGACTTGGCAGGGAATTCACTGGCCCCAGTTTTGAGCTTATAAGCTTGTTCATCTGATCATGTCACATTCAAGCAGTAGTGACAGCACAGTGGACAAGCAGAACTGCATTTGAATGCATAATGCATTGCTAAAAATGTGCTTGAAAGTCAAATGTATAAATTTCAAATAACAGACTTACTGTTGTGTTGATCCTAGAAAGCCAAAAAATTTCAAGTTTCCCATTTAGGATTCCTCTCTTGCCCAGGCTGCCTTGGGTACGAATCTTCACAGACCCTCAGTGCAAGAAGCAAATGCTAGTGTGCAAGGGTGCTCAGTCCCTGCATCTCCTTTGACCTGATGGCTATCCCACCCGACCCTGAGCAGGAGTTGGGTGGGTGGTTAGATAATTTAAGTGCAGGAATCAAGGTCTGTCGTTCTGTGCTCCCCAGACTGGGGCTCCAGCAGAGTGTTCCCCTATGAGGATACTCAACTGGGGTGGCCACAGGAAGAAATCGGAAAACACTGCCTGTTGAACGATCATGTGATCATTTTAAATGTTAGCCTCCTGGAAATATACAAACACTTGAATTCTTATGTGAAAGGTAGCTTGTGATCAGTATGCAGTGAGTGGAGGGTAGGTAGCATATACTCTGAGGCTTGGAGATCAAGGGGAACCTCAGGTGAGTAGCCGCATCTTCTCCTATAACCTTAGTGCCCGAGTTATTAATGGTTCCCTCGAGGCTTGGTGTCTTAGTCCCTTCAGGCTGCTTTAACAAAACACCGTAGACTCAGTGCTTTATAAACACCACAAGTTTATTTTTCAGTTTTGGAGACAGGGAAGCCCAAGGTCAAGGTGTCAGCGGATTAGGTTTCTGGCAAGGGCCTGCTTCCTGGTTGACATACAGCAATCTTCTCGCTCTGTCCTCTCATGGTGGAAGGGGCCAGAGAGCTCTCAGGTGTGGTTTATAAGGGCACTAAACTCATTCACGAGGGCTTCACCCTCATGACCACATCATCTCTCAAAGGCCCCAGCACCTAACACCATCACATCAGGGGTTAGGTTTCAACATATGGATTTCCACGGGAGGGAAACAGCCGTTCAGATCATAGCACCTGGTATGATGGAACTGGAAAGCTAGAGAGGCTGACTTTTCACTTGGGCTAAATATTCCTAGTCTACAAGAGCCATAGTTAACGGTAACAGAAATACAAGCAGTTGTGTTTAATGCCTGCCAGGCACTTTGGCTGCCACACAGTATTATTCCTCCTTTACAGGTGAGGATACTGACTTTCTCAAGGTCCTCATGTGTGACAATGGAACAGAGTCACATTCAAGCAGGTCTGTACTCTTCACCAGTATGCTGCAGTGTCTCATTCCATAATTTTCTCCTCTTTCAAATTTTAGGCACCTTTTTTTCTCTGGCTATCAAGTGAAACAAATATGGTCTGATTATACGGGACATTAGGAGCTTACAGGTTCATAAATCAATTTTTCCTAATAAAAGGCATTATCTTCTAGCAATTGAGCCTCAGCTCTTCTTTCAATATTCCCTGCACTCCAGTGGTAGGCATAATTTATGCAGAGCTGAGCAGCAAGTTTAGTTGTGGCAGCAAGTGGTACCCCCGGACTCCATGCTAGGGGGATTGTCTTCCTTGTGTTGATTGCTTACAAACTGCCTACGGAACAAACCCAAGAGAAACCCCTCTCCTTGGCTGGCCAATCCCTTTCCCTTTCTGAGCACTCCTGGAAGAGACATCCTTGTGTGGAAAATGTTTCCTGAATGTAGTTGCCCTCCAGTGGTCTGGCCCTCACCAGGCTGTTCAGATTTCTGAATGGGCTCTCACCATGCTGCCTGCACTATTGTCTGCTGATCCCTCCAAGCTGCCAAGAGACTGACTGACATTCCCAAGCCATTGGAGTGTCTGCTTTTCACACTGTCGCACCCTTGATTTGACTGGAACTCAAAAAGGGGATGGGGGACGAGGCAATACGCTGTAGGAGAGGACAAGGCCTACTTAAATTGAAGGAGCTTAGAGGAAAATGGAGATTAATTAGTCATTGGCATGTGACAATGAAAATCTAAGTATATGACAAAAAAGTCATCCTGGGAAGAGACAGCAAAAGAATTCTTCTTAGGAATGTTTAGAAAAGGTGAAATCGGGCACTTTATTCCACAACTCAGTTTCCCTGCACTGCGTGCTGTCCAAGGTAACCAAGAGGCAGTGAATCTCTTCCCTGATGAACAAGAGTGATTTTTCCTTTTCCTATTTTTAAGTGTTCAAAATACATTCCAGTTTTAACTGCTATAATAATACAAGACAGAAATTTCTCATTCTTTCATTGACAAATGGGGAGTACTGCCCTGGCTGGTGGCTCAGGTGGTTGGAGTGTCATCCTGCACAATGAAAGGCTGTGGTTGGAGCCCCAGTCTGGGCGCATGCGGGAGGCAACCAACCGATTGGTGTTTCTCCGTGTCCCTCTCCCTGCCTCTCCCTCTAAAATCAATTCACAGATCCTCCAGGGAGAATTAAAAAATAAAGGTAAAAAATAAATAAGAATAGGGAGTATTAAACAAGCTGAATATAACTATCATTTTTTTGGGGTGTCAAATTATTTACGATTTGTATAAACTGTTAGTGTAAAAAGTACAATACAGCTGAATGCATTGAGCTTCGTCTGACAAAGTTATAAAATATTAGCTGATTCATTTAAAAATAAATACATAAAATATAGAAAGAACAATGATGAATTTTGCTGTAAACAAATTAAAGTCAGCAATATAAAGACTGGCTCAATTTTTCTTTAATTTCCCAAAGTATCACTTACTGTCCTACTGTCTTTGTTCAGCATTTGTAGACATAACACCCTTGCTTTGGGAAAGCATCTCTGATTACAAATAAAAAAAATATGCATCCATAGGTCCTTAAACACGATTTCAAATACCAAAGTGTCCATGCCAAATTTCTGGTTTTAATAAAGAAAATTTTTAACATTAAATAAACATTGTTTTATGTATAATGCTGATTTTTAAAAGGCATCTGAAAATGTAGTAAAATTATTGCTTCCAAAGTTAAACTGGCACAATCTATTCAAGATAGAATTGAAACAAAAGCAAAATGCACCAAAGCGATTACATAACCAATCTTTGTCCCTTCTTTCAACATTTTATACACCTTTACAAAGCTATGTATCATTTTGTAATCTTTACCTTGAAAAGGATGTCCTGCTACCTAAATAATTAAATTCTATACATGTTAAGATCTATCCTGAGGATACTGGTGTGTTTTAACCACAAGAATGAAGTACATTTTACACGTTAAGCAGTACAATAAATACTTGGCAAACCTTAATGTGAAGTTCTGTAGGCATATTATTTTGCTAGACAGTACAAAAAATTCACAATGGAAAACTGAAAGTATCTATTTTCATTATCTTCTTTTAAAAAATGCAACATTTATCTCACAGTCTCTGGAACTGTAAAACACTTTATAATTTACAGAACTAAGGGAAGTATTTTAAACGTCAAGATACACATGCTGAAGGTGATTTAGCATGTAAGCACCAAAGTCTGAAAAGTTTACAAAAACTGTTGAATTTGTAAGGTGCATTTATTCATGAATTACACTCTGCTTGAGGGAAAGAAAAAGTACTGCAAACCTCATTAGTATTTAAGAAATAGCTGAATAGGTTCCAACTTGGTTTACAGCAGAATGAAAAATACTGCTTTTATCTTTTTTATACAAATTATTTGAAATTCAGATTCAATTTTAAGCACTGCCTTTTAATGTGAACAGCAGTTTGAACATTAAATCTGTTTGTGTTTCAGTTTAAGATACTTCTTACACAATAAGTATTTAATGGCCTAAAAAAAATAAAAACTTGAGTCAATTAGTGAACATCTGAAGTTAACAAAAACATTAGATCTCTATATTTTTATCTAGAATTGAGTATAAAGTCATTCTTGTATCAAATACAATTATTTTGTCAATGTTATCAGTCTATTCAGTAAGTAGGTTTTTTTCCTCAATATGTCACTAAATTTATCTTCTGGCAAAAACTGCTATTATGAAGTTAAATGAAGTAAATGCAAAATTAATTTCTTGATTTGCAAATCACAATTATTGTGATATTAAAGCATGCTGCTTTCCAAACCACTTTGTTGATGCTGATAATGATTCAATAGGGAAAATATATGCCAGTATTGCTCTTCACCGACAGGGCTCAGGCAGGGACCTGGGCAGTTTCCCCAGTTCTGTGGAGTTGCCACCTCCACCCTCTCTCTAAGTAGCTTACCCAAAATCAAGTTATTCACATTGCTAAGACAAAATCAAGCAAGCTATAGTCCAGAAAGCCACCTACATTTATATATTTAATTTTTACGGTGTACATTAAAAAAAGAATTTTATTGTGCTTTTCACATGTCTGCTACAAGTTTTCCCATCATTTTATTTCTAGGTTTCTTGGGAAGGAAGGGAAAGTCTACTAGGAGAGGTACATCAAGAGAGCCAGACTGAAAGTAACACCGCACACATGATCAGCCCAATGTCGTTCTGATTTACAAGATACTGTCATCAAAGTCTTCCTCAAATCCGTATTATTCCATGGTAGAATTTCACAGCAACCAGTACAGGTATCAATATACTTTTCACAATCTGTTCAGTTATTGATCGAGTATACTTTCAGAATTAAAAGATGTCATTTCCATAGTAGTCTAAACATTGTACTATTTGAGAAATCTGCTTAGAAATGGTACAGTGATTCACTCATTGTGACGACTATTTACAAAGGAATCTATTTACGTTAGCAATAAATAATCCTGTATCAAAAGAGAATGCTCATGCACACACCGAGATGGCTGCATGCTCCTAAAATATGTACATGTGGTTTCTCCGCTGTAGCTCTCTCAAGAAGAGTGAAAGTGCGTGTCCTTGAATTTTCTCCACATTAGTCTTGCTTCTGGGGGACGCATCCTTCCATTTCCACCACCTCTGGCCAGCCTTCGTATTTGTTCGTGTCCTTATTGTTCTTTATGTGCTGGGGGAACATGATCATGGTACACAGTTTAAAACCTCTGTAGATTGCTTATCTGTAATGACATACTTCAGTGCTCTCATTTCAATAACACTCATATCAACAAGGAGTTTGTATAAATTATTATTCAAGATATTAAATGTGCAACCCTTGGGCATGGCATGTAATTACTGGCAGACTTTCAAATAACAGCTGGAAGAACTAAACATTGCTGATGTTTCTTAAGGATCATCTGTTAGCCAAAAAGTAAAGATTTTATTCTATTAAGTTCTAAAGTATTTCCAAACTTAGCTGATTATTAATATCAAAAGCTCAATTAACATTTTTAATAACTGATGCTTCCTAAAAGGTTTAAGGTAAAAGGAGTCATATGCCAATGCACTATCCTGTAGGAAAAAAATTCCCATGTAGAACTTGAATTCTTAAATTTTGAAATTAAACAGTACCATGGTTATTTCAAATAATTACCAAGAACTTAAAAAAACAACTGACCATATTAAATGTCTGCTCTAAGTTTCAAACAACTTGAATTAGACTATGTACCGTGCACTTCCACGTGATTTGCTTTTGTCCATTAATGATGAAAATCTGAGACACTTACTTGCTCAAAAGGGCTTTTTGTCTTAATGCCTTTCCCACCACAGAAGACCCAGTTGTCTCTAAAACCAAGACTGGTAATAGATGTGCTCCCCAGTTCAGCAATGAGCCTCCGCGCCTCATCATTGAGTCTGGGAGAAAAAGCACAGTACGATAAACACAGTGCACTGGCGTTATCTGAGTGACCCTGACTCGGCTGGGGAATTTAACATGTAACATGAGATAAAATGAGGAAATGTAAGCTTAAATAAGAGAACATAAAAAAGAATAAAGACATTTTTAGAGTAATAATCCTGTTTAAAGTTTTTTTTAAATTTAAGTATAGTTGGTATGTGATGCTATATTAGTTATATTAATTTCAGGTGTACAATATAGCAATTTGACATTTTTATACCTTACATTGTGATTGCCCCATTAATTCCTACTATTTAAATTCTTTAGTGACAAAAGACATGACATCTAGATATTAATTTTAAGTTTATTTCATTAAGAAGTACCTTTTAGGTATCTTTATATCATAATAAAAATTAACTTTCATCTATGCCTGTCAAATAAGTAAGGGACACTACAGTGAGCAGATGCTCGTCGAGGCTGATCCAAGGCCTTTGGAAGTCAGCATCTTTGTAAAATTAAACATCACTTTGAATCTCCATTGAGTCCTTTGTAAATTGCATTTGAATAAAGGTAAATGCTGATAGAAATCTAACTATTTCTAACTCTATATTTTCTTTACAATAAAATGAACTTCAGAATAGGGATATATTACCCTTCAGTGATAAGTGTCATGGGTTATTTAATAAAAATGAAAATATTAACCACATAGCAGACAGGAGGATGAACAGTGGCAAAAGCCAGCTGCCAGGGAAACAGCTCATTGAAAGGTGTCATTAATGAGTTTTGTGTAGGTTACTAGGTTATCATCCTAATGTTGAGTGGTTCTCAATCTCCCCTCTGTCTCAAAGGGAGAAGAAATTCAGCAGGCACATGACAACTGTAGAGGTGGGAGGAAAAGGAAAGCAAAGACAACTATAGGCCTCCTGTGCAGCTGTTTGCCAGTAAGTCCTTTATTCACCTGAAAGACGGCACTACAGTCAGTTTGAGAGGTTTGCTCTGTTCAAAATCTAATGCAAGTTTGTTTGTTGGGGGAAGGGGTGGGGATAGGTAAACACTTGGAGGGTTGATACCTGAAAATACCATGAGGGTCAGCAAGGAAGGTATGCAGATATCCCTGAAGCATCCCATGCTAATGCCAGTTAGCACGTTTAAGATATTAATTTTTAAAAAAAACACTAGGTTCAATAGTTCTCATTTAAATGACTTACAGATAAATGGGGTTTTGTGTGTGTATGTATATGTGTGTGTGTATATATATATATATATATATATTTATATATATATATATATAGCTTCACAGAACAAGAAAGAACTACATACATCATTAGAATTCCATGATTTATGCCTCCCGCCTCCGCCACCCCTCCTCCCCCGACCCCAGCCAAGGCAGTAGAGCTGTTTTTAGCCATAGCCTGGGCCCTGGTGTCCTCCTAGGGGAGGTTCACTAGAATCAGTGACAAAATCAGCTGTTGCCCTGGAATGTTTATCCTTTCAGACTGAAATTGACATAAAGTGAAGCATTTATAAGCAAGTGAAACCAAATAAATGAAATGGATGTGCCAAAGAACCAGGGGAGTTGGGGATAGAACTTGGGGTATGTGCCTGTGGCTTGCTCCCCAAAGTTGGCCTGGAGCCCTTTCCTGTGCCCATCCTTACTTCATGAATGAGCTATCACTTCTCATTTGCTAGCACACTTGATAAACAACTCTTGTTTTAGAGGGGTACTCCCTGGAAATATTGCCTAAACCCTATTTTCTTATTTGCAAGCAGTGTTAGCATGTATTGGATCTGGGAGGCAGTCATATTCCACTTGTTAGCTTACCCAGTTCTACATTCTGGCTACTTTCTTAGAACATCTTACTTGCATCATCAGCACTAATAAGTGGGTTCTGCAGCTGTGACTAGAATACATAGTACTGAAGTGCAAAGGTTGGGCAGTCAGTTCACTGCAAGGCCTAGTGATGACCTCCTTGCAGAGAACCCTGCCTTGGGGCAGGATTCACAATTACATCTCAGAAAAATCACACACTGGCACCTCACAGGATTTATTTAGGGTTGCTCATAAATAGCTGAAAGTTAAGTTCAGAAATGCTGAGGGACAGCTATGTACAGAAAACACTGCTTACAAAGTAGGTGGTTATCCAACTGCAGGCCTGGCCCCCGCAAGAATTATGTAAATTCTTCCTCAGCTAAGAATTTTATATCACTTAAGAGATATATTGAAGGGCCGTCACTGTTACTTCTGAATTTCTGATTTTCAAGAGTGATCATTTTGATCTGTTGACATAAACTAAGCCAATTTAGCAAGAGATATAGAAGCAACTTGAAAAGTTAGCTTCACATTTTCACTCTGCTGATCTCTCCTTACTTTCCCATGAGAACACCCTTGAGCCCAGTGCAGAAAGGCGTTAACAGAGCAGGCCCGAGCTGGCAAGGCTGGGGCTTGGCTGGAACCTAGAAATTCGAATTTTGACAGGCCTCCACCACTCCCAGAAGTGATGAGAATAGTTCACTGGGACTAAAATGTAAAAAAAAAAAAAAAAAAACCCAAAATGCAGTTCACGATAAACACCTACTTTCTTTCTGGAAGTCTGGAATTTTGGGATGTGCTGGGCGCGGGTACCTATGTGAATGACCAGCTTCTAATAAAAATCCTGGGCACTGAGTCTCTAATAAGCTTTCCTAGCAGACAGAGTCTCAGTGTTGTCACAGTTTGTTGCCAGAGGAATTGTGCACTGTGTGACTCCACTTGGGAGAGGAATCTTGGCAACATGGGCCTGGTTCCCCCTAGACTTCACCCCACACACTCTGCCCTTGCAGATTCTGCCTTGCATCCTTTTGCTGTAATGAACTGTATCCATATGTACTGCCCTGTAATGTTTATCCTTTCAGGTCTGTATGCTGGGTCCTGGAAGTCCTCCTAACAAATCTTCACACCTGGGGGTCGTCCTGGGCATTCTTGCCATGGGTCCCTACGCATCTACCTCGTTTATAAGAAGATAATTCTCTCAATGACTTCTAAACTTTTCTGACCTGCCTATGTAGGTTTAGTGATTTTATTATTCCTTTTTGGTATTTTCTATTCAACTAGATAAAAGAGGACTTCATATTTCAAAAAGAATTTTAAAACCACACAACATAGCTAATATTTCAAGCACTGGTTAATACACATAGGTGTCAAAATGTCCCATTTTTTAAAAGGCAGAGTAACTAATATAGTCATATACAGCATGAAGCTCAGAGATGAGCTTTTTATTCTACATAAGAACACCATGAGTTTATTACATGTGTTTTAATCTTTACCAATGGTCTTAATTAGCTGCACTGTTAAAAATTTATATGAAATAAGTTATTTAAGAATTTTCTTTAAAATACTGTTAAAACATTATCTTGTGACAAAACATAAGGTAGACAGACAGGAATCCAGTGTTTCTGGAACAGATTCTGAAGCCACACAGAGTGCTCGAGCAGAAAGAGAGGAAGTGGAACTGTGGGACTGCAGGGGGTCTCAGCTCTGCCACCCGCTCTGTGGGGAGAGGCGACCCATCTAACCAAGCCCGGTTCCCTCTCTCGAGAAGTACAGGAAGCAAGGAACAGACCTGATATTCTGAGCTCAATTCTGACTACCAGGGAAGAACCTGTCGGGAAGCAGAAGTGTCAGGGACTTTGGAAGAAAATCACCATGTTACCTCAGGAACAACAGGAAGCTCTAGGCATAGGTAACCATTAGCTGAGACTTTAAATTTCATCATGTGATTGCTAATAATCTCAGGGAAGAAAAAGGAGGCTAGTTTCTAAATTAGTGGTATGATTTGAGTGTTCTGTGATGCACTTAAACTTAAAAAAATGAAGTGTGCAAAAATGCAGGGCAAACCCTATTCTACTAATAACAACTCTACTAATGACAACTTTCACAACTACTACCTGGAAGGCCTATAGTGCTTAGAATGTGATGAGACTCATAAAGGCTTAAAGGTCACAGAAAGAACTCCTGCTACTGAGTATGAACAATGAAGTGACCCACTGTTTCACAAGAATGATATAATATCGAGATCAAAGCACGTCTTTTCTAGGGAGGCAAACACTCTTTGATCAACATGAAAAGGGAACAGTAGTGCAAGAATGTCCATGTAAGCACTCGGAAGTAAATCACACCTCCAGGCCCATGCACATCACACACCAAAATTCTAAAGGAACTTGTTAATATAATCTTCAACGTGGTGCAGTTATTTCAGAAGCATCATGGGAAGTGGAGTTGCAAAGACATTAAAAGTTAATTAAACATTCCAGTTTTTTAAAAAGGCAAGAAAAATTTTAGAAACAACAGTCCAATAAAACCAATTCCAATACCTAGCAAAACTCTTCAATGAATTACAAGGAAATCCTGTGACCATTAAAAAACAGAGGAAAAAAAGGTAGTGGGAAAGAGGGAGGAACAGTCAAGTTAACGTCATCTCAGCTACTCTAGCTGTTGAAGAGGTTTTTGCACAGTAGATCAGGGTACTATAATTAGCACAGTTCATGATTTCCAAGTGGGCTTCTTGACAGTCTCAGAAAATAGCCTCTCTGAGTAAACTAATGACCCAGCACCTGGAAGGCATGGCTATTAGGGTCCATTGGCAGCTGTTTGAAAAGCAGTTTCTACACTTGATTAATAGACAAATCCCTTGCAGGAGGCCTCCAGCAGGGTGGCACACTGCTCTGGGTAGGCATCCTCATCCGTGACATAAGAACAACTTTGAGAGAATACAAAGCCTAGATCATGGAAACCTCATAGGACAAATGTCAGATCAAGGCCAAATGGGCCAAAAATCGGCAAAATTAAATTTAACAAGGATACATGAATTTAAAGTCCTTCATTTAGATGAAATAAAATCAAGTTCTAAGTGGGAAGAAAGACCTGACTTGGCAGTGGTTAAAAGAGAAAAGTCTAGGATCAAATGAAAAGATCAGAAAATTGAACTTAACCGAAAATGCATGAACCAAAAATGTGATGTGTTTAAAGAAAACCAATATAATATGAGTCTTCATGAATACTCAAAGAAATGTAATCTCCACAACACGGCAAGCTAGCACCTCCACGGTACCCAGGACAGGCCAGACCACACCAGGAACACACTGCGCAGTGTGGGGCATCGATTTAGGAGACAATAATCAACCACAGAATGCCCAGGAAATGCAGCCAGGAGCGTAAACTGACCTGGAAAATTAACACGACTAACTGTTAAAAGAGCCTTACGTATTGAGCCTGGAGAAGAGAAAACTGAAAGAGAAATGCCATTTAGCTTCCAACACTCGATGTACCAAATGATTTGGGGAAACACATTTATTGCTTTATTGCTCCATTTACCCAAGTGAAGGACTATTAGGTGGAATTTAGAGGGAAACAACCCTGAGAACATAACATTTACTTCAGGATAGTTTTTGTTTTGTTTTATTTCAAACAGAAAAATTACAAGGGTATTAGAACATGAGGCGAGCAGCTCAGCGGAGGAATTCACAGAGAAGTTCCCGGGGAATCTGGCCATAAAGATCCTTGACTTCAAGACATCATTTAAATGGTTCACTTAGGCTGACAGGTCATAGTGCATTCTTTCCAAAAGGAGAAATACAACAGCAAAATTTAGCTTGCTCACTGAAGCTATTACATTCTTTACTAAACAACAACAAAAAAAGCAACTTATTTTAGAGGGGCATGAGGTGGAAAGTAAGCACCATTTGAGACCTGCACTTCCTCAAATGTAAGTTTTGCTTGGACATAGGGGTTTTATTTCTGTTGTTTTTAAAATGTGCTTCCTGGTTGAAATCAAGAAACACTGGGATAAACAAAGGTAAAGGTGTTTCTTTAGGACAAAACTTCAGAGCCTTTAATTGTAAGCCACTAAAAAATTGCAAAATACCAGGTGTCATCCCCAAACTTATGTGACCACCAGCCTCAAAGGACTAAGATTCCACTGGAGATGCTTGGAAGTGCTGTGATGGAGCCCAGTCCCAGCGAGACTGCTGAAGATCAGAGTACGGCCCAGGGGCTCACAGTGTATGGCTGACACTGGGATCAGAAAGGAAGAACTATGGGGAAATGACTCCTGCCTTCCCTAACCAACACACATACCAACTCCCTATCTTGGAGAGAGCAGGCACGTCCATATTATCCTCTCCGCTCCCTTCAGGTATACGGGGGAGAACAAACCATTCCTTAGTGGGTAAAATTCAGCGGCCTCATATAAGGAAAAGCCACAACAGAACTTTTCATTCCCTTATAAAACTGGGCATACCACAACTGATGAATCATTTCCAATGTTCAGACACCTGCCAAGATACATAGTAACATCTTGTTATATTTAATAGAGGTAGATGGCCCTTCATAAGGATTGTTTGCCCATTTCCATATAAAGGACATGATGCTTATAATTTATTTTACCAGTGTTTAAAAGAGGGAAGTACTTGATACATCAATTAATGTTCCCCAAACTGAAAATGTATCCAGCTGGAATCCATTTAAATGCACAGAAGTTGACGGAACATTTGCACAATAGAATACTACACAGCAGAAAGAAAGAACTCCTACCCTTTGTGACAGCATAGATAGCTCTGCAAAACATTATACTAAGTGAAATAAGCCAGGTGGCGAAAGACAAATACCACATGATGTCACCTATAAGTGGAATCTAGTCAACAAAATAAGTAAGCAAAATATAACCAGAGACACTGAAATAAAGAACTGAAAGCAACCAGAGTGGAGGGGGAGGGGATAATAGGGGAAGGACTATCAAGGAACATGTATAAAGGACATATGGACAAAACCAAAGGGGGTAGAGGTTTGAAGGTGGGAGGCGGGGATGGGTGGGGCTGGGTGCCATGGTGGGGTGAAAATGGAGACAACTATACTTGAACATCAATTAAAAAAACTGCACAGAAGTTGACCAAGTGTAAAGATATCAAAGTTTAGATTTTTGCTTTTGCCTTCTAGGTTGAGCCCTGGTCTGAGGCTGCTTTTGGTTCTTGTGATGAATGAACATCAGTATTAGCAGCTAAAGAGATAATATCACCCTTGCCTCTGTTCTTAGGTATGGCTATGATTTACTATTAGCAGAACGAGAACAGGACTGATGCATATCAGGTATAGTAATGAAGTAACCTGGTGAAAAGGATGTGTCTATTCAGAAAAGACTTTTAAAATTTTTTTTAAACTTCAAATTATCCATGTAATAGCCTCATCTCTCAGCAAAAGCAAATAGTAAACTATTTGTTTTTGATAAAGAAAGCCTATTATAGTCTATTTAGTTCTATCTAGGAAAATGGCAATGGTTGAATATGCCTGTTTTATTTAACCTTTGAACTATACAAGGAAGGACCCCCCAAAAAACCAGAATTCTTTTCTGGAGTACAGGCCCCTTGTAGTACAGACTTCCCCCACCAGGTCAGTGTTCTAGGAACCCATCTGTATCAGTGTACCAGCTGTTCTGAGAGGCTGCATTGCGCTTCAGTTGATTTTTTTTGAAGACTCTTGCAACACATTTGCCCATTTCATGATGGGTGATTCACAGGCGCACCTGCCCACACCACGCTGAGTATTCAGCAGGCTTTGGCCAAAAAAAGGCATGACCTCCACACCCTACCCTCCCTGTTTACTCGATCTCACCCCTAGTAACCTTTTTTTTTGTTTTCCTGGATGAAAAAAGTCCTCAAAGAGAAATGTTTTGCCAATGTAGAAGCGATGAAACAAACAAAAAAAGAAAAACGGCAGAGGCACTAAAAGGCGTCAAAATTGACAAGTTCAAAAACTGCTTTGAGCCGTGGAAGTAAGGTCTCAATAGGCATACTGCATCCAATGGAGAGTATTTTGAAGGTGACTGAAATTTAAACATGTAAGAATAAATACACAATTTTTAATAAATTCATTGTTTTTTTTGGTGGGGTCCTTCCTCATAAGTTTAACACATCTTTAGTTGAACCAGATAAAAGGCACAATGTCAATGAAACTGAAACATTTATAACATGGCACTGCTTCTTAGTGGAAATTGGCCATAATGTAGCTACACATTAAATATATGTATAAAAAAATCAAAAAGTAGAACAACATGCCATATTCCTGTGTGGAACTTGTCGTTGAAAGCCTTTTCAATTAAAATCTGTAAGAAATGTATTTTTACTCTTGACAAAAGTCATCCGAGAAAAGTATCACAGGAAAGGATTTTGAGAAATAAGACTATTAAATGGGAGTTTGCCCCACCAAAAAGGTATTAAGTGTACTTATTTGTATTAAACAGTTATTAAAAAACTGAAATAGTATCTTATTGAAGCAGGAATAAATAGATGAACAGAACTTCCAGAAACAAAGTCAGTTTTACATCTGAAACAGCATCACAACCCTAGGCTGGATCTCTGGCACCTCTCTGTGAACACCTACCTACCTCCACTGCACAGGCATTGTAAGTCACTACTGAAAAGTCAGTTACAAGGGGATTTTTGAAAACACATAAAAACAGTGAAATCACTGGAAGAGAAAAATCTACTAAATATTGAACTTGGAGATGAAAAACATACTTCTCAAGCATTGTATTGAAGTAGAAAAACTAAAAAGGAAAACCCACAGATTTGACTATATAAGAATCAGTCTAAACATCTAAATGTCAAAACAATATAAATAAAATCAAAAGCAAATAATGTGTAAAATACTACATTTTAATATAAGCAATGGTTAATACCCTTAATATAGGAAAGGCTCTTATAAATAAATGAGAATCAACCTGAATGGTCAAAAAACCATTTATAAGATAAAGACCTAAAAATATGAAAAAAAAATACCGTCTCACCAATAACCAAAGAAAGGCATGTTAAAACAAAACTCCTTTCTAAAGCTGCTAGAATTGGAAGTTTTAAAACATTAATAGTGTCATGGAACTTCTGAAAGACACACAAAACTGGTTCAAACTTTAAAAATCCTTTTAAAAATTGTGCTCATCCTTTAATTCAACAACCTTACTTCAAACGTATTTGTCCTAAGGAAAAAAGATTGTTCAAAAATTTTTAAGACAGTATGTTTTTGCTAAGTATGAAAATACTAAGTATGAAAAATTAGAAAAGAGGCTAAAAGTTCAGCAGTAGGTATTTTAGTGAAGACATTTTGAATGATGACACATTTAAAACCTATGCTAGACATTTTTAAAAAATGCTACCATTCCAAATGTTTAAGTAAAGAAAATCTGTGTATTAAAATATCTGGAGGTAGAAACTCAAATATTATCAACAATTATCTTTGAGTAGTGCGATGAACTGTGTCTTCTTTGTGCTTTTCTGCATTTTCTGAATTTTTACAACATATATTGTACAATTTTAAGTAAAAAGTTATAAATTACCATCTATTAAACTTTATGAAAATATACGGCAATTATTGTTTCACAATCCCACTTCTACATATTTCCCCTAAGGTCATAACTAAAGGTGCAAAATAATGTAAAAGGGAATTTATCACAACATTATTTATAATATAAAACCTTGGCAATAACAGGGAGCTTTTAAATAAAGGTGAGTCAACTGTGGATGAACCATAACAAAATATTATCAAAGAATATTAACATCAGTGAAAACAATTTGAAGTTCTTAAAACAGAGAATATAAAAGAGAACAAACTTTATGTACAACGGGATCCTACTTACTCACCAACATATGCATAATGAATACACAGAAAGACAGAAAGAACAAACTAAAAAATGTTCACAGTGTTTATCTGGAACTCTGTTCTATTTCAGAATTTTTTTTCAATGAAAATGCATTACTTTCATAGATATAAATTACAGCTCAGAAAAGTTGTGCAGCCTTTAAGTTTACATACTTGGTTGCTCCATCATCATATGTTGCCATTAAGACTATCGTTCCATCCTGTATGGACTTCAGAAACTCAATCAATGGGGCCACATCTGAAGAAGAAGATTGAAGTTTTTGTTTTTAATGACTGGGTAACCATCATGATAATCTGTAAAGTTAATAATATAAAATACTAAATTTGTGCCCTGGCTGGTGTGGCTGAATGTATTGAGCACCTGCCTGCGAAGCAAAGGGTCACCAGTTCGATTCCGGTCAGGGCACATACCTGGGCCATCACTGGTTGTGGGGGGGGAGTGGGGGGCGGGGGCAGGGGGATGCGGGTGATTAGCTGTGATTGGTTGGTGCATTTCTCACAATTCAAAGTTTCTCTCTCTCTCATTCTCCCTCCCTTCCCATCTCTCTAAAAATGAATAAATAAACTCTTTAAAAATATATATTAAAAAATACTAAATTTGTAAATAAGTTCTAATATAGAGTAGTCAAATGAGATAAATCGTATGAACATGTTAAAAAATTAAGTTTGTTTCTTAATATGATGCCACCATAACTTAAAATTCCCCACCCTGATTCATCCTGTGTGTCTTTTGTACAGACATTCAAGGGGCCAAATGAAAATGCTATAGAAAAGTCATGGGAAAGCATTACTTATAATTTAAAGCAAGGAGCTTGGGGAGCGAGAGAAATGCTCATGGACTCCCTCAGTATTTGTAAATTTGTTTGGATGGGTACTTTTCTAAAAAGAGGATAAATTTTATCCAATTCCCAAAAAGATCTGCAATTTTTAAAAATTATAAAATGTGTATACTGATTTAAGGGATCTTCTGGGCATAGCTACTTATTATAAACTAAGGGAAAGAATGTAGGTTGGTTAGGTGATTTGTTTTTGAGATGAAAAATCGTATGTAAAGGAGTCAATTTAGTCAGTCCAAAGTGCTTGGTTATGCCCATCTTCAAATTACTTATTCTTTTTTTACAATTTCAGACAGAAACCTAAAGGAGCCAAAGCTTTGAAGTAGTTGTCCTATAGAAAATATAACTCAGATTTTTTAAGCTCCCAATTTCTGTACTTCTATTCTTAATTATATACCACAAACAATTTTTATTAAAAAGTATATATACGATATGACTGATCACTTAAACATAGCTGGACATTCAGTGAGAAGAGAAACAAAGTGACCACAAAAATGAAGCCAAGTGGCCGTCGTTAATGGGCCACATTACACCGAGGTGATGAAATGTCAGTGCCGGCAACGGACAGCACTCACTACTCACACTTACCTCCTCCCCACATGTCAAAATATTTAGTGTCTAATACTTCTCCTGTTTTTCCTGAAAGAGATTGAATTCATATCACATTATACAACTGAAATATACTCCACACTGTACAAAACAAATATTCTTAGTCAAAGACTCATGTAAATTAGCTTGAGAATGACTTCAATTCTGAACTTTACCATCTGAATTATATATTTCTAAAAGGTAACATTTGGATAGTCTCACTAGTCTTGTAAGCCAAAGAGCAGCACACAGAATTCACAAGTGACTGCGGACAATTAATTCCAATGCAAAGTTCGACATTTTAGACATCCTTTTATAAAACTTATGTTTATGTCCCTTTGTAAATCTTTTTTTTAATTAACACATACACAGACAAATAGGTATGGAAACTTTTACCTAAGAAACTGAAGAAAGGAGAAACACAAAATTTTACCTCTTGTTTTGAAAGAAGTAAAAAATATTTCCCTACATTACGGACCAGGAAAGGCAGCTGTGTTTTAATTCCCTTATATAGCTTTACCGAGGTATTATTGTAGCAGAGAGAGACCAGCCTGCAGGAGGCCTCACTTCATGGGTTCATATTTTCAGATTTGACTCAGGGTTCATAAACTTGTTTACTCTGATGAACTTAGAAGAATGTGGACCAATATTGAAAAGTTACAATTAATCCTTGTTTTCATTCCTCTCCCACCCCATCCAATGGTGCATCACCCTTTGTCCCTAGGGACACCCTCTCATTCGTATCAACTTCTCTTCACATGGTAGGGTTCCAACACCAGCAGCAGGATGCCATGGATTTAATATGAGATGGGTTGTATCCTGACAATCCCTTGGGAAGCTCTCCGCACGTTGCCACTGAAGCTGGATGCTTCCAAGAAAGCACGTGATAAATCCTCAGATGTGAAGTCTCTACCTAGAGCTGGATTAATTTAGGGGGCAGTCAGGAAAGCGGGTAGGGCTTTACTGTCAAGAGGGACGCCTTCTGCCCTGATCCCTTGGTGTTGTTAGAGTAGATTTTACTTTGGAGCATACGAATACCCACCGAATACACCCATCAGCTAAAATAATTATCCTTACCATTTACCAAGGCAACATTGATCCCTCTTCCAACATTATTCTTAACGCCGCTCATTAAACTGAAGGGGAAAATATCAAGACAAACTTAGAATAAGATATTGCACAAACATACATCAAAGAAAAAACCTTCCAAAAAAATAAAAGGTTGGTGGTTTTATACATATACAACTGTTTGGTACTACAGAGAAGATTAAAAGGTCTCTATTAAGTCAGAGAAAACAGCCCAATACCTTTAAAGTAATGTCCTTAAATAAAATTTCACAATGTCCTTAAATTTATACTTCACAGGTAGAAATATGTATTAGCCATTAAGGCAAATTATTAAAACTTTCTTGCTGCTCTGCTTCAGATTATGAAATACCATTTCAGAAAATCCTTAAAACACGGACATTATGCACACGTTCTGTACCACCCTCCCGCACTTTCTGCAGTATCAACCTTGACATGAAAACAGACGTGAGACAGACGCTCCCCACATCTTCCACAATCTGAGAGCAGAGGAGCGGGGAGCACTCCTTGTGAGCGTCTCAGCTAACTGGGAACGGGCTCAGCGTAGTTTCCCTATACTCAGAAGTAACGCTGCGCCCACATAATGCCTGCGTCTCACTGCGGTCACTTATCGTCACACCTGTGGGAATTGCAGCCATGGCAGCTCACAGACCATCACAGACAGACAATGACACTGAGACATCAGTGAAAGCAACAATACCAGTTCAGTTTGCTCAACTAGAGTTATTACACCAAAATCATGGGTACCTTTAATTTTAGAAATTAAAGGTAACAGTAATATTCCCAGTGGTGTGCGGTTCGACAGTGACCAGCTAGTTTGAGGTCCAGTGTGGGGGGAAAGTATACAAGTATGAATACACACACAGGTAACCAGATATTTAGATTTCTATACATATGTATATAAATACATAAATTTACTGTGAATTTTACTGATATAAAGTATGTGTGGCACATAATTTCACAAATAATAAAATCTGTAACACTTTATTGTAATTCCACAGAGCCAACTGATTCCCACCGAATGTGCTAGCTGATTTTCGTAGAACTCATCTGTAGTTAACCTGTGGTTGCGACCAATGAACGCGTGCAGTACTAACTCTCAAACCTCAGCAGCAAAAACCAAAGCACCCAAACAAAATGGAAAAGCAATATAAATAGTCACTTCACTGAAGAGGACATGCAGGTGGCCAAAAAAAGATTAGAAGATGTTCAACACTACTAAACATAGGAAAAGAAAATTAATTGAGATATCATACTACAAATCTATTAGAACAGCTAAAATAAAATAGTGACAATGTCAAATGGGGTCAAGTATGCAAAGAAACTGTATCTCTCAAATGTGCTGGTGGGAATGTAAAATGGTACACTCACTCTGGAAAATATTCAGCAGTTCCTTACAAAATCAAACACATGTTTACCACTCAACCCAGTATTGCTGGGCACTTCATGGAAGAGAAGTAAAAGTGTATGTCCACATAAAAACCCGTAGTTCACAGTAGCTTTACTGGTAACAGCCAAACATAGGAAACAACTGGATTGTTTGGTTGAAGACAACAGGTGGTGGATAAACCAACTGTGGTACATCCACACCAAACAACAATGCTCAGCAGTGAAAAAGAGAGGTATCAGATTATTAACATGCACCAGTATTTCAAGAGCATTATGCCAAGTGAAAAACGTCAGTCTCAGTTGTCACATACTGTATGAATCTATTTATATGACATTCTCAAAACATCACAATGACAGAAATGATAAACAGATTAGTGGTCACCAGGGTCAGTGATGGTAGGGGTGACTTATAACAGGGTAGTGAGAAAGAGATCTTTATGGGGATGAAATAGTTCTGTATCTTAATTGCTGTGTTGGTTACACAGGTCTACATGTTTGATAAATGGCACAGGACTGAACACACACATTGTGCCAATGCCAACTCTGTGGTGCCGATACTGTAGTATAATGACCTAAGAATGACCTGCGTGGAGAGTATTCAGGACCTTTCTGCATCATTTTGCAACTCCCTGTGATTTCTAATATTATCTCAAAACAAAAAGTTAAAAAAGACTCTAGTACAATGTCCATTTCAAAAGTATTAAGAAACTAAAAAGTATAAAAATTTGATTTTTAAAAAGTTAATAGCATTTACCTATTTATCTACCCATAATGGTTGCCTATCTGCCTTCAAGATTTCATTTGTCATTTTCTAAAATTTATATATAATAAGGCACAGAACTTTTTATGTATGTGCAAGACCAGTTCTGAGGTGGGCCCAACGATTCTGCTCAACAAAAGAGGGAGTTTCAAAATGCATTTGTTCTGCTCCTTTTACAAATATGTAAGTGAATGCTATTATTAATATTAATAGGCAATAGCTGTGATTAACTTGTTACATTAATAACTGTCACAGTGTCTTCTCCAAATATACATCATTTCAGAGTATGCTGTGGGGTCTATCACAGAGCAAAGAAAAAAAGGCAACAAAGAATCACTGTAACATGGGCTTCCCACAAGAGGGCAGCAGCTCACCAATTTTTGAACCTGAAATTCAATCAGGGAAACCTGTCATGGAAGATTTTAAATGTATAAAGCTTAGTCGTCACTCTTACTAACACAAGCTGAAATATTTTCTTTTACCCTTCATGAACATGAAGGTTCCCACTCCCCTACCACTCCTTATCTCCAGGCAATAATCTAAAGAAAATGATCATATGATCATAAAATCTACAGATAGAGTCCATCTTCGGATATAGTTGATTTAAATACCTACCTACTATGTGTTTTAGGTACTAGTTCTTAGGACGATTAGTTCGGAGCAGGGTTTAACAAACCACAGCTCATGGGACAAGTCTAGCCACCTGCGGAGTTTGTGTGTGTGTGTGTTCATTTGCATGTTTTAGTGTACTATTCGTAAGTTTAAAGTGGATTTTATTCTTTTAAATAATCACATGTTAAATAATTATATAGGTATTGCATAATATTCTTGATTTTACTTCTTGGCTCTCACAACCAAAAATATTATCTGACCCCAGGAAAAAAATAAAAACCTCTTAAAACAATCAGCTATATATTCCCTATACCAAATATTCAGATTACAGAATAAAAGGTAAAGTATTATTCCTAAAATCAGCTCTTATAAACTGAAATCAAATGAGTGTATGTCCACAATAAAAGCTACATCCTGAACATAAATTCTATGGGTTCTCTATACAAAAGAAAAAGCTACAACTTTTCTTGTGTGACACCTTATATTTATATCCAGAATTTTGTGTTTCTAACTAATGAAATGCATCTTAATCTCCATAATATATACCTTGACTGCATGTACTTATCCTTAAAACCACAGCCACGACCCTAATCATAACTATTGTCTTTTGTCCGTATTAGGGTTTCTAAAACTTGGTCAATGCTTTTATGGGCCTGACAATTCGTGTGGAGGGGCTCTCCTAGCCCCTCCCCCGAAGTACACGCCACAGCTGTGACAACCCCAGATGTCTCCAGATTCTGACAAATGTCCCCTGGGGAGCAAAATCACCCCTATTGAGAAATACTAATAGTTTCTGAAGTGAGTTGCATGTACTCAGAACACTTATAGGAAAATATTAAAATATCTACTTACGCATTTTTAGTATCTACTTACATATTTTAGTGAGTAACATGTAAAGTCTGTTGCTGATGGTGGGGGCGGGGAGGGCAGGGTGAAAGAGCCTGGCAGCCCTTGGCCAGGCCTTCCGATCGCTTCCCTACCCCACTTCTCTAATCGTTTTACACAGCAGTCAGAGGACTGTTTTTCTTTTTCTTTTTTTTTTTTTTTAATTTTTATTTTAGTTTATTCAGTACAGTTTCTATCCTTTATTCCCATTCCAGCCC
>CM052549.1:61347855-61364210 GCA_028533065.1 Trachops cirrhosus
TGGTACGACCACTGTGGAAAACAGTATGGAACTTCCTCAGAAAACTAAAAATGGATCTGCCCTTTGATTCAGCAATTCCACTGCTGGGACTATATCCTAAGAATCCTGAAACACCAATCCAAAAGAACCTATGTACCCCAATGTTTTTCAATAAAGGTGAAATCATGTCATGCCAGAGTTTGAAAACCATCCACAGCTTCTCATTTCACTCAGAAAAATACCCCAAGTCCTTACCAGCAAGGCCTACAAGTTCCTACTGGCCTGGTTCTTTATTTTTTCTTTCAATTGTATTTCTGTATTGGTTTAAAGGAGCAACTTTCAACCTTTTTCATCCCATGGTGCACACAAACTAATTACTGAAATTCTGCAGCACACAAAAACATATTTTTTGCCAATGTGACAAAAAATAGGTATAATTTTGATTGATTTACAAAAAATAATAGTAGTGATTAATTACCTACCCTTTTTGATCCAAAGTGACTTTAATTAAAATCAGATGCCTATACTTGTATATGAAGATTTCTGATACCAAAAACTAGCCAATCAGATGCAACCTTATTGTGCAACCTGACCAATAAGATGTAACTCTATTATATGACATATATTTCAGGTTCAAGATTGGGCGTTCACATTGGACAGCTATTGTTGTGTTGGCTGTTACCTTTTTAAAAAAATTTTTTAAGTCCTCATTTGAAGACATATTTATTTTAGAGAGAGAGAGAGGGAGGGAGGTAAAGAGAGGTAGAGAGGCAGGGGAGAGAGAGAAAGAGAAGCATTAAAGTGAAAGAGAAAGATCAATCGGTTGCATCCCATATGCATCCAACCAGGGATGAAACCCATAACCTTTCAGTGTGTGGGAAGATGCTCCAACCAACTGAGCTACCCAGCCAGGGCTGTTGTCAGTTATTTATTTGACAGTTTAAGGGAAAAGAGGTCGGTGCTCCTGACTAAATAGTCAGGTATTGAATGTTTTAAAAATTCCTGCAGCACATTGGCTGAAAATTGCTGGTGTAAATTGTATGCTCAGTGGTTAGAAAATCGTATGTGAGTAAATACTTTACACGGTGTTCCCTTGATATTTTCAGTACCCACCTAGCACTATACAGTTACTATGATATTATTGACTGTATCTCCTATATTTCACTGATATCCTCCTGACTATTTTGTAACTACCAGTTTGTACTTCTTAATCCCTTCACTTCTGGCCTGGCTCTTACTCACTCCTTCCAGCTTTTACCCATCTCAGGGCCTTTGAGCATGTGTTCCTTCTATCCAGAATGTTCTTCCCCTACTTCTCACTTGGCTGTCTTCCTTCTTACCCTTCAGTTCTCAGGCTAAACATCATCCTGTTGGAGAAATTATTCCTCAACTCAATCTAAAGCAGGACACCTCAACCTCATCTGAGTCCCGTATCCACACACCCTGCAACTGCACAGCTTGTGATGGGTCTTTGGCTTCAATATCATCACCCCTACCAGCTGTGAGTCCCATGACAGCAGGGACAATGCTCAATAGTCACTTGATGAGTAAGTGAATAAATTATGCTAAGAAAACTCACACTTTTTCTTTAATCTTTTTGTTGGAAAAACTTTCAGTACAGAAACAGAAGGTATTGGAAGAAGTACAGGTCCCTGAGGTTTTTCCACTGGGGATGCCTGGCTAGTCTTTTACCAGGGACTTGATTTCATGACCAAGGCCTTGCTATAGAATCCCATCAATTATTCAAATGGTGGGGCAATTCCAGAAATAAGGATGAATAGGTGACCTGCCTTAATTTTACAGTAAGAGAAACTAAAAACACAAATTCTACATGACATTCCCACACACTAGAAACCAAATTCCCTGGCTCTGAGACCAGTATTTATTTTATCAGACTCCACTGCCTACATAACTCTCTTTTTTTTTTTCTTTTCGGCCTATATAATCTGTATGTAGAAAACCTGCTAGTAAAGAGTTTGATCTCTCTTCTTTGCATTAAAACTTACATACTTCAAGTGGGTAGGAGAAATCTGCAAAGACAATCCCATGGGCCAGGAATGCTAAGGCAACCTTCTTCCTCTTATTTAGAATCAAACTTGCAGTCTCTCTAGCCAAACAAAGTAAGATAAGAAAATGGGAACATTCTAAGTTAATAAGTAGGAAGAGTATTATTTCATGTAAGATCTACAAACTAAAATCCAAGTGCTTTTTTACATAATTCAGTAAAACAGGATTATTATAATGAGAAGTCAGAAGACAAGGAATTAACAATGGATTATTATTAGCATGAGAGGAAAAAAGCAAATGAGTTGGGACTTTAAAGATCAACTAGCTCAAGCCTTTAATTTTACAAGAAAAGTATTATTATTACAACAAGCTATGGAACCTACATGTACCTAACTGGAAAAGGGGATGAAGTAAATATTTAAAAGCTTCTCTATTAAAAAGAAAAGACAAATGAGATTCTCAGAGAAATGGCCTAGTTTCCTCCCCTCTATCTGTAAAATTACCTCACTCTTTATTTTCATAATTAATGGCATATTTATTATTTTACATGAAGCCTAAATAAGCTCATATATCTAATTTTCTAGGCAAGAGAAGATTAAAAGCAAACCAGCTAAAGGAAGGTTTTGTGATTTCAGAAGCAGGAACATCAAGAAGTGACAGTTGACACTGAGGTAGGAAACTGGAAAAATCTAAAAACTATACTGTGTAGAGCATCTCGATCCAGGGAACCACTCAGCTTAGCGGTGCCGCCCTGGGCCACGATGGGCTTGAGGCGATTACTGGGTCATTTCACACTTCAACGGGCAGCACTCAAACATTTAGAATGAAAGGTGCTGGTTTGTGAGATAAAGTGCTCATTATCGAGGGCACAGCTATCAAATAGGACCGCAATTTTCAACCAGAGTGTAAGAATTTTTAAAATATGCACTACCTGACTATTTAGTCAGGAACCTCTGTCTCCTGAGACTGTCAAATGGAAACATGCCAACAGCCAACACAATAGAGATCTGGTGTGAGTGAATCAACATTATACCTATTTTTCTGTCAGGCAAAAAATGTATTTTTTGGTGTACCACAGAATGTTAGTAATTAGATTCGTGTGTCATGAGGTGAAAAAGGTTGAAAATCACTGAAACAGGACTTTGCAGGACAGACACACTCACTGCGCTGCTCCAGCCAAGGGCTCAGGCCACACGTGGCTACTGGCACCTGAAGCGTGGCCAGTGTGACCAAGGAACTGAGTTTAAATTTTAATTAATGTACATAAATTATCCTTCTCCTGTGATTTAATAATCCTCCTGTGATTTAATAATGAAAGCATGGGTCTATGGCTACCATATGGGACAGCGCAGATCTAGAGAATTCACTCAGAAAACCCCTCAACTCTCCATGAAACTGGATGAACACTGCTCTTACGTCACTCTTCAATATGAAATTCAAGCACTTTTCCGACTCCTTAAAGGCAAGGGAAAAATTGTATCATGAAAATGAAATCACTTTTCTTTAGTAAAAGCATGCCCAATACATATTCAAAAGATCCACTAAATTCAGTTTCAATTTGCTATAACTTTATAGCATATCTTATACTTCCAAATGGATAAATACTCACACATTGTCCTCTAGGCAGATTTTGGGTCCCACTACATTGGCTGCTCCACTTGCCATTTTAAAAGCAAAATGCTTCTCAGGACAAGCTTTTGAGATCCCACACTTGTATCTGGGAGGTTTTGTAGCTTTGGCAAAGAAAGTAGATTTTTTTTAAAGAGAAGAATGTTAACAGACTCTATAATCAGTTTATTTCAAATCTCAGACCACAAGGGAATTATGTAAATCACCAAGAGATACATATCATAAAACACACCCTAGGATTCCCCCTCTCCCCCGCTGCCCCTGGGGGTTTCAAAGAGCCTCAAAACAAAAAGCACTGAAGGACCAAGCTAATAACTGACATTAATGAACCAAATAATATGATCTTGATGAGGGTAAATATATTTTAGTTAATTATTTTTGTTAACTAATTGAATTCAGGATGGGTGGTAGGTTTTGAATTGTTACTTTGCATTTTCAGTGCATAAATGCAGAACAATGGCTGCAAACTAAAAAGCCTAATGCATCACTGAATAATCTGCTCACATACTAGTTCTTTTTACACACTTTCTGTACTTATCATACTGAAGCTAAAAACACTAATGAAACAAAACATTATGAGTAAATACCAAGAGTATTGGGCTATCCGATCAAATAGCATCCTTGTAACTTCAGAAAGCAATGTCTACACCACTTGTGCTCACAACACTCAACTATCTTTAGTGTTTGAAGGTGAGTTCTCATGTGCCTAAGGGGGAAAAGCAGAATACACCATCTGCAAATTATTGGGATGAAATACTTACAGCGTGCAGCTGTGTCCAATGCTGACCTTGCTAAGGAAAAAAAAAGTTATCTCTGTTAGAAGGAATAAGGCTATTGGCAAGTATCCACTTTTAAAACATATTTAGAGCTAACAGACCTATAAAAATAAAAGTGTTTGAATATTGCTCAGTATATAATAAATAAAACATGACTTATCACTTTAGAAAAACAGTGAGAAAGTAACATTAGGCTACATAATTCAGTATAATCAATTAAGTAAAGAAATTATGGCTGGTAGTTTATTACAGATAGAACATTTTATGTTTACATTTTTATTTTATTTTCAGTTACTATACACTTAATTCCCAGTCAGAAAACTATTCTATGAACTTACCACTATTTTAATTTTTTAGTATTTACTTATTATTTTTTGAGAGAGGTGAAGGAAGAGGGAAAGAGTAGGAGAAAAAAATCAATGTGAGAGAGAAACATCAATCAGTTGCCTCTCGTACACGCCCCGACTGGGGACTGAACCCACAATCCAGGCTTGTGCCATGAGGAGAAACTGAACCAACCACCTTTCACTTTGCAGGATGGTGCTCACCTAACTGAGCCACACAGGCCATGGTAACTTACCATTATTTTTTTTAATTTATGTTTTTCACCTTTATTGAGATATAACAGACACTTAACACTGTACAAGTTTAAGAAGTACAATGTGCTGATTTGCTACATTTATAAACTGCAAAATGATTACCTCAATAGTATCAGCTACTACTTCCATCACATCACATAATTACCATTTCTTCTTTGTGAGAAGACTATTTAAGATCTACTTACTCTCTTAGCAACATTTATGTATTACAGCATGATAAAGTATTAATAGCTGCAAACACCAAGCCGCATATGAGGTCCCCCAACCTGTTAACCTTGTAACTGGAAGTTGTGTCCTTTGAGCAGTGTCCCCTACTCCCCCTCCAACCCCTGATCACCACCACTCTACCATTTCTCTGAGTTTGTTCTTCTCAGACTCCACATTGAAGTGGTGTCATATGTACTTCAAACCTCTTTTTAAACAGCTTTAAATATATAGTTGGTGACTATTAGGGTGTTTAAAAGTTGTTGCTGCTTTAATGTGTTACGTATACATGCACATAAAGCCCTGCATACATAAACCTACCTCAGTGCTTAGGCTAGGAGATTTGGAGAGTGGGAAGAACCCAAGAGGGATGGTGGTTGTGGAGAGTTTGTCTCAAAAACAGAAACATATTGTGTATAATAAAAAAAATAAAGGTCATTACTAAGAGTTTTATAATTTATCAGTTCAAGGAAGCCAGAATCTTCTGATCAAATCTTAACTTAAATTCCGCAGACCTTAATCTGATCATCTACACTTAGAGATTTCACCCAGGGATTACGGTTCAGATCCTCAGTAGTGCCGTGGACAGCGATTTCCTGAGGTAGCTAACACGTATGCAGTGTCATCAATGTTTGCCAGCTGTTTGACTATAGACAGTTACTCAGTTTTTACTTCTGTACTATTTTGGATAATTGTGAATTTCCCATATCTAAGTCCAGTACTCAAACTACAGAACAGAAAGTTAAAGCTTAAAAATATTATGTAAATGTTTAAAAAGAGAAAAATAACCAAGTAATTAAAGACTCATTAACTCTATAGAACACTCAGAATATTATGCAGGACTGAAGTCGTAAAGGTACTGCAGTAACATAGGAAATGTTAATGCATTTGGAATAAAGCAGAAACTTTATCTGTATTAAAAATATTCATGGATACAAAGACCTGAAGGAAACAAAAAAAATGACTAGTTAGTAAATTTAGGGTACTGGGGCTTGTCCTTTCAATTTTGTTAATTATGTCATTTTTCCTTAATTATGTAACAAATGTGAGGGAAGAATAACTAGAGAGACCACCTGGTCTACTGTATTCACTTTTGAAAATGAGAAAACCCATGGAGTTATTAGCAACCAGTGACTAACAACACGAGAACTGGAAATTGTTTTTGTCCATTTTACTTTGTCCCAAACAAACACGTTTATCATGAGGCTCCAGTTTTAAGCTGCTTACAGGGGAACGTTGTTCAAATCAGGAATTCTGGTCTTCCTAACTCGAGGTAGCAAGATCAGAGGAAGATGGTGGGATCAGAACAGGGCAATGTAATGCAGCTCACTCACACATGCTGGGCACTCTATCGGTACTTCTGTAACTCGACAGGCCTGCAGGAAATGGGGGAGGGGCTTGAGCTGTACAAGCATGACTGGAGACTTCCCCCCTTGCTAAACACAGTGGCCAGAAGCAGGCAAAAGCAAACATGGCCGATCCTGGCTTTCACTCTCACTTGCTTTCCGTGATGGGATTCTGGGAGAGGACTTTGGAAACAGAGCACACTGGAAAGCAAAAAGGCAGTTGGTTCTTTCCCCTCCCCTGCTGGTGTGAATGGTTGCCATCAGGCCTGTGCCCAGAGACCTAGGGGCCCACACTTCAAAAGATGCCTAGAGCTGGATATCAACTGCAAACCAACTAAACCACCTATGTTCATGATACTTTTGTGTAGGAGAAGAGGTTCTGGTGCAACCTTGAACTGAGCTGGCAGAGGGTGACAGGGTGATTTTTCTTTGGGTGTCTGAGAGGGACAGGCTTTGAGGCAGAAACTTGCCATTATTTCCAAAGACCTTTATGATACCAGTTAGCACTGTGAACAGATTTTTGTTCCTGTGTTTTCAGTTCTTGAACCTACGTAGTAGTTATAATGACCAACTCCGACTTTTCCTTTCCCCTTACTTTTGTTACCCGGGTATTTTAGGCAGAAACTTGCCATTAAATTAAAGATTCTTTTCTTTTCCACTGAACTGTGTTTTTGGAGATTTGTCTGGTAGGTGGTGAACCATGGGACCCCCCCTATTGTTTGGGTTCAGTAACACTTCTGCATATATTGATTTGAGCATCATCCCTGTTTTAAAGAGAAAAAAAATGGGAACAGAGAGGTTTACAGATTTGATTTGTTCTAAATAATAATTAGTAACTGTCAGAACTAGTTTCCAAAGCCATATGTCATTCTAGCACCCAAACTCACCCTAGAAATGAGAATGTCTGAGGCCTTATGATCACATGTACAAAAACTGCTAGTAATGCCAAGAGCAGAAAGCCAAGACATAGAGTTTTCATAACAAGCTTTCTGTCTTTCAAGTGTAGGACAGACTGTACAGGGTTTGAGACCTGAGACAAGGAGCCCACATGGATGCTGCTGAAGTAATCCAGATAGAAAAGGGTGGCAGTCCAAACAAAGGCCATGAAGGTGGGCTTGAAAGAAGTAGGCAGGTCCAGAACAACTAAGGAAGCAACATTGATGGGACTTGAGAAAGACCAGATAGAGGGATGATAGAAAGAGAGGAATCAAGTTTGTCCCTCAGACGTTTAGCTTTAGAAGCATTCGTTTATTCATTCACATGAGCCAAAAATAAATACATACATACACCACCATCTCTGAATCAAGATGTTTATAATCTAGTGAGGAGATGGGAGTGGGAGATGGACAATGAGTTCTGTGTTGGACTTGATAATTTTAAACACTTGGAGAAGATCCAAGTGGCAAAGTCTAGAGGCCTAGGATACCGATATAACTAGAAAATTAGCCAATGATTGGGTGGTGCCACCCAAAGAGAGAGTATAAAGTGAAAAGAGGGCTCAGGAGAGAATGTTAGAGACACCAATAATCACTTAGTGCTCAGAAGAGACTGGCTAAAGACAGGGAGGTAGAAGGAAAATCAGGGATGAGCCTTGAAAATGGTCAAATAAGTTTGCTTGTAAAACTTAAATATAAAAACAGTAAATATTACTCAGTTCAAAAAATTTTATTGGGACACATACAAGTTTGGAAAAAGGAGTTTCTTAATCATCAGGCTTTTAAGGAAATAACACTTCCTCCATTTAATTTGTGTATAAGTAAGGGGAGATGCTTAAAGATAAAGAAACATGTGAAAGAATGTTCTTTCCTGATGAAAACTATTTTTTATCCAATATTCATCAACACTGAAAGCCCTCTACTAGCCCTGCAGTTCTGAGAATTTTAACACCTGGAAGCCAACACATTAATTTTCATAAATAAAACAGGATTATTTTCCACATGCAGCACATGAGCACAACACACAAACACAAATCCTACCTTTTCTGCAACTTTTATTCCTCAAACTATCTTGATAGCATTAATTCTTAATTTCTTTCAACACATACAACTTTTCACTTCAAGGAACAATAACAATAAACATTTCTGATTTGGTTTCATCAATGAATGTCTTTCAACAAGTCAGGCTAAAGAAATCAGACAATTATTTTATACTTTAGTTTTTAGTCATGTGAAGTAATTTATGTATATACCATTTCAATGGTAAGTCTGAAAGGGTAAAAATAAATTGATTCAATATAACATTAAGTACTTACTGCAGTAATATGCAAAAAATAACTTGGACTGTGTTCATTATATTCAACAGATGTGAAGTATCCATGCTGAACTAACACTATGCTAAACTGTAATCATAACGAAGACTGGCGCCCACGCTGACACTGTATGACACGGGTTGTGACACTGTATGTAGTTTTATGCGATGTCGTTACTCAGCGAAAAACTGAGTAAAGGGTACATATGATCTCTGTGTGTTATTTCTTACAAATGCTTGTGAATCTACAGAATAGAAAGTTTTATTAAAAACTGCTTTTTAAAAATCACAATCTACTTTGATAATTTCAACTACTAATCGTAGGCAAAATTTTTCATTCCTCCTTTCTAGAAATAAGTTCATTTTGTTTTTTCTAAAGCAGTACTATACAATATACCTGAATCTAAATTCATGAAACTATTAAGATATTATATCAACAACATGAAAAACTGGAAATATTCACCACCAAAAGAACTATAGTTATTAGATTTATCAGGGTGAATAAGTTATATATGTCTAATCACTTATATGTATATATGTCGTGTACCTGAAACTTATGAAATATTTCATGTTGACTGTAACTTTAAAAAATTTAATTTTTTAAAAAAAGACACATAGTTAATCTCATGGTCCTCTGAGATACTGACTTTAGAAACAATCCTAATATCCAGTTAAACTTGTTACCCTTTGGTAAACTGTCAGATGCTAAACAAATGGCAAAACAACCATATCTCCATCTGTGCTCCATTATTCTGAAATGAGAAGTAAAATATAACCATACAAATTAAATTTTTGCTAGTTCAATAGACTGGAATCCAAGACAGGTTTGTGGATATGGTGTATCACTTAAGTTATAACAACATCAACCACTTGCCCTAAGAATGCCTCAATCAAACAGCTCAAACACACACTATGAGACCCTGCAGGTTCCAACACCAGGAAAACTCAAAATGAAAATGAAGAGAAACAACTCTCCTAGTTCAAGGGGCTCAGCTTTTGCTCATAGCTGATGACCAGCTGCTTTTCAATTAACACAGTTTAAATGAATCCCACTTTGGAAATACTTTTTCCATCTAAAAATCCTAATTCCCAATTACCTACATTCATTTCCCATTCAATCAGCATTTATTATTTATGGACCCAGCACTAGATGCTGGGTGAAGCATCAAGGTATTATTGCCCTCAAGATTTATTATCTGGCAAGGGAAGACAAATACATAAGAAAGATAAAAGAAAAGAAACTATAATACGAGGCAGAATAAAACCAGTGTCCAATGGAGATATAACTACTATGCATTAGAACAAACAGTTCAGAAACAGGAGCAATACATTCTAATAGGGAAAAGGGATATTCAAATGCACTTCTGTCAAGAAGGGGACACTGATGAAGTTTTGAAAATGGACAAGATTAACAGATGAAGGGAGATGAGAAAGAAATGCAGGGTGAGGCATCGGTACTAGCAGTGGCTGGGGAATGAAAGGGTGGGATTTGTGTCCCTAGATCACATGCAGATTGGCAAAGTGAGTATGAGACACACGTGGGGAGGGGCAGAGAACAGGTGAGAGAAGCAGAGGCAGGTTGGGGGGTCTGAATGCCATCCTGAGTAGGCAGTGTAGATTTTATCCTTTGGTAATCAGACATACTAAAGGTTCATGAGTTTTAGTGACTCTGACACTGGTGAGATAGGCAGATATCAAAGAGGAAGAACCCCTTTGATGGTGACAGAAAGGGCCCAGACTCAACACGAAGATCCAAACTAGGGTAAACACTGTCTTCATCCAGACTCTTCTCTCCTAAACACTGGGCCTTTTCCCAAAAGTTCTGTTTGTACCAATGGTCCTGTTGCCTCCCTTCTCTCAAAGATTCTGCTTTTCTTGTCTGTCAATCTCCACCAATTTGTAATTCACTGAATCTTTGTCCAAGGCCTCTAGACAAGTGAAAGTCTCTCTATGACTTCAAAAAAGAACAAAATTTTCAACTTCCTCCTGCCTCAAACTACCATCCCATAATCTTCCTTCTTAACCATCAGCCTTTCTTAGAAGAATTAGTTATACACACTGTTTCCTCAGCAACACTGAACAAGTCCTCAGTGCCTTCAGTATCTTTCCACTCCCTCATACAACTGAAACCAGCTGCACTCTCCAAGGCCACCAGACCAGGCCTTTGTAGTAACAGAAATACCGTATACAGAAGAAGTCAGTCAAGGCTCACTACACTTTGCAATAACTACTCTATGTTGAATCTATGTTGAATACTTCATTTTAGGACCTGTGCTGAAAAACAGACAGTTCAGAAGAATAATCACTACATTAACAGAAGTGATTAAAAGGGAAGTCTCCTTGACTTGATAAGATAAAAACTTAAGATAAAAAGATGACCTGAAGGAGTACGACTACAATTTAACTAGTTGCCACATCATTAATCTGGAAGAGAACTCCAGCAGGTAGAAGCAAGTGAATTGCTATTATTTACCTGGGAGTATAAAAGGCAGAATTTAGTGTAACACAAGGAAGTACATTTAAGTAGTCATTGTAAGAAAGTCACCTAAAAATGTTTATACAGAAATTGATGACTACACGTCTGAATTGTCTCAAGCCTTGACACTCAGAATGTGGTCCATGGATAGGAACCTCAGGTCCACCTGGGAGTGTGTTAGAAATTCAGACTCCCAGGCCCCACCCCAGACAATCAATCAGAACCTGCATTTGCCAAGTTCCCTGGCAAGTCCTTTGACAGAAAAGTTTGAGAAGCACTGGTTTAAGGGAGTCTTCTTGTAGTTGTTGTCTTACATTAACTTCAAAATAGGTTTATTACTAAATATTTATTTTTTTATGGTAGCCTCAATGACTCTTTTTGGTGTTTTATCAAATATTGTTTTCCTTTTCTTGTCTTTTTCAAAACTAAGTTTGAGATATATTGGAAGAAGAATGTTAAAAAGACTTTTATAAAAGTTTGCTGCAATTAAACTGACTTGTAATTTCATGTATATTTTTTAGAGATTATAGAATGGTATAGATGCATAATATACGTTTGTTTGGTTTTTTTTTCAGTTTTCTATCTTTGTATTTCTTCTTTTGCCAAAAGCATCTTGTGCAAACGTTAAAACAGATAAAGAAATATAACAAGTAATTTAACAATCATCTGTAATCTCACTCCCACATATGCTTCTAGATGTTTTTTTTGCCTTTTTTTTTAAGAAATAAAACATAAAGCTCAAGTCCCCTTATCTACTACCCAAGTCCCACAGCTAACTAATGAATTTGGTGCTTAGCCTTCCTGTTAGTGTTTTTTTAATTTAAATATTTTATTGTTTATGCTATTACAGTTCTCCCAATTTTCCCTCCTTACATCTGAAGCCAGATGTAAGGGGAAGTGAATTAGGTCTTGTGGTTTCCTTCCAAATACTAATTTATGAAAAACAAAATTCATTATTCCAGAGATCTGAAAGCTGTTTCATCTGCTTTCTGCCTACTTGGTCAAAATACTGTTAATTGGTTTCATAGACTCACCTTTCAAGCATAGTTTTTTAAAACCTTAAGCAACTACCAGAACTTATGCAAACATTTCAAATGTCAATTTAGTTTTATTAATGTAAATATTTTGTTAAAAATTGAGTTAAGGTAGCTTATAGTGGCATGTTTACAATATAGCATTAAACAAACTGGCAAAAAGAAAAATGCTGCAGAAAATAAATAAAGGAAAATAAAGGTAAAAAAGCAAAATAGATTTCTATGGCTGGTATTTAAAATGCATTACCATGACTCCTAACCACTTTTTAACTGAGGGTTAGGTTTGGTTCCAAGTGTTCAAGCAGCCAACTCAAACAGTGTGTGGTATCTTTCAGAATGCACATTTAGAATGCAATGAATAATGACCCTAAGCATGTATGAAACAGATTCCATTAAATGTATTCAGAATGTTGAATGGAAGATTTATGCTTTATACTGAATTAATTTTAAGATATTCTATTGTGTATTTTATGATATTCTAATGAATCATGCCTGCTGGTATAATTACATTTTCTTTTCTAAAAAGACTAAACAGCAGTGACTCAATGTTGATAAGTAGTAAAGAAACAATCACATCAAAAACAAGATTTAAGAAAGAGGAAAAACTGGAACTTACCAAACAGACTTCCTAAACTTGCATCCATTTTTATTTCAAATACTTGAGAAATAACGTAAAATGTCAGTAAAAATACTGCCACAGCTACCACCAACTTCGCAGCACCTAGGTAAAGGGCAGAAATAAGCTTATGAGTCCACAAAACTTTTATTATATAACATTTCAATGAAGAGTATAAGTTTATAGAAAAAGCTTTAAGACTAATCAATTTTTACTTTTTATCTATTGAACTTAATTTCACTTGGGTTACAACAAAAATTGTACCAAACAGCCATCAAGATAAAGGATTTTCCTCATCAAAGAAATATCAGATTGGCTAGCAATCCAGGCAAAGCACTGCTTGAGTCACCTGCCTGCTTTTACATCGTACAAAGGCCTGACCTGCCAGCAAAGCTGGCTGACGACACAGAGGGTCATGGCTGATGGAAGAATGCCCCCAGGTATGTTGGCAAACCCATCCTTAACTCTTTTCAACTATGAAGGGCAATAGTACTATCCAGGATGACACCAAAACACTGAACCTTCTGCAGACGCTAACACAACAGAGCAAACTGTCCCCTAACGGGGAGTTCTCAAGTGAAATGTTCTATCACCAACTGACCTATCTCTTGAGGTGCACGCATGCTCCTGGTATGCTGAACAAAGAAGTATTCCTCCTCACACTTGATACCTCATTCAAGACAGGCCTTTCCCACTCCTACACAACTTCCACCAGCTCCTACCTTAGGTGGTTCACAATGTGGCTACAGGGTAAGCTCCATGAAGGCAGACTCTTAGTCTACCATACTTTTATATCTTTAACCATTTCTGAGTGCCTTACAAACAGTTAGCATTCCTATTAACTAATTAAGTGCTTAATATTAATCACCAAGTGTCCTTTTTCTCCAAAATGATGTAAATCTAGGAAAGTAAAAGACAGGAAAGGAAATGGAAGGTGACAGAAAGGAAACATCTTCCTCTGACCCTACAGATTTCAGAGTTATCTCATTAGGTTATTCAAGAACAATATGAGTATTTCCCTGTCCAATCTCCACCACCCTCTCTTACCTAAAGTTTAACTTACATTGCTATAAAAGAGGTAGCCCTGGTCAGCATGGTGCAGTTGGTTGGAGTGTTATGCTGTAAACTGAAGGGTCTCAGGTTCGATTCCCGGTCAGGGTACCTGCCCAAGTTGAGGGTTTGATCCCTTGGTTGGGGTCCATAGGAGAGGCAACTGATTGATGTTGCTCTCCCTCCCTTCCTCTCTCTCTAAAATCATTAAGCATGTCCTTGGATAAGGATTAAAGAAAACAAAAGAGGTAGAAGGTATCATCAGTTATCTCATTCTCCTCAAGGAAACAAAGGCCCAGAGGTGAGGCAGCTGCCCCAGATTACAGATACTGTAGTGGCAGCACAGGACCAGGATCCAGAGATCCTGCCACAGCCCAGCACTCTGCACAACACTGCGAACCCCAGATTACTACATTCTCCCCAAAACTACTAAAACTCAACTTATTGGGCAAGGAAGAGTAAAAAAGCACTATACTCCTCTAATTCCATCAACCTAAAGATATGAGGACTACGTCCTCAACAGGAGGGAAGGGAATGAACTGAGGATGCTCCAAAAGGCTGAGGACGCTGAGAGGCAGCAGTTTCAGAGCTGCTCATTTCTGCTGAGAAACATTCTAAATATAAAAATGAGGTGGCGATAAGAAAACCCAACTACTAAACTCATCAACCTCAACCCACTTCCGTTTCCTATCTTCTCCCCTCCCAAAATTGAGCTTCCTAGTTTCAAAAGCAACTATAAGTTGCCTATATTTTTAGTACATAAGACAGTGAAGTTCCACAAGGCTTTGAAATCTTCTCCCCACGGGATCTAGCAGAGTACCTGGCACATAGTACTACTCTCAACAAGTGTTTCCTAAACAGAGGAATGGTAACAGGTGGCATATTCCTTCTTGATCATTTAAGACCCTTTGGTATGAAGATTACATATTTTCATGATAGGTTAATATCTCGTTTTCTAGAAAGCATGGGCCAATGCAACTAGAGATTACCTTTCCCTGTCCTCTAAAGCAGAGAGATGAAACCCTTGCTGTTCAAGATTGAAATATTAAAATATCAAGTTTATAAAACATGGAAGCTCTAAGCTAGATTCAATACCAAGCTACACCTGAACCTACACTAAACAAACTACATACATTATATACACATAAGAAGGTCTGTCTGGAAAAAGTCTAGCCACTGTTAATATAAGAATGGTTTGTGTGTGATCAATGTAACCTGGCAGCCAAGGAGAGTGGACTGGAATGCACATGTGTGAACAATAACAACTGCACTGTACTAGTCAGTGAGGGCAGCAGACGCCATTGAGTGAGCATGTGTTCTTTGTGACCATCACATTCAAAATGACTGAGCGAGTAGAGCAATGAATCTGCATCAAATTTTGCATTAAGTTTGAACATTCCTCCATGGAAACTATTCAGATGATTCAGAAGGCCAGAGGTATGAGCAACTAGTGATTGGCAGCTACATCATGACAATGTGCCCGCTCATGAATCACGTCTTGTGCAGAGTGTTTTGGTGAAACAGCACCTACAGTGATTTCCCTACAGTACAGATTTGGTGCCCTGTGACTTCTGGCTTTTCTCAAAACTAAAATCATCTTTGAAAGGGAAGAGATTTCAGATCTTCAGTGAGATTCAGGAAAATATGACAGGGAAGCTGATGGCAATTGGAAGAAATCTGTGAGGTCCTAAGGTGCCTACTTTGAAGGGGACTGAGGCGTCATTGCCCTATGTAAAATGTTTCTTGTACCTTGTATCTTCTTTGATAAATGTCTCTATTTTTCATATTATATGGCTGGATACCTTCTGGACAGACATATACATACCACACACACGTACACACAGACATACACTATTTTCTTAGTGCCTACTGCAGAGTTACATGCTTTATAAGCATAATCTCTCTTCTCGGCTTTTCAAGATAAGAGAAAGAAGGCTAAGAATTTAGACCACCTGCAAAGTTCACACAACTGGTCAATAGTAGAACTGCCTTAAACCAAGGCATAATCACTTATATTGGACCATCAGAGGAACTAGGAGGACACAGACACTCCAAGGAAGAGAAAAGTTAGAAGTGGAGAAACCAAATGGTAACAGAACAAGCAGATGTTTCCTGAGAGAAGTAGGCAGGTGACAGCTAGCAGAGCCTCCATAACGTCAGAGTTCTCGAATGTCTGTTACAGAGGGTCTCTTCCAGAGCTGACCATCATCCAATTTTGAACTTGAAGGGGCCTACAAATGCCACACCATGGTTCTCATTCATTACTTTCCATGAGGTTCCCTATTCCTTCTAGCCATGAACTGCACTAATCTGAGTACATCCTATTTTTCACCAACCAAAAAGCATAAACTTTAGACAGCGATGCCTCACTGTATAAATGACCATAAAGACA
>CM052549.1:61364710-61443658 GCA_028533065.1 Trachops cirrhosus
CAGAGCTGACCATCATCCAATTTTGAACTTGAAGGGGCCTACAAATGCCACACCATGGTTCTCATTCATTACTTTCCATGAGGTTCCCTATTCCTTCTAGCCATGAACTGCACTAATCTGAGTACATCCTATTTTTCACCAACCAAAAAGCATAAACTTTAGACAGCGATGCCTCACTGTATAAATGACCATAAAGACATTTCAAAGCAACAAGGATTTTTTCAAATTAGAAAGGATTAATTAGACTGAAAGAAATAAACTAATAGCTAATCTTCCTTATTCACTCACTGAAAGCAATCCCTTGAAGAACTATACTAGGAACAGTGCCAAACATAAAATAAGCACTCAGTGACTAAATTACTCATCAATTAACCTTGGTATTAACTGTCAGAATCAGGGAAATGGACTAGCTGACAAAGTTAATTTCAACTAGAATGAATGTACAATTATGTGAGAAAGGGAAACTTGCTTTGACTATTTCAAATAACTATGTCTATTTAAATAATATACTTTTAAAATCATCTGGAAATATGTAATCATAGTCTGGCTGTATCCAAAGATAATATTTTTGTTAAAAAACATAAGACGTTAAACATGTTTTTTTTTAAAGTCACAAACAAGTTCTTGGTTTCTGGAAATATTCTTGTTTAGTAATTGTAGTTACTCAAAAAATAATGGTTTTGTAAGTCTATGACCAAGGTATTCAGATTTTCAAATTTCTACAAAAGCATTAGTAAACACCCCTCAGTTATCTTTGTTTAATAATCATGATTTTTAATCACCTGTGGAAAGACTTATTTGCCCTCCCACCTTGATTTTAGATTCTTCTAAGAGACGCTCCCATAGGAAAATAATCTGTTTGCTGGTGAAAGGATGACAAAAGAAAGACTAACTTGATTTTGAGGATTTACAGGTTATCTTCTATGTCGGATACAGACTTAGCAGAAATTTCTACATAAAGTGTATACTGCCTTTAGGACCACACTTATTTTCACTCAGAAGAGGTAAGTCATCAGCCCCTCTAGTTATTTATGGATCTATTCTTTTTAAGTTTAAGGATAACTACATTAATACTAGGAACATTGAGTGGTGTTTTTCAATTTCCTCAGTATTCTGCCTAAGGAACAGATGTCTCTATGCATAATCTCATTTAGGAAGACTGAACCTGAATTAGTAAATACAGGGCGGGGCAGAAGTGGGTTCACAGTTGTACATATGGAAATCATACAATAACTAATAAATAATAAGAATAAACTCTGCATTGTGTCCTCACCACTGTAAACCTACTTCTGCCCCACCCTGTATACAATCATTTAAGCAAAAACACATTATCGAATCCTTTGCATACACTAGTTTTAATTTATGTATATCCAAAGGGAAAATTTAAGCTTTTAAACTTTACAGCTCCTTTTCCTTAACAAGCTAGAACTTATCAAAAACAAAAATCAGTCCCCCAAGGATGTCAAATTGTTCTTCATATGGACATTATATATTATTAGGCAAATAAACTAAATGTATAAGAACACGAACACTGAAACCATAACTTAAACTATTTAGCATAAATAATTTCAATGAAAGTGCCCCCACTTATGTAACACTCACTAAATGTCCAATTTATGATTTGCCAACTTTAAAAAAGTCTAAATAATGATTTAGCTTGTTATAGTTCAGCTTTGCATTTGACCCAGAAAAAGATTATTTACCCTCTCCAAACAAACAGGTTATACAAGAAGGAAAATTATTTCTACTGAATGGACATATTTATCTTACCTGCTACCCTCATGTTTGATTTTTCAGTCTTTGGCACTTTTCATTTAAAAAGCTCCTAAAATCAAAAGAAAAGGCAAACAGCATTAGGTCTAGAAGGAACATTCCTTCTCAGATTGAATCTGAAGTGTATTTATTAAACTAAGTGTCATGACATTCTGAAGATATTGACATCTAATGAAAAAACTCTCAGGACTGGGTGTGTCCCCTGCTGCTGGACCATGAAAGCTACTGACAGGAGAATCGTGTCCTCCACTGTGTCCCCCAGCTCCCAGCTGAATGAACAAATGAGGGGAAACCGGCCATCAGGTTCGGGAAGAGGAGCTAATGCCTTAATACTGTCAGTGATTATGCATCCATTAAGGAACTTTGGATATATAGGTCCAAACTTTCAATTTGCAATTGAGGGTCAAAGAGGTTAAGCTGCTTATCCAGTCAGTCATGGAACAAATTAAGTGTAGAAGGGGTCTAGGGTTTAAAGGTCTGCAGGCTCTTGCTGCAGGACTCATCCACTATAGGATGCCACTGCGTTTTTACTGTGACATAATTCAGGTGTCATTATGATAAGCACCTATAGAAAAGGCTTCTTATTTTAATATTAGGCTTCTCTTTCTCTTCATGTTTTCAATTTAAGTTTATAAAAATATATATTCACAAGTGTAGAATTAAAACTTTAAATAATGCAGCAATTATTATTGACAATGTATGCTAACCATCAATGAAGAAATTATTCTTTGGTATTATCCGAATAACAACAAATGGATACTGGAAAAAAATCTGTGTATGTATATTTCCCTCCTAAGAAATAACTGAGGTAAAATTTTAAAAAGAAAATGGAAAAGCAAGTAAATGTGATTAAGAGGAAATGCATGCCCAAGTTTAGCTAGACAGCTACTGTAGTCTATTCAATCTATTGTACAGGAAAGGAATTCAAAAGGAAATTCTGATTAATGAATCACATTAATCAAAAGTACATCTTGCTCCAGCTGGTGTGACTCAGTGGATTGAGCTCTGGCCTGCAAATTGAAAGGTTACCGCTTCAATTCCCAGTCAGGGCACGTGCCAGGGTTGCGGGCTAGGTCCCCAGTTGACAACCCATCGATTTATCTCTCACATATGGACATTTCTCTCCCTCTCTCCTTCCCTTCCCCTCTCTCTAAAACTAAATTTTGAAAAATCTAAAAACATACATCCTTATTTTAGACTGTATTTTCATACTGGTGTTTGATGAAGTCTGATCTAATGATACACAGATTCTGCTTCAAATAAAAACAATGTCCCACCCCTGAAGGACACTGAAAGGAAGTAAGACCTGCAGTTTTCTTATTCACCCACATGGAGTGAGTGCGGGTGGGGAGCATCCAAAGCGTCAATGCCCTTATGCATTCTTTATTCTGCCTAATCTACCCTGAAGAACATATCAACATTTGACCTAATACCGAACTGAGCATTACTGATTTATTTTCCTTTGCTAGTTATCTGAACACCTTCCACATAATAGGGAAAGTCAATATTCTATATTTAAACTAACTACTTAGCCACAGGCTTGGGAAATACCGAAAGGAAAGAAGAGATTCTGAAGTGTCCACAAACCATCACGTAAAAGCAGAAAAAAAATCTTCAGCTTTTCAAATGAAAACTCCAAGTGCTTATAACCCCTGTTTCGACTTCTAGCAAAAATGGACACTATGTTCATAACACCCACATGCTTTTCCTCCCAGCTAATGTTCCAAAATAACCCACTCCTTATCTGAGTGTGACCTAGGAAAATTTCTTCGAAAGTGTGATAAGCAGTTGGGCAGACAATGGCTGTACTATTTCCCTGTTCCAGTACTTGCCGAGGGGGCCACACCTGCGCAGTTAAAGCCACTGCCTCACACATCTGCTGTCTCTTTGCACTGCCTAACACGCCATCTAAACTGATCACTAGTTAAGACCGTGATGTAAGCAACTACAATTGTCTGGCTGAATTGATGTTTTCCATTAAAATTCTCCAAGAATAATAACACTTAGTAAAATCTCTAAATTAAATTCTCATCAAATTTCAGTTCTAACACATTTTAATAGTTTAAGAAGCTAATTAGTTTTGTAAGAGTATAAATCAGCATACAGAAAGATTATTGAATATATCTGAGAGCAAACCAAGGAGCATCAGTTTACGATGTGCTAATTCCAACTCCTCTTCTTAGGAGGAAAGACATTTAAAAACAAGGAAAATCATTACACATGATCATCTTAGGGGGGGAAAATAAAACAGTAGGATCTTGTGAAAACTGGAGGCTGAAACTCCAACAATCAGGGAGGGACAGACCTGGTCCAGAGAACCCGAACACCACAACACCACAATAAAAGGGTAAAGATGCCTCTGCTAGAAGTGCAGATCTCATTAACCCAGAAGCTACAGGTGAAAGAATTTATCATTTTTTATATGTTCATTAAAAGGTAGAAATGTAGATCCACTTACTGAAACTAGAATATTGATGGTAGGGGAAACTATTTTTAGGGCAGATTGAAACAAAAACACAAAAAACAACTCCAAGAGTACGTTTGTGAAATACATATAGGTCAAAATAACAAGTTTCACTGTTTTAGATAAATGACTGCACCAGATCGGGTTGCTAACAGGTAAAGTGCACAGTCACCTGAGAATCCACGGCAAGGAGGGTCACCGTGAGGCCCTCCGGCAGCGAGACACTGTCCTGGATAAACACTAATTAAGAATGTGACCTAGCCCCAGCCTGAAGAAGAGAACCTAAATTAGGGTCTCAAAGCGACACACCGGATTGCTTTGAATGCCTTATGATTTAAACACTTCCTCCAGCCCAATTATCTACTTTAGTCTAATTTAGGGAAGTTGTGTGAAAATCAGGCCCAATGAGCAGGTATCGTCCTGGAATCAATCAACACCAGGAAAAACAGATAAATGCACAGGTCAATCCTTTCATTCCTTCCTTGACAAAAGGACTCCAGCTACATCATTTGAATTACAAAACCACGATTCTATATAAACAAAATAAATCATAAAAATAATCATTTACCAAGGAGGTCTTGGCAGTCCACATAAACCAGGTAAGAATGCATACCACAAAGCAATCCACACACCTTGTTATTTTATGCAATCTTCCCAACAGTCCTCTAGGTAGTGGGTATTAGCAAGGCATTATAGACGAAGTCAAGGGATTTGTCTAAGGTCCTTAGAAGGATAAGTAAGAAGCTGATACTACAAACAAATCCACTTCTCTTTCACCCCTGCAGCTCATTGACATACTCTAATATAAGGAACTTGTTGACAAAATTCCATGCCAATCAATCTGGCTTTGGCAAATTGCTCTGGGAATTGCTAATCTCTGCTGCCAACCCCACTGCAGAGATGGGACAAAATGACTAAGCATGTGTATTAGGACCTTCCTCAAAGACAGAAGAAAGTGAAGCACACAAATACATCTGTTGATGGATTTAATATTAATGGTAACAATTAAACCGGAAAAAAATACTACAAATTAAACTTCATAAATATAAAGAAACTATGCTGGCCAAATGCAATTTTAAATGAATCAACTGAGTGGTTCATTTAAATGTGTATGATTCACATGAATTGATATTCATGTGAACTGGGGCTTTTCAAGAGGACTAAGAAAAAAAAAGGTCAAAGCACATGCAGATAGATTTAAAGTATATTTAGGCCCAGAAATGGTTAATTATGTGTCAACTTGACTGGGCCATGGGATGTCCAGATATTTGGTTAAACATTCTGTATGTCTGTGAAGGTGTTTCTAGATAAAATCAGAGCATGGCAGTTTGCCCTCCTCAATGTGAGTGGGCCTGGAGGCCTAACAGAACTAAAAAGTCTGAGGAAGGGACTGCTGTCTACTGTCTTTGAGCTGGGACATTGGTCTTCACCTGCCTTTCGACTTGGACTGAAACTCACACCATCAGCTCCCCTGGTTCTCAGGCCTTTGGATTCTGATCGGAACTCTACCACTGGCTCTCCTGCTTGCTGACTGCAGCTCCTTTGATTTCTCCGTCTCCACAACTGCATGAGCCAATTCCTTGTGATATCTACGTGTTACCTCTCTGTCTCACCCCCTCCTCTCTCTCTTATTGCTTCTGTTTCCTTGGACAGCACAGACTACACAGGTCTCCTCAAAATCAAAATGTAAAAGATTAAATTTTCATTCCAGAACAGTTCAGGAAGAAGTGGTAATACTGAAATCAAAAAAGGATAATGCAACTAAGTCACTTGGTTTTTCTGATTTTGTGTAGAAACAAAAGTATGTTATTGAAAGTTATTTGCAAAAAATACCTGAAAGGGTCAGGTCAGTTTCCCAGCCCGCCAAACAGCTCATGACCCAGTCAGGCTAGTTTTCCAACCCGCTGGGCTGCTCATGACTCAGTAGCCTCCACTCAGTTGACAGCCTACAGCTTAATTGAAACTCTCTCCCACCTCCCCCAACAGACACCTGGCACCAGCCACAAAGGCAGTGGTCAGACTGATCTCCTGTACCTGGGAACAGCCCGCCCTTTACCTAACCCTCAAGCACCTGCCCAGAAGAGCAAGAGACTAACCCCTGCCCTATCCCCTCATAAACCCCGTGCTTTTTCTTAAAAAAAAAAACCTATTCCTGCCTCTGCCCCCCACCCCCAGAGCTGCAATAGGTCCAGACTCAGCCCACGTGCAACCGCAGAATCAAGTAAAGGCACTTGGATCAGATCATCTGGTTCCTCCTGCCTCTATTTCTCACCCATTTCTAACAATACCTTTATTTATGTGAAAAAAATAGAGCAACTGTTGGCAAACTTTTTCTGTAAAGGAGCCAGGTGGTCAGTATTTTAGGCTTTGTGGACCACACAGTCTCTACTGCAGCTGCTATGCTCTGCACTGCAGCTGGAAAGCAGTCGTAAACCACACACGTGAACCCAGGGGCTCAGGTGTGTTGTGATTAGACTTTATTTACAGATACTGAATTTGAATTTCATGAAATTGTCACATTACAAAATATCATTCTTCCTTTGATTTTTTTAAAATCACTTAAAAATGTAAAAACCAATCTTGGCTGTGGGTCATACAGAGTCCATGGGTTATAATTTTGCCAACTTGAGATAGAGGAATGAGCAATAAAATTTAAATTAAAAAATATTCGAAAAATAGAGGAACTTACTTTGCTGACCATACCAGCAGCACCAGGTGGAGACATGTCCAGAGTCCTGGGGCTGAGGGGTTCTTTTATGCTACCAGTTTGGGGAAGGAAGATGGAAGTCGTCTTGAAAGAACTTACACTGGCTACAGCTAAAGGGGGTGGGGGAAGGTGAGGTGCAGCTAGTTCCAGAATAGGCGCAGAGTCCCTATGGAAGAAGTGTTTGTTCTTTAGCCTTGGTGGTGGGCAGCAGTCAGATCACCTGTAAGCAGGAAGACCAGGCACCTGGTGGCGGCCTGCTGGATTATGCTGTCCAGATAACTGGGGAAAGAGCCACCTGGCAGTTAATTCAAAGTGTCAATACGCAGTCAGGGATGAGCTGTCTTCTGTTGCTTTTGCCCAACACTTAGTTGTTAACTGATCAACCTCTCTTGTCTCCTCTTTCTACACTGCAGCCCGCTGTAATTCAATTTAGGACACCTCAGAATTTTGCTCTTGTCATAACCAAACCTGACCACACACACTACAATTATGGGAGCAAAAGTATTTCAACATTGTTCATCTCACCATCAAGAATTCCATAGTTATAGCTCCTTCAATCAATGTGAATTAGCTAGACACCTCAAGTTCTTACCTCTTCAGAAATTTGAGATCAGATTTCTGAAATATTGCAGTTAATCAACAAGCACTTAACTATGTACATACTTCCAGTGATTAAAAACTAAATGGGCATGTGCTCTGCTTCACCTTCGTAAGCTAATACGGCTAAGCAACTTTTTCTTGACAACGTTATTTTCACTTTCCAAGATGATGCAAGGAAGGAAGCACCATGGGCGGGTAGGGCAGTGCGTCACTGAATCTTCACCAGCACAGATTTGTTTTCACCCCCGATGTCTCTCCTCCCACACCCAACATGCCACAACAGCACTCTTTCTCAGCTGGCAGCCAGAGTTCAGGTTTACTCTGACACAGATTTGGTGTTTAACCCTGATTATTGCCACTATATCCTAAAACTACTCAAAAGAGGACAGTAGATGGCTGGTATGTATGCTTATAAACAGCTAGCTGGCCTTAATGAGAGGTAGGGGGATGATAAAGATAGAAATAAAATGATCAAGCCACACCCAATGTCAAAGTAACATTAAGTATTTCAGGGGACTGGAATTACAAATGGAATGCACTAGAGTACAAAGAAGCTAGAAATACGGCTTCTGAACTAGACCATCAGCCTGTGAATGACTGGAAATGGATAGGATAAAAATAACATGGGCCAAACTGGAGTGCCTTATAGCCTACAATATAGCTAAACAGCATTTTAAAACAGTCACTAGTACAATCATCATTACAAATAAATGTCAAGTAAGGACACCTTATATTAAAGTTTATTATAAACAAATATTGTACATAGTAAAAGTTCTGAAGAAATGCTGCACTATAATTCCTTTATTTCATTGCTTCTATGCTTCCTAATAAATTTTGATCATAACAAAGAGGGGCCTGTGGTTCACTATTTTACTGATTCTGCAGTACACATTACTTCCCTCATTTAACATGTCTTAAGTCAGGGCTAGGCCTACATTTTTTTTCTTAGTGTATAAAATATGGTGTACCTCACAAACATCTCAGATTCAATGAAACATCAAATCTGGTTTTTTGAAGCCCTAACTGCAATGTCACCCACAGCATAAACTCCACAACTGTGGGCTATTTTCAACACAAATTCCTCAGCCCAGAATCCCTAGGAGTAGGGATTAAAACTCCTGCATGGTTTGGAAGCTCCACAGCTGATCTCTCTCAAGCTCAGATCTGAGAACTTCAGATCCACAGCAATCCAAACACACAGACAAATCTAGGGGAATTAAAAAAAAAATGAGGCAGATCTAGGCCAAAAAAGCCCAAAGGTAAAATTGGCATGATGAGAACTTTCATTCTTTCCTTTACAATGAATGGCAATGAGCCTGACTCTGGGCCAGGTCCCCTATGGGGGTGAGGAAGGAGAGGCCTCAGTTGAATAAATCTGGAGAGAAGACGATGAGAAAATTCCTGTTTGCCATAGTTACAACAGTGTTAGATAAAAATTCCCCAGATGTTTGCTTGCAGTTTTTCTTCATCTACCAAAGCAGAATTTTACTTAAAAAGTCATAATCCAGTTAAAGAAATGAAATGGTGATAGGCTTCTGTAACCAAGAGCACAAAACATCTCCAAAACAGAAAACAAGACAAAAATGACATTTAGTTCTGCCTGCTCCTTCAGTTCTACAACTGTCGATGAAACAGCTGTAACATAAACTAATTTAATCTTACACTATGCCATCCATCTAGAAAGAAGATGAAAGGATAGAAATAAATAAATATTACAGACTACAATGGCAAAAATAAAACTAAATACATTTTATCTATAAGTTGAACATAAGTAGGGTAAAGAAGTGTCCAGTTAACAAATTGCAACAAAAAAGAGAACAGAAAGAGGTACAAATTTACATAGAGTATAACTACCTCCATTTCATGGAACTATTTTACATTATATGAGAAGTTACAGGTTCCTATTCTGAATGAATGTTTAAGAATTCCCCTACATATCCACTGCACTTTACTGCTTTAAGTAGTCTGCAGAACTGCAAGAGCAAACACAATTCTGCCAGCCAGACCTTCTGTGTGAACAAATGTAGAAGAGTGGTTCCATTTGCCCAAGAGACCTGGACAGCTCACCAATTCTTATTTAAAAAAAAAAAAAAGTACACCTGATACCACGATACTGTCTTTACAAACTTTGTAGGATTTAGGATGAAAATCCAGGAACTGACTCACTGCTGTGGATGTCCACATAACTTTTCCTCACAAGCACACAGAAACTCCCCAGGGTTCACCAACGGATGACTGGCTAAACAAAACGCAGCATATATCCACTGCGGAGTATTATTCAGCTATAAAAAGGAAGGGAGTCCTCATACACACAACATGGGTGAACCCGTAAAACAGAATGCTAAGTGAAATAAGCCAGACACAAATGACCACATATTGTATGAATCCATTTACATGAAAAATGCAGAACAGGTAAATCCATAAAGACAGAAAGTAGACTAGCAGTTGCCAGAGGCTAGAGGAAAGAGGTGGGGTGGGGGGATAACTGCTTAATGGACATGAGGTTTCCTTTCGGGGTGGCGAAAACGCTTTACAACTGAACAGAAGTGATGATTGCACAAGTCTGTGAATGTACTAAATGTCACTGCGTTGTAAATGACAAATTTTATATGAGTTAAATTTAATTTTTTAAAAAATGAAATGGAAAAAGAAATATTCAACAGAGTAAAACTAGAACAATCATGAACAGAAGCAAAAATTTGATTAGAAATAAGGAAAATGTAAGTAATATAAGAACAGTTTCAACCAAGAATACTGATGGAGCTGTGCATATTCAGAGGTCATGGAACAGTTAATATCCTCCTCCCACAGAAATTCAGCTGACTATATTTTAGGGGCTGAATAAAAATCATAAAACATTTATTTATGTATTAATTCATTTTTCTTTCATTGATTCCAGAGAGGGTAGGAGAAACATCCACGTGAGAGAGGAACATCAATCAGTTGCTTCCTGAACAAGCCCTGACTGGGGACTGAACCCTCAACCCAGGCAAGTGTCCAGATCAGAATGGAGCCTGTGACCTTTGGTTTCTAGGAGAACGCCCAACCAACCGAGCCACACCAGCCAGGGCAATCATAAAGCCTTGTAAAGTTTTAAGATCTTGAGAATTTTGCCCATCTCCCCAATCAGATTAAGAGAACAACGCATATATGATATTAAATAGTTTGGCCACTCCTGTTCATGAAATAACAACACTCAGAGGTATTGTTTAAAATACAGACTATCTGATCACAAAGGAAAGGATCCTTCGGGACTAAGTTCAAGATAATTTTTTGAGGCAAATTTTTGCTATTGTATTAAGCTCTGAGCTAGATGGATTTTTGTGAGATCTAAGACCAAAATCTTTTGTTTCTTGGGTCTTGTACCTTTCAACTTCAGGAAATCAGTACAAATGAATAGAGACACAGAATCTTACTGTCTCAAACAAAGTAAAGTAGCTTTGTGAGGGCCCAGGCAGCCTTATTCATAGCCGCCAGGGCACCAGCAATAATAATTGCTGGGCACAGTAGCCCTTCTCACATTTTTAAATGAATATAAAAATTTTTAAATACTGAGACTCACCATTTAAGACCTAAAATATGTGGTAAAAATATTAGATTCTCATGATCCCCAACAGTGAACACTACTTTTTTGTTGCCATTTAACAGTCTCTCAGCCCAACTGTGTTTCCCTTTTTAATGTATCTTCATTAACCATGAAGAGAGTGATGAGTGGACAATGCTTAACATAGCAATCTACATGAAAATTGTTAAAACATCCATTGAGTTTACTTTTAAGTCACTTTAACCCAGTGATGGGATTCTTAACTCCTTTTTATTTATTCATTTTTAAATTTTATTTATTGATTTTAGAGAGAGAGAAGGGAGAGAGAGAGGGAGACAGAGAGAAAAATCGACTTGTTGTTCTACTCACTCATGCACTCATTGGTTGATTCTTGCATGTGTCTGAACCGGGGATCAAACCTGCAACCTTGGCGTATCAGACAACATTCTAACCACCTGAACTATCTGGCCTGGGCCAATTTTACTCCCTTTTAAACAGAAGCCCCCCTACATTAGGGATTTGAGGGGAACCTGGCCTGCGTCCTTTTTAAAAAGTTCACACAGTGACAACTGAATACTAGAATTAGTGGGGTGATCACATGTAAGTTATAAAAATATCAAGTCACACTATACATTCTAAAACTAATATACCCAATATAAGTAAGATGGTATACCAACTACACTTTAAAAAATAAATAAAAAGCCTCATTTGTGGACGATTTTGAAAGGTTCACAGGTTGAGAATCCCCACATTGAACTTTTTTACTTTAAAAAAAATGCTACTCTTTAATATGCCGAGAAAACATTACACAAAATTTGTGAAACAAAGCTTCTAACACCTGTATAAAACTAAAAAGAAATGTGACTTAATTAGTAAATGGAACTCTGGGCAGAGACTAGGCTGCCTTTAAAGGAGGTACAGTGAATACACCCAAAGCCGGACACTGACTCTGCCAATTTCTTGCTGAATGGCCTAAGTTATTAACTTTTATTTTCTAAGTTAAATGGAGATCTCTTGGTATTCTGCAAAACCCTGTCTGAAGAGTCACGTGCCACTTAATGATGGGAACATGTTCTGAGAAATGTGTCGTTATGCAATTTTGTCCTTGTGCCAACATCACAGAGAGCACTTACACAAACCTAGCTGGTCTGGCCTACTGTATACATAGGCTACATGGTATGCAGCCTATTAGCTGTAAGCTACAAAGCTATGCAGCATGTCACTGCACAAACCAACAAATGAAGCACAAGATAAAACAATGCAATCAAGAGATGAGGTTGAGCCCTGGACAGGTCTCAGTGGGTTAGAGCATCACCCAACTGGCCAGGGTCAGGGTCAGGTTTGATCTCCAGTCAGGGCACATACAAGAAGCAACCAATGAATGCAAAAGTAAGTGGAACAACAAATTGATGTTTCTTTCTCTCTCTCACTCTCTCTCCCCCTCTCTGCCATTCTTCTCTTTCTCTGAAAATCAATGTTAAAAAGAGAGGTGAGGTAAACATGAGATACACGAGGCCACGGCAAGCGTAGTATGACATACTATTTTACAGCAAACCTTTTTTCAGTAAGTTACAAGAGTACTTGCTAAAATAATGATTAAAAAGTATGGGACAGTAAATACATAAACCAGTAACACAGTCATTTATTATCATTATCAAATACAATAGTATGTGCTATACATACAGTTGACTGTCGAACAGGGGTTTGAACTGTGAGGGTCCTCTTACAAGTGGATTTTTTTTTTCAATAAATACAATCGACCCTTCACATCTGGGTATTCAACCAACTGTAGATCGAAACAGTATACATGGACTGAAACAGTATATTTGATCCACAGTTGGGATTCTGTAGTTGGGAATGTGAAAATACTTTTTTTCAATCCACAGTTAGTGAAATCTAGGGTGGGAAAGCTGACCGTGGAAGTCAAGATTTACACCTGGATTTTCAACTGTGCAGGAATGGGAGCTCCTAACCCCGGTTGTTCGTGGGTCAACTGTATGTGCTCTACTCTTACACTGTGGGCCGCACAGGCCTGTTTACACCAGCATCACCTCAAACATGTGAGTAATGCCATGCAGTATGATGTCACTAGACAATAGGAAATTTTTCAGCTCCATCACACTCTTCTGGGACATGGGTCCATAGCTGACCCAAGCGTCATTATGCAGCGCATGACTGTAAGTCATGATTCCCCGTTTCCCCAAACTTGAAAAAAGTGATAGAATACCACTAATGCCCCCAAGGTGGCCAAGGGATTTGGGACCTACTGTGAGCATCTACCTCTAGGGAGTTCATATTTTCTCTGTAAAATTGGGAAAGATAGATAAAAAGATCTAGTCTTTGGGTTGTAACAAACAAATGTGCCTATGAAACCACTTGGCACAGTTCCTAGTAAGCAATCTAATACTATCTAGTTTTATAGTATCCATATTTTTTATTCCACAGCAGCCATCTTTCTTGATGTATCCATATATTTTTTGATAAGTAAAAGAAACAAAGAAAAGCTTCTGTCCACTAAACAGTGATTCCGTATTAGATGAAAACAATTTTTTAAGGTAGAGAATAAAAACAAAAATCACAGCTGGATATATCAATATCAAATCATCAATCCATTCCTAATATTGTTTGGATCCAGGGTCACTCATCCTCATACATGGTACAAACAGGGGGGACAGGCTATAAATGGGGTGAAAGAAAAAGAACAAACAGCCCATTCATCAATGACACCCAACAACAATGGGCTGGATAGTTTTAAAAATTAAAGTACGTCCAGTTTAAGAGACATTAAAACTTTACTACAAGTGAGCCAAGACGGCCCTCCACAGTGTTCCAATGCAACATCAACTCCATCCCGCCTCTTCGGAGCACTCAGCCCTTATTTCCAAGCCGGTGCCCCTCGTAGATCGTGCGCCCCAGGTGGCAGCCCCAGCGCAGAGCCCTGGGCGCAAGGTGTAGACGCAGCCCCGCCCTCCAGAGAGACCCCGGAGGGGACACCTGGAGGGAATGACGGCACAGGGGCGGCAGCCCGGACCCGAGACAACCGTGACCTGGTAGCCCTAATAGCCCTGTTCCTGCCCTTGTCCTGGCGAGATGCGCCAGGAGAACCAGGGTGTGCCCTGCGGCCGCCCTGTGGCGGGGTCAGCGGAGGGAGGATGAAGATTAAGGTGGGTTCCCGGGTCCCCAGAGCCTCCCTCTATCCTCCCCACCCTGGGCCGCTGCTCAGTCCGCCTCCCCAACCTTCTCACCAGCCTCCCGCCCGCCTCTCCGCCAAGCTCGCCCGGCTTCCTGCCTCCGAGCAGTCAGTCTTGCTGGAGGCCAACGGGAGCAGCCGCCGCCTCCCGCTCGTTTCTCCGCTTCCTTCCGAGCTCCTCCGGTTTCCCTTCACCCCCACGAGTGGGCAGAGGAAGCCAGCTCGCAGCTGGGCCTCCTCCCCGGCTTCCCGCCACGACCAATGGGCCCCTGCCACCCGGATGCAGCGCCCGCCCCCTGGCGGTGGAGGACTGAGCGAAGCCCGCCAGAGGGAAGGGCCGGAGAGCCGAGGAAGGCATCTGCGACTAGGTCCGCTGCCCACCCAGTCCTGCGCTGCGCAGTGTGAGTTTGCCACGTGGGAGCCCGGCCGGTTGCACCGCTGGCCGGAGGAGAATGTGCCACGCCCTCCTCTCCCCGCCCCCAACCCGTTCAGGGGAACTTTCCTCCGCTGATCTTCCGGCAGAAACTTTAAAACAACCAGGCCTATTCTAAAGGTCTACTGGCTAGTGAGTATGAGATAGCCATAACAACCTACCACGTTAGTTACTTTGGCTCCTTAAGAGCTAGATAACCTATCATGAACATACCACCTGGCCTCAGCACTAGAATGTTGATAACCTTAAATGTTGCACTCAAGAAGAAAGTGGTGCTTGTCTTTTGCACATTATTTTGTTTCAATTATTTAGCAATACAACAGTTGGAAGTGTTTTTCTCCTCTACACACATTCTTTCCACGATTGTATTGATAAATGGGTACTCTATCCAAACCCCACTGTACAAAACCTGACCCTAGAATAAAAAATTGTTTCGTAATTCATATTCATATTGCAGAAAAATTAATAACTATTAACTATCATTAAGTAGAATATCAGGACAATATATGGTTGTTGAAATTAAGTGGCATTAAAAACATAGAGTTTCAACATAGGTTAAGTACTGTAGAACTTAGCTTTTCTTATAGAAATATAAAATGTAGAACCTAAAGAATAGCTGTGTATTTTGGAGTTTGTGTTCTGTGTACCAGAAGGAAGCAACAAATACGTTCTGAGAGCCTTCTTGGTGCCACTTTGCTGGACACGTGCCGGGCCTTTGGGTGTGTGTTCTCATTCACTGGTCACAGTACAACCAAAGTAGATATTATCTGTGTAATCCTTTAAGAAATCAAAAAACTGAGACTCCAAAACTAAATTTGAATATCTTGCTTCAAAATACAGTATAGTAAGTTGTGAAGTTGGAATTTCAGCCAAGCTTCATCTATCTCCAAAAAGGCACCTGGTTTCTTATCAAGAAACACAGCTACTCTGCACATACCTCCTCTAGCTCCCCCTATCCCAGTGAAAGAATTAGTGAAGCCTCTTGAGTAGGTAGGTCAGGCCATATTTGTGAAAGAGTTTTTTGCTCCATTGGAATTGGCCTGTATGAAAATGACGTACGACATATTCTTCTAGCACACTTGAAACAATTTCTGGGCTGAAAGTGTGTTTACTGTTCTAATTCATCAATGACCATAATATATAAGTTGAAACTCTTCAGTAGGTAATTAAGTTAATAATAGTGGGTCAAATGAAATTGTTGTTTCACCGAAGTAGTAAAAAAAATCAGAGTTCATAGCACAACTTGAGGATAAGTATTGTTTCATGAAACATTTGTATTAGGTGTGGGTGAGTGTCTGGGTTACAGTATAAATTATATTTCTTAATATGGATTGCAATGTGTAAAAGTTGGTAAATCACTTTTTTAGAACACATGGTAATCAAACAATTGTTTCATCTACCTACTCGGCAAGAAGTGTGGGAGGCAGTGGAAGTGATCAGGATAAAGGACTAACTTTAGTAACACTACATGTCTTTGCAGCTACAGGAGGTTTAATTCAAAACAGGTGCTGCTGCGTTACATAATAGATACTGATAATTTATACTTTAAAGCCAATATTTATTGCACATTTATAGTACACCAGGCTTTTATCCAAGCACTTTACATATATTTAATGTCACAGTAACTCTGTACATACAGAGGAGAAAAGTGTGAGACTGAAAGGGAAGTTGCCCAAGGTGCTATTGCCGGTATCTGGCAGAGCCAAGATTCAAACTGACTTGCCCACCCAGCCTCAAAGCCCATGCCCTGTGGGTATTGAAAAGAAAATTCGTTCTCTCTTCAATAGGTGCAGAGTTTTATATAAAACGACAACATACTACACGATTTCTCATTGAAGGATTGTCTAATATTGTTAAATATAAAACTCGATGAAAAGTGAAAAGCCTCACAATTTTTTTTATCCTCAGCCTCAGCCAAGAATATGTTTATTGATTATTAATTTATTTTTCCCTCACAGGAGGACTTGCCCCCTGCCCCTTTTTTTTTCTTTTAGGGAGAGAAGGTTGGAGAGAGAGACAGAGAGAGACAGACAGACAGACATCGGTTGTCTCTCCAATGAGCCCCAACCAGGGACCTCTCATATGTGTCCCCACCAAGGACCAAAACCACAACCCAGGCTTGTGCACTGAGTGGGAAATTGAGCCCGAGACCTTTGGGTTTATAGACGATGCTCCAAGTGAGCCACACCAGCCAGGACAAGTCTCAGAATTTGAATCAGACCGATTCACAAGTAGAATATGAAATTTGGCATCAGATTTCTGTATATTAAGTAGCAAATCGTCTGCAAATATGGTCACCAGCAATTCCTTCCATTCCTATAAATGCATGCCAACCTTTACCATGAAAAGGTGGAGTCTGTACTCCCTCCTCTTGACCCCAGGCTGGCCCTGGACTTACTTTGACCCATAGAACGCTGTGGAAGTGATGATGTATGACTTCTGGGCTTTGCAGTTTCATTTCACTGTCTTGGGATCTAGTCACCATGAAACGCTGACTAGTTTACTGAAGAAGGGGAAACTACATGAAGCGAGAAAGAGAGACCTACTTAAGCCCCAATCATTCCAGCCACCCCAGCTGAGGTGTGAGTGACGTCATCCTACATGTTCCAGCCCCAGCTGAGCCCCTTGGTGAGCACACCACATGAGTGATTCCAGGCAATTACAGGTGGGTACTGTCCAGTGAAGACCAGCCAGCCCATGGAACCTTGAGACATAATTAAGTTGCTAATTGTTGAGGTATCTTTTTATAAAGCAATGGATAACTTAAACTTGGAGGAAAAGGTTTGGGGTTGGGGGAAGATGACCAGGTCTGGGAGTAGGGTGTAGGGGTATTTTAACATATTTAAGCATGTCTATATTGGGTTCTAAAGTCAAGCCTATAGAGAGATAGCCTGCAATGTGCCTAGCTTTTAAGGAATGGCAGCGGGGGTGGGAGGATGCGGAATAGAGGTAAAATAATCAAAGCAAGAATGAAAGTGTCAAATCTGATACCTATACTAGATTAAATATTTTACCCAGGTATGGTTTTAAAATCATTGTCCAGAATGTTCACAAAAATATGCATTCAGACCTCTCAAACTTCATTTAGCCTGTTGGAATAAGCTATGGGACAATACACTCCTCTCCTTCCACCAGTTTCTCTCCTGCCACACCAGGCCAGTTGTCAGATTGAATCCTAGGTGTCTAGGTAGACTCCAAAACTCCATACTTCTCTTTCTTTGCAGCTTGTGTTGACCTAATGAGCCAGCTGGACTTTTGCCTAAAGGCCTCACCCTAAATTCCCCTCCTTCCATCTCATCTTTGTTTTTGTCGGGGAGGGACCCAGTACTCAGGCCCATGTCCCAGGCCTTTCCCCATTCTTATCGTTCTTTGTGTCAGAGTCCCGACCTTTGTCTCACGTTACTCAAGTTGTTGTGGAAAGTCCAATGGATCGGAAGGAAAGACCTAGTGATGTCTGAGTTGAGTACCTGCACTCAAACTCAAGTAGGTAATGAAGCGCCCTTGAGACTACCATACAACATTTTTTGTGCCTTGAACAGCAGACTCTGTGCAGAGATACTGAGTACATCAGTGGAAGAGAAGGTTGATGTTTATGATGAAGGACTAGGCCTTTGGGGGAAAAACACTCCTCATTCCCTTCAGTGCCAGCACTGTAACCAAAGGCAGTCAGGGAGCGCTGGGAGTCTCCCACACTGGCCAGGATGGTACAGGGGGAGGTTCTTACACTGGTGCACCAAAAGCTAGAGAGATGAATGGGCAGGGCCTCAGTGCACTGAAACCTAGCAAGGTGAATGGGTTGGACCTGAGCACGCCAAAAGCAAGCAAGATAATTGGATAGGTTAAAAAGCCCTCCCTTCTCCTTCCTATAAGAACCACAGTCTTGAGCAGGAAGTAGGGATGGTCTTTTGGCACAAGGAGTCCACCATTCTCCCAGGTGGGCACCTGAATAAACCTCTTCTGCACCAGTACCTGAGTCTGGCTTTCCTTGTGGCTGGCAGCTGAAACTGCGTTTTGGTTACAGCATCTGCAAATCATCTTTGGAACCATTGCGGGGGGTGGTTCTCAGTTTTAGGGTCACCATAACCCATTTTAACCTGCTTTTGGGGGGGTTAGCTACACACATAAACTTATTTGTTAATAGTTGTATTTGTTTCAGTTTCTAGGTATCTGTAAGGGCAAAATAGTATGGTTTAATCAAATAACCACAGATTTCATGGCACACTGGATACATTTAAAAAAGGTGAAAGATTTATACAATCTGAAGAGAAACCAGAGTATGATACATTTAGTATTTTAACATAAATCTTATCATTTCAACCATTTTAAGTGTACAGTCCAGCAGTATTAAGCACATTCACACTTACGTGCCTCCAGCACCACCGTCCGTCTCTAGGACTCTTTTCATCTTAATAGACTGAAATTCTGAACCCATTAAACAAAAACTCCCAATTGCTCTGGCCCTCCAGCCCATGGAAACTACAAGTCTACTTTCTGTTTCTATGAATTTGACCACTTTAGGTACTCTATATAAACAACATAGTATATCTTTAAAAGCTGGAGTGCCCACAGGTTTCATAACAATATATTGATATTTGATACATAAGCAACACAGTCTATAGAAAATGAGTGGTTTAATTTGCATTGAAATATATCTAAGATACAATGAAGTCATAACAAATGTATCTTTGCATGAAGAAGCACTTTAGTTTTCCATCTATCACTACTTTTGTAGCCACATACAAAATAATTCTGGATACCATAAAAGACTGAATTTTTCAATGATATCTTTGATTCTGCTCTTTAGAAGATACTGTTTTGGATTAGCTCTTTTAACAGACCTTGCAATGTGGGACCATTTGGCATTTTTGTCTTCATTATAAATCATAGTAAATGATATACTGAATATGGTAACCCACATCTAAATTATGTATTAGAATCATGACTATGGAAAAACTTACCTTTCCCTAAAACTATGTACATGTATTAAATAATTATTAAGTGGTTTCTTTAGAAGAATAGTTTATATTTTTACTTTAAAATATTACCTCCTAGAAATATTTCTGACTCAGTATTCTAATCTAAAAAAATGCTTTTTTGAAGTTTTTTATGATAATGTTACCTGTTTTTAGTGCCAAGCAAAGATTCAGAAACCATGCATCAGCCTAAACACACACACATACACACACATGCTTTGCATATATGTAATATACACATAGTCTATACAGTATTTAAAGTACAGGGGTCCGACAGAAGTAACTCCTGCTTAAGTGTGGTTGGTAGAGCAATAATATGGATGTAATAATTTATAGTTTTAATTTGAACACTTCATCTAAAACATCATATGGTGTGCTTGAGTGTGATATTGTTATGTTACAGAATTACATGCTTATGACTTTGTAATAAAAGATTTTGTAATAAAAAGAGGCTTTATTTGTTCTGGACCCTGTATATATTTATCAGACCTTGAGAGAAAGTACTTTTTTTACTGCCACAGAGCAAATGGGAAAATGTGACTACACCCCCAACATTCAAGGGATTCTAAATGAATGATTCAATAAACTTCACATTAAGTCATCCAAAATCACCAGAATACTCTGAGAGGAAGCAACTGAACAAAGTTTGTTTTCCTAAACTATAATTGCTTCAGCCTGTAACTTCAATTCTTGTTTAAGAACTGAATATGGAAACCCTTTAGTCTAAGCTCCAAAGGATTCACTGACAATGTGGTATTTTTATTAAACATTAAAATCTCCATTATACTAAATAAAAATGAATCGTTTGCTTTGAAAGGCAAAGCAATAGGAATATGGGTAACAAAATAGTATCTAATTGTTGGTATTGTATCAAGACCTGTACTGTAGTGGGTTTCATACTCACTAAACATAATTCACCAAAGCTCCAGGAGGCCAAAATCCTATGTGGTTACAGCTGGCCTAAGAAATATACAAGCAGCAAGAGAAACAAAACAAAGCAAAACAAAACCCCCATGCATTGTTGCCATCTTTGTGTACTCTGTCCATGTAGTTTTGCACACACCTTAAATTTGTTCAAACTTTTCCTAAATATTGTTAATTTCAACATCACCTGTTCGGGAAATTCAGTGGATACATTGGAATCCCAGAAAATTCCATTAACTTTCAAATCTCACAGGCTTTATGATTTGTGCAAGGCTGCATGATTTGCTCAAGGCTGTGTGTGCAAAATGTCTTGATAGACCTGTGACCTAGATAAGGAGGATGAATCAGCCTACATATCCAAATTTGCTTCAGTAACTGGTTGTCAATTTCTATTGGCATTTTTTCACAACCCCCTTCCCCAAAAGTTACCACATCTGAGCTACTCTGACCTTGTATCATGTTCAAATATGAAAGGATATTTACGAGCCTCTGAGCTGTTCATTTTTTGCACTTTTATTTTGAAACATTTCTTGTAGAACTGCTGTGACCTCACTGAGGTTTGGTACATATTTTTAAGTGTAATTTATTTACCCAGAGAAGTTCTGCTCAAATATAGCATCTGGTATTTTGTAGAGTTCTATCCAATAGTCAAATTTTCCATCTCTATTCATGAAGCAAGAGCCAGGGAAATTGCTCACTTCACTTTACAAAATCAGGAGTAGAAAATTTAAACTTCAGTTTCTATAGATTCCAAAATAATGTCACCTTTCCAAAGTCCCCTTCTCTTCTCTACCTCCAGGACACCCCTCCTGACCCCATCATTGTTTAACTTACTGAAAAGCCTGAGATGGGAGAGTTGGGCTGGATTTGGTGTCAGACAGATGAATGTAGATCCTACGTCTACCAGTTGCTAAATGACCTCAGACAAATTGCTGAGTTTGCCTAAGCCAGTTTTCTGCTTGTAAATGGGAACAGTAACAGTTCCCTCACAGAGTTTTTTAGTCATTGTTTTTTTTTCAACCATTTTCTTTTTGTAATAGTAGTAGAGAACATTTAGTGTAGTTTTTAGTGTAGGAGATGAAACTCATTTCCTACATACGGCCCCAGAGAATTCTTATATCCCCTTGATCTGCGTACAAAACCTTGGTGAAATATGTTTACCAGTGTAGGCCACCGGTTGTCCTGGAACTTTGCATGGTGTTTCTTTAGGGCTCTCTAAAACTCTTAGGACTCATTTTGAAGGGCTTTATTGTTCAGCTATTTTCTGTGCTGCCTTTTGCACACAGCCTGTGCCCATTGGTCGGAACCGACACCTCACGGCTCCTCAACCCCCTTGCCAGCCTCCAGCCCAGCAGAACTGTGGTGTCTCCATCACTAGTGGTATACCACCTAGTATCATTGGTAGAAAATGAGTTCTTGTGGTGTCACAAGGAAAAGAATTTCCTGAGACCAGCACAGGAGAAGGGGGCTATGTGGTGAACTTTACTGGTTATATAAAACCAAGGGGGATCCTCTCCTGATTTCCCATTATTCTGTCTCTGTCTGTCCTGCCATGGGAAAAGTCCATCTTGTCTTCAGTAGGGCCAGGGTAAAGGCCACTGCCCAGAGTTTGTGCTCCACATTAAAGTACAGTACAGTCTAGCAACCAGGTAGCTTAGCGTGTGTTTTCAGCTGCAGTCCATTGCTGTGTTACAGGATTCAAGCTCCCTCCTGAAGCCTGCGTGTGGAGTCCCCATGACCACAGGTCACATGGCTGCTAAGGCCACATAGCTATGGAGAGAACAGGTGAGTGCACCACATGAATCTGTCTTGAGCAAGAGAGAGAATGAGAAAGAGAGAGAGAGAGAGATTTATTGTTTATTACTCTGGGATTATACTCACTTGGGCTTGGAACAAACCAGGTGCTTTTTCAAAAGAACCAATCAACTTTCCAAGCTTTCGCTGGCTTTGGGTTGGTCCAGGCCTCCTAGGTAGACTGACAGGCCTCTGTGGTTCAGTACCTCCCCCTGTGCCGCCCAACAGTTCGGGTGCGTGCGGGGAAGGGAGGAGTGTTAATCTCTTTGGCAGAACACTGCTATAAGCCCCTGGGGTGTGAAACATGCAGCTTCCTGGTGAAGCAGACAGGCCTAAACTCCCCAGTTTATTAAGTTCAATGTCCAATTCCTCTTTGCTCCCTTTTCCTATCAGTAATCAGCTAAATACCAATGTGACACTAGGAGCTCAAGTTCATCATTGGACATTTTATCCTCTTCCAGGAATCCAGAGGCCACGTGGTTTATCATTTACTGTCTGTACCTATATCTTAAACTGCTTACTCTCTCAGATCCCTAACTCACATGCCAAATTCCCTCTGTTCCTCACAACTTAATGGAGACAGAACTTTACTTTTTTCTTACATAAACACCCTTGTATCTCTTCATCAACCCCCTCCATTTTTGTTTGCTTGTTTGTTTTTATTGTTGTTATTCAGTCATATCCACTCTCTCTTGGAGCCTCTCATACATGGTGGGTACTTTTTCCCACCAAAGGGATTAACATACAGTTCAATTTTAGAGGCTTCTCACTTGCTATCTTAGTGCATTTGCTGAGGCAGAGCTTGAGTATTTCCAGCATCAAAGTAGTGTCAGGGACATGAAAGGTTTCCCCAAATGTTTATTGAATGAAAAAATTAATCTGTGTATAGGACAACTTTGAGACCCCTGAAAAATTTTAAATATATTTCACTTTCAAGAGAATATACACCCCCTAACAATCACCAACCTGGTATCCATCTCTGAAAGTTTGTCATCTCAAGGTGGTTCTATGAACAGAATCATGTGGTATGTAACACTTTGGGATTGGCTTATTTCACTTAGTATAATTTCCTACAAATTCACCAATTTCTTATCCCCAAGGAGAAAGATGGGGGCAGGGTGCAGAAGGAGATGGGTGTAGTTATAAAAGGGCAATTTGAGGGACCCTCGTGGCAATAGAATAGTAGTTCTGTGCCTTGACTGTGGTGATGGGCACATGAGCCAACACAGGCGATCAAATTATGTCAATAGACACACACACACACAAGTAAGTACAATTGAAACTGGGGAAATCTCAATAAGATTGTTGGATTGTACCTATTTCAATACCCTGCTTGTGACATTGCAGTATAGTTTTGTATTACGTGACCATTTGGGGAAACTGGGTAAAATGTACACAAGATTTTCCTTCATTTCTTACAACTACATTTGAATCTACAATGATCTCAAAATGAAAAAGTTATATTTTTTATATACAGAACATTTTTGACTAAGACAGAATTCTTGAGAGTCATGTAATTTGAATGTCAGATTTTGAAAGAACGTGAGACTTTGCATCAGCCATTTTAAAAAATTAAAATAAGTACCTATTATGCAAGGATCCTGGGGCCATTGTCTCTTTAGCCTTTAAGATAATAATGGTTCTGCTATTATACCCAGATGTGATGGAGACTAATTTCTCCAAACTGCCCAAGGGAATGATGGATGCATTAGTTTCCTAGGGCTGTCTGTAACAAATTACTACAATGTAGATGGATTAAACAGCAGAAGTTTATTCTTTCACAGTTCTGGAGACCAGAATTCTGAAATCAAGGTTTCAGTACTGCTGTGCTCCTCTGGAGCCACGAAGGCAGAATTCTTCCTTCCCTCTTCCAGCTTCTAGGAGCTCTAGGCATTCCTGGGATTGTGGATGCATCACTCCAATCAATGTGTTTGACTTCACCTGTCTTCCTCTTCCGTCTCTGTCCTCTCTTCTTTTGTATATTATAAAGACACTTGTCACTGGAAAATCCAGAATGATCTCATTTCAATATCCTTAATTTAATCACAACTACGAGAAACCATTTTCCAAATAAGGTCACCTGTACAAGTACCAGGGGTTGGGATGTAAACATCTTTTGGGGGGCACCATTAAACCTACCACAATGAGCAATAATTAATCCATCCATTCATTATTTCATGAAATATGCCTTTATCTCCTAACAGGGACATGATACTATCCTAGGAAAGATGACCCATGAATCGTGGTATCTATGAATAGCTTGTAATCACCTTGTGGGGAAAATACATGCCAAAGCATAAGGACAATAGATACAAGGAATGCATCCATACAAGTGAAGGCAGGGGTCAAGGGCAGGACATCTGGGAAGGCTGGTCCTTTGTAAACTGACTGTAGCTAGATTTCTCATGGGTTTTATGAAGGAAAAAATAGCTTGAGATAGTTCGTGAAGGGTGATGGTTTTCATTTCAGGCTTGAGTAATAATGTGGCCCAAGGTATTGTAAAGGAAATGACCACTGTACCCAAATAAGTCTGCAAGAAATAAAACTGACTAGGGCGAGTGGCTGACATGGAGGCACATGACAGGAAAATTTACATGAGGGCTAGAGCCCAATGGGTCGTGAATGTAGATAAGAAAGTTTAGGATAGAGAAAAGCCATGGAGTGCTTCTTAACAGAGAATGGCACTAACTGCATTTGCAGGACTCTCACAGGGAAGTGCCCAAAGGAGAGATTAGTTAGGGAGCTCTGATGCACAGCTGGCAAGAAGAAAGTTTGGAGCTCATCCAGCAATAGTGACAATTAAAAGAAATTGAAGCATGTGGGAGATACCTAAGGCAAGCTTTATAAGACAGTGCTTAGTCATATAGGGCCTACATTAGTCAGAGTTCTCTACAGAAGCAGAACCAATAGGATAATATAAATAATTGGCACATGCTGTTAGGGAGGTTGACAAGTCCCAAAGTCTGCAAGTTGAATTGGCGGTCTCTTGGCTGGAGACCCAGAAGAGTAGTTCCAGTTTGAAGGCCAGCAGCTTAACATCCAGAAAGAGTCTTAACACAGGACAACGCCATGCCCCACTTCGAAGGCGGCATGGCAGGAGGAACTTCTCACACTTCGAATCTGCTTCACTCAGCCTACTAATTTAAATGTTAATTTAATCCCCAAAGCACTCTCATAATGGCACCCAGAATAATATTTGACCAAATATCTATGCAGTCTGTGGCCCAGGTGTTACCATAGACAGTCAGAGAGTCCTGGGGAGTCTCCCCATATTGGCCGAGATAGCACAGGGGGAGGTTCTTACACTGAGATATAAAGATGAATGGATAGGGCCTGAGTGCACCAAAAACCAGCAATATAATTGGATAGAAAAAAGCCCTCTCCTCCCTACCCCTATAAGAACTGTGGGCTTGAGCAAGAAGGGAAGATGGTCTTTGAGATGGGAGTCTATCATTCTCCTAGGTCACGGCACCTAAATAATTATCTTTCCTTTTGAACTAGCACCTGTCTCAGAAGTTTGACTTTTGTTGCAGCAGGCAGCTAAACCTGCATTTCTGTTACAGTTTTGGCAGCTCTGCTGGACGGCATGGACGTCAGTAAGTCCCGAAGGGCTCCGGCTGAGGTCCCAGCTGCCTGTGGCAGGCTGACTCTATGTGAGGAACTGTGGGGGCTTCCGAGAAGCTGCCAAGAGCTTTCCTTGGGGAATTTCCCTGCATTCTTTCTGAAGGCATCAGCCACCTGAAATGCTTGGCTTGTGAAATAAAACAGGTTTCTTGGGAGCAGGTGGACCCCTCCCTAATAATAAGACACAGGAAGAAAAGGAAAATGAGGAGGTGGGTGTCTTTAATGGCCTGAACCCAGGGAACCCCGGGTTAGCATCAGGAAGATTTTCCCTGCCACCACCCCTGCCACTAAGTACTCCTATTATAGGGCCTATAGGGGTGACAGTCCAATCCTTGTGTAATGAAGAAATGGTCTCCCCCATGACAGACCTCTCAGGGCACCCAGTCTGTCCAGGAACTGTCCCTATCAAGATGGGACAGTTCCTTTGAGACAATACCTTGTAGGTAGAATAAACCAGAGCAGGCAGCCTGCTGTCTACTACTGAGCTCATATACCACTATCTACTTCAGATTTACTGAATTGGAAGAATTCATATAGGGAGGATCATCAGAAAATGGCAGATCTTATCACCTCCATTTTTTCCACTCACCATCCAAACTGGGCAGATGTACAGGCTCTCTTTAATATCCTACTAATGGCAGATGAAAGGCAGCTGGTTATAAATAAGGTTAATAAAGAGACTCATTGCCTTCATCAAAATAATCCTAATGGGAACACCAACCTAGCTGGGGTGATTCCCTTGACAGAGCTAAACTGGGAACCAAGTGGGGGCAACCTAGTCTTCCTAGAGCATTACAAAAGGTGCATATTGGAAGGTCTTAAGAAGGGGGTGCCTAAACAAAAGAGACTGAATATGATACAGGTCACTCAACAGAAACCAAAAGAAGATTCTTCTGAATTTTTAGAAAGAATCTATCAGACCTGTCGAATGCATACCCACAGGCACCAGAAAATGTCCAAATAACAAACATAACTTTTATTGGGCAAAGTGTTCTGGATTTCAGAAGGAAAATCCAATGTTTAGGTGGGGGGTTAGCAATGAATCCCTCCCAGCTGTTGAACATAGCCTTTAAAGTGTACCAGGCCACTGTTTTCTCAGAAACAGTGTGAGGAAACCAGAAGGAGAGGTGGGACCTGAAAAGAAAAGGGAAAGACCCACTAGTGTCCAATCAATCAATCAATCAATCAATCAATGTGCCTATTGCAGAGGAAGGATATCGGAGAAAAGACTGCCTGGAACTCAAAAAGAAAAAAAAAGAGGATAGAAACCCTTGTTGAAAAATGTTAGAAATGAATGATTAATCTGATGATGAATGAGGAGGCCCAGTGTCTCCCCTAGATACTTCCTAACCTGTTACTATTTCCCCATGAGAGAGCCCCAGGTACAACTGACAGTAGGAAACAAACTAATTTACTTCCTCTTAGGTACAGGAGCTACATACTCAGTGCTAAATACAAACTAACCAAGAAAAGTTCAGCTGCAGTAATTGTTACTGGAGTGACTGGTGGAAAATTATACAAACGGACATTTCTTCAACCTCTAGAATGCCAGCTTGGGAATCAAAAACTTTTGCATAGTTTCCTCTATATACCAAACTGTCTCATTCCATTGTTGGGCTGACATTTACTTTGCAAGTTGCATGCACAACTAATTTTTTTCTCTGAGAAGCAGCAGTTATGTTAAGGAGTTTCACTAGAACATGCTCTTCAGCTCCAGGTGCTCCTGACTTGCCCAGAAGGACCCAGAATGAAATCTTCCCATCTGAGATCTATGAGAAGTCTACTAAGCAGTTTGGGATGATGGAAACCCAGACTGAATTTGTTGGTCCAGCTGCCAACAAAACATGACTGAAACTGCAAAATTATATGCAGATGGGAGCAACTTCATAGAGAATGGTCAATGACAAGCTGGGTACACTGTAGTCACCATAGACAAGGTAACAGAAGCCCAGGGCCTTGCTATAGGAACCTAAGCACAAAAGGCTGAACTGATAGTCCTTACCAGAGCCTTAGGGAAAGAATGTTAACATCTACACTTACTCTCAATATGCCTTCATGGTAGTCCATGGTCATGGAGCAGTATGAAAAGAAAGAAGTCTCTTAACCTTGGGAAATAGGATATCCAACATGCAAAAGAGATTTTACAATTGCTATAGACAGTGAATCTACCAAAACAGATTGCCATAATGCACTGCGCATAACACAAGAAGGATGGTGCCAAACAAGCCAGGAAAACCAAACTGCCAATAAAGCAGCAAGACAAGCTGCCCAGGGCCACCACATCTTGGGGCTTTTATTCCACACCTGGACTTGTCAGAATTTAAACCCCATACACAGAACAAGGTGAAGTATGAACCTGTGAATTGGGATTCTCTAACACTGGCCCTAATTCTACATGGAAGATCAATACTCATCATACGATCTTACTCCCTGAAGCTCTAGTACATCCCATCCTGAAACACCTACATGAAAAAACTCATTGTAGAAGGCATCCTTTAATGGACCTCATTAGACCACATTTGAAGTGCCCTCATTTACAAAGAATCATTCAGAAAATTATCCATACCTGTTGGATATGTGCCAAAAACAATCCTAAAACAGAATATGCCCCAACAGGAAAAGGAGTGCAATAGAAAAGGATATGCCAGTTTGAGGACTGGCAAGTTCACTACACACTGATGCCTAAAACCCTAGGGAACTTTAAATTTTTAACAGTTTTTATAGTCACCTTTTCTGGATGAGTAGAGGCATACCCCAGTAGACCTGAGAGGGAAACTGAGGTAGCAAAACTTCCACTCCAAGAAATGATCTCTAGGTTTGGACTTTCTTATAGCATTCAAAGTAGCAATGGACCATCATTCACTTCAGAAATCTCCCAGAAGATAGTACAGTCACTACAGATTCAATGGAAAGTACATACATCTTGGAGACGCCAATCAATAGGAAAGACTGAGAAAATGAACCATAAAATAAAGAAGACAATGGTGAAAATGTGCCAGGAAACACATTTGAAATGGGACTAGGCACTCCCTATTGTAATGCCCCAAAGTGGGTTTAAATTAAGCCTCTTTTGAAATAGTTTATGGGAGATGCTTCTGAGTTTCTGTTTTAGGAATGCCTCCTTTAGATTTAGAACATGGATCAAAAATCAAACAATATGTACAATATTTATGGCAAACACTAACAACTTTGCACACGTTTGCTCATTGTAGGTCCATCGACCCATCTGATGAGCCCTTATACCCATTCCAGCCAGGAGACTGAGTCTTACTAAAGACCTGGAAGACTCAAGGTCCTGGACAGCAGTTAGCCAAGCAATGGACTGGTCCTTATGTCATCCTGCTGACAACACACTCTTCCCTAAAGCTCATAAGAATCAAGTCTTGGATCCACCACACACAGATAAAGTGGGCACTGCCTGAGCAGGACTGGGATTTTGCCGCTGCTATTGATAGTGCAAAAGAAAGCTGGACCTGTGCTCCTGAAGGAGATTTAAAATTTCTCTTTCAGAAAGGGACAGAGGCTCCCAAAGATAAGTGACAATGTTAGTGTTTATTTTATTACTATTTTTCAACAGTTGCTATACTTTATGCCCATGCTTTGTCCGCATATCCCAGATACTGGCTTTCTCAGCAAACATATCCCACAGCCCTGCTCGGGATTAGGTCATGGGGCATCCTGTAGTCTCTCCAGTTTCTGATTTCACTACAATTCCCTCTGCACAAGTAGGCATTCCCCTCACTATATACTTGATTGCTTGTCTACACAATAGATCTCACTTTGGAAGCTCATCAGCAACACCGTCTCTTGAAATATGAAGCAGTCTACCAGCTTCACTTGTTCAGCATGCCATCTTCTAGATATCATGTATGTTGCCTTATGAAGACAGGAATCCTTCTTCCTTGCATAAAGGCTTCCCTCCATTTTTGACCCCCTTCTTCCTTTAGTAGATAGCGAGAATCTCTGGACCTTGGGATAGGTAAGACTATGCCTCTCAATAGCAGAAAGAAACTACAGAAGATGAAACCTCCATCATTTACCCTTGTAAGATTAAAATATCCAGAGTTTTGAAGGGAAGAATTGTTACCATAGACAGGGAGTGCTGGGGGGTCTCCCCCACTGACCAACATGGCACAGGGTGAGATTAGTACACTGAGCACTGCCAAAAGCTAGAAAGAGGAATGGACAGGGCCCCCGTACACCAAAAGCAAGAAAAATGAATGAACAGGGCCCGAGCACACAAAAAGTAGAAAGATGAATGGACAAGGCCTGTCAAAAGCTAGCAAGATGATCAGGTAGAAAAAAGCACTCCCCTCCCTAATAATTAAGAACCTTGGGCTTGACAGGGAAGGAGAGATGGTCTTTGAGATGGGAGTCCACCATTCTCCCTAGTTGGGGCACCTGAATAAACATTTTTCCTTTTGCACCAGCACCTGTCTCACAGTTTGGCCTTCTCTGAGGTAGGCAGCCGAACCTGCATTTTGGTTACACTCTCACCCCTACTCCCAACCCCTCACAATTGTGATTTCATTAGTATGAGATGAAACTTGGGTGCTGGGAATGTTAAAAGCTCCCCAGATTATTTCAATATCCCACATTCAATATTCAAATATTCAATATTTGGGAACCACCTGCATTTGGTTGATATCATGCTAAATTAGTAAAATGAGATGGCTTAGCTTTTCTATAGTCTATTTCTCGCAATGGCTGGGCCTACAGCAATGTGGTCAGGATTGGAAGGCACTTTTACTGCACAGTCCAGCTTCTTAATTTGGTTTTGTGTTTTCTGACTCTATGTATGGACTCAGACTGACCAATTAATTATTTTTTTTGTTTTTGTCTTCTCATTTATATGGTGAAGACAACATGCCTACATCATAGGGCTATTCTAAGGGTTAGATAAATTTGGAAAGTTTGGGAAAGTGCTTGGCACAAAGTCTGGTACCCCGAACTTGATACATTCATCCATGTATTTTGTTAAAATTTTGAATCTATTTCTTGTTTATAAGAAAAAAACTCTTTTAATCTTTGATCCTGAGAAAGTTACCATAGGCCTTCCTTTACTATTATCTGAAGATTTCATAATAAATACATTTATTTTTATCACACAATTAATTTTTGAAAAAGAGAAAAGATGCCTTTCTTTCACTGCTGAGAATCTTGTCTTCATTCCCCCTTTATTTCTCCTTGTCTTCCAATATCCTATAAAATGAGAGTGATTTTATGATGCACTGTACAACAGCAATCACACACTAGTGTCTAATTTAATGATCATTATAGAATTTTTACAAACCTTGGTAAAAAGCAATGAACATAAAATTCAAGGAATTTTATTAATCTCTTAAGTAATAGCAGAGATACCTTCTATATTTCATGCTATGCTTGGCTTTTGATTAGATATACAACTCAAGCCACCTGGATGAGAGCTTATATGTACTTCTGATGGTTGATTAAATCCCAGTTTTGAAGGTCAACAATGTTACTGCAGATCTCTCATGGCTGGTCTGCCTCTAAAATTATTATGAATATGCAGTTATCTTCCCCTAATGAATAGTGAAATTCAGTTTTCATCTGTTATTTTGTTTTGATTTTTAAAAATTATTAAACCAATGTAAAATTAAAGTCACATATGCTTAGCTCACCTTGAGCAAAATTCAGATTTTTGGAGTGTGAAGGGAGGTAGAGAGATAGGTGTGCTGATTTGGAAGCAGTTTAGGCAACTCTTGTACCAAACTCTCTGCTGCACCCCGAGGCTTCCCTACTGGCGTGCCTTAGTGTTGAACCAAGAGATGAAATACTGGTCCCATCAGCCTGCAGGGCTCCTACCACTATTGGGTTTGCTGCCTCCAGGTGACAGTGACCTTGGCAGCTTATTCCTGCATGCCATGCTAATATTTTCATTTTTCATATGTGTCATAATATGAAAAAGATGGGAAGCACTACTTACATAGCATTATTTCTTTCAGTGAATTTTATATATTTTCAATTGATTTTAGAGAGAGAAAAGAAGGGAGAGAGAGAAAGACAGACAGACAGACATTGATTTTTGCTGTTCCACTTATTTATGCTTTCATTGGTTGATTCTAGTATGTGCCCTGGCCAGGGATCGAACCTGCAACCTTGGCACATCGGGATGACACTCCAGCCAACTAATCTACCTGGTCAGGGACAAATTTTATAGTACAATTAAAGTTTGTTTGGGCATAGACTTGTATAATTCTAGTATTCAAAGAGAAAAAATGAATAATTCTTAACTTTCAAAAAGTCATACAATTTTAAGTCATTCTTAGGTGCTTTTGCAGTACATTATGGTATCAAAACCCTGGCCTTTCTCAGCTTGGGAGGGCTATTAATACCATAATGATTAGATGATTAATTTAGGTCAAAAAATCCCATTTCAGAATATCCTTAAAAAATATAATTAATATCACTTCACTCATGGATTTGGGAGCACTTCGCATGTTTCTAGCTCTGAATAATGACTTCTACACCAAAAAGTAAATTATATCCTTCTTTTTCTCTTCTAGGTTTATATGTGTTTGGTTTTACTTGAACTTTACTTCAACCTTGAAAATAAATTGGGAGGAAGAAATATGCTTAGGTTTGAGACTGAAATAAGTAATGCAGAATTCTCAATCAGGGTTAAAGTAAAATAATTCAATTGGTTGGGAACGGAATGTGGTATAAATAGAAAGACTATGGAAAGATTGTCTAGAAACTAGAATCTGGGTTCTAGTTAAAATTTTAGAACTGGAAACAATCTTAGAAATATTAAATGAGAAAACTAAAGACCATAAAAGATTTTAGATTACATTTCAAGAATATAGGTAAATTATGTGTTTTAGCAACGGTACTTTCACCAGGCAAATCGCCCCACGCTCAAATCTGGCTAAGTCTGTCCAATATCAATCCTGCTACTGAGATGGGATTTCACAGACATCTGGAAACACCAGTGTTCCGATTTGGCATGAAAGGGCTGACCACTTCCAAATATTTCCCCTTGATGCCTTCAACCACTGCCCCACCTGTCTCATCTCCATCTCCTCCCCTTGACTTCTCTTTCAAAAATACTTCTCCCCTTGCACTTTTAAAAATATAGATTGCTTTTTTTTTAAAGATTGAAAAAACTTTTGAAGCAAGACTTAGATCTTAATCTTTGTATTTTAGGATATAACATAACACTTTGAACCTACCAGTTGGTTATTAAATATTTGTTAAATAAACAAAAAAAACTGACAAAGAGAAAAGATCTAAAATCAATCCTAAAGTAGAGAAAAACCTAAAACAAGCAAATTAACTTCTATACCACTCTCACCGGGCCTGGGGGAAATTGCAGTCACAAACACTTGCAGTCTGGGCCTCTGCCAGCACCCAGCAGGATTCTATCTCCATCCTCGCCGCAGCATTAGTGGTTACTCTGTCATAGGAGGGTTCACAGGGGCTTCCAGAGCCACCTGAGTAAGAGCATCCTAGCCCCTGACATCTTGTTCATGACAACAACTAGCAGACATAAAGTCTCACTTTAATCATTTCTTTCTCTTCAACATTTTTCCCTCTTCTTAGGTATTTTGGTTTGTTCTCACTGTAAGAGTAGTTTAAAGATGATGGATTGACCAAGCACCTTTATCTCCCAACTAAAACCACATTGAAATGATAGTAAAGGAAATAAAATATTTGAAGGACCAAAAGACAAAAACAAAAACAGGAGAGAGGGCATCAGTGGCTGGGAAATTTGGTAGAGGTTTAGCAGAGGGGAGAGCATGGTGCAGTGGTAACTGAATGAACGGCAGAGGAAACTGCTTAGGGGAAGGAGTGCACATTTGTTCCCAAGAAGTGCCACAAGGCCAAGCAAGGGCCATTGAAGGTGGGAGAGTATGGTGGTGTAGAATGGGGGAGTGGATTGAAAAATCTGCCTACTAAAGAGTGGCCCGTCTCTCCCTCTGCCACCTTCCCTAGCTCTGAAGCTGGAGGGTTGCTCAGCATCTCTAGCTGCCTGCTTTCTGGCAGGAATTCTAGTGCTGCTCTGGAGAGGTGGAATGGAAGCATATATAAGAACTACTGCTCTACTCTCCGTCCAGTCAGACCACTAACAGACAAGGATGTCTGTCACAAGAGAGATTCTCTCTCCCAGCAGTTTAAAGAAAAAAATCCTGAAATTGCATCCTATTGGATACATTTGGGTGACTTGTTATTTCTGAACCAATTGTGGCAGGCAGAGGGAATTAATGCTCTGGTAACTAGGCCTGGGTATATGGTTGGGTCAGGGATGATTCCACCAAAAAAAGAAAGGGGGAGCTGTGTTATAAAAAAAAAGAAAGAAAAGAAATGGGTTCTGGGGAGAAAACAACCTTATCCTCTATATCATTCCCAGTATAAAGTTGGATGAGGTCTCATAGTAGTCACTGGCCAGGCTCTTTGTGGCTTAATATGAGCCAGAACCAGTCCCTGGGCCAGCTGGGACCAGATTTGCACATGGTACAAAATATGGGAATATCTGCATAAACAGCTATATCTGACTCTCTCCCTCAGAAGGAGTCAGTGACCAGAAAGCATTTCACATGGAAACTTTTCTGCTTTCTAATACTTCCAGGAAATATTAAACTTCCTTAATAGCCTGCTCTAGCATAGTCACCATTGTCAAAAAGTTTTTCTTTGTGCTGCTAATTTGATGTAATTCTTCTATTCTGTCCACATCATCTCTTAGTGTAGCTAGTTATAATTCTCCGTGTAATTTAAATGCTTATGCTTGAAGATAATTGTAAAATTTTCTCCTTGGATGAATGACTTTCATTTTTAACCACAATAGTTTATTTCTCAAACCCTTCATCATCTTTGTGGGTCTCCTCTGAACTGCCTCCAAATTTCCTGTATTTGTCTCAAGCTGTAGAGTCAAATCCTGAATATAATAATCTAGGGATCTCCACAACAAAGTAAAGGCATCTGCTTAGGGACACAGAAAGAATATTTTATTTTTGCAAAGCACTTCATAGTTTTAAAAAGACCTTCCCAGGCATTATTATGTTATTTGAGGTATAAATGTCTCTCTATTCTCCGCCTAAACTGATGGTTGATGTGGGTCTGTACTGAGTCCGGTCCAGATTGGGAAAGCTCAGTGCTCCAGTTTGGGGTCAGTTTGAAGTCCAAGTGGGTTCTGGGTTCTGGGGCTGCATCATAAGTTCGTATTTCTTTACACTTCTCTTGGGCCAGAAACAATCTTAAGGATAAGATAAATCACAGGGGCTTTCCATGATCTGGACCAGCACTGCACAGTAGAACATTCTGTCACGATGAAATGTTCTATATCTGTGCTGTCCAAAATGCTGGCTACTAGTCACATGTGTTAAGTACTGGGAATGTGCCTAGTACAACTAAAGAACAGAATGTTTACTTTTTATAAACTTTAAGCATCTAAGTTCAAATTTCAATAGTTATGTGTGACTATTGGAACAAGCTCTGGACCATCCCTAAATTTGGTTCTAAGCTGATTTGGTTTCTGAGACAGAGTGTTATGGCACTTGGTTAGATCTTCATTTTCTAGGAAGAATTTGATGGGTGAGACACACCTTAGTGGAATGCCATTGTTTTCCCACTATATTCCTTTTTATGCATCTCAGTGTTGTTTGATTAAATATATTTTTCCTTAGGAAGGCTAGCACTGTGTGACCTATTAATGGTTTTTCTACAGAAATAGATTAATACAGATACTTAGCTCTTTGCCTGGGGCAGTAGATATGTTCTCACATACATTTACATGGGCACACTAACAAATGCATGGGGTACCTAGATGGTACATAAGCATGTTTTGGTAAAGAAAACAAAGTCTTAAGGGAAGCTGAATTCTAACTACCTATCTGAGACTGAGATTGGTCCTGCTAAGCCATGGACAGTATAGGATTCCATTTATGCATGATGCATGTGTTAGCATGAAAAAAAGGTTATATTAAAGGACATACATAATATGGAACTTGATCAATTCAATTCAACTTCTGCCTTATATTTGGGCTCCATTTTTATTGAGGTTATTGTTTAAAGCATGTTAATAGCCAGAAGCAGTTAGCAGACCAGCAAGGATGTGAGTAAGGAGTCACTCCTCTATTCTTACAGATAGAAACTCCCCAAATTATGAATTTGTAGAGCTTTGGCCTGTGTGGCTCTCCTCTACCCATGGGTCTTTGATAATCATAAGTAGGTATAGTTTTATTTTCTTTCAAAAGTACAAGAACTTCATTTATAGATATGCTTGTTGACTTTATCATCTCTTTCTTCCTTTGACTGTTCTTTGTTACAGTTTGACTTTATTCTTTGAAGTGATCTTAAATTTCAAACAATCCTTCTACTCTTTATTTTTAACTGGTGACCTTTACTCTGATTTCACTGAGAAAACAGAAGCTGTTAGGAAAGGAGTCTTCTTCCTTCTCACATTGAATCTACTAAAGTACTTGCATCTCTACCCAGCTTTCCATTCCTCTATGCCCCTTTAGAACAGATGCACTGTTCATGCTATGAACTAAGGACGAGCTCCTGTATGCACCAGAATCCCTCTGTACCCAGCTGTTGATGGGCATTGCTTCTGAAACTATTGTCTTTCTCATGATCCATTCCAGTTGCCTTTTCAATTCAATTTTCCCATCCTATTGATATACTTGCTTTAAAACCACTTTTCTTCCTACAACAACAATCACAGCAAATGTTCTTTTCCCAACATCTCTAGCTACTGATTCATATCTCTGCTACATTTTATAGCAAAAATTCCACGAAAGAATTCTCTGTTCTTGATGACTTTACTTTGTTAATTTTGTTTGGAAAAAATGTGTGAGGTTGTTTGTTTTTTTTTCATTTTTTGAGACCAGAACATTTTTTTTCAAGCACAAAATGGACAGGTATCATAATGACTGTCTTGGTTTTTGGATCAACTTATAACTGGAAGCAATTGTTTCTAATTAAAAGATGTTAAAGACAAAGTTATAAAAACAAGTATTCTATACGGGGTGTGGCCATGTTTGATCATCCAACACAAAAGGTAAATTATGTCTGTCTGTCTGTCTGTCTGTCTCTCTATATAGGAGGCATAAACTGCTGCTCTCAGCCCTTAATGTTCACAAAACAAGAGTCTCTTCTCTGAGCCCCATGTGGGGCTCCTCCTAGTAGTTTGCATTCCTTCTTGCTTCAGAGTCTTTACTGAAGAATTTAGGTCAGTAATCTTGATCAAAGTTATTTTTTCTGTAATAATTGAAATTTAATGAACTTTCCATGTCCTTCACTATCTGTTTCTGTGCCCATCACTCCCCACCTCAACTGTCAAGTAACTAAAATAATCTTGTGTTATTTTTCCAGAAATTTCTTCATATTCATATAATAAGCAGGTATAAATATTGGTAGAGTGGGGTTTGTTCTTACACTGGGATCATTTTATATCTACCTTTCTGCATTGTGATATTCTCATTTATGTGGAAATATAACAGAAACTGACATGTTTCAAATTCAGTCTTTTAATGACTAAATAATATTTCATGGTGTGGGTATAACATAGTATTTCAAATCATTACTTAATGGCACACATTCTCTTTGTTTCTAAGTTTGTAAAACCCCAGAGTGCTACAATGAACATCCACCTGCGATAGTGAACATCTCACTATCTCTGACTAATTCCAGTTTCTGTTTTATATATTTGAATGTTAAGTTTTAGGAACAAATAAATTGTGTAAAACTGTCATAAATTTTTGGTGGGCTTTCCCTGTAGTTTTGGTATAATTTTCTACTGGCAACTATTGCCATCTTCAAAAGTCTTCTGTTGGCCTAATTAGTGGTTCTCTGTAAGTGATATTTCTAATATCTTTGAAGATTTTCTCTTTATCCTTTGTGGGTCTGCAGTTACATTAGGAAATGTCTAGGGGTAGATTTATTTTTATTTGTATTTCTTTGACACTCAGAGAATACTTTTAATTTGATTCATGCTTTTCCTCAGTTTGGGAAAATTCTTAGCCATTTCTTCATGTATTACTTCTCTGCTATTTTTCTTGTCTTTTTCTGTAACACCTATCAAGCAGATTTTGGAGCATCTGAACTTCTAATCCATTTGTTTCAGGTTAAAAAATTTCTTCTTATCTCTGTGTTCTGTGTTACGAGTAATTCCTCAATGTAATCTTTCAATTCACTGTTATCTCTCCATTGTAGTTTTCCCTAGCTCTGAAGTCTCCATTTCCTTAATTCTATTGTTTTCATTTCCAAGATTTCTAGTTTTTTATAGCTATTCTGTTCTCATCTCATTTGTGCTTATTTTTGTTATAAGATTTTCATATTATATCTATTGCCTTCATGAAAATAAATATTTTAAATTAGTATATGACAAATAAAAGGTAAACTGTACCTCTAATCCTGACATTTGGATGCAACTTTGGATCAGAAAACACTTCCTATTTATTTGGAGCCAGCCTTCAAGGGTACCCAAACCTTTCAAAATAACCTTGAAATCTGCCGAAATCTGGATCTCCTTGGTGATACAGCACTTTCTATTACAGGTCTTTCTACTGAGTCATTATTTTGTTCATCTTGTACAAATCTAAAATTTTTATCCAAGTTTAAAATGGAAATTTATCACATAAATTGATTAAACATTTCTCAATTCACAAATCTATACTTTTTCTTAGAATGTTTTATGCTCACATATTGCAAATTTTTGCTGTTGTCATATTTATTCAGTGTTACTTAATTCTCTAACTTTTAGTTCTGCTTTCTCATAATATCACTTAGTATTTAACTATTATGATTTAATAATGGTAAATGGCCATTTTATGCATTATACACAAATATCTCATTTTTTTTTTTACAACCAGATTAGAACTACATTCCAAGTAATAGGATTATGCTGCTTCCCATGAAGAGCAGCCTTGTATCTAACCTTGGATCTATCCTTGACAAGGACACAACTGAGCAATGAAAATAGTGTGGTGAGGTTGCTTTCCCAAAGCTGAGAGGCTATCTCTTGAGAACCCCGGTTAGCCCAGGGGCTCCTGTGCATTATCTCACCACTGAGACGAAAAGATGTTCAGGGGATTGTTTCCCTCTTGGCTATGGTACCACGGGTCTGTATTACCCTTTCTGATGAGAGTAACAAGTAATCTAATACAATTTGGAAAATTTAGTCAGTTTGCCTCAAAAGCTGTTCAACTTTCCAGAGTCTTTGGAAAACATTACTTGGATTCTGAAGAACAAACTAACTAGAATGGAAGTATCTCAGGGTTCAATCTCTCAGATTAACGGACACTAGAAAAATTCAATTTCCTGCTGTTTGCAAAGGTTATTGAAAGGTACTGCTTTCTGATAAGTTTCCACAATCATTCTTCAGAATCAAAGGTCATATGTATAAGTAAAAGCAAATGACAAATGGCTTTTGGTTTGGTTTTGTGTGTGTGTTTTTAACTTTTGAGTGTTGAAAAGAGCTACTTGGAAAGCCTAAAACACAAATAAGCATGTTAATAAGTGACACTCAGCAAAATGGAAGATTCTACATAGTTATTCTGTATAGAGCACCCAAGGAAATGAAAGCATTTGTTAAAAAATTACTTAAGTCATGCAAAGAGTTTGGTTAATAATTTAACCAGATGAGTAGGTGCCTCAGAGATCTGACTTTCCCAGAAATTTTGTACAGAAGAAAGGGAGAGAAATCAGAAGGGCTCTGTGCCAAGACGAGCTGCTGATTTAGTTTTCTATTCTTTACAACGTATTCCTTAACTCACCAACTTCACCATCAATTGTCACAAAGGCGTTCATGGATACCGATAGCAAGTATATATTAGTAATAAAACAATTAACACATTTATATAATATTTTTCCTCCAGAAAAATGATTTATCTACACAATGATATTGCACTGTACAGGAACAGATTCACCCTTCCTTGGTGGGAATGTCTATATTGATACTGCATGTTTGACACCAGGTTTCCCAAAGTAAGATGCATTGAGCTGCGGACAGAAAGCACCATGCTTTTGAAAGTTACTAAGTAAATAATTACTTACGTGGTAATTAGATAAAGGAAGGTATTTAAAGGTCATGTATGTTAATGACTAAGGTTTGAGGAACTCTGGTTTAAGGTATTTCTTCTTTTAATTGACTTTACTGGGGTGACGCTGGTTCTCAAAACCATACAGGCTTCCAGTGTACCACTCAACAAAGCATCATCTGTACACCGCAAGGTGTGCCAATCGCCCCAAGCAAAGTTTCTTTCCATCTCCATCCCCCGCTTTGCTCTTCTATCTACCCCCACCCTCCTTCCCCTCTGACTATCACTACACTGTTTGTTGTCTGTGTCTGTGTATTATGTGCATATGTTTTTTGGTTAATCTGCTTAAGGTATTTTTAAATAATAAAAGATGATTCCTGTGGAGGAAAAGGAGACCACACTAGGACTTTGGCCAGATATTTTAAAAGAATGGATTTCAGAGAAAGCAAGAGAGAGATGTATTAGGAATACTGGCAGAGGGTTAGGCAATATGAGTAGGGGTCTTTTACACAAAATCCACTCTTGAAGCCACTGGCTTATGGTAAAAATAAGTCCCATGTTCATTTGGAACAAAGAGCAAGGAGCGTAGCTCATCTAAGGGTTGAGTCAGTTTGAAACTCAATTTTCGGTGAGGTTAACAAGACAGAGAAAAATGTGCCCAGATGGAAAGCAGAGACTCCCGGAGCTGGGAATGGAGTCTCCAAGTGGGTCAACAGAAGGCCCGAAGGGTCAGTGCCATGGATGGAACCAAAAGGGAGTTTCTGAGAGTCATCAAAGTCACTGCCTTTCTTTCCTAAGGATCTGTACCTGATGTCAGGCCCAGGAGGAGTGGCTCTCCAAGGGTGGGGGCAGCCCCCACCCCCACACTATCATTGTGTGGGATTGCTACTCTATGATGATAATATAAAGCAGACCAAATTTAGTTGTTTTTATTATTGTTTTCAAATTCTCTGAGAACTGTGGTCTCCCTGGATGGAAGGTTTTCACCACTTGTGTGCTTACACACCTGCAGTGTCACTGTGACCATGGAACTGCAGGATAAGACATGTCTAGGTCTGTGGACGTTCAGTCTCATGTCTTTGAGGTCAACTGAAAAGCACCGCTCTCTTTGGAAGAGATCTATGTGGAGGTGCAGCCTGAGTAACTTGTGTTCCCCCTCAATCCAGGTAAACCAGGATTGTTTCCAATAGGCCAACTAGAGGGATTACCAGACAGAAACCAGCTGATGAGGAGTTTGAAGAGGGAAGACCAGAGAGATAAGTGAGCACAATAAATGGGGTATATGCCAAACTACGGAAGATACGGAAGGAAATAATGGATTATTGGTAAGCCTCTTACAGTTCCCTGGATTTATCTTTGATGTGCATCTTTCTCCTCTTGATTTTGGTACTCAGAAGCAAAGGTTGCAGCATCCTGCTATACTGCCTAAGAATCAGAGGCCCTGTGATAGTTGGCACTACTCCAACTCCTTTCCTGCCTCCAATTCTGAGCGGGCCTGAGTGACACTGAGTAGAGGTAGAACCTTTATTTAAGATTAAATATTTTAGCCAGGTCAATTGATCAGAAATTGTACTGGAAGAATTTTGTCAGAGAACGCAAAATGAGTTTAATATAGAAAACTTGGTAGACAATAAGAAAGACCTTAGTCCAGAATCGGAGATGGCTTCAAGGAGAACAGCCATGCCTTCCCACCAAAATGCCCCCGTGGTGGCACCTGTGCTGACTGTTCTCTGGGTGCAGACTAGCAAGGCAGAACATTATATTTTCAATGCTAGAAAATAGTCTCCTAGGTCAAAAATTTCAAAAACACACCAATAAGCTGTTATCCTCTCTATTATCTTTCTGTGGGAAGAATAATGCATGGCATTAGTTTCTGCTTCCTTTACTGCCTTGGGTTGCCTTATGAATACATAATTTGTGTTGCAGTGGAGGTAGGGGAGATGGTGTGGGTGGAGCAGTGAAGGAGAGGAGAGAATAATGACCATAGAGCCTTTCATTTGCACACATTGCCAGTGTTCCCACTGATTAACATCTTAAGTGGTTATCTGAGCATTCTTTATCTACTATCTCTGTTAACACTCACTTCTTGCAAAGATAACATTTATTTTCCATGTTGGCAGCTATCTGAAGTATTCATTTACTTCTCTGATCCTGGTTCTCAGTTTTCCCTGAAGCTCTGATGACTGAAAAAGAGAAATGATCTTCAAATTACATTTTACACCAACTGCATGGCCCATTTGAGAGTAAAAACACTCACAAATCTTTTGTTGCATTTTCTTGAGGGACAGTAATCCTAAACTGGAGTGATGCTCGCCCCTCTTATTTTATAGCCAGGGGCTACCTGCTCACCTTACAGGCAGCCTGCACTTTCCCTTGATCCCACAGTATTGCTTGGAATTTTAGCTGCTTTGACTTTTAATTTTTTTAATCTGGTTTTATTGCTTCTTGATACCTGTTCCTATCTTTCACTCAGTTAATTGGGCACCACAGAAACCAGGCCAACAGAAAAGTGACAAATCCTCCTGTAATGTGATTCATTAGGCCTAGGTAGGAGGAAGGAAGCCACATAATTTTCCTCTGTCTGAAAGGTGTGATGACAAATGTAAACCATCTGTCAATCAGGGTAAGGTTGTACTGAAATAATACCAATGTCTCTTGTCAATCCAGGGAAAATATCTGTCAAGCTCCATATACTTGAAACTCAAAGACTATTTTTCAAGTCTCAGCCGTTTCATGTATAAATATCCTCATGTAAACTGTCATTGAAAGCTGTTGAACCATAGGACCTAAACACATCATGATCTTCAATTTGTGAATAATCAGCAAAAGACCTAGAGCATAAATTGAAAATCCTCCTGAGACGTTCCAGCATAATGGATTTCACTAATAGGGAATGTGACACCTTTGTAGGTAGTAAGTCTCTCATTTTAGGAGTTATTCAAGCACAGTCTGAGATGTTGAAGATTTCAAGTAAGGCCTGAATTATTATATTAGTTTCCTAGACGGCTGCTACTAAGTACCAAACCACAGTGCAACAATAGAAGTTGAGTGTCTCACAGTTCTGAAGGCCCAAATCCACAGTCAAAGGTGTCAGCAGGACCATGCAACTTCTGAGACTCTGGAGAGAATCTTCCATGATTCTTTGTAACTTCTGGTGGTGACTGTCAATCGTTGGCATTCCTGGACTTGTAGCTACATGACTCCAGTCTCTGCCTCTGTCATCATGTGGTGTTTTCCCTGTGTGTCTGTGTTTCTGTCTTGTTTTTTCTTATAAGGACATCAGATATTTGGGAGTAAGGCCCACTCAAATTCACTGTGACCTCATCTTAACTTGATTACATCTGCAAAGACTCTGTTTTCAAATGAGGTCACATGCATGGATATTGGGAGTTAGGACTTAAACATATTTTGGGGGAAACACAATTCAACTCACCAGGGTCATATTACTACTAACATCCCTGTGAACGTTAAGATTACATAATTCTTACAGTAGGGTAACATGGTTTCATATACTTTAAGTGAACACTTGGGTATGACATCCCTAATTATTTCCTTCAGAGGAAGTATATTAAAGGTATTAAGGAATGAAGACTATGTTCCCAGATCTCAGACTACAGACAAGTCTCCTGAAATGATTAAGTGTTTGGTTTGCAGCCATAGAACCTTTTCTATAGTGGCACTTGCCATGTCATATAAGGTAATTAGGTTTCTCACCAAAGGGTCTCTAGCCAAAAATCATTTATTCATTCAACATAAGTTAACGAAATACATTCTCTTTGTCATACACTGCACTAGATGCTAGAGATGCAAAGATGAATAAAATAATTTCCCCCTTAGTCTAGTGGAGAAAAAGGCTTGCAAGCAAAAGTTTACAATGTGAGATGTGCTAAAATAGAAAGTTGGGCAAAGAACTTTGGGACCATAAGGACTATGGGATCACAGGAGCTAGATTTGTTAGAAAGAGAATGGGTGTCTTGAAAGGCAGTATTTGAGCTGGGAAATACACAGTGTTATGTGGCAGGCGACTCAGGAAACCACGTTTGAGGCAGAGGAAGGGGCAGATGCTAGGCAGAGACATGTTAAAAGTCAGATAGTATGACTGGATTGGAAATGAACAGAGGAAATAACCTGATGTTATATAGGAAAAGCATCAATCAAATCAGGAAGGTCATAGGAATTCCTGTCTACAGAACTCAGAATTCATGAAAAGCTTTTAAAATATTTGGTTGAAGCCAAGCAGCAACCAGGAAGAAATGTTTCATAGCTGTATTTCAGGAAGAGAACCATGGCGGTGTGGAAGGTAAAGCAGAGTTTAGGGCCAGAAGACCATGTAGGAGTTTCCAGCAGTCATCCAGGTAGGACATGAAGAAGGTCTGTATTCCAAGAAGGGCAGCAGTTGTGGGGAGTAGCATATGAATTCAATCGATAGTTGGATGGGAGAAATTAAAGGACTTGGTGGCAGTTTGGAGAGAAAGGGGAAGGAGGGGATGAAAAATTCCCAGCAATCTATATTTTTTCCCCTTCATCATCTTAAAGCAGATAAAGCATAAAGAAAAACTTGCATTTTTTTAGGGCAAGACAATGAATTCATTTAAAGACAATGGATGGGAAAACCAGAGTAAGAGGTCAAAGGGAGATCAAATCTAAACTCCAGCTCAAGTGAAAATCAATAAAGGATTTAGGAATATGTGTCAGATTAGACCCAGGTTATGATTCAATCACTAACAAAGTAATTCAACTTGTATATTACTTAGCAAAGTTTCAGATCTCCCACCCCCACCTCACCTCATTTGCAAAAAAGGTAGAACAAATTGTATTCTACACACTACTTCAAAAGCACTTGCCTACCAATAGGAAGTTCAGTCATTTCCTTTTGTTGTTTGGGTTCAGCTCGTGGTGGCATGTATGTGTATTTAGAGTTCTTTCACCATCTAAAGATTTAGAGATGGGAAATCAGACACTCGAGAAAGTAATTTTCAGCAACTCTACCTAAATAATACATTAAATGATCCCTTAGGGATGTGAGATGTGTCTTCCAAAGTATTCAAGTTCTATCCTGAATTTAAGCAAATGGAAGAAGCTTCATGGGACCATATTATTTTCTTTCCTCAGAGGAGCATATTTTATCTTTCTGAGAGTGTAAGTGCCTTTAAGGGACAAACTATGTCTCCTCTTCACTAGCTGTCCCTGTAACAGGTTGTTAGATGAAGACTCTATTCCAGCTCAAGTTCTAAAGACTGAAAAACAAAATACCAAGTACTACCATATTTTAAAGTGAGGTGTTAGACCATTTATGCAGGACAAACTGAGAGGTTGTGGTTTCCTGTGGCTTCTGTGGGAAGTGGAGGAATGTGTGTGTGTGCCTTCTCCTCCTCCCTGCTCCACTCCCATCCCTATGGGAACCGGGACACACCCTGGAGGTCTCCAGAGAGGAGAGGACTATAAAAGTTTCTGATGAGTAAAATGGTCGGTTTTGAACATCCAACCCACTCATTAACACTGCTGGATAAAACAGGACCCTTTCCCTGGATCTCCTCTCACTCACTGTTCTGGCTTTGGAGGAATGAGTAACCCAGCCAGGAACTGGAGAAGAGACAGAGCCAGGAAAAGAGAACATGCCCCTCATATCCCTTTTCTCTACTGAAGGCTTCTAGTCCTAATATAGGCTCAGGCAGAGGAAGAAGAGAAATTTTCAGCTGGATAAGATTTGGGATATTTGACCAACACACTGAGCTTTGCTGATTACGAAATTGTTAGACCACAATGGCTTTTAAATACCAAAACAAAAAGACTAGTTTTTTTGTTCTAAGAATGATAGGACACTACTCTAGTTTTCTTTTAGGAGTAGAAAGATCTTGTCCATGGAGACAGTTTGTGTAGAGTTGGAAAGAAAGATATATTAGATTTCTTAAGAGAATATATAAAATAAATAATGTAGAAAATACAAGTAAGTTTAAAGACTAAAGTACAGACAGAATACAGACTAGAAAAATGAGACATGGGAGAAATTAGGGCACTAGAATATGTACCATGAATAACTACTAAATACCATGCATAACTACTAAAGCTTGGCTGCAAATTTGGTTCTGGTTGTACATAACCCAGTTACCTATATAATCTAGTCACCTAGCATAATCAAGTCAATGACTGAAAGGATAAAAGGGGTCAGTCAGATAATTGTTCTTGAAAATCTGATAAAATCTGACTAAACAAATAAGTGAAGTACTTTGACAATTATTAGCAGAGGCAGAAGAAAAAAGTTGCACTAAAATATATCATAAGAAGGAGTTGGTACTGTGGTGAGTCAAAACCTCATGCAAACAAAAGTGACGAGGAGCAGAATTAGAAATTCGCAGAGGAAGCAGGCCAGGAGGGAGAGGAGAACGAAGCAGGAGTCCAGAGAGACGGGTAAGGGGATTGCGAACAGAGCCCACACACTGCAGAAGGAAAAGCAAGCAAAGCCCACTCTGCAGGATGCCTTCAATCTGATGGCTCTTCAGTGAACTTTCCATTCACACAAACCCTTACAATAATTCCTTTTACTCACTCAAATCAGATGCTTTTTCCTTGCAACAAACAAACCCAACAGAGACAAATGCCAAAGACATACTCCCCAAGGCTTTTCATGACACTGTCTCTTTAACTCTCTCCACAAACTTGCAAGTTTGTTATAATTACCACCAACATAGAATATGGAGATAAAACAAACTTAGAAAATGTATTCAAATTTATATAGCTACTGCATGTCAAAGCTGAAAATCAAAGCCAGAATGGTCTGGCTCCAAAGTGCCAAAGTTCATTTTATTATTTTGATTTTTAAAAATAAGGTAAAAACAAACAAAAAACTAAATTTTAAAACTCTCTTCAAAGTTGATAAATATCATGTGTGTCATATATGTCAAGATGGTTAAAAAGCAAAGTATTTCAATAAGAAAAATGCATTTAACTAATTCATGTTTTTTGAAGAGTGGTTTTGATGTTAAAGTGGAAATACATAATTTTAGAGATAGACATGACATATAGAAAACAATTTAGAAACCGTGATTTACAAGACAACTTTAGAAAACACTATAACTGATCTGACTTCTGGCCAAGACAGAGGCATAGGTAGATACAGTGTGCCTCCTTGAACAACCAAAAGAAGGACAACAACAAATGTAAAAACAAAAAGTAACCAGAACAGCCAGAAAATCGAACTGTATGAAAGTCCAACAACCAAGGAGTTGAAGAAGAAACATTCACCCAGACGGTAGGAGGGGTGGGGACAGGCTGCTTGGATGGAGAGGCTGTGCAGCAAGGCTGTGCAGCGGGCGGCTCCATATTTACATGCAGATAAAGTGGGAGGAGCAACTGGGGAACCAGACAGACCACACAACCCAGGGTTCCAGTGTGGGGAAATAAAGCCTCAAAACCTCTGACTGAAAAAATCTCTGGGAGTTGAGGTGACGGGAGAAACTCCCAGACTCACAGGAGAGTTTGTTGGAGAGACCCATAGGGTCCTAGAATATACACAAAACCACCCACCTGGGAATCAGCACCAAAAGGGCCCAACTTGCTTGTGGGTAGTGGAAGAAGTGACTGAAAGCCAGCAGAGAGCTGAACAAGAGGCATTGTTCCTTCTCAGACCCCTCCCCCACATACAGCACCACAATGCAGTGATGTGGGTTGCCCTGCCCCCCTGGTGAATACCTGAAGCTGGGCCCCTTACTATGTAACAGGCGTGCAGAGACAAAGAAATATGGCCCAAATGAAAGAATTGATCAAAGCTCCAGAAAAAATACAACTAAGCAATGAAGAGATAGCCAGCCTGTCAGATGCACAGTTCAACACCCTGGTAAACAGGATGCTCACAGAACTGGTTGAATATGGTTGCAAATTAGATGAAAAAATGAAGGCTATGCTAAGTGAAGTAAAAGAAAATGTACAGGGAACCAACAGTGACAGGAAGGAAACCGGGACTCAAATCAATGGTGTGGACTAGAAGGAAGAAAGAAACATTCAACCAGAACAGAATGAAGAAACAAGAATTCAGAAAAATGAGGAGAGGCTTAGGAACCTCTGGGACATCTTTAAATGTTCCAATATCCAAATCATAGGACTTCCAGAAAGAGAAGAGGAAGAACAAGAAATTGAAAACTTATTTGAAAACATAACAAAAGAGAACTTCCCTAATCTGGCAAAGGAAATAGAATTCTAGGAAGTCCAGGAAGCTCAGAGAATCCAAAACAAGTTGGACCCAAGGAAGCACACACTAAGGCACATCATAATTAAATTACCCAGGATTAAAGATAAGGAGAGAATCTTAAAAGCAGCAAGAGAAGAGGAGACAGTAACCTACAAAGGAGTTCCCAAAAAACTCTCAGCTGATTTCTCAAAAGAAACCTTGCAAGCAAGAAGGGGCTGGAAAGAAGTATTCGAAGTCATAAAAGGCAAGGACCTACATCCAAGATTACTCGATGCAGCAAAGCTATCACTTAGAATGGAAGGGCAGATAAAGTGCTTCTGGGGTAAAGTCAAGTTAAAGGAGTTCATCATCACCAAGCCCTTATTATATGAAATGTTAAAGGGACCTATCTAAGAAAAAAAAGATAAAAAGTATGAATAGTAAAATGACTACAAACTCACAACTATCGACAACTGAACCTAAAAAAAAACAAAAAGAAAAATGAACTAAGCAAGCAACTAGAACAGGAACAGATTCACAGAAATGGAGGGTTCTCAGTGGGGAGAGGGAAGATGGAGAATGGGAGAAAATGTATAGGGAATAAGAAACATAAATGGTAGCTACAAAATAGACAGGGGGAAGTTAAGAATAGCATGGGAAATGGAGAAGCAAAAGAACTTATTTGTATGATCCATGGACATTAACTAAGGTGAGGGAATGCTGGTGGGATGAGAGGGTGCAGGGCAAAGGGCAATAAAGAAAAGGAAAAAATGGTACAACTGTAATAGCATAATAAATAAAATATTTTTAAAAAAGACTATAACTGATCCCGTCACTTGAATGCTGAGGAAACCCATCAATTTTGGCAGAATGTGTCAACCTCATGCCTTGGCAGAGGCAGAGCCACTTGCATTAAGTTGTAGGAGAATATGAACTTAGAAGTCAGTCTTGGAATGGACTCTTATTGCACTATTTTCTAACTGTGTAGGACACTGACAAGAGCAAAATTCTGAGGTGTCCTAAATTGAATTACAGCGGTCTGCAGTGTAGAAGGAGGAGATAAGAGAGGTTGATCAGTTAACAACTTGCTGCAGGGCAATAGCAACAGAAGACAGTTCATCCCTGACTGTGTATTGACACTTTGAATTAACTGCCAGGTGTCTCTTTCCCCAGTTATCTAGACAGCATGGTCCAGCAGGCCACCACCAGGTGTCTGTTCTTCCTGCTTACACGTGATCTGACTGCTGCCCACCACCAACCCTAAAAAACAAACACTTCTTCCGTAGGGACTCTGCACCTATCCCAGAACTAGCTCCAGCTCACCTTCTCCTGTTATAGAACAGACCCGGGGTGGGGTGTGAATGATACACTATTACCGAATGGACCCACTCTTGTGCTCTGGGGGCCCCCCATACTAGGTTTGCCTTGCCTGCTGCCAGGAAAAGACATCTGTCAATGCCAGAGATTGGTGAAAAGGAAAGGGATTATTTATTTAAAAAGTTATACAGACTTAGAGCAATGATTTAACGTCTCGATTAAAAATACTAAAGTCCTTTAGAATACCCACAATGCAGTCTTCCCTTCTCCCCTTTGCCTAGTCCACGTACCATATCTCAGGAAAAGAAGTAGAAGTCTGTGGTTCAGGCAACCCCTCGGTTCTGGCACCATCTGCTGTGTCACTGCCGAGATCTCCAGTTAATCCAAAACCATGTGGCACCCTCTCATGGCCCACCAGCAAGAATCTTTTCACCCCTTTTCTTCCAGGCAAAGTCTCTCCTGCTTCCTAAGCTATGTGGCAAAAAGGGCACACCCTAAAGCTGCATGGTCCCAACTTTCACCAAAGCCGCATGGTCCCAAATAGCTCCCATATGGATGCCACACCTGGGTTTAAATCCCAGTACCAATCTTCCTCTGCAGCACCATTTCCAACCTTCCCACAGTCAGTTATACCTGCCAGCATTCCCGTATTCTTCCAGCTTTACTGGGCTGCCATAGTGAGTCTGGGCAGGTGTGGCCCCATGGCATGGAGCCAATCAACTGCAAGCTCTCACACAGGCGCCTAACCAGAGGGAGTTGCCTCCCAGTTACACCATGGGTTGAAGTCACTCCCATCCTCTTGGCTCAAAGCCTGGCCACAGCTATTCAACATATCTATGGAATGAATTAAAGGTTATAGATATGTTAAATGACCATTCTAGAGGTTAGCTGCAAAGCTGTTGCTATTCAAAGCAGGTCTCAATAGCCCTGTCCCAGCTCAGACTTGTGGGGGTGAGGACATCACACACACACACACACACACACACACACACACACACACACACACATTTTTCTAATATTTCCTGGACACCCTGAGTTCTGGACCCCATTACAAATCCCATTTGGACCCCCCACCTTGGTTGCACCCTGTTACACTCCTACTCCCTTTAGCCAGTGTAAGTTCTTTCAAAATGACTTCCATCTTCCTCCCCCAAACTGGTAGCATAAAAGAGCCCCATCAACTCCAGGACTGTAGACTGTCCTCTCTGCCTGTCGCTGCTGCTGGTGGCTCAGGCTGTTTGCCCCAGGACCTGGTCCTTTCTCTGACTAGCATATGGCTCAATAAACCCTCTCTTTTAGAAAAGCTTTCAGTCCTGAAACTTTTTTGGTTAAAAACATTAAGAAAGTTTCTTTAGCTTCTGATTTGGGGTTTCTAATTTATAAAAATTATCATTATAACACTACAGAACCTATCTCAAAAGCTTTTCATGAGAGAGAGCAATTAGAGAACAACTATTTAGTGACATACAATCAACTCTCTGTTAGCAGCAGTTTCCTTGTTTTTTTTTTAAAGACTTAAAAGCCTTTGGCTAGGAAATTTACACACACATTATTGTCTGTAGGAGTAAATTCTTTCCTCATGCTTGAAAGGTCAAGGAAACTTTTATGGTGGTTTTACCATGCAATGGAGAGTGCTTTCAACTCCATGACCTTTTTAAATAATGTAGATAAATAATTCAAACCAGTAAAAAAAGGTGAATGTCAAGTAGTTTTTATCAAGATCTTGTCTGCTAATATTAGTTATTGCTAAATCTCTGCTAAAAAAGGAGGAAAGAATGTGACAAGACCATGGGTAAGAGATGTTTATACCTTTTTGGAAGATAGAAAGATAGAGAAGTAGCTGCTGATGGTGACACAAGGGAAAGCTGTCACAGGACACACAGGAAGAGTGCCAGCAGGAAGCAAGACCCAGAAAGTCCCAGCATTTGGAGCACCAGGCAATAGTGTGGGATTGGGGAGAGGAGGAGCTAAAATATTGTATTTACATGGCCACAATTATGTGAATAGTTTCATTATTTATTTGGTTTTATGCTTTATATAATAGTAGTCCCATTCATTTATCCAATAGTTATTGAGCATTTACCTTACGAAGATACTAAGTAAGTTAGGAGTAGGCAATACACAAATGAAAAGGAGATAGTCCCTCTCTTTCTCTTGTCTCTAGGGATCTCAAAGTTTAAAGGCAGAGATAGACATATGTAAAAAATGTGTAATCTCATTAGGGCAGAAGCATAAACTGCAATGCTGGGCAAAGAGGAGAGACCACCTCTGCCTAGCTGAGCCAACAGCAACTGTTCTTAAGATGGAATACTCTAAGTGATGCTTGGAAAGATGACCTCGAGCTTCCAAGAAAAATAATTGGAATATTCCCATTTCCTAAAGCAGGAAAGATATAATTTTCATGAAAAATAGTCAAAATAAAACATGTTTTAAGACTTAAGTGTTCTTAGGAAGATGGTTGACCAGAAATATTCCAAGGGTTATCCACTAGTGAAATAGGCTGGTCAATTGGAATCTGCATTCAGGGTTTGAAGATGATAAAATGTGGAACTCAGCCAACCTAAGCTTAGATGGTAGGATAAGAACTCAGTGAAGGGGCCTTTGGCAATAATGCCAGTGTGTGCCTGAAAAAAATAGTTGAAAGCTTTAATCCAAAGGCAAGGAGAAAATTTCTTTCTGTAATATACCTCATCAGTCCACAGTTTATAGTTTGAGTTTTCTGCACACTGTGGTACACTTAATATAGCTGTGTATACAGAGTCAGGGAAAGGTTATCAGCAAAGTTGAAGCCAAAATGGGTAAGAAAAGTGAGATGAGTTTGTGGAAGAATGTTCCTTATTACACTACCAAAGACTGAGAGTGAAACATTACTCCACATGTCCTGATGAAAGGAGTGAGGTGTAATTAGCAAACATTTTTACCTCCATTCACTTTGAAGACCCTGTTATGATGAGTGCAAAAAAGTTTCTGAGAACTCATAAAGCCCCAAGAACAGATAATTTATGTGACAGGAGATGGCAGGAACAAAACTTGGGAAGTTAGGAAGCAGTCCATGGTCAGCACATCCAAGAAAGCTGACTGCTAAGTCAGCAGAGGGGATGATGGGTAAAAAACAATTAGCTACAGCATCCTCTCAATGTTCAATAAGTGGGCAAGATGAAAGGAAGAGGATTGGCTGAAAGTTTGCTTCAGAACCCTGAGTTCCCCAAATCTCTTTCTCAACCATACACAGCTAGGGGAATGAATCTTCCCACTGGAGGTTTATCCCCTGGGGAGGACAAAACAGAGGTCCAGTTAACAAGGATACCAGATTAAACATAGGGAGATTGAGTGAAAGTTTACATCCTGAATGTTGAGGTACTCAGCTCTCTTCCCCCCACTAATTCCTACATCAATGGCAGTAAGGCTCTAGGTAGAAGATAGAGATCCATTTTTAGGTTAATTTGACCAGCCCAAGAAGAAAAAAACTGACCTGAGATGACTCCTTACAGCGAAGTTCACTGTCAATGAGCCCTGTTCATGGGCACAGTTTTTGATCAGCTTCTCGGTGTTCCTCCCTTAAATTTGAACATTCAGGCAGAGATCAGCGGCTACCTCTCAGGTGGAGGTGTTAACCTTGCATAGGCGCAGGACACATCTCCTACTGAAACTGTTGTGAAAGAGAATAGCATATTTTCGGGGGAAAATAATGGAGGAAGCAGGAAGATGGAGGCATTTAGCCTTAGTTGTCTTTTTGAAGTAGGAAGTAAAATCATTTGAAGAAGGCAGAAGATAACAGTACTAGAACAGGTGTTTGGGAGTGTAGGGATGTTGGCTACTGTAAACACTGGATATGGAGGAGCTACGCTCAGCTTTGATTACCACATGTGTGTCAGTGACTCCCAAACTGATGTGTCTGGTCTAGACCTTGCCTCTGAGCTGCAAACTACCTACTTGACACCTCTTAGTGGACATGTTTAAAATCTCTTAAATTTTATGTGTCCCTGACAGAAGTCATGATTTCCCCTCCTGCCTAATCACTCCTAGACCTGGCCCATTTCTAGTATTCCCTATATCAGTGGGTGGTGTTGTCATTCACTCAGTTAGGCAAGCCTTGACTCCCACCCGCTCCATGGTGCAATATCTTTTGAATCCAAACTAGCAATCTGACCAAACTATCAACCTGTTCTAGACACTCAAAAATACCTCTTAATTATTGTTTAAGTCTCTCAGTTTTCCTTCACTTTTATAGTGTTGTCATCCAATGGTTTCCCCTTTGTGTCCAAGTTCTTCTCACACGGTGGGTTTCTCCCCATTCTCTAAATACCTGCCCTTATAGTAACCCTAATCATAATTTTCTCTCTGCTTGGGTGGTTTTGCCTATTTTCTCATTTAATTTTCTCATTTAACTCCTATCTGCCCTTCAAATCTCAGCCCAAGTGGCACTTTCTTCAGGAAAATTGTATCACTTAATGTTTTTCTTTATAACAGAAGCTCTTCTGATTTAAGCAGAAAAAATGTGTTAAAAAGATATTTTTGTAATTCACAGACGGGATGCTTGTGCAAACTGGAGAACTAAGCTCCAGCATCCAAGAATAGCGTACCAACCACCCCTCAGAAACTGATCTGGGAAAAGTCCTCTCCCAGAGTCTTGAGGCACGGTGTGCTTGAGTTTGTAATGCTGCCACTTCTGCACGGGGTAGTTATCTTAGAGGAACCACAACTGCTACAACAATTTGAGAGAGGGACAGGCAGGGAAGTGGGAAGCCTATACATTCTAGCCAAAAGAATCTGGGAAAACAAGTATCTGACACTTTCAGCTGTAGTGGAAGGTGGTTTCTGACTCTCACCAAGGCTTATAATGCAAATTCTGTAAATATTGGAAGGGAGCTCAGATGTCAGATACTGAAAAAGTATACATCTTCACTATAGGTTTCCCTGATCTTGATTAGTGAAATTGCATTACCAACTCTCATGGCAACTTGTACTTACTTCTTACAAGAACTTGTAACAGGTGGAATTTTACATTTATAAGTGTGGTCTCAATTTGCCATGTGCTTACTCTTTATTTCCTCTGATAGTCTGCCAGTTCCCTAAGAGACAGGTACTGTGCCTATTTTTGCTCACCTGCATATTCCCAACATTTAGTACATTGTAGGTGCTTCTGCATGAGGTCAAAGAGTTGGGGGAATCTGACTAGTAATAAATGACAAAGATTTATTCAGGGGTATTAGCATTTGTAAACCAAAACAAAACTAGGCAACACCCAGAGTGTTCCAAAGAAGAAAGAAAAGCTGACAGTTCTTATAGGAAAAAGTACATTCTTTTTTTTAAAAAATATTTTATTTGTTTTATTTTTAGACAGAGGGGAAAGGATGGAGAAAAAGAGGGGGAGGAACATCAATGTGTGGTTGCATCTCACATGCCCCCTACTGGGGACCTGGCCTCCAACCCGGGCAGGTGGCCTGACCGGGAATCAAACCGGTGAACCTTTGCTTTGCAGTCCAGTGCTCAATTCACTGAGCTACACCAGCCAGGGCAGGAAAAAGGATATTCTTGAAAAGATTCAGTTATATCTTCTTAGCCTCTGAATTGGCCCATGATTATAGTCTTCAAGGTATTCAGTTGTCACAACAGGTAAGAATTCCTTTTTACTGCTGCATAGTATTCCATTGTATAAATGTACTATAGCTTTTTTTCTCCACTTATCTACTGATGGCCATTTAGCCTGTTTCCAGATCTTGACTATTGTAAATAACGGTACTATAACTGGAGACTATTATGCTAAGTGAAATGAGCCAGTCAGTGAAAGACAAAGAGCATATGATCTTACTTGTAAGTACAATCTAATGAACAAAATTAACTAATGAGCAAAACAGAACCAGAGGCATAGAAACTGGAACAGACTGACAGTGGTAAGAGGGGAGGGGAGAAGAGGGGTTGGTTGAAAGAAGGTGAAGGGATTAGCCAAAGAACATACATGCATGATCCATGGACACGGACATTTGTATGGAGATTGCCTGCAGGAGTGGGGAGCAGGGCAAAGGGGAAAAAATGGGACAACTATAATAGCCTATGGACAATAAAATATTTTTTAAAAAGATGTCCAATAGTCTGGGTAATGAAACATTCTTTTCTGAGCTGTTAAGAATTGTATCTCTGGAGTCAATGCATATTAAAGCATTGGCACACAACCAAAAAGTTCAAAAGTTTAAGTTTCCAGAGTCAGTTAAAATGAAAACAGAATCATTTTCTCATGACTCAGTCTACTTGATTTTAATAATTTAGCAGATTAACTATAGTGATTTAATTTCATTTCTTTACTATTTTTTTGACTCGACAAATTTTTTTAAAGATTTTATTTATTTTTAGAGAGAGGAGAGGAAGGGAGAAAGAGAGGGAGAGAAACATCAATGTGTGGTTGCCTCTTGTACACGCCCCCTGGGGACATGAGAGTCAAATCAGCAACCCCTCTGCTTTCCAGGAGGACACTCAATCCACTGAGCCACACCAGCCAGAGCATCAACAAATATTTTTAAAAGGATGATTTACCTTATAAAATTTTATTTCTACTTATGTAGAATAAATAAGCATATAAGTTACTCTTATTTAGTGAACATATTTTGTGCCTGATGGGAGAAAGCACCTTCCTGCTGTCCTATGATGAAAGAAACAGAAATTATTTAGTTTGTAGTCACTCCTTCACAGGGAACGGCCATTTGGAAGAATTTTAAAATGCCTTTCCCAGTGAGTCAGGACATACAAAGGTTTGTTCAATCTCTAAAGTAAATATAGTAGTAACTTGAGCAATAAGAGACTTTAATACAAAACTACATTGTGTTCCTGGCACATTTTTCTTTGATTCTCAGCTCATGAGTGTTTTTTGGCTTCATTCATTGTGCTTGAGGGTGTAACAGCTACACTCACTCTTAATTCTGTCAGTGGTAGCAGACAGAAAATGAGGAAGTCCTCACCAGACTCACCTGGTGAAGTTACGGCCATTCCAGAAAAGAAATGTTCATATCAAGAGGGCTTTCAGCAATTTTTTTTTTTTTATGGCTGAATAGCATTTGGACTCCAGGAGCTCTTTCAGAACTTGCATTTAAGCTTAAAATGTAAATAGTCCTGGAGAGATAATAAATCCTATAGGATACACATCCTGGAAGCACTAGTTTGGTATAAATTTTTCCATGGAAATATACCCTATTAGTGCTGCTAATAAAATACCACAAACTAAGTGGCTTAAGCAAGAAATTTGTCTCTCAGTTCTGGAGGCCAAAAGTCCAAGATCAAAATGTTGGCAGCATTGGATTCTTCTGAGGGCTGCACTTCTCTTAGCTTCTGGTGGTCTCAGGCACTGTTTGCATATAGCTGTCACTCTCCCTGGGTCTTCACTTCTTTCCTCTGTGCTTGTCTGTCTGTATGTTCACATTTCCCCTTTTTGTAAGAACACCAGTCATACTGGATTAGGGCTCACCCCAATGACTTCATTTCAACTTGATTACTTCTGTAAAGTTGTCTCTAAATAAAGGTGCAGTCTGTGGTATTAGGGGATTAGGACCCCAGTGTTTATTTCTTGGGGGTACAGAATTCAACGTTTAACACCCTAATCTGGGAACCCCAGCAGCCGACAACGTACTGTTTGGAGGATGCCAGACAGACCGAATCATGCAAGCAAAGGCAGTGGGCAGCAGCTGACGGACTATGAAAGAGCATCGCAGACAGGATAGCTTCAGCTACCAACAGCCATGGTCCCCGATAAAGGGAATATTGTACCAGGGAAAGGATTTCGCTTCCCCTTGGGGCTTCTCAGTTTCACTCATGCCCTCAGATAGCAGCACCAAGAATGTGCTGACTTTCAGAAATAAGGAACAAACCATTGATCTAATCTTGTATAGTTTTCAAGGTCAAATTAATCATTAATTAAGGAATTAAACATTATGTAGTGGCTATGTGAAATTCTGTATAATTTAACTATTTTCTTACAGAAGAGGATAGTAACATGGAGCTGCATCTTCTGGGTCATCCTGGGGACTGCACATGAAGTTGTGCTGACAGGTTGAACCACCAATTATAATCTCTTGTAGCCCAAGTTATCCTTATTGCAGAAGCCCCACCAAAGATTGAACTTTATATTAATTTACAGGATTCTTGGATTCATGTTTGTCTACCCCACTAGAATGCTACCTCAATGCATTTTTGTTGTTGTTTTACCATTTTTTAATTCCTATCAATGACATAGGATGGCCTCAGTAAATGATTATTTATTATGAAGGAACAATGAGGTAGCATTTGGATAGATCCATTTGTTACTGAGTCAAATACTGCATTATTCATTTATCCAATCATCCACAACTAATAATATTTATTGTTCTACAAGTATAGTTTGAGAGGGTCTAAAGAGTTTACAGTGATGGAAAAGAAGTAAATTTTTTCTCAGATCATCTAGGATTACAAGTAGAATAAAAATTTTTTTAAAAAAATCAAGTGATACAAACACAATATGAGATGATAAAATATAAGAACAATGAGAATGATTTAGGCATTTGGAATGTGGGAGGGACTATCATAGTCTCAGAGAGCAGAGGAAGTTCCTGCAGGAAACATTTGCAGTAGGTCTTAATAAATGAGTAGAGTTTTGAGAAATAAAAATGTGAGCCAAGGAAAAACAGGAAGAGAAAGGACCCATAGTGATGTTATTATAATAACAAGTAGCCAAGCTGTCAGAAAAACAAAACAAAACACAACAGAAAAAAACAGGGAGTTGTTAACAATAAAACTTAAAATTATACTGGGACCCTCATTTCCTAGACTGAAGGGTTTAGACAAATGATTATGATGTAGAGACAGTAAACTTTTTCAACAGGGTAATGATGGGGTCACAGTGTATCCTTGAAAACTGTTGGGTAGTGGCGGGTGTAGTGGGTTGAATTGAGGAAAATAATTTAGGAAGTTGGTACACGAGACCAGGGCAGGCCAGTGGTGGTCAAAAAGGGCTGATCCAGTTTCTGTGGAGCCTGGAGCTAGCTTACACAGTTGGACACTAAAGTAATACAAAATCAAATATTAAAGTGAACACTTGTTTAAAGGGAAAAAAATCATATACTTTAAAAAGCTAATAAATACCATAAACATGAAAATACAGAAAAATATTAAACTTTTATTTTTTAACATTTTATTTATTTTATTATATTTTTTCATTACCATTTATCCTCATCAAATTTTTAAAATTAAGCTGACATATATTTATAACATCATTTTCTTACATTTTTCAGCTGCATACTTATTTCTTCCAATGATAATAGTATTGTAACCTAATTTTCTGTAGAGAGAACAGAAAGAGCATTTTTATGTGACATGATAAATCAGAGTTTAAAAACATTATCGATAAGTTAGAAAAGTTTCTTCCAATTTTCTAACTTGCACCTGATGATGTCACACTAAAGATTCTAGTATGATGTAACACATGAAACACACAACAGCCCAGAGACACACGTGCTTTTACTTTGTATACAGGAAACCTACTGCTTTTACTTCAAAAATTACCTCTCAGAAAAAAAAAAACCTGTGCATTTGTAACTCTGCATGCTGAATTATTGAATATATTCTTGACAAGATGGAACTTCTTTTGGCTGAGAGGTGATGAGAACCAAATTCTCCATTTGCAACTGTGTACATCTAACGATTGAATTTCCCCCACATTAGCTTCAGGCTCTGTACCTTTCAAATCTTGTGTCTTGGCCCTAATTCTGCTAGTACTGTAAGCCTGAGAACACTTTCATATCAAGATATGACCTCTGCTCTGTGTTAGAACACTAGAGTCAGCATAGTAGTAATTATGTAAATGGAAACCATTCCTATGCCTGAGTAACTAACAATAAAGTGGTCACACAAGGAAATATGCTGCACAAGGAACTATGAGTATGAACCATTTAACACACCAAACCAAATATGCTTTAAATAACCTCCAACTTGATTTCTTCCTTTCTGTATTACAAAATTTCCATGATCATTCTGATGCCCCTCCCGACATAGGGGGAGAGTGACAGAAGGGATGTTGAAATCAAACGAGATAATGGTCTTAACTAGTTGCAGTTAAAATATTTCAACTTTGCAAATTTTTAAAAAACATCTGACTCATATTGTTAGGGTCTTGTGGCAAGCATACTTTAAAATGTCCCCCGGGGTCCCCATCTCTGGTATTTATACCCCTGTGTAGTCCCTTCCCCTGGAGTGCAGGCTGGCCTAGTGATGTGCTTCTAAACAAAAGAATAGGACAAAGGTAATGGGATTAAGTTATGAAGGTAGTACGCTGCCATCTTGCTAGAAGACTCTCTCCTTTGCTGGCTTTATAAAGCGAGTTGCCAGTTGGAGAGGTCATGAGACTGATGTCTGGCAAACAGCCGGTTAGAAACTGAAACAGGAGGCTGTGAGTCCAGTGACCTCTGAGGAACTGAAAATCTGCCCTCGACCACAAGAGTCTGGGTATCGATCTTTTTCAGCTTGAGCCTTTGGGTGAAATTCCAGCTACGGCCAACTCCTTGATTGAAGCCTTACGTGAAACCTTGAGTCAGAGGACCCAGCTAAGCCATGCCTTGATTCCTGAACCAAAAAAGCTGTGAGATAAAATGTGTGATGTTTTAAGCTGCTAAATTATAGATTCATTGTTACAAAGCCACAGAAAATGAACACAGGTTTCTGCCAGGGACTTGCAACTGGTACAAATGAAGGGCCTCAAAATGGAATTTATTTGCTTCATGGTAACTCTGCCTTTGAATACAGACCTAAACCAGAGTTGTGGTCATGGGAACAGCACAACACAATTTCACACAATCAAACTTTATACTTTGTCATTATTTGCAGCATTTTGTCTCTGGGAAAGCAGCATGGCTTTTGTGCTAGTGATCTTTCAAATGAGTAAAAGATCAATCATTGGCCAAAGGTAAGAGGTAAAAGGGGTTTTAAGGAGAGAAAGTGTTTCTTTAAACCACTTCACATCAATAAAAAATGGTAAACACAAATTAGGGGGAGCAGAGCAGGAACCCAATTAGGAAGCACACATTTAACAACTTCATAGGCATACTTTTCTTACCTTCTTCGGCGAAGTCTGGCAGCTTCGGTGTGGAAGCTGATAAAGAGAAAGGTGAGCGTTACCTAATGGTGGTGATTTTTGATGTGATTAAGGGGTTCTGGCTCAGTTGGATGGCAAGTGAAGTTATAACAATGCGATGTAATACAACAATAAGACAACATACAGGGCCTGGTAGTCACAGAAGGTGAGGAAAGAGTTTCAGTAGATATGATAAAGGAAGAAGAGAAGAGAAAGAATGACATGGGAAGAAAGGGCATTTTAACTTTGGGAGCTTGGAAGTGGAATACTTTGAAGGAAGGTGATGAGTTGGGTTTGGCCATATAAATGTGTGACTGAAATGGAGACAAAAGAAAATTCATTGAAATTATGACATCAAGGGTCTCAAAATTGTTATCACTAATTTTGAAGTTATTAAAGAAGGCCACAGGGGACAAGATGTTCAAAGATGACTGAGCTGCATATTTTCCATCAGTGTGATCCTGTCTATTTTTCACTTCTGAAAAGATACTTTTAGTGTGGCATACCTAAATCCAAATATATCCTATCATTCTATCAATAATGAGAAATTGTAACAAAGGAAATTATAACCTATATGGTGAATCATTTTCATTTTAAGAAATACAAATAATATTTTACCTAAGTTAACAGCACATACTTTTTTTTAGCAGATCTTTTGCATCACATCTAATTGATTTCAACCAAATGATTCATTAACAGACACTGTGGACAGTCTGTAAACAATTTTATATGAAATTGTTTATCAGTAGGCACATAGGGTCAGAATTCCTGACCTAATCTCATCTCTTGATCCTACAGAGACTAAGGTCAGCTGGGTTGTTCTGGCCAGTGAGCACACCCTTCTTGATGACGGAGGAAAGATTTCACCTAGAGTTAGGGAAAATAAGATTTTGGAGCTGAGTGTTGAAAGGAAAATGGAGATTAATAAGTCACAGTCGTGTGTCTGAATTGGTCTGTAATAATGTAGTTGTAATTTTAAAAGCCAACCATCATCTTTGTGAGACTGTTCAGTGTTTGAGGAAATGCCCACACAATGGGTCCTGCCTCTCCGCGGCTCTGATTCCCATTTGCCAGCAGACAAAACGCAGGCACTGGGCCGAAGCTGTGTCTATCAGAAGTAACCGAAAGGCATTGTCCTTGAGAAGAGGTTCCATTTTGGCTTGGGCCTGTGGCAACGGATGCATTGAACTTCAACCTTGGCAGTGGCAGGGGCAGCTGGCCAGAGGGTCCAAAGCAGAGTTCCTGGCACAGAAGTAGCATCGAGGGGGCAGCAGCTGCCAAGTTTCCTCCAGTGCTCAGCGGTGAGGAAGGCAGCAGTGGCAGCAAGGTTTTTCACCAGGCCAATTCTCTTGTGAGGTTTTGGCTTTTATTCCTGAGAATTAGCCTGAAGTCTGGTTCCCCAGCCTTCCCAGCAATTTTGAGATTTTTGAATAGGCTTTGAATAAACTACTTTTCTTTGCTTAATAAGTTGGAATTATCACTGTTGATTGCAGCTGTGAACCCTGGCGAACATTTCATTTTAGGGTGGGAATATTACAAGACCCTCAGATGGAATTTCTAAGCAAATGCTTATGTCTGAGGGTTTTCAGTGTTCATTTCCCACTTTGGGTGGGGAGGTGAGGAGGGTGGTTTTATGTAAATGACTGGAGATGGGTCAACAACCTCTCGATTCAGGCTACTAGTGCTCCAGGATAGATATTACATAAAGCCTACTAGAAGACCACGGTCATTTACGAGCACATTTATTCAACATATTGCTTACTGAAGGATTACTATGTGCCAGACCATTGCTATACTCTGGAAATAAAAGTGTAGAGAAAAGTGACTTGGAGAAGAAAAGAGTTCTATACATAGATAAAAAAATCACAATGTAATGCAGTAGGAGCTATTAAAGAAATTTGAATAAAGTTTTATGCATATATCTTCAAGTATATCAAGTGGCCACATTTAAAAAGTATATCTTTATGAAATACTAAAAATATAAAGGGAACTCATTCTATCCTATTTACCCAGAAACTTCAAGAAGGATTGGTAGAATGCTTCAAGAACTCACAACTTTATGAGTCTTGTAAAGAGTTAATAAATTGCTTAAGGAATAGCATCCAGCTGAATAATGGTTTAAAAAGTAAACAGGAAAACACTGGAGAGCGGTGAAGGAATATTCCATCCTGGCAGCTCACGTGCAAACTTAATCAGCAGTAGGGGTGAGGGAGTAGGGTGGAGCATAGCATTTGAAAATGGAATAAGGAGATATTATAACTTTTTTTATTTTTAAAATGCAATCATTTATTAATAGGACTTTAGTAATATAAAAAAATTAAGACTATACAAAAATTTTTAGAAATAAATCTTTTTTTTAAGATAGTGGCATATAAAGTACTACAAATTCTACAGTACATACAGTAGAGGATTAGTGATATTTTTATATGTGTGGTTTTAAAAATGCCATTTCCCTGCTGAGGGATAGAATTTGATCAGTAGTTGGAGACTCTTCTCTGCCCTTCCCTCATGATATCTCTTAGTCGGAGGCAAATACTCAACCAAATTTTGTGTTTATTCTTTTGTGGATTTCTTTTTTTTTCTTTTTTTATTTTAGATTATTCAGTACAGTTTCTATCCTTTATTCCCATTCCAGCCCACCCAGCCATCCCTCCCATTTCCAACCCCCCTAGTTTTGTCCATGTGTCCTCTATATTTGTTCCTGTAAACCCTTCCCTTCTCCCCTGAAATTCCCTCCTCTCTTCCCTCTGGGCCCTGACAACCTGTCCTCTATTTCAGTGTCTTTTGTTATATTTTACTTGTTTCTTTGTTTTGTTGTTTAGGTTCCTGTTAAAGGCAAGATCATATGGCATTTGTCTTTCATTGCCTGGCTTATTTCGCTTAGCATAATGCTTTCCAGCTCTATCCATGCTGTTGCAAAGGATATGAGCTCCTTCTTTCTTTCAGAGATATTATAACTTAAAGTCTAGAGTATTAATATACTTTGGTTCAGGGCTATGAAAGAAGGGTGCGTTTTTGGTGAGAGAAGAAAGCAATTTGGGCATTTGTGTGGTTTGAGGGGTTGGAAATACCTTTATTTTAGAGGCAAATTTGGCCGTAGTGAATTGTAGAGAAGGGGTGGAGCAGAGGAGGAAAGGGGCTGGCAAGAAGAAAGCAGGGTGCCAGGATTCCTTTTTCATTTCCTTTTTAACTACCGGGTCAGTTCACTGACTAGAAAAAGAGGCTGCACAGCTATGTATCTATGGGCAAGTTATGTAAATTCTCTGAGCCTGTCTGATCATCCGTGAAATATTGGTGGCCGCGCCAACTTCATGGCACCGTTTTGTACAATAAATGAAGTAGCATATGTAAAGTGTCTCGAACAGTCCCACACACACGGTGGGTATCGAAAAGATATTAATTCCTGAGGCCCTGGCCAGGTCACTCAGTTGCTTAGAGAGTTGTCTCGGTACACCAATTCGATCTCTGGTCAGGGAACATACAAGAACCAATGAATGAATGCATAAATAAGTGGAACAACAAATCAATGTTCCTCTCTCTAAAATCAATACATATATAGGAGGGGGGACCTAAAAATCCCCTGGATTTATTTATAAAAAAGTTGCATATTTATTCTTACACATTTAAACTTCAGTCACTTTCAAAGTACATTCCATCTGATGCAATACACTTATTGAGACCTTTTCCCACTGCTCAAAACAGTTTTTGAACTCATCAATTTTGATGCCTTTAGTGCTTCTGCTGGTTTTTGTTTCTCTTCTTCCACATTGGCAAACTGTTTTCCTTTGAGGACCTTTTTTTAATCTGAGAAAACAAAAAACAAATCGCTAGGGGCAAGATCAGATGAATAGGGAGGGTGGGGCATGGGGATCATGCCGTTTTTTGTCAAAAACTGCTGAACACTCACAAGATATGGGCAGGTGTGCTCATAAATCACCCACCATGAAATGGGCAAACATGTTGAACTTCAAAAGAAATACGTTGAAGCTGACGGCAGCCTCTCACAACAATGCCAGTTGGTAGACTGATACAGATCAGTTCCTAGAACACTCACTCAGCAAGAGAAACCTGTATACAAGGGCCCCAGCCTCCAGAAGATAATTCTGTTTTTTGGGAGGTTCCCCCTCATATTTGTGATCAAACTGCAGAAAAATAATACTAACTTAGTCTCATATATGTGCTAGAAATTGTCCTAAGTATATTTACTAGTTAGCTCTCCAAACATTTATAAATTGTGTAGTCTACTGTATAATAATAACGGATACTGTTATCTGTGCTTTGCAGATGAAGAACAACTCAGCTGGTAACTGGTTGGTCTGGGATTTGAACCTAGACAGTGGTACTCCAGGGCTTTTGTTCTTAATCACTATCCTGGGCTGAATCAAAGGGTCCAGTAAGCAGTGTCAAAAACCATGTTAAACAAAGCAGACGAAACAAGCAGGAATTTTGTCATGTGGTCTTCAACTTCCCTGCAATTGTTGCACAAGAATCACTTTCCTCCATACAAGAGCCATTCAAGCAGAAAACTATTAATTTGGTGTATTTTTGTTGGATCTATATATATATATATATATATATATATATAATTGCTATATCAAGCATATGTATAACTTTAGGAGATACTGCAAAATATTCAAGTGGTTGACCACATTTTCTCTTGCCTTAGCAATAAATTGAGAATCCCAGTTTTTCACAAGTCTCTCCAACACTTGGAATTATCAGTTTGTGTTTGTGTGTGTTTAGTTTTTAGCTATTCTGGTGGCTGTTTAGTAGTATTTTACTCTGATTTTAATGTGCTTTTCTCTAACAAATAATGACGTTCAGCACCTTTTCATGTTTTGTGGCATTTAGACATCTCCTTTTGTAAAGAACCTGTTTCTGCGCGTGTGCGTGCACGTGTGTGTGTGTGTGTGTGACTTGTTTGAAATGACTTTGTCTACCTTGAAGACATGAAGATCTCTTCTATGTAAATTCAGGCGATTTTTGTTCCGGCTTTCACATTCACCATACAGCCAGGACTGATTTCTGAGGGCAGTGTGAGGCCAGGTCACGGGCCTTTTATACCATATGCACACTGTTGTACAGTTAGCTCGGGGTCCTTACTTTTATACTTGTGTCTTAGCCTGTTTGGGATGCTCTAATAGAAAACTCTGGGTGGCTTATACACAACATAAATATATTTCTTACAGCTCTGAAGGCTGTGAAGTACAAGGTCAAGGTGCTGACAGATTCAGCCTCTGCTGAGAGCCTACTTCATAGTTCATAGGTAGCTCCTGTCTTGCTGCGTCCTCACAGCTGGAAATGGCAAAGGATCTCTCTGGGGTTTCTTTTATCACGGCATTAATTCCATTCATGAAGCCTCCACATTTATGACCTGCTCAATCCCCAAAGGCCCCACCTCTGAATACCATCACATTAAAGTTTCAGAAAATGAATTTGGGGCGACACAGTCTATAGCAACTTTGTATTGTGGCATTTATTATAAATTAATGTCTGTTTATGTGCTAGTGCTTTTCCCTTGATTTATTATATTTTCCTTATGCCAATACCACTCTCTTTTAATTACTGTCACTTTATATTAATTACTGATATTGGTTAGAATGAGTCCTCTAGCTTTATTCTTACTATTTTAGCTACTCCAAGCCTTTGAATTTCATATACAGTTTAGAACCAACTTATCCATTTCTGTAAACAACAAACCAACAAACAAAACACTAATGAGCTTTTTATTGGGATTATACTAAACCTACAAATCAATTTGGGATGAATTGAAACCTTTACACCATTGAACTTCCTAATAAATGAATAGAGCATATGCCTCCATTTATTCGACAATTAATTTCTGGACCTGGGGAATCCCAGAGCACCCAAAGGCAGAAGGTAGAGCCAAGTGTTTAGGACACCGGAGGCGGGAACGAGAAAGTCACAATCTGAGGGCTCATTCCGACTCTCAGGGGCCATTGAATTCTCTTTCCTCGCTCTCTTCTCTTTCAGTCACCTTTTGCTCACTCTTCCTGGATTTCAGTCTATGTCTTCGAGCTGCTCGTGTTGTCTGTAACCATTACGACTGCCCAGAGGACACAGATTTTTCAGCTCATGTGCCTATTCCCAACAAATGACAGATTTTGTCTTCTAGCTTTAGCTGAGAGAGAAAATTTAATGTATTATTAAAAGGTCAATGCATTGTTTGTCTTGGGTAGGGTGGGTATCAGGAAAAGACATGTGAGAAGGGAAAGGTCTCTGGAAAAAGAGAAATTTATGAACTGCTGTTGACAGTTTAGACTGTGTCTAGAAAAGAGAAAGAAACCCACCTTTGAAAGTTTATTTTTATTTTATTTTTAAAAGATTTTATTTATTTATTTTTAGAGAGAGGGAAAGGGAGGGAGAAAAATATCAATGTGTGGTTGCCTCTCACACTCCCAGTACTAGCAACCTGGCTGGCCACCTGGGCATGTGCCCTTACTGGGAATTGAACCAGCATTGGTCAGGTTGGTACTCAATCCACTGAGCTATACCAGCCAGGACTAAAAGTTTATTTTAAACTCAGCCTTTGACCTTTGTGATTCTCCTAAAGTTGCATGAGTTTGAGTTTTACTCTTCAGTACCTATTTTGCTTATTGATCCAATGTAGCTAATCCAAGTAGATATTAAAATAAGATAGATAGCATTGTAATTGCACATCAATGACAGCTCTAGCTGTTTTATAGTTTAGTTTTCAAATCCACAAAATGAGGGTAAAATTATTTGGGGTAAGATATGAAATAGTACATGAAAAGTCTTTAATATCCAGCATATAATAGCAGTCAAAACATTGTTTTATTATTGAATGTGGCATCTCAAATGGTTGGTTCTAGACCTTGGCCCTTCGTCTGATTCCTTGGAAGATCCTCTGCCCTTAACTTTCTCTCTGATCGTTTCTGTCAACATTAGTCATCTGCACTTGATTAACGTCCTAACTCTCCCCATTTCTCAGCTCCTTTGAGATAAAGCAAACGCTTTTGGTAGCCAACTGGAACCACTATTCTATCTCTTTACGAAACCACTGTTTAGATTCTCATGGATTTTAGTTTCTATTTTTTTTTTTTGCACATTTTGTTGCTGCACATTTAAAAGAGTGTAATAAAACCAGAAAGGGCAAAGAATGCACATGTTTGAGGTCAATGATGGCATAAGAAAAGTGGGCTGCTGGATGGCTTGGTCTGACTCAGAGTAGCCATTCTTAGGTTGCAGTGGTTCTAAGGGGGTTTTTAATTTCAGTCCTTCTGAACACGGGTATTTCTGGTCTGCTTTCCTCAAGTCTTTTCTTTCCCCCTTGGTTTAACCCAGCTTCTACCCTCAGTCAAACTATCAGGCTACACGCTCTTGTTCTTTATGGGCACAACAATCCTCTGTTTGCTTTGAGAAACCTTCAGACTTCAGGCCAAACAGACGTCTGCTTATTCTAGACACTGTGGAGTCTCTTTTTCCCTCTCTTTCCTCCCACCCCAATCTTTCCCTTTTAGTCTTTTGGATTCATTGATTCTTTTTTATATTATTATTATGCATATTTCTCTACTTTTTCTTAACCCCTGAATTTTAAGTATTCTCTTCAATGTGTAGCTCTCTACAGATTGGAACAAATTAATTCTTATACAATGTGTTTATTAACCTAAAGTTAAGGATCATAATATATTATTTAAAAAAGTGATCTTAGAGTAATCAAGTCCAACTGTCTTATTTTACAGACTTGAATACTGAGGTTCATTTGGTCTATTAGTTAGGATAGGCTGCTGTAACAAATAGATCATAAAACATCAATGGCTAAATACCATTCATGTATCTGTGAAATTGTTTGTTTACTAGGGTATTTTTCTTCTCCACACAATCATTTTAAGACCCAGACTGATGGTACCTATGCATTCTAAAAATATTAAGTTCAGGAACAGCCTAATGATTACTATCCCAGTGATCCAAAAGAAGAAAAGAACTAGGAGTGACCTAATAGAACATGATTTATATTTGGAAGTGGCCCATAATCACTTCTCATGTTGCATTGGAGAGAATGTAGTCAAAAAACATATTTAACTAACTGTAAGGTTGGTTGTAGAAGGAAAACATATTTTGGGAAACATTTAGTGGTTTCTGTCACAATGATCATAGGTCAATGGTTAATGGTGTCCCCTACAACACAAGAGCATATAAATAAATGTAGGGACTTAAAAATCCACATTTTAAGAAAAAAGAAAAATTATTCAACATGCATGGGAGATGTAAATGATGGAGGGTGGAGAGTGTGTATCACTTCCATGGGCTAGGTTTCTGAAAAAATATATAACAACATTCCCTCAACACCGTCTAGGCAGCAGGCACTTCCACGTACAATCTGTCCTTCATCCATCAGAGAAACTGAGCAGTTGCTATTTTCAACCCTCTGTTTACAGGGAAAGAAACTGAGGTGCAAGCAAACTTAAACTCTTTCCTGAGGTCATACATTTATCAGTAGTTAGAGCAAACTTTTGAATTCAGGGATGTTGATTATAAAGGCTATGCCCATTTCCCTAGACCACTTGATTAAATAAGAAATTAGAGTCTATAAACAAAGTTTTAAAACCACATTTTTCTTATTTTGTATAATTTATATCATTATATAATTGAAGTCTCTGAAAATGTCTTCATATATGTATTATATATATCATAATTTAAATACACCTTATAGAAAAATACCATAAGTAAAATTTACTGACAAGTATTTGAGATGGAGAGCTATCTCCCAAAATGTGATGATTTAGATAAAGTATACAATAATAAAACATGTGTATTTATATTTTGTGTATAATATAGATATTATTCATTCATTTAAAATAACCATTAGCCTTTATCTCAGCTGCTGCTAAGTTGCTTGGTCTTCCCAGAGACCGTAAGACTGTGCAGAGGGGAGGCCCTAATTTCCTCTGTCTAGAGGCACCATGGCCAGCAGCTAGCTACCTCACCATTTCCCTGCAGTGTGACCAGGCTCCCGTCTCACTTACATTTGTGCCCATTTGGGCTGACAATGAGGAGAACTTCACAGGGGATAAAACTGATGCCTGCAATAAACAGCCAGGGTAAATGCTGAAACTTTCTGGCCTGTGCAAGTCTACCAAGCTCTACTTTCTACCTCTTCATGGTACAGGTATGAATTATTCTCTATTTGTTTTCCAGATTCACCTGTCCTCTTTGCTATAACCTTCTCAGTTTTTATCTTAGCTTTCATTGTTGCATATGTGTCATGTAAAGAGCTCTGAGTCATTGGAAGAATAAAATGGAAAAGGAAGTAAGTGGGGAGAGGGACAGAGAGATGGAAGAAGGTCAACAAGAGGAGAGTAAGGGGAAAAGAAAGATGGAGGAATAGCAGTTATCTGCACTAGGAATTCATTCTGTGCTTTTTCTCCCATCTTCTATGAACTTCATTAATCTGTCATTAGCTCCTCTTTTCTAAATGTATAAATTTTATCCCAATGATTTATATACATTTACTGCTACAACTCATTCAAGGAAAAAGATACATTGCACTAGAATGTTTCTCTATATCTGTCCACCTGTCTATATCTATCTATCATCTATCTATCTAATCCATCACAGACCCAACGTACACCTTGGGTGTTCAATAGACATGGATATCTTTTAATTTTTATATAATTTTCTATGTATATCTGCTTGCATCCAGAAGGCCATTACTGATTTTAGGTTTTTTATCTATAGAAGGAAGAAACACTGACTATTATTATCAGCTGCATTTCTAACACTTTCTAAGAAAACACCCATTCTATGTTTCACTTAAGAGGTGATAAATTTGTGAAATCATGATCCAAACTGTCTTTAACAAGTTTCAACACAAACTATAAATAGCCAAGCAGTACCATCTGTTTCACATATTTTTGTGTCGGTGTATGTGAGGAGAAAATTTACTTGAAGTTGCCAACTTGAAGCTCTTCAGAATTGTCTGCTGTCCCTGAAGCCTGTGCTCACATATTTTTTGCTTCTGTCACAATCTCTGTAAACTTGCTAGTATTATCTGTGCATACATGAGATTCAATATAAGATTTATTTTCAAGAAAAAAAAAATGTATACTTACTAATTGGGTCTAAATATCCTCCTTGACCTGTATTTTCTGTTTTGTCTATATGTTGGTTGTATAGAAAAGAGAAATGAATTTTTCCTTGTGAATTATGTCATAATGGAGTGGTTAGAGCCCCAGATTTGAGCATAGAAACTTTCTTTCTTCTCTCCCTTCTGTTATTTGTCTCCTTCCAAACCCTACTACGTCTTCCTTCTTGACTTTGCGTGGAGTGGGATTTTAAAGTTTTTATTTATTTATTTTTACACAGAGGAGAAGGGAGGGAGAAAGAGAGGGAGAGAAATATCAATGTGTGGTTGCCTCTCATGTGCCCCCTACTGGGGACTTGGCCCACAACCCAGGCATGTGCCATGACTGGGAATAGAACTGGTGACCCTTTGGTTTGAAGGCTGGCACTCAATTTCACTGAGCTACACCAGCCAGGGATGGATTGGGATTTTAAAGCATCAGATAAAATGAGGTGAGATGGGGGAAGCATAAGGGACAGCTGTGTTTAAATGCAGTAGGATTGATCTGGAGGATGGGACTGTGCTGCAGTGGAGGGGAATGCAGGGGTTGTAGGGGAATCTGAATGCCTGTTTGGCACAACCTTTCATGTAAGAGACTGCGAGTTTGGCTCTCATACACTGAGGATTGCTTCTACCGTGCCATGGAACTTGGCACCTGACATTCACAGTAATGGCATTTTTCCGCACTATTCTGACTCCCATCTAGAGTCTAATCCTATTATCACATCTCGACCTGTCTTGTGTGGGCAGGAGACACCTCCTGTGCTAGGAGTAGAACTACAAATTACTGTGATTCAAAGAAGTGAGCTTTTTCTTTACTTTTAAATGTAAATTTCATTTGGTTTTGGAATTAATTAATACATTAAGATGGTTCAACATTCAAATGGAAGAGAAGACTATTATAGTAAAAATCTCCCTTCCATTCTTGTTACCCTGCCAACAAATTGCCTTCTCTAGATTTAACTAATATTAAACATTTTTGTGTGTGGTATTTTCAATGAAGCACCTTCTGGTTTCCTTCATTTTCTATTGTTCTTCTGTTTTCTATTTCATACATTTCTATTCCATACATTTCTATTCATACATTCATTAGTTACTTCTTTCTTAGGGTTTAATTTTTTTCTTTTCTGTTTTAGTTAGGTGGAAGTTCATATAATTGATTATGACATTTCTTCTTTACTACTATAAGCACTTAATGCATTTTTTTCTGTAAGCCCTTAAAAAGCATGTATATGCTGCTAATTAGAGCTATAGTTTTTAAAAAAAATTAATTAGGTGAAAGTGATTGAAAGTATTGTTTAAATTTTCTGTATCGACATTGATTTGTTTGTCATGTCAATTACTGAGACAGGTGGGTTGAATATCTAACTGTAATAATAGATTTGTTTATATTTCATATTTAAAATTTATCTTGTCTAAAAGTAATACATAGTTTGTCTCGCTTTATTATCCAATCTGATAATCTCTATATGTTAATGGCATTTTACTTTATTATATACTCTGTTTCTTCTCTTATTTTATTTATATTTAATATAATTCTTTATATATAGGGGCTTGTGTACTACTTAGTATTTGTTTCCTATTTGTATTATCTGTTATACCATGTCTCTCCTTTCTTGTCTTGATTTGAACTTTTACTAGTTTATTATTATCTCATCTATTGGCATTTTGGCTAAAACTCTTTTTAAAAAGTATGATTTTACTACAGATCACTTTAACTTACAGTTCACCTTGAATTAATACTGTACCACTTATATAATATAAAATTATTCCAACAGTATGCTTCTGATCATTCCCTCCTTCCTATTGTTATGCATTTTCTTTCTAAATATCTTAACCCTCTCCAAATATAGAGTATTATTCTTGCTATAAACAGTCAGTTGTTTAAAAAAATCAAGAAATAAGAAAAATTCTGCTATAGTTGCCTGTATATTTTCCACTTCCTGTGCCCCTAATTCCTTCATTTCCACATTTCCACCTGGTATTTTGTTCAGCCTAAAGTACTTCATTTAACTTCTCTTGTAATGTTGGTATGTTAATGATAAGTTCTCTCAGCTTTTGTTCATCTGTCTATATCTTTGCTTTGCCTCCATTTTCAAGGATATTTTCTTTGACTGTACCTTCTTTTTTAAAAAATTTGATTCATCTTCTACCCTGCATTATTTCTGATAAAAAGTCTGTGGTTATTCTTACTATTGTCTCACAAACATGATGTGTTTTTCTCTGCTGCTAAGATTTTCTGTTTATCTTTAGGGATCAGCAACTCGACTCTGCTATGCTTAGGTGTGGTCATCTTGGCTTGGGGACTGATGAGATTTTGGATTCCTGGTTGCATTTTTTAAAATTGAATTTGGAAAAGTGTTTGCCTTTATTTACTTAAATATTTTTTTCTGCTTTATCCTCTCCTTTCTTCCTCAGACTCCAATTAGACTTGTGTTTGATGTTGCTTTATATTTTTCCAGAGGTCACTTAGGCTCTGTTTATATTTTTAGCCTTTTTCTCTCTCTTTGTTTTAGTTTGTATAATTTCTCTAAATTTAACTTTAAGCTCATTAACCTTTATATATAAAATACATTATGGTTTACATTAACTCTTAATACTCCCAATAAAAGTCAGGACTAGAGACTTTTTTACTTGACTTTTATGATCTTTTTGAATTTAAGTTTTATTTTTTATAAGATTTTATTTATTTATTTTTAGACAAAGGGGAAGGGAAAGAGAAATATTGATATGTGGTTGCTTCTTGCACACCCCCCACTGGGGACCTGGCCTGCAACCCAGGCATGTGCCCTGCCTGGGAATTGAACCAGCCACTCTTTGGTTCTCAGGCTGGTACTCAATCCACTGAGCCACACCAGCCAAGGACACTTTTGTGATCTTTCATATATATCTCTTTTCTCACATGGTGAAAATCCTTATTAATTTTATACTTTGTCCCACAATACAAATATAAGACTAGCAGGTCCCACATACTAGTCACAAGGCTACCATGCCAATAGGATGTCCCTTAAACACAATTTAATATTCTTTTGCAGACTTTTAAAAAAAAATTTATGGTACATGCCACTAGAAATATACAGTTAAATTACTGAGTTTTTAAGTCACTTGGTGTAGTGATGCCACCGACAGGTTCAGTGTCATTTGTTTCACTTTGCTTTAAATATTTAGGGATTAAAACATGTTTGTTATATGAGTAAGTAAAATAATTATGTGGTTTCAAAGTCAAATCTACAGAATATCATATATGCTAAGAAAAGTACTCTTCTCTCTTTCATCTTATTTCCTTTATTTCTTTATCGATAATTACATAAATATGTATGTAATTGTCCCATTGTCTCAAGTATAAGAAAATGTAGAAATATTCTCATATCTCCCTTTAAGCCAAATAGTAGCATACTGTGCATCCTTTTTCTTTATTTTGCTATTTTAATTCAGTATATCCCAGAGATAACTGTACTATCTAGAAGACCCATTTTTTTATAAATTATAATGATTGTTTTTACGGATACATAATAATCTATTGTGATGCGATGAAACATAATGTATTCAACCAGTCCCATAATCAGACACTTCAGTTATTCCCATTCTTGAACTATTATAGTAAAATGCCAGTGAATTGTTTATGTATATCTATTTTCAACTTTTGCCAGTTTATCATTAGAATCATTTTCTTTAAGTGCACATGTACTTTTTAAAGGTATCATCAAATTTCCTTCCATATGCACAGGGTTTTGACACTTTGCAGTTCCGCCAGGTTTCAGTTAAGGACACTGTTTCCATGTAGCTTCACCAGCAGGATGGGTTTTCAAACTTTTGGGGTTTTGCCCATCTGATGGGTGCAAAGTCACATCTTGCTGTAGTTTTAATTTGCATTTCTCTCTTTAAAAATACATTTTTTATATTTAAAAATTACCACTTTCTTGCCCTGGCCAGTTGACTCAGTTGACTGGAGCATCATCCATACATCTAAAGTTTGTGGGTTCAATTCCCTGTCAGGGCAACTACCTAGATTGTGGGTTCAATCCCCAGTTGGGACATATGTGGGAGCCAACTGGTTGATATTTCTCTCTCACATCAATGGTTCTTTCTTTCTCTCTCTCTCTCTCCCCCTTCCTCTGTCTCTAAAATCAATAAACTTATTAAAAAAGTTACCACCTTCTCAAAGGTCATTCTTCTTTCAAATTTTTAGAAAATGGGGAAATCTCTATTTGTGAAGTCTGATTCTCATATATACAGAACATCATTTAAAAAGAAAATAAAAGGTTTCTTCTCCTGCCAATATCTTGGGGTTTTCATTTACACTGCAAAGAACAAATTGTAAACCACTTTGCATAGTGTCCCAGCCCCAAAAATGAGGGTTTGATTTACCATGTAATTTATTTCTGGTTCATATTTCTGTTCTGAACAAGCTTTTGGGTTTGAGGTTATAAACAAAACAATTTGACTGTTTACTTGTGGTTAAACAGATGGCATAAATATATGTCAGGGAAAAATCCTTTTTGAAAGATAAAAAAATAGGACAATAGTGTCCAACAGGATCAAGGTCTATTTATTCAATAAACATTTGATTCAATAATGCTGTAGAAACTCTTTGTTCCTGTCACAATGCAAGGTTATTTTTTTCTAGTCAAAGAACTTTAGTGCCTTGATAAGATAGCCAAAACAGTCTGGTAGGTATTTCTTTTTGTGGTCATCCTCATGAGTTTGACTTGGCATGGACATTCAGACCTCGTTTCCTGTTGCTTTTTTCCCTTCACTTGTTTATATTTCATTCCCAATTTTCCTTAAACTTCTTACTCAAAGATTTTTATATATTTCTCACCTTTTTAAACGATTGATTTTTACTCTTCCCTGCTCTCATTTCTTCCTTCTAGAGTTTGTGCTAGTGACTCTCTGCATCTTTTCTTCATTTCTTTGATTAAACAATATTGTACTTTGTCCACGTGTCCTTTATACATGTTCCTTGACAACCCTTACCCCTGTCCCTCCAATATCCCCTCCCACCTCCCTTCTGGTTACTGCCAGTTTGTTCTTAATTTCAATGTCTCTGATTATATTTTGCTTGCTTGTTTGTTTTGTTGATTAGGTTCCACTTACAGGTGAGATCATATGGTACGGACAAAGCCAAAAGGTGGGTAGGATCAAGGGTGGGAGGTGGGGATGACTGGGGATGGGGGTGTGTGGTGGGGGAAAATGGAGACAACTGTACTTGAACAATAATAAAAAAATAATCAAATAAAATTACCATCTAAAAATACATTGTAGTGCATCTATTAAATGACAACCCCTGAACTGGGCAGCAAAGTTATATATATATAGGGTAGAGTTCTTGCTCTGAAAGTGCTCACAAACTGACATTATTTGATTTCAGCCACAGCCTATAAATCTATAGGGCATTCTAATTTCTGCTGGTGACAGTCCTCTCTTCCCACCTCCACATGCCTTATTACTACTTACCATTCCACCTTATTTGCTACATTTTACAGGAGGCCTTACTGACTCCTCCTTTTTCCATTCCCAAAGCTGTTTGGTGCCCATCCTGGAGGCTCCCAAATCACACTGAACTTTCTCCATTTTATTACATTTTACCACATTGTATTGTAACTTTGTCCTTCTCTAGACTAGTTGCTCCATTAGGGCAAGAATGGCTCTTTATCATTAACTCTAAGTCTCCAGCCCCCAACACAGTATCCACAGCATGAGACACTCAAAAAATATTTTCTGAATAAATGGAGATGTATATACCTGTACCTATACATTCTGTGCATGTAAAAAAGAGGTCAGTAGAAGAATTAGAAAGAAAAAGTATACCTCCCAGTGAAAGTGGAGTAAACAAGGATGCCAGAGTAGAATAACCTACTTGAAGAATGTTCCGATGATTATTTTGCAGAAACTGCCAATTCTAATATCAAGTACCTTTGAAGTGTGTTTTTAAACAGTTACCAGTTTGTTTAACTTCCTTCAGTGGTATTGATTGTACACATGAAATACTAAAGGATAACTCATTCTGACATTTACAGACAAGCACAATGGTTAGATAAGCCTCATAAATGTCACTCAGTACTTTCCACGATTTCAACTGCAGTTGTGCCTCACCAATAACTTTAAAGCCAAAGTGAATTGTTAATCCGTCTGTTCAGATAGAGTCATAACTATAAAAAATAAAGCCTGTGGTAGAGGAAGGAAATTGTATTCGTGTAACACACTGCTGTTTTTAGATGTCCAAACATCACAGAAAGCAGGTTTTAATTTCTGAATGGGTCTATTAATTTTTCTACTTGCGATACTTTTTTTAGGTATTTTTTTTTTAGTTTTTTTTCAGTATTGGCAAGGCATTGAAAACAAAAGAGATATTTTAATGGCTATAGACTTTTCTACCTTTTGATTATACCAAAGAGCAACCAATTTAATTCTTATTTCTAATACTTTAAAAAATATCTTGGTTTAAAGGTACATATCAAGTCCTGAATGGTGTGGCTCAGTGGATTGAGTGCTGGCCTGTGAACCAAAGGGTTGCTGGTTTGATTCCCGGTCAGGGCACATTCCTGGGTTGCAGGCCAGGTCCCCAATAAGAGGCATGTGAGAGGCAACCACACATTGCTGTTTCTCTCCCCCCTTCCCCTCTCTCTAACAAGAAATAAATAAAATCATTTTTTAAAAAGCTACATGTTGATATCCTTGATTTATTAATTTTTTCCTCTTTCCCCCCTTTCTTTATCTTTTTAAAATCACTGTTTTCCCTGTCTGTGTCACACATTTCTATGCCAAATGAGTTTGACTAAAGCTATAAGATTAAGCTAATAAAAGAGTAGATAAGGTCTGAAGTGGGTGAAAATGACCAGTTATTGTGTAAATATAGTATCATTTTACACATAGGAACCCAGAGGAACCCAGAATATGAAGAAGCATTGTACCTAGAACTCCACTGACCATGTGTTAAAGTTTTATCTGTGCTCTTATCTATCAACATAAATCTGCATAGGTTTATTCACAATAATGAATATTTCTCTTTAATAGAAACTAACTAAAACCTTTCAAACAAAATTTAGAATAAGAATCTTAATTAAAGGAATTGCAAGATACAGAAATCAGGGAGAATGTATACTTACATATTCTAATTTTTAAAGAGTCTTTATAACATCAATGAATCAGAAAATAATTTTAAAAATATTGCTGAATATTAAAAAAACAAGGAGTACCTGATATTATGTTGATTTTTAAATATAATTAATACAAAACAAATGGTTCCTAAGTTTAAAATCAGAATTTCATTGTTTGGCTGTGATGATTAGTTTGCAATGGAAGAGTTACTTCTCATAACCATGATAGAAAAGGTTGGCAAATCATGAAAAAAATTTAACTAAATGGAATCAACAGCTTTAAAAGAATTCAGTAAGTTTTATATGATATACAAACATTAAATCTTATCTATTTCTCAGGCTGGGTGTAGACTCAAATTTGTTAATTCTAAGATGAATTAAGACTTAAGACCTGGAAGGAGTTCCAGGTGAACTCCTGAGCCCAACCCATATCCAAGCCTCCTTTCATTTTTGGTACCTAAAGCCACCCGACTCCTCAACCTAACAAAGTTTGCCATTGAATTGTCACATGCCATCTCTTCAAATGTATTGCTTTTACAGCCTATCGACAAGACAAAGCTGTCTTGTCTTATTGTGGCAAAGAAGAGAAAATGCCACTTGACAAAGCTTTGGCTGTGTCTTAGAAGGCAAAGTCAAAGCATGATGTTGAGAATTTGAAGTTTGGTTTCAGGTGGGCCTTTGGATGTAGAACTTTGATTAAGATGAATAAGGATCATGATGCAGCAATACATCCGTTTTTTTTTTATTTTTTTTAATTTTTTATTTTAGTTTATTCATTACAGTTTCTATCTTTTATTCCCATTCCAGCCCACCCACCCATTCCTCCCCTCCACCCTCCCCTTTCCAACCCCCCTAGTTTAGTCCATGTGTCCTCTATATTTGTTCCTGTAAACCTTTCCCTTCTCCCCTGAAATTCCCTCCCCTCTCCCCTCTGGTCCCTGACTACCTGTCCTCTATTTCAGTGTCCTTTGTTATATTTTACTTGTTTCTTGGTTTTGTTGTTTAGCTTCCTGTTAAAGGCGAGATCATATGGTATTTGTCTTTCATTGCCTGGCTTATTTCACTTAGCATAATGCTTTCCAGCTCCATCCATGCTGTTGCAAAGGGTATGAGCTCCTTCTTTCTTTCAGCTGCATAGAATTCCATT
>CM052549.1:61444158-61463426 GCA_028533065.1 Trachops cirrhosus
GGAGGGATGGGTGGGTGGGCTGGAATGGGAATAAAAGATAGAAACTGTACTGAATAATCTAAAATAAAATAAAAAAAAGAAAAAAAAAGATTCCATGTACAAGTGAAGCCATGTGATATTTGTCTTTCTCTGCCTGACTTAGTTCACTTAGCATAATACCTTCTAGATCCACCCATGTTGTTGCCAATAGATGTACCATGCAATTCAGCAATGCTTCTAATCTGAAAAGATACATGCACCCTATGTTTACTGCAGCATGATTTATGACAGCCAAGATCTGGAAGCAACCCAGGTATCCATCAGTATATGAGTGGACAAAGAAGATGTCTTATACATACACAATGGAATATTGTACAACAATAAAAAAGAATGAAACCTTGCATAACACCTATTTAAAAATTTTTCACTGCTTTGAACATCCTCTGTACAAACCAAAATTGAGACTATTAAGTAAATATAGAGATAAATGAACAATTGAATCAAAATAAAGATCTTTGATTGATAACCAATATAAGGCTTTAATTATTTGATTTATTTGATCAGAAAGTATCTCCTCCCTGGACAACTCTGTGCAAATGTAAGGAGGTGTTAGTGAATAAAAACCCATTTGTGTCCAAAGTATTTGGCTTTAAGGCATTGCAACCCATCCCCTGCCCCGCACCTCCCAAGGACCAACAATGAGAGATCATATGTCTAATAGCCACCTGCAAATGATAATGTAAAGTTTTTCATTGTCCTGAACATCACTCTGGGCTCGACTGTGTAGGTTTGTTGTTGTGATTTCCCTCCAGACTCCACTCCTCAGTCTATTCTTCCACCTGTACAAAAGGAGAGCCCACACCAGCCCTCTTAACATCTAGTCCTTCACATTCATGTTACCCATAACAATGATAAGTGAGCAGAGAAAAGATCTGTCCTATAGACTAATGTAAATTATGTACCAGTAAGCTCAACTATTGAATGACGGGTCAGAAGCTTAATTTCTGGAAATTAGAAACTATTTCCCATCATCAGCAAAATGAAGGATTCTACTCTATTTGAGGTCATAATTTTCCAGTCCATTTCATTGCTTCATCCAATGCCTTAGAGTCAGAAAAACTATTATAATTTAATGATTCTTAATTATGTAGGCTGAAAGTCAGACTCAGTGTTACCATCAGCTTGTTTATCTGTCTTTAGAGGAGGTACTTCATCCCTGTGGAGAGCAGGACCAATAAAATGGCATTGGTTCAGTCAAGATAGCATAAAATACCTTAGTCACGCTAGACAAATCTGGCCAGGAGACACACCCAAGCTGTCTGCACACCACGTGATCAGAACAGCCATGCCTGCAGAGCGCGGGACCACTCATAGACAAGCTCTTGGGGAAATTCCACACTTGCCATCCGGGTTGCCAAGCGGAACAGCCATGTAGCACCCATAGGCTCCTGGGAAAATTCCCCACTTGGCATCAGGGGTGCCAAGACACTTATCAAAAAGACCCAGAATGGTGGAGGACATTACTTTCAAGGTATGGCTGAGGCAGGTTCCAGACCACTGCTGAGACAGCCCAGCTCCACCCACCAGAGTGCTGCTCCATGCCACGCAGATCTCCCTGGGCATTGGCTGCTGGAGACTCTGCCTTACTGGACTGAGGACTTTGTCTGCCCTGCTGCCCACGTGGCTCTGGAGATCCTTCCTGCAGGACGCTGATGACTCCCTTGCCCACTGTGCTGTCTCCCAGACCTGCTGACGGAGACTCTGGAAATAGGGTTCATTATCCCCCATTGATTGCTGTGTGTGTGTGATATTTCTTTGATTGTTAGAGTGTGAGTAGGACATTAATGTATATTGAGTGAACCTGCACTCAATAAAACCTGAGTGAATAGCATAGTTACCTTGTGTGACTCTTGTCTATTCCTTCATGCCAGGCTGCTCAGCAGGCAACTAGCTGAGCAGTTGCCCAGCTGGCTTATAAGAAAGACTGTATATCACGAATCTATGCTTGTGACAACCTCTTACCAGCCACTGTTTCTAATTTTCTCATAGCCATTTATACATTCTGAAAAAGTAAGCTTTTAAGGGAGTAAATGGTTCATAACCAAAGAAGGAAAACCAGTTTTAAAAACGATGGCGTTGCTTAAATGGGTAAAAAAATGTAGTTTCCAATGGAATTCTGCGATATTTTTAACATTGAAAGGAAAGAATTTATACGAATAGATATATAAAAATATGTAAAGGCAATTTTTAAAAATGCCTTTTCTTTCACACATGGAATATTCTGTGATTTAAAGACATGCTGAAATTCAGGAATATTTCTGGACGCTTTTCTGGACGCTTGTGTATGGTACTCAACTATTTTAGATGCTCCTGGCGCCATCTAGTGGTACTCTGACCCATATGCTTTGTATATCCAGGAGACCTTCTTACCTGTAGAAACAGACTAGTGGGAAGGACCTGATACACTAGAAAAATCATTGCATAACCTTGATGTGTGCATTTAACGTCATTTGAATAGTGGAGATATAGATCCCACTGATCATTCTGATTGACCTTTATCTCTGAAATGTTTATCAACCTCTGGTAAAATTTTCTCTTCAAATACATTTTACACACATTTCCCACTGAAGTCACTGGAAGGATAGACTACATATTTGATGCTAAAAATGGAGCTGAAATACATGTCATAACATGGACATTAGGAAGACATTATTTTATTTAACTCTTTAGGACCAATGTGTCGCAATACTTTCTTATGGGAGAAAAAGACAGGATGTTTTCTTTTAGTAAACAGATCCTTGCTAGGTGTAAATGCTATTTCTATTAGAGCACAGGTACATTAAGAAGGATGAAGTCACCTTTGAAAAGATTGAAAAGCATGAGGATCAAAGAGGTGATGAATGTAAAAACTTTTAGTGTTTTGATTTCTAACACCACAAACACCTTTATTATTGCAAAGAGCTATTGAAATACAATATATAAACTTATCTGAGGTAAAGATCTATAGAAGTATAAAATGCCTTCAGTTCCTTTTTAGATAAGCTCTATCAGGCATGAGCCGGGGTTAGTGTAAAAGTGAACCTGACCTTTGGAACAGTAGGAGATGGTCTGAGATCAGAGATCATCCATTTCCCAGATGGATGTTCCTTCTCCAAGAATAGCTTAGTGAGCAAATGTTGTCACATGCATTTAGGTATTTAATTGGTAGTTTACTATTTTAGCACAAATGTAGCTATTTCTGGTCAGAATTTGATCAGATAGGGACAATATGCCAACAGTTATATTGTAAATTTAGATATTTACCCCCTCCCCCTGCCTTTTTAGAGATACCTAAGAGTGGAGTAACATATATCTTTGTGAATTGGGTAAAGCAATCCATTACAGACAGATTTATAATTCCAATTGCTTATCTCAGTCTAAACCCTTACAATACTCATTTATAACTAAACAAAAACACAAAATTTATAAAGGAAAAATCTAGAAGTTTGGAAATCAGAACAATTTTTATTAATTTAAGTCAAACTATATTAGGAACATATGAATTAAGCTTTCTTTTATAGTATATGTAATTTTTAATTTAAATAAACTAGGGCAAATATCTCTTTGAAAAAGTGCTGCCATTTTATAAATATTTCATTTAATAGTATGTCTAGACCTTACCTATATTAACAAGTTCAAAAACCTTAGGAAAATCTCTGTCACTTCAAATCTATTGTTTATAATTTCTTCACTGGGGAGGATGTTGTATTTCAAAATTAGAAGTGAGTTAACATAATAACAGTATTCCAGAATGAACTATTACTTGGCAAAAAAATTATTGCAGGTGAAAATGACATATAAGACTTTATCATTGAAACAGATTTGAAATGGGAGGGACTGAGTTCATTACGGAAAACACAAGAGGACAGGTGGGAAGAAAGGAAATTCAGAGATTCCAACATATGCTGCACCTGACTAGCAACCTTCTCCACGAGCAGCGATTATCTTCATACCGCTGATCACAGTGAGTGAGATGGGTGTGTGCCCTTTGATTGGGACCTTCATAATGTGTGTTTGGCTAAGTCATATTCATCTTTGCATTTATAACATCATAGCAGTGCCAGTATAAATATGATTTACATTGCGGGTTTAAAACATTGAAGATTAAGAAATATGAGTGGACTTTATTTAATAAGCACTTACACTCACTTTTCTGACAGAGCAATATTGTTATTCATCACAAAAAGCTCTTACCACAAATATCACTGTAGAATTCACAATCAGAACCAGCTATAATTTGCATTGCCCAGTGCAAAATGAAAATGCAGGTCCTTTTGCTCAAAAATTATTAAAAATTTCAAGATGGCAACAACAGAGCATTAGAGCAGAAGTCCTTCTGAGGGCAAGGCCCTGTGTGACTGGCCAGAGTGCATGCCCAGACAGCAACTTGTCCCAGCATGAATCCACCCACGCATGCTCAGTCCTTCAAGGTGGATATCATGTTGTTAGGCTTGAGCTCACAGTGCTTTCTCAGATCCTGCAGGGAAGGCCAGCAACAAGGTAAGGTAGGGTCTCCATAAGAATCCATGCAGTCAGGTTTTTGTTCTTTGTGATGCCAAATCAGCAGGGAGAAAGAAAACCTGGAAATGTCAGTCAGTTAGTGAAGGAAACTGAAAGAATCAAATTGTGTAAGGGTTGACAATCTGTGCAACAAGCTAGGAAGATTCAGTCCAATTTATAGGTAGGTAATGAAACTATTTTTTTCAGCAGTGGAGGAAAAAAAACAGTTAAATCTCAACAAAATAGTACTGAGTTTGCATATCCATCAGTTACCTGCAATTTACAAAGAGGTACAAAATGATTGAAAAACAATGAGCAGGGCCAGAATCTGATAAATCAGAAAGTTGTGCAGTTTTTCACTGAAATGAAATTTGTCTCTGCAGTCATACCCCACTACTCTGATCAAAGATAATCTGGAAAAAAAGAGATAGAGAGAGAAGAGAGAGAGAAGATTCTTGCTCAAAATAATGGTGATCTCACTCTTACTATATTTGGCCTTTCTATTTGCATAGGTACAATAGGATCATCATTTACTATAGGGACCTTCAACCTTTGTAAGTTGCTTTGCAAGAAGTTATCATTAGGAAATCTAGATTTGACTTTTAAATAGGTTTTAATTAGTAATATCAACTCTTTTCTTATTTTTTAAAAGACTTTATTTTAACAGAATGCTTCATATTTGAGAAGGTAGTACAGAGAGTCACCAGATACTATACTCCCAGTTTGTCCTATTATTCACATTCTACATTAGAATAGTAATTAATTAACCAATTACTTAAAGTTCATACTTTATTTTGCTGTGCTTGTCTAAAGTCAAGTGGTTATTATCTAACAATTTTCTGTTTTTCTAGAAAGTCCCTTGGTTGGTCTTTCCATTGAGAGAGCACCTTTTATTGGGGCTTTATTTATTTATTTACTTGGTTTCCATTCATTGGCATCTCCAGGTAACTAGCTTCATTAGCTTCAAGTCTGTAGATACTTGAGACAAAAAAAAAAAACAAACCCAAAAAACAAAAACACACAATGGAAAAACCTCAGGAAACTCATCACCATATGGTTGCTTGAATATTCTTGTTCTCTATCTTGTCTGTCTTATTCTCTGTGTTTCAGAGTTTTTGTTTGTTTGTTTTACATAAAATGTCCAGATGTTTAGTTGTATTTAGCAGAAGGAATAGGGAAGAGTATGTAGACTTCATCTTCCCAGAAGTGGAAGTTCCTTACTTGTGTCTTAAAAGTCCATTTTAAAAGCAATAATCATATTCAATCTCATATCTGGAAGGTACTTTGTTGCAAGTGAGACAGCCTGCTTTTTTTCCATGAAAGAGTCACTAAATATTTCTCTTTCCTTTTATGAAACATAAAGAGTCTTTTTGTTACATTTCATGTGTAAAATTAAAGATGAAAAAACAGAAAATTAATTTGTGGTGGAAGGAGTTGAGTTTTTACTTAAATTTACTTAAATTATAGTTTTAGGTTTAAATCAATGATATGCAACCACTGCATAGATCAATGAATTAGTTTCTGTTCCCATGAGAGAGTAAGAAATGCACTCTGTAAGACAGGGATACCCTAGGAATCACATTCTGATGAAATGAAACATGAAGCTTTTGCTTCCCTGAAGCACTGGAGTGACACACCACTCATAAGAAGCTGTCCACAACCTTTCCAAAAACAGTGCCCAACATCTGGTAGAACTCAGAAATTTGCCAGGGACAGTTACATGTGCCAAGTAATCTAGAATCAATTATCACCTTGTCAACTAAGTAAAAATGACTTGCATGCCCTAAATTCACTCACTCCTGTGGGTTTTCTGGAACAGTTAACCAAACCTCAATTTCATAAAATATAACCACCCCCTCAGGAAACTTAATAGTCATACTAGGTCATATGATCATTTTGACCATATTGAAAATAACAAGGTCTTTCATTATGCAATGACTTTCAGGTTTTGTTTTATCATTTGAACTAAAAAAATTTTAAGTGGTTTATACAAACTCTTGCAAATGTTGAACATGGGAGTAATTTTCCATCTGAATTCATCAGAATTCAAATATGCATCCATTAAGGTCAGAAATTAATTGATATAGGACAACATGTGGTGGTAAACATATTCTAAAATTAAGAATTTCTATGAAAAAACAAAGAATAAATAACAGAAACAGGTTAAAGACAAATACCATATGATCTCACTTATAAGTGGAACCTAATCAACAAAACAAACAAATGAGCAAAATAGAACCAGAAACTTGGAAATAAAGAACAAACTGACAGAGACCAGAGGGAGAAGGAAGGTGGATAATAGTGGAAAGAAGGGGAAGGGCAGAGACTTCTGGCCAAGTGGATGGTAGATACACTTTGCCTCCTCACACAACCAGAAGAAGGACAACAACAAATTTAAAAACAAAAAATGACCAGAACTGAGAGAAAATAGAACTGTATGGAAATCCAACAACCAAGGAGTTAAAGAAGAAACATTCCCCAGACCTGTAGGAGGGGCAGAGATGGGCAGCAGGGGTGTAGAGAACTCTCAGCAAGGAGGTGGCTGGAGGACCAGGTGATGTGGTGGCTGGCAGAGTGGGTGGTCCCACATTTGTGTGGGGATAAGCTGGGAGGAACAACTGGGGAATGAGACAGATAACACAATCCAGGGATCCAGTGTGGGGAAATAAAGCCTCAAAACCTCAGACTAAACAAACTTGTGGGGGTTAAGGTGACGGGAGAAACTCCCAGACTCACAGGAGAGTTCGTTGGAGACCCATAGGGTCCAGAATTTACACAAATCCACCCATCCTGGAATTAGCACCAAAAGGGCCCAATTTGCTTGTGTGTAGCAGAGGAAGGGACTGAAAGTCAATTGAGAGCTGAGCAAGTGGCATTGTTCCCTCTCAGACTCCTCCCCCACATACAGTGCCACAATGCAGCAAAATGAGTTGCCACTCCAGGGCAAATACCAAAGGCTCCGCCCCTTACTATGTAACATGTGTGCCAAGACAAAAAAAACAAAACAAAACATTGCCTGAATGAAAGAACAGATCAAGGCTCCAGAAAAAATACAACTGAACAATGAAGAAATAGCCAATCTATTAGATGCATAGTCAAAACACTGATAAATAGGATGATCACAGAAATTGTTGAATATGGCCACAAAATAGAGGAAAAAGTGAAGGCTATGAGAAGTGAAATGAAGGGAACCAACAGTGAAGGGAAGGAAACTGGGACTGAAATCAACAATTTGGAGCAGAAGGAAGAAATAAACATTCTACCAGAACAGAACGAAGAAACAAGAATTCAAAAAAAAATGAGGAGAGGCTTAGGAACCTCTGGGACAACTTTACACATTCCAACATTTGAATCATAGGGCTGCCAGAATGAGAAGAGGAAGAGCAAGAAATTGAAAACTTATTTGAAAACATAATGAAGGAGAACTTCCCTGATCTGGCAAATGAAATAAACTTCCAGGAAGTCAAGGAAACTCAGAGAATCCCCAAAAAGTTGAACCCAAGGAAGCACACCCCAAGGCACATCATAATTACATTACTCAAGATTAAAGATAAGGACAGAACCTTAAAAGCAGCAAGAGAAAAGGAGACAGTTACCTACAAAGGAGTTCCCATAAGACTATCAACTGATTTCTCAAAAGAAACCTTGCAGGCAAGAAGGGGCTGAAAGAAGTATTCAAAGTCATGGAAGACAAAGAACTACAACCAAGGTTACTTGACGCAGCAAAGTTATCATTTAGAATGCAAGGGCAGATAAAGTGCTTCCCAGATAAGGTCTAGTTAAAGGAGTTCATTATCACCAAGCCCTTATTATATGAAATGTTAAAGAGACTCATTTAAGAAAAAGATAAAAAATATGAACAGTAAAATGACAACAAACTCACAAGTATCAATAACTGAACCTAAAAACAAAAACAAAAATAAAAACAAGCTAAGCAAACAACTAGAACAGGAACAGATTCACAGAAATGGAGATCACCTGGAGGGTTATCAGCAGAGAGAGGGATGGGGAGAATGGGGTTAAAGGTACAGGATATAAGAAGCATAAATGGTAGATACAATATAGACAGGGAGAGGTTAAGAATATTATGGGAAATAGAGAAGCTAAAGAACTTATATATATGACCCATGGACATGAACTAAGGTGGGGGAATGATGGTGGGAGTGGGGTACAGGACAGAGGGGAATAAAAAGGAGAAAAATATGGGACAACTGTAATAGCATAATCAATAACACATTAAAAGAAAAGAAGGGGAAGGGGCAAGACAAGGAGCATGAACAGAGGCCTCCTGGGCATGGACAATGGGGAGGATTTACTGTGGGAGTTGCAGGGGAGAGTATAGGGGAGAACAATGGGGAAAATGGCAGGACAACTGTACCTGAACAACAATAAAAAAATTTTTTAAATTTAAAAAATAACAGATGATCAGAATATTGTCACTATTAGTGTAAGACAATATTTATTGGCAGCCAGTTGTTTTTAAAGTATGGAACAGGCCACTAAGTTTACCACAATAAAAGCAAAAGGAAAAAAAAGAAGAGACATAAGATTATTATCTAAAAGAATCACTGGTTCTCTAAGTGGCCCCTGAATGAGCAGCATCAAGCATCACTCAGGAATGATTGAGAAATGCAAGTTCTCTTCTTCCCAGCTCCCCACCTGCTCAGAGCTACTGATTTAGAAACTCTGGGGGGTACAAACCAGCGATTTGTGTTTTAACAAGCCCTCTAGGTAATTTTACAAATATCCGTATATGCTCACGCATATTAATATTTCATGTCAAGTGAGAAAGAATTTAAAATATTTTTCCAATGTACTCATAAAATTTGTTGCTCTGCATTATTTAGGTTATCAAATAATCTAAGTCTATTTGTTACTTTTCTAATAAATTTATCTTTTCCTTAATGAATTATTGCTTTTGGTATAAATTTATATTTATGTTAAAATTTAATTTTCAATGACATACTAATTACTATTGGTTACATTACTCATCTTTATGTCCTTTGCTTTATGTTTTCCTTTTTTAAATTTAATTTTTTTAAACTAAATTTATTGGTGTGATATTGGTTAATAAGATTATGTAGGTTTCAAGTGTACATTTCTATGATACATGATACATGATAAATGATACATCTGTATATTGCATTGTATGCCCACCACCCAAAGTCAAATCATCTTCCATCACCATACTTTTGGCCCCCAAGCTTTATGTTTTATTAATTATAACTTTTCTCATTTATTTAATAAATAAATTTAAAGATATGGAAAAGAATAGAGAGATATATTTCCCCTAATATATGTTTCCCCTTCTATATGAGAAAAATTGGGATCTGTCATTTCTAACTTGTTTTATTGAAACATTCAAAATGTATATGCAAATTTCAGTTAAAATGTTATACTTCCAACTCAGTCTCTGCTTAGTTAAACCTAAAAAATTCCACAGCCACCTCAACATTTTCAGCATGATGGGAGTGTGGTGGAGAGGCAATCAGAGTAAAAACAGATGGTTCTATTTCACTTGACTTTGAGGTATTTTACTTTTGCAAATTTACATAAAACCATGAGATAATATTACTAATCCCAGCTCCCTTCAGGTCTATTATAATTTTTATGAGAAGCTTTCATGGGAAGAAATGAATCAGCTGAGGATGTTCCCGAGTTAAGAAAGGCAGCTCCCAGGTGTCACACTCCAGCCAAACTTATCCGGAGGAGCTGTTCAGTAATGTTTTCTCTGGCAGCAGGAAACTCGCTGAACAATCTATATTTTTAAAGCATTACATGACACTCAACTGAACAGTCTAATTAAATTTGCGTATATTCTGTTGATCCAGAAAATTTAACTTGTGAGTGGTTGAATGATAGCAAACAAACATACAATTTTAATCCAGGAAAATATCAAGATGAAAAATATGAAGTAAAGATTGTCATTTCACTGATTGCTTACAGAATCAACTCTTCAAATTCAGTGGGACCAGGAAATTTTGAACAGACTTCAGATCCCTGAGTGGTGTTCAAAGCTAAGAAAGTGGAGAACTAGAAGGCACAGAGGTGTATTCAGTACCTTTCTAGGGAGAGTCACGGGTCCCAAGTGTGGCTGAGCAAAGAACCATAGTTTCCAGGGTCAGACATCTACTTCACCTGGGAATGAAGGGGTCTTGTTGGGGTTCTATTACCTCTGATCAGAAAACAAAAGGGTTCAAGAACATATAATGGGGTAAAGACAGTCTATTCAATAAATGATGTTGGGAAAATTGGATGGGTACATTCACAAAAATTTAACTGGACCAATTTCTTATACCATACACAAACATAAACTCAAAATGGATTAAAGACTTAAATTTAAGGCTGAAAACTATAAAATGCCTAGAAGAAAAAATAAGCAGTAAAATCTCTGATACTTCTGTTAGCAATATGTTTTCAGATATATCTCTTTGGGCAAAAGAAACAAAAGTAAACAAATAGAACTACATCAAACTACCAAGTTTTTGTGTAGCAAAGGAAATCACCAACAAAATGAAAAGACAGCCTACAAAATAGAAGATATTTGCCAATGATACAACCAATAAGTGGTTAATTTAATATCCAAAATTTACAAAGAACATATACAACTCAACACTAAAAAATAAAACAATCTAATTAAAAAATGGGTCGAGAACCTGAATAGACACTTCTCCAAAGAGGACATACAAATGGCCAATAGACATATGAAAAGATCTTCAATGTCACTAGCCATCAGAGAGATGCAAATTAAAATTACAATGACATATCACCTCATACCTGTCAGAATGGCTATCATCAATAAATCAACAATCAACAAGTGTTGGCAAGGATGTGGAGAAAAGAGAACCCTTGTGCACTATTGGTGGGGATGCAGATTGGTGCAGCCACTGTGGAAAACAGTATGGAGGTTCCTCAAAGCATTGAAAGTGGAGCTGCTTTATGACCCAGCAATTCCACTTCTGGGAATATATCCAAAGAAACCCCAAAGACTAGTTCAACAGAATATATGCACCCCTATGTTCATTGTAGTGTGATTATAATAGCTAAGATATGGAAGCAACCCAAGTGCCCATCACATCAGCAGACAAGTGGCTAAAGAATGGTGATATATATATCACCATATATATATATGACTCAGCCATAAAAATGAACGAAATATAACCATTTCCAATAACAAGTATGGAATTAGAGGGTATTGTGCTAAGTGAAATAAGTCAGTAAGAGAAAGACAGTATCATATGATTTCACTCATATGTGGAATCTGAAGAAAAAAATAAATGAACAAACAAAACAGAAACAGACTCATAGATACAGAGAGCAGACATCATGGTGGTTGCCAGTGGGGAGGGCAGTTGAGGGGTTGGGTGAAAAGATGAAGGGATTAAAAATCACAAACTGGTAGTTACAAAATAATCACAAGGATGTAAAATGCAACATAAGAAATACAGTCAATAATATTGTAATGACTATGTGTGGTGCCAGGTGGGTATTGGAAATATCAAGGTGGGTCACTTTACAAGGTATGTGATTGTCTAACCACTATGCTCTACATCTGAAACTAATATGAAATATTATTTAATGTAAGCTTAAATTAAAAATAGAATTAAAAATAGAAAACTAAAACGTATTTGGAGAGAGTTGGAGGAGCCTCTGTTGTGCTTTACCTGGAAGGAAGGCAAGAAGAAAGAAGATGCCAATACCTCCTTTAGGAAGGCTACACTGAGCTTCCCACAGGATTTGCACCTTCAGAAAAGGAAACCTCTGGAAGAAAGGTAGATTATTTGATCATATGGTCTTCAGTAAGAGAAGATATATGGCATCCTTTTGGAGTGGAGGACGAATTGAGGCAATTGCTGCTAATCTGTAGCATCATAGGGCAACATGGGAAACCGCAAATTAGATGTACATGAAGTAGTTGGGAGAAATAGAATCTCAGTAGTCATTCTGTGAAGTGCATAAAGTGGTCTGAATGCTCTTGTTACAGTGGTTTAGTCACTTCTTATATAGGATATAATATTTATAATGTAATGTATTATATATGCAATAATGAATATAATATAATATGAGTTGGTCTTTTTCATTTTGCAATAAACCATCTTGGCAGCAATGAGCTCAGAAAAAAACAAAACTTGAAGATGTTTAACATCCAACCATGAAAAATATATCTCTGAAAAATAAGTGATATCTCTGAAAAATAAGAATATGCTTGAGATGTATTAGCACTTACTTAAGAAGGAGATAGCTATTTTTGGAAGTGTATGGATAACTTTTCATTAAAATCAAATGAGTCCTGGAATTAATTTCATTTATTTCTAACTTTTATTTTTTAAAACATGTACAAAAAGTCAAGCAATAACAGTCAATGTGTTGGCCCCAAAAGAACTTTACAAACATTTCAATAAAGCCTGTTTTATATCAGAGACATCACATACTTCAAATAGAAAATCAGGTAAATTAATTCCAGTGACTCGATTTCTTTATTAAACTTATGGAATCAGTGAAATACTTTTGGGATTTTATTTAGTTGAAAAGGAAATATGCCACTATTTTGGTTGACACTATAGATTAAAGCAAAAGTCAAGTATTGAAGAACAAATGATATATTTGATATGATAATGTGGATAGAATATTTGTGGAGGACAGGGTCATAGTAAAAACAATGCTACCATTAAATTAAGAAATTTATGGAACAGAAATAATTGAGATTAACTGCCATACACACTCAATTCAGTTGTGCCTAAATAATCATCTATATCATATTAATCAATACCTATAGTTGCTGAAATTTACTCATATTTTTATTATATACACAATTGAGTAACTGAAGTATAAACTTTTTTGACAAGGTTAATGTTGAATAAAAGACTATATATTACCATAGCAGTACATGCTTTCTTCTTTGTGACTTAACATCAACTAAATACTTGAAATGTTGACCTTTGATGATTGATCTTATAAATCTCCTTTAGTATTCTACAATGGTATTGAAATAAAAAATAAATCATTTAATTTTTTTCACTTTGTTCCAAATAAATTTGAAGAGTTTAATTGAATTAATCAGTGGGGTGCTGTAAATTTCATGCCCTTGACCTCCACAAATTATTAGCTTTGTCTTTTCAACTAATGAAGCCTGCCAGCCTCTGGTTTGTATTCTCCTTCCCTGGAACCTTTTGTGGGTCGTAATTTGGGACAGTTATAGTTGGGGCATAAGATCTTTTTATTCACAGTGTCTAGTAGAGGCATATTTAGCAGAGGGAGCAACATTAAAATATCTGGAACTGCAGAGGGAATTCTAGGAACTCCAGATTTTATATATGTGTGTGTGTGTGTGTGTGTGTGTGTTTCATGAATGGATGTGTGTGGAAGCATTGAATGAGGAACTTGAAAGAAAGAACTAGAAGGGAAAGGTGGACATCAAAGGCCTCAAAACTGATTATTCAGGCAAAGGGCAGTTACTGAGAGTATTCAAAAAGAGGTAACATACCCCACTTTGAATTTGCAGAAAAATTTTCTTGCTAAAATCCTTAGTAGCTCTATGGAGGATAGATTGACTATAATGGGGGTTGGGTGAGGAAAAGGAAGAAATCAAGGCTATCTCCAAGGTTCCTGCTTGGGAATCTTGGAGGTTCAGTGGGTGGATGATGTGATGCTGATTTTTAGATGGGGAATATAGAAAAGGGATCAGTATGGGGAAAAAATGAGTTTGAAATGTTATGTATGTATTGTAGCTGTCTGTGGAAGAGAACGTGGAAATGTCCAGGAGGCATTTGGATATATGGCTCTGAATCTCAGCAAAGTCTATCGTGGAGATAGAGATGTAGGCCTCCACCCTTCTGTAGACCACCCATAGCAGTTCCTGGGGATGGGCCCAAATATTTCACATTGAATCAATCTTATATTGGTTAACTTGAGAAGGAGATATTAAAAAATATATAACTAAGGGAGAAGAGGTCATATTCAGCAATATTTTTCACAAAGAGAGGGGAAGACTAATGATTTAAGAGGCTATACAATTACTAATCAAATTCTAACATATGGAGGTTAAGGTATTCTATCATAATTTAGTATTTCATTTTGTGTGTGTCTATGTTCTTTTATATCTGCTAGAGAGGCATGTTAAAGTGATTAATAAGTCTTTTTTGGAATATTTTGCTTAAGACAATGTGAAAAATAATTTCTTTAATTCTACAAGAAGTATTCAACTCTCCAATAGAAACAGTCTACAGAGTTGAAAGATATGCTTGGTGTCAAGAGATTTGGCTCTGCTACTTCTGGTTTTAGCCAAATTACTTGACTTCTTCAGCATTTGGTTTGACAAATTTATTAAGTAGCTACTATGTACATGGCACTCTGCCAACAGTATAGGTAGTCCTGAGATACATGCAATGCTACCTCTTCTCTTAAGGAGTATATGCTCCTGAGATATAAATAATTTCAGCACAATCATAATAAAGCATAGTAGGATAAATTTTTTAAAAGGGTGTAAGGAAGATATGGAGTGTTATGCAAATTCAAAGAAGAGAAAAATACTATTTCACAGGGAGATCAGGAGGAAAGGATGGAAAGGGGACAGAACATTTATTGAGGACCTACCATGTGCTGTTTCTTTCCAAATGACATACTAGAATTTTGGAACATTCAGCCTAAAAATAGTACTGTCTGATATAAATGTAATTTTAATTAATTATTAAAATTTTATTTAGTTAAATAAGGCCATATGGTGTGAGACCCAAAATTAAAGTCCAATATATGTGTTGTTTCAACATCTGGTGGGATCAGGAGGACTTCGACTGGCCTACCTGCAAGTTCCCTTCTCTACTTTGCTCCTGTAGATATTGTTCCCTAATCAAACAGCCCTGGTTATCAAGATGACCAGTTGCCCTTCCTGCTTGTCTCTAAGTAGGAATTTTAGTTCTCTGCCAACCTGCGGGACTATTCAAACAAGCCAAACATAGCTTACCACCACAAGCAAGGGGTCCCTTGTTGACATGGTATGACAAAGCCAGCCTCCTACAGCCCTTGCTTGTTCACTCTCTACCTGAATGCAGCCCTGGCCCTGCATGTAGTGTGATGTTCTGCCTGCGGTGCCCCATCCCCATGCTGTGAGTATATCGATGAACAAACTGCTGTTGATCTCATCTGCCTGGTGCTGGGTGTCATGTATTTGGCCATCCCATAAACCTAGGGTGGGAGTGCTTCTTCACCAACAAAGTAATTAAAAATAATAGATAATCTATCATAAACCTGATGATTTAGCAATTGCCTAAAAATTCTTTAGTATTTCTTGAACTAAAAAACAAAAACAAACAAAATACAAAAAATGAACTCCTTACATATGTAAAAAGTTCATAATCCTACTCTGTACCTACCTATCTAACATTATTTTCCACAACTGGAGTCTACTCCCCATTCAGTCTAAATGATTTACATTTCTTTTTAACTCTATGTTGTAATAAATATTCATGTTTTTACTCTTTGTTTTTCCCTCTGCCTGATAAAAATAAAACAAAAAACAAAACAAAACAAAACAAAACAACTCAACATCTCCTCCACAATGAGACTTTCCTGTATACCTCACTGAGAAGTTTACGCCTTCCTTACACTCTCATTGTACTGTTTGTATGCTATTAAAGCCCTATAATGAAATTATTTGTTCATACACTTTTCTATTTTATCAGTCTGTGTTTAGCTTCAGGACAAGATTTTCTTATTAATGCATATGCTATCTAAAATTTACCATAGTAGCTATCACCAGATAGATAATATCAGTGTTTAAAAATTCTAACTCAATAAGCACTATTGAATGAATGAATGGATTTTATAGCCAAAAAACTCACTGTACAAAGAAATAACTTAATTTCTGCTTCTCTTTCTCCCAATAACACATCTAATGCTCTGAGTAATGGGAGGTTGAAATGTCATCCAGGTAGGAAAACTTCAGATCTTCCACCATCCCATGGCATCTGCTGGTCATTACTGAGTTGTAACAGGTCCTGTGGTCTTTGGGCATTGGGCTTTAAACCTGATACGCTGAGACCAGTGCAGTCCCAAATATAGCCTTACCTACACATCTCTGTACTTTTTTCACCCCTGTTTAGACTCCTTTGAGTCAATGATCTGTTTTCTACATTTTTAGTGTTTTTTCAGGAGCCAAGAAATTTTTGACTGTTTTCCTCCTCAGCTGCAGTTTATGCAGACCCTGAGCCTTTCCTTGGGCACCACACTCATCATCACTAGAGACTGCTATTCTGACACCATGTTTTCATGCACCCTGGGTTATATCCCAGGAAACAAAGCACACTTCCTCTCTGATTTGCCAAACTTATCTGGAGTTGAATTGTCCAAAAGTGTCTGGAGTCTGATTCTCTCTATCATTCTGGTCATTCATTTTAAAGTCCCGATCGATTCCATTGTTGTAGGTAAGCATTTCCAAGAGGGAAGATGACATTGTTCCCACCCAAATGTGGAAGGATTGCTTCTTCTGAACTTCTATGTTATTATATGGCCATCTAGTTGACATTTATCACATACTGATATGAACTATTGACACATATATTTTTTTCAGCTACATTATATATTATACAGAGTTTGGCAAAAGTAGGTTTACGGTTCTGACTACACAAAACCCAGGGTTAATGAAGCTATTTAATAATCATGACCTACATGTCTTTTTCCATATGAACAACTGTATATTTGTTTTAGCTTTTCGACTGTAACTTAAGCTTCCCTTCATCATTTTGGAAAGGTTCTTTTAAATAAATGAAAGCTCTACAACAAATGCTATTATATCTGAAAAAATTGTAGATACGCTAATTATGGCAATTTTGTGTGTTCCTTCATTAATCTGCCATTGTAAATTTAATGTGGTAGCTATTTAATGAATGGCTTCCTGATAATAAAAGATAGCAAAGTTTACACTAAATCATATTTTATTTTATGTCAAATTCCTCTATAGCAATGAAAATTTCCAAATACCAAAAACTATTCTTCAGCTTTAGCTATGGCACACTTATTTCAAATAATATTTAATATAATAGCATTCCAGTATGACAATAGAATTGAGACAATTCCTCAGAGTTCATACCTAATTAAGTATTACGGTGGCTATAAGTCTTTTCAGTTTTTTTTCTTTTTTAAATTTAAACACAGTGGGGAAATGGATTAGATATTGCATGTCAGTTAGTTCAGCTACATTGTAAAACAAGTGGAATATCACATTATACATGCCGTCCACCCATGGGCTTACTCAACTGTAGAAAAATGGTTTTCTAGATCTCTACAAGATCTAGATTTAAAAGATTAAATCCAACAAATTTAATATTTGATAATCAATAAAAAGTGACAAGTCTAAAGAAAGGCCTTAATGCCTGCAGACGCAGATATGCCTCCAGAAATGAAAAGTTTTATTTCATGTTGTTCAGAGTGTGCCAAGTAGGACTATTGTTTCCATTAATGTGAACATTTTATTATCAGGTCTCCACAGGAATACTCTGGTTGAGAAAGCACTTTCATTCTAAGTTTTTTGCCCCTTTGGGCTCTAAAATTTTTATTGTTACTTTCAATCTAGAATTAACTTTTTCCCTCTTTTGAAACATTTGTTAAAATTTCAGTGTGGCCAATTTTCAGTTACTGGGGAGCATAAAAATGAATTTTTGCCAGATAGGCAATTTTTCAGGTGTTAGGGATAGTTAACAATTGATTTTGGAAAGTCATTCTTCAGATGTAATTATTCATGAGAAAGAATTTCATAAGAAGACCAATGAAATAAGTGGGTGGTAGATTGAGAGTTGGAAGATGCACAAAATCTGGAACCTGAAAAATTAGCTTTGTTAAAATAATTTAATCAGCTATCTTTTGTTTATAGGAAATGATTAGCAATAGGTGGTTCTGTGGCTGCACAGACATTCCACTTCTAATTTGTGCTTTTTTTATATCTTCAATATCTTGGACACTTGGGCTCCAACTCCCTCCTTTGCATGAATGCTTGTATCGGAAAGGACAGTGAAACAGAGTAGAGAGGAGGTAAAAATGTTCCTCGATGCTCAGCACCCCCTTCTCTATTCCCTTTCTGTGTCTCTCAGAAGAGCCCAAGTACATGGCATTTTTCATGGAGTTTTGTCATTGTCCCATGTCAAAGATGTATCTGTTAACTGCTTTGCCTTTTCTTTACTACTTCTTTTCTTGCCCTGAGATTTCAACAACTAAGATTATCCAAAGGAAAATTTATTTTTTAAACCACTTTATTGAGGTATGATTGACATGCCATATATATACAATATATACAACTTGTTAGTTTGGAGATAAGTGCACATCTTTGAAACTGTAACAGGGTGCATGCAAAAGGGGGGCCCCAAATAAGGATTTGGAATGGGGCCCAGAACTCAAGCCAGGAAATATTAGAAAGATATATAGAATGTCCTCACCCCCTCTTCCCCCCACAGGTGTGAGTTGGGGGAAGGGACACATGGAGCAGGCACATGCAGGGCTGTTTTGTACAGCAACAGCTTTGCAGCTGACCTCTGGCATGGCCATTTAACACATCTATAACCTTTAACTGGCTTCATAGATATGTTAAATAGCTGTGGCCATGCCTTGAGTCAGGGGGATGGAAGTGACTTCCACTCAAGATGTAACTGGGGGGCAGCTCCCCCTGGTTACAGCACCTTCATGAGAACTTGGAGATGATGATTGGCTCCATGCTGTCGAGCCACACCTGCCCAGACTCACTATGGCAGCCCAGCAAAGCTGGA
>CM052549.1:61463926-61487804 GCA_028533065.1 Trachops cirrhosus
AAAAAAGTTAGACTTAGTACTTTAGTCCTAGTTGGCCCATAGAAAATATGATATTATTGAGGCCTTGTGTTTTGCCTTAATAATTTGAGAAATTTTCTATCTTATTTACTTTACAATATTTTAACTTCATAATACTTTGTTTTGCTTTAGCATAAAAATAAGGCTGTAATTATTTACTATAGAGTAAACCCACCATGTTTATTTTATACCTTAAAGAACTTTCTGGTACACTGCCACCTACCTACAATTTGAACCTATAGTACAGATACATGTTTATAATTGAGTAAAATGAAATAAAACTACAAGCGACACCTATTCACTTCCAATTGCACAAGTACCTGTATCTTTCGGACTATAAGACGCACTCCCCCCAAATTTGGGAGGAAAAGGGGGGTGCATCTTATAGTCTGAATGTAGCTTACCTGGCTTGCTGTGGCAGGAGCAGCAGTGAAGCAGGGTCACAGGTTATGAAATATTTTACCACATTTTTTGCTTCAAAATTTTTTTTTCGTATTTTCCTCCTCTAAAACCTAGGTGCGTCTTATGGTCCAGTGTGTGTTATAGTCCTAAAAATATGGTAATACAGAAATATATACTGACTGTGAAGATATATACAACTTAGTTCTCTTTACTTTCCTTCCCCAGAGAAAACCACTATAAACAATATGGTATTACTTCACATGCTTTTAGTTTAATTATACATGTATCATTTACTTTCTCATTTGAGTAACTGATTGAACACTATCTACTTTCTAATACAAAACTTTTTTACTTTTTAAAGTTTTCTGAAAGAATAATCCACTATAACATAGTGTCTTTCTAAAATCTAGACTACCTAACTTTGTTTTACAGTCACATATGACTGAAAATTTACATTCAGCAGTAATAGGAAAATGAATTTAAGTAGTAGGTAAATATTAACCCTGGCAGAACATGTGCGATAATTTCTATGTATGCTATAGTACATTTAAAAATATAAATACTACCGTATTTCTTATTGTATTTGACATTATAAGGAGAAACTTAAATGGATGTTTTAAAAATGAGTTCTTAATTGCTTTCGCAGCTTCCCTTGCTTGATAACAAATCCATTATCCCAAAGGCAGCAAAGATCATGGGGCTTGAACTGGAGTTCTGCTTTAAAACTGCTCTGAATTCTGCCCTTGGAGTTTTCTCTTTCTATTTTTTCTTAAGAAATAAATATTTTAAAATATTTATTAGACTTAAAAATTGGCTACATTGCCTGGGAAATCTGGAACCCAGGGATATTAGCCACCAAAGAAGGAGGGAATGACCAGCCATCTGAGAAGTGATTATATGAACAGGGACCGCTGTTGGTATAAACAGTGGTCTGGCCTGACTAAGCTTCCATTCAGATTTACCCTATCCTTTTTATTGTTCCTTAAATTTAGCAAGAGAAACATGTCCCCTGGCTACAGTTTAAATCATATTGAGCACATCAATTTGACTTGAGGTCATAAGTAGCAGTGCAGTCATAATAGGATTTTGCACACTTATTGGATTATGTTTTTGTGACCCTGGAGGGCTCTTGGGCCAATTAATTTATGCATTTGTCATCAGGTTGAAGGAATTCTTTAGGAGCTTTACAATGTTTAGGGGTTGTTTTTGAAATTAAAACATCTTTTTATTATAAAGTAATGCATGTTCATTGAAGAAAACTGGGAAATATACATATAAAGAGACAAAAAGTAAAAATCAGTTATAATTCTATTTGATGATAATTATTGGGAGAAACTGTTGATTACCTCTCCAGTGGTTATTTCCATTTTTTTAATCTAAAATAAACCAGATTATAAGCAACAATATGCCCAGCCTTGTGTGTGTGTGTGGGGGGGATGATTTGCAATTAGTATAAAACAAGCATGAGCAATTCCATTGTTCTTCCCATATTTAAGCATATGACTCAGTTCTGACTTGTGAGAAACAGGGGAGGTCATCTGAGAATTCTGGAAAAATTTTGCTTCCTGAAAAGAAAGTTTTATTTTAGAGGAAAACTTTTTTTTTGCTAATATCCACCTTACTTCCTTGTTTGAATGAAGTCCTATGAGGCTTGAAGTTGCAGCAGCCATTCTGCAACCACGAAGCAAGAAGCTGAAGGTCAAGACTAACTGCTAAGAACAACATAATTGAAGATTAGAAGAATTTTGGTAATTGCTGATAAAGTTAAGCTGTTGAGCCGATACTATTATAGCCTACCTCTAGGATTTGTGTTAAATTAATTGTAAATATCCTTCTAATTTAAGTGGCTGTTAACTGAGTACTATTGACTGACCCTAACTCAATAAAACTGATACACTTACTCTGTGCATTTTTAAATATATTTCTTTTCATATTATTAAAGTAAAATAAAACAGAGACCAGGCTTGAAGATCACCGAGCACACGAAATCATTTAAGTCACATGATATAGCGTAATCTAGCTTAACTGAGATTGTTTCTTATCAATGTCTCTGATAATCATAAACAAAACTAAAGTCATCTTCCTAAAATGATATAATTACTTTTAACCAGTCCCCTGCTATATGGAAACCTCCATTGTAATAACCAATAATTATGAAGGTTAAACAACTTCCTCGTTTTCAGTAAATAAACCATCTTTTAACAGCATGCCTCTGAACTTTATACCACTTCCAGGTTTGAAGTTACCCTGTTGCAGTAAAATAATCATATCAAATACAGTTCTTTGAATTTCCTTTTGACAATATACAAATACTTTTAAAAATTTTAGATCACATGAAGCACCCAGTTTTTGTATTCTGCTTTCTTCCCCGTGAATATTATCCTAAGTCTATAAGTACTTCTGTAAACTCAATTTAAAAAACATTTGGTCACAATTTTCCATCATATCGGTGTATACTTATGTTTGACCATACATTTATCGTCAGAAATCTAGATTGCTCTTTTTTAAAAATATAATAAGGACTCTGGTAAGAAAATTCTTGTGCCTATTTTGTTTTTAAATCATGTTCTGAATTTTTGCTTTATGATACATTAGCATCATAAAGCAAAGTGGAAGTGGATGCTCCGCACTTTGTTAGGTAACACTCTCTTGCATTTCTGCTGTTTGAGAGGAAGCATCTAAGTAGTAAATTGATTTGTCTTCTCTCTTTGTAAACACTTCCACCACACACTCTCTTCTCTGGACTGAGGCTCATCAGTGGCACCGCCCACAAACCTTCAAGACCCTCCCATGCTGTTGCCTTGTGTTTCTGACATACAAGGCAAGAGGTGTAGATAATTGCGTCTCTAAGTCCTGGATAGTGTTAATCTCTAAAAGGGGTGTGTAGACTTACAGGCTGTGTTGTAGTAGCACTAAGTGACTACGTGTGACAATGGTACCAGGTGTTCCTCAATCCATTTTCTTTTTTGTTTGTGTTTGTGTTGTGCAGGACCCCCTGAAGTCCAGGCCCCAGGGCAGAGGCTCCTCTCACTTGGGTATAAGAGCAATACTTATTAAAATACGCTTTTGAATTAAGTGTACTCCTTATTTCAAAATAAAGAAAAATATTTTAACTTACAGTTTTCAAACAATATTGACCTTTAATGAATTTTGTCAATAACTATTTGTTGGAAGCACCTGGAGTTTGAATTCTTGTTTTGCCTTTATTTGTGCTGATTGATGCCTCCTGTACATGTTTGCCCTGTTGAAATGATCTTCAGGAATTCACAGTGGGTTCTTCTGATAGATATAGATGTGTAGCAGTTTCTGCAAACATGCGAGTAAGCATAAAAAAAAGGCTATTGTGGATTCAAGCACCAGATGGATTCTATATAAAACCCCATCCATAAGTGATTTATTTTGGAAGGACACAATTACTAAAAGCATATGACATATTCCAATTTCTTCACTAGAGCTTTGGTTTTTATAGGATTTGTTGTAGTCTTTGGTATTATTACTTAGTACATATGATCTCATTATCTGTTAAATTGATCAAAATGTTAAGACTACTATTTTGTATTATGACACATTTTTATGAAAGTAGAATAAATTTAAACAATATTACAACTATATATGGTCTGTGTTGATGGCATTTGTGGCTGGTTTATAGAAAAATCTATACTCTATTGCAAAAATCAATTCCTTTTTTCTTATATTCCTGCTTGTTGATCTTGTGGATGACTTTGTCACATTCACTGAGAGCGGGTAAGCAGAGTATAAAATGAATGGATGTGGAGAACTAGGAATCAGGGAACCTGATTTTGGTTCCTGTTCTGTCACCAATGATGACCTGGTCGAAGTCACGTCATCTCTCTCATTTATGTTAATAAAGTAGTTTTATGGATGACCCCCCCAGGTAACCTGAATAACCAGGTTGCATGGGGAGGGACTTAGGAAGAATGGAATCAAGGTGAGTAATATTCCTGGGTGATGTGGTGCAGAGGTGCTGGTGAAGTCAGGCATAAGAGTCACAGGCAGGAAGTGTGTCTACTCTAATCTGCCATCATTATCAGATACTCTGGGTTGTAAAAGCAGAAAAAAAAGTTTTATCAATTCAGAAAGGTCATATCTATTAATATTATCTATGGCAATGCTGCTAAGAATCCAATCTGGTAATTCTTTTTATATGTGGAGATGTCTTTTTATATACAAGCAAGTTTATTGCTTCCATGTCGTAGTGTAATTATCCCCTCTGGGTGTAGAATGTAGCATTATCTGGTTGGAAGATAGATTAGAGTATCAGTAGAAAAAAACGTTCACACACTGGAAGTGAGATGTGAAAATAAAATGGCAACTATAACCTCTGGCAGTTAGACAATCATGCACTTCATTTGGCTAGAATAGAGACAGTCAGTACAAATGACTGAGGAGCACCCCAAGGAAAAGAAGTTAATAAGAAAGAAGTGGGCCCACTGACCCCTGGAGAAATGCAGAGGGAAAGATGAGATCTGGGCTCTTGGCTTCTAATCTATTTGCCAGAGCCTTAGATGGGATCATGGTGCTGCAATAGCTGAAGAAGCTTCCTTATTTTAGTAGAGATGTCCAGCATGAACACTTTTTTATAAAACAAATCACACGTTCAAATCTCAGATGATAAAATGGAATATTTATGGAGCATTGTCATGCACCAGGCATTGGCCTATGCACTTGTACCAACCCTTGAAGAATATTCCCTTATTATCCTCACTTTTACAGATTAGGGCACTGAATTTGAAGGAGACACAGTTAAATTGGGATTAAAAATCCAGTTCTATTTGCCTCTCAGTTGCTAGCCTTTAGACTTTCCACAGTACTGGCATTTCTATCACTTGCCACTCCCCTTAGCCTTCCTTTTTTTCCTTTACTGTTTTTACCGTTACTATATGCTTAACATTATTAGATATATACTTTGTATAATTATAGACAGTGTTTTATACCATTTATTATTACATATGTGCTGTTAATTCCCCACCTGCTCTACTGTATTTGCTGATTCCTGTGGTCCCTGAGCAGTGCTGGGCACAGAGTGAGTGTCCACCACACAGGCAGAGAGTGACTTGTTGAAATGAGTGTCACTGTAGTTCTTTTCATTCATAACTGGGGACTTTTTTTCTTTAGCTGTTATTTGCATTTATTTTAACTATTGCAATTTTTTTAACTTATAAGCTTTAGTCTTAGTGTGAATAGAATATAAGAAGACTGACACCGAGGAAAAGAATAAATGTTAGATAAAATATGTGAAATATATTTTAAAAACTGAGTTTGAAAATTTTTGTCCTAGGAGAGCTAATGAGCTCACAGTTCAAAACATTTCATGAAGTGGGCAGGAAAATGAGTACATGAGCTTTGACCGGAGACACAGGTGGTCACTTCTCTGGAAAATGCCTGGTAAAACTTTCATCAGAAAAATTGCTTTAGCAATGGCTGGTGTGGCTCAGTGGATTGAGCACCGGCCTGTGAAGCAAAGGGTCACTAGATCGATTCCCAGTCAGGGCACATGCCTGGATTGCAGACCAGGTGCCCAGTAGGGGGTGCACAAGAGGCAACCACACATTGATGTTTCTCTCCCTGTCTTTCTCCCTCCCTTCCCCTCTCTCTAAAAATAAATAAGTAAAATCTTTTAAAAAAATAGCTTTATCATTTCAAAATTTGAACTGCAGTACCTTAGCTTCCATATTCCACTTCAAAGATAACTATTTTTATCTTGCTTTTTTACCCAAGAGATTTGCTTTACACTTTCCATTGATGTTGTCTGAAAGGTTTTTTGAGAAATGGTGTGTGCTCTAGGTTCTGCACTCTTCAAGGGGCTGAAACAACAAGCATCTCTGTGTTTCAACAGTTTTGGAATTAACTTCAAGAAAATTTAATTCAGGTACAATATAAATGCAAAAATAATATATACCTTTTTATTTACTGCTGTCTGTCCTGTCTTCGAACTTTTAAACCCATCTGACTCAGGTCTCAGTCCTCTGGGACAAAGGCAGTCTGTCTGCTGTGTGGTCCCAGACTTCCTGCCTCTGCTCCGGCTCTCTCTACATCCGATTTCCTGCCTACCACCACGCTGAATGTCACTCCTGCTGACCCTTTTGCTCTGTCATCCATTTCTGGTTCCATGCTTCACCTTTGGGTTTGAAGACTGAGTGACTTTAAGGAATCTGGACTTTGGGTTCTCTCTGCAGCTTGGGTCATTTTCAGCTTCAGACTCCTCCTGTGTTTGGAACCTCTGAGCACAATACCATGTCCCTTTTAGTTTCAGCTCCCAAGATCCACTCTTGCCTTTCAAGGCAAGGCAGCTGAGTCCATGCAGGGCTCATCTGGTTCTTCTCTGAGAAGTATGAGGCAACTGCTGAGCTGGTTTGTATTTTTATTCCAGGTATAGACTATTTATCTGTTTGGAAAAAGCTAAGCATTAGTCTTCTTGATGTAAAACAAAACAAAACAAAGTCAAACCATAAAAAAGCAAACTCTTGCAAAAATGTAATATCTGTGATCATACAAAGGTCTGTTTACAGATGGAGAATATGACTTGTTTTCTAACCCTCTGAAGCGCCTAGGACACTACGGTGCAAGGCAAAAGAGGGATATATTATTTGCTGAATAGAATACATCAGAGCAGATGCTCAGTTTTGCCAAGAGATGGCAGATGTGAGCACATCTCTTTTGTAAACCCTATTTACACAGTTTGGTTATGGCATGGTCCTTGAGTTTTCTCCGTTCAAGTTCAGGCATAAAAATAAGTAGGCCAATACTCGTTCTTTGCATGCGATTAGAAGAGGATGAGTGGTTAAGAACCAACACTATTGTCTGCCGAGGCTGTGCGGTTTCTCCATGTGACGCACAGAGCAGGAGGACGCTTTTTTCTTGGTTGTGATTCACACTGCAACAGGCTTCAGACGAGTCCCACAGTCTCACCCACTGTCTGTGAAGGAACAGATTTTCAAAACTTGCAAAGAATGGCCAACAAAGAGAGGACATGCAACCATCTATCTTTTACTAACCCCAGAGAGAACTTGGTGAACCGACGAGCTCCACTGGACCTGCGATGAGGATGCGCTGCAGGGAAGAGATGCTGCTCCTCTGTCTTGCTCTCCTTAAAGGATGAGTGTGAGAGCGACCTTTCCAGTGTTGGGGACATATGGTCCACTTGGTTGCTAGGCCAGCAGGGTTTAGGTGCGGGTCGTTTATGAACATTCTCTGGGATACCCAGCTGCTTAGTGTTGGGAGAACTTGGGGCTGATGGGAAGGGGTAGCTCCTCCTGCTGGGAGGAGGAAGCCTCACCAGTTAACATAGAAAGACGAGTGTGGGCTTATTCCCTCCTGCCCACGGCCCAAAGCTTCAGAGGGATCATTGCCCAGGGAAGCCCAGGAGAGTCTCAGGGTCATTTTCACACAATCTTGAGTGCTGCCTTAGACCACCTGTTTAGAAACATTAGTGTCACGTTATTTTAGATATGCTTAAGAGCTGATTAGTATACGACCTCTCTTATAAAAGATTGTATAACAGGTTGTTTTTTTGTTTGCTTTTGTAGTTCTGTACTTTCTATTATTGTTTACCATGTACAAAAGGCACGACAGGAAATTACTGTGTGAGTTTGATTTGAGCTATTCTTTGAACTAAGTGTGGGTATATAGCCCTGACCAGTGTGGCTCAGTCGGATGGGCGTCGTCCTGCGAAGTGAAAGGTCACTGTTTCCATTCAGCGCACATGCCTGGGTGGTGGGTTCAGTCCCGGGTTGGAGTGTGAATAAGAGGCAATTGATCAACGCTTCCCTCTCACATTAATGTTTCTCTCACTCTCTCCCTTTCTTCCTCTCTCTCTAAAAAAAATTAAAAAAGAAAAAATAAATGTGGGTATAGATGAGAAGATTGTTACTGAGATAGGAATATAATGTCATTATTGTGGTAGTAGATGGAGCAACCAATGGGTCACAAATGATAAGGTACATAAAAGGTAAATATTTTTGGATGTAGATCCATTTTTTGTGACCAAGCTGTAGCATGCTCCAATCAATCAATCAATCATCACACAAATAATACTGCTCAGGACTTGTCAGAACTTTTTTTTTTTACACGTAACAGCAAACTAACTGAAACCAGCTTGACCCGAAAGGGGGAATTTTATTAGGAGGCCAAATGGAATTGAAGGCAGGACTTCTGAGAGTGTGGGAGGCAGGACTTCCAAGAGGGTGGGAGTCCAGCCAGAACTGAACATCATATGATTCTCTCTCTCTCTCCTCTGTGTTTTGTGTTCATTTCCTTAGCTTCCTCCTTTACACATGAAGGGGCAGGTGCCTGCAGACTCAGAACTCAACATCATCCCAGATTTCCCACCATGGGAAAAGAAGTGGAGGGGTGGAGGGTAAATAAGAGTAGGTGTTCTCAACGTAAGAGGGGTGGGGGGCTCCATGGAAAACACTTGAGCTGTCCACCATGTCAGGAATTTATTGCACACTTAACTTTAAATCCAGCCTCAATGGTAATGCCGTATCATTCACCAGAGACCCCAAGTTGAAGATTAACCTGCACAGAGTAGACAACCCCTTAAAAATCAGGTTTCCAAAGCAGGCCTTCCTTCTGTTAAGAGGGCTTTTTATCTCCTGTTTTAAGCAACACAAATTTAGGAGTTAAATTTGTCTATATGGTTTTGCTTTTCTAATTTTGCCATTCTGCTGGCTAGCCACTACTTTAGCTTGACTTCCTGGGAATTTATTTAATGTCCAGGAGCTTAATTTAAGCATTTAAAAAAATGTTTCCAAACTTCAATCATATTTTTACCCAAAGACAGTTTCTTCAGTGGTTCCTGAAGTAAAGCAATATCTTTCCACAAAAATAACTAAATTGCAGATTAATTTATAACACAAGCTTTTGAATATTGGACCTTTAAAAAAATATCCTATGTAAGTGTTTTGTTAAATATTTCTAACTTCTAAATATAATGTGTTAATTAGTAAAATGAAACTTGCAGTCTATGTTCATTGCTGTAACACTGAATTATTTTAATGGTAAGAGGAATACAGGCTGAGTAAATTTAAAATTTTATATATGTGTATATATATACATATATGGGGAAATTACTGTAGACTGTTAAAATCATTCTGGACAAAGCAATATTTACATTAGTTACTAAAATTCTTGTGCTTTGCAGACCATCAGTGGAGTCTTATATCAGGAGTCCTTGGTAATATTATTTAGATACAAATCAAACTTTTTCTAACAAAGTTTGGACAGACAATATGCCTAAACTCTGAATGGTTTGAATTTACGTAAGACCCATGAATAGGCTTGGCATTAGCAACATAAAGCCTGAGTCTATGAACACTTAGACTTGAAACAAAATGGACTCAGTTCAATAAAACCATTGTTTCCAAAGCAACTGACTTTTGGACTCTCTCTTGCCTTCAGTCTCTCCCTTTCTCTTCCCTCTTCCTTCCTCCCTCCTTCCCTCCGTCCCTCTCTTCCTTTCCTCCTCCTTCTTCCTTTTAATTTTAAGACATTTGTACGATAATTAGTTTAATGTGTTTGATATATTTCACACCCCCCCCACTTGGTTAAAATTTTGTGTAACACTTTGTTTCAAATTGCAATAGGCAATTTGAAAGGCTAATGCTATCTGCTTCTCTGCGGCTCCTGCTATCAGGATCCTCTGTGTGAATGTGTGTCCCAGGCTTCCTTCAGCAGAATTGCAAAAAGCAGCTGGGCATTTGCCTATCAGCCCATCTGCCAACCCCCACCCCCCACCACCAAATCACAGGAGCATTTGAGAGGCTAACGCTAAGGCCAGTACAAATGAGCTCAGATAATGAGTCACTACTTCCCCTTGGATAGCTTAGTTTTCAAAAAAATGTTGTGATGAGAAAGTGCTTTTTTGGTCTAATGGAAGTCTGGCTTATACTATTTAATGCACAGAAAATCACCCCAAGAAAATTCATTTTTAACAAGCTGGAAAATTCTCATAGAAGAACCAAAAAAGAAAAAAAAAGAAAAGAAAAGAAAGAAAGAAAGAAGAAAAAGAAAATGACAAGAACAAACACACACACACAAATAAAAATGTTAATTAGCAACTTCATGGACTACTCACCAACAGAAAAAAAAAAACCCAACTATTTCCAATTGAAAGGAAAGATTATCAGTCATATGATTCAATCTCACTCATGTGTAAATCACATTTAGAACGTTCCTGACAAGTGTTATGTGGTCTCAATTTGAAATGCTCCATGATAGAAATACAGCAGTTATTCCCTTCTATTAGAGACATATTTGGAAAAGCATGCAATCATGATGGCAATAACCATTTTAAAAAATGTTCCAGGACAAAGAGGCCCACTGGACACCCATTCCCTTTCTTATTTCCCCCGTCATGATCTAGTGCAAGTTCCTCTTTTTTGATGTGGATGCTCTGAGGAAATCTTGGTGTAGAGCAGGTTTTTAGGGGTCTTCTGGAAGGAAGGGGATCTAAGCTATTCAATAGCTTCTTCTTAAGATTCAAAATTTGGGAAATCTTTAAAAATTGTGAATTCAAATGGCTCAGATGAAGGCCCAGGGATAAAGCATGACAACAATCCTCTTGAAACAATTAGCCTAATGGAAAGGGCTGGCCTCTGCTTGTGGTTAGGTAGGTGGGAGCGGGAATGTTTATCTTGGGTCTAGGAGGATTTTATTTCAGAACATGTTTCTGATGAGCATTAGAATCAAAAGGAAAGGATTTTTCACAATCTGGGCATTAAGGGGTTTGAGCATATTATGGGATACATCTAGCCAGGGGGGCGGGTGAGTGGGAACAGTGGAATGTGGAACATGATGCACCCAAACTGGAGGTATCTTAAATTCTGGTTACGTTTACTTTAAGTCCTTGTTTTATATTTTGATCTGCCACAAAATCACCTGTACAATGGCAATCATTGTCATTTCTCCCATTCATTCCAAGCGTTCTCAGCTCTTTCTTCAAGGCCATTCTTCCCAGTTAAGTAGTCTTCTCGGTATAACCCTTCTATCAATCCTTTACTTAAATATCCTTACCTCAATATTTAACATTCTTACTTAAATATTGTCCTAGAATACAAATTACAACATGTGAAAAATATCTTTTTCTCATTTGGATCATTTGGAATGTGATTAGAGAACATGATATTTTGTAAAGATATATTCTAGTTTTTTTTTAACAAGACAGGTGTTGGCACTGCCCCACGGCACTCACTTTTATCATTCCTGCCCAAGGCTCCCTTCCGCAAACATCTGCAACTTTGACCTCAGGGATTTCTCTCTGCGCAGGTGTGAGCAGGCCAGAAATGCCGAAACATTAACAGCTGTGCGAGCAGCCCTCAGGTGTTAATGGGGCAATGTGGAGATCAAATACTCCAGCTTCCCCCAACTGCAGGCACAATTCTGGGTCAGGTGTCACACTGTCTTCCAAAGTTGCCCAGAAGGACTGAGCCTCAGATGCCTACATGGAGACTTGCTGGATACTGTGCCCTCTTTTGGACTCCTTGCACTCCCAGGCTCACTTCCCCTTCTCTGCTCCAGTGTTTCCTCGGTCACCTCCAAGTTAAATTACATGCACTTAAATCCTTGTTTCAGAGCCTGCTTCTGGGGGAGCCCAAACTAAGATATCCAGGGCAATGCTTAAAAAAATTATGGAGTGGGTGTACGAGTATTCATTATGAAGAATCTTTTTTCTCCTATAACCAGAGGGATTATGTGTTGTGTGTTTGTGTGTATTTACAGCTATATGTACTCTTTGGCTAAAGTGTATACACAAAATATCAAAGATGGATAAATACATAACTAAGGGAAAGTTCAATATTAGCCATTATTTAAGAGGTTTGGAACTCTCCAGAAAACTCCATGGAGACTAATAAAATTACTTCTTGACTCTTGGGGTTTGGAATGATATTACCTTATGAAAATTTAATCTTCATTTTTGTTTCTTTAGGTGTGACTGGCAGTCAACTCCTATTTAACAAATATTTATTGAGTGTGTAGTATGTGGTGGATGGGGAGGGTAGAGCACCAATATTAGTAATACATTATTCTTGTCCTCCAGGTGTTCATGGTATAGTAGGTAGATAGCTGCATAAACAAAGAATTATAGTCCAACTTAAATATATAGATATGAAACTCCATATCTATATATTTTCCACAGAGAAAAAACATTGAACTTTGAGGGGGACACAGATTATTTGAGGACTTAAAGTAAGAGTAGGAATTAGTTACATCGGAGAAGGGCAAACATTCAGTTCACACAGAAGGAATAACTTGTCAGGGTTGGGCATGGGGAAATATGATATGATTGTGGAATAGTGAACAATTCTTTGTAGCTAGATGGTGGTATCTCAATCCTGGTCACAAAAAGGGGGGATGCAATGTTCTGGGAAAGCATGTGAGTATTTGTTTGATGCAGAATTTTATCCTAAGGCCTGTGAACAAATGGCAATAGTCAAAGAGGAAAAGATAACTGGAAAAAAAAATCAGATCATATTATCAAACCATAGCGGTAAGATAAGAACATGAACAACAGGAGGACAATGATATGATAAAATATTGAGATAAACAAAGATAATCATCAAGAAAGTAAAGAAAGTTCTGTTACATGGGGGTGAAGGAACTAGATTTATGGAAACTGGGCAAGTAGCTCACATAATTTTATGCAGAAGCTACTTGTCTCAAGTGATTTTAACTCCTCTATAAGTCATAATTGCATTTAATTCCTTATACCAATATCCTAACCAAGTAAGTGGTTTATTTTACTCAATGACCAAGAGACAAGGGCATTAAGATTAAGTCCAGTGAAGATGCTTTAGAAACCAGGCTTCCTCCAGCTTCCTGTTCCATCATCCGTGGTTTATAGCCCAGGGTCACAGGTTGACTGTCACGCCCCCATGCATCTCATCAGCATTTTGGAGAAGCATAATGGGGTAAAGTGATAAACAAAAAGGTACACACAAGATCAGGCAGAAGACAGTTTTTCTGGATCATTCACCCAATATTCTATTTTCATATCATTAACTATATCTATGTTATATAGCTATTCTTAGCTGCAAAGAAACCTAGGCTAGGAAATTGATATTTTAGTTGGACACATTTGCTACTTCAAAATAAATTGAAGTTCTGTTAGTAAGAAAGAGTTGCAGAAAGATCTTGGAAGGCAATCAGCAATACTTGTCAGAACTTCTTAAAAGAATTTCATTAGACTAGACTGAAGAATGTATTGAAGAAAGCTGGCACACACAAGGTCTCCATGGATGTTTATTTACAAATAAACACATGAAAAGAGACTAGAAAAAATACCGGGGCTTTATCTACCATTTCAAATACTTTGGTGATTTGGAAGCAGACTTTGGAGTGGGTAGTTAATGCTGAGGGGCACTTTACAGTTCATGTTATCTGTGGTGCTATCTACCAAAGACTTACTGTAAGTCCTCAAATTCTGTTTTAATTTTCTGATATAAGTTTCAGAATCAGGGTCAAGTAATCTGTTAAAAATCCTGAATATCAAGTAATGTGTGTTATAGTTAGAGTTGATATTTAAAATATTTAGAAGCTGATAAGACCTGGGCATTGTCTAATCAAAATGAATGCTGGATGCCAAGTAGAAACAATCATTTGGCTGCATATCAGTGCTGGGTAAAATGAACCCACCCCAAAGATTATAATTTTATTGATCATTTGTGGACCCCCAGCATCAACGTTTTTGAACAGTTCACCAGACAATTCCCCTATCTCATTAGGGTTGAGAACCCTGTTTAATAAGGATGAACTTTGGGATTGATTATCTTAGATCTTCCCTGCCTATTACCTGCGCTTTCTCTGCTACATCAGCCAGGTAGGTTTTGCCCAAGATTTTGTGTGGGAGGTGCAAAGTAATTCTTCTCCCCACACAAGCATTTGTTTTCATCCTGACATGTTTGAGTATTGTGGTAACATGGTAATAAAAGAAAGTTTATTCGATGAATATTTTCAATTCACAAGAAATCTAGGAAACTATTCTAGAAAATGAATGTCAAAGCTATCTAAACCAAATATTTTTGGAAAACAACAGGGCATTAGGGCATTGTGCACATATTTATCCAGTCAACAAACATGAACTAAATGACAATTATTTTTAAATGACTTATTAAAGTAAGATTGACATATAAAAAGCTTAACTTGGATGAATTTACAAGGAACTATATTGAGTGATAAAAATCCAGTTCCAAAAGATTACATACTCTATGATTCCATTTCTAGAACATTTTGCAATAGTGATATTTTAGAAATGGAGGATAGACCAGTGGTTTCCAGGGGTTACGGGGTGGGAACTGGGGAGGAAAAAGGTGAGTGTGATTATAAAAAGGGCACCACACAGGATCCTCGTGGTGTCAGAACTGTTCAGTATCTTGGTGGAGTCAGTGGAAATGCAAACATACACAGGTAAAGATTGTACAGACCTTCATACACACATTGGGGATATCTAAATAAGATTGGTGGATTGCATCAAATGTCAGTATTCTGACTGTGATATTGTATTATAATTTTGCAAAATGTAACCAAGGGACCCTTCCATATTATTTCTCATCACTGAGAGCAAATCTCCCATTTTCTCGGTAAAACCTTTAATTAAATAATTCTGAGAGAATAGATTAGGAAGAAAATATAAGGGGTAAAGTAGAGAAAAGAATTGAAAAGTCAGCTCCGAGGTATCATGGGCACACAAATAGATTGGAGAGCAGAGGGTCAGTGGGATCTAAATTGGGAAAGCACAATGAGCACAATATTGGTAACTGGAGCCACTGCGGGGGCGGGTGGTCTTTTCTCCCCAATAGCTATTAACAAAATATGTTCAGTGGAATACAGTGTAAGAACTCTGGACTGTATCTTCTTAAAAAATTATAAATTGTAATAACTAGATTAAACAGAATATATCAAGTATAATCTCACTTGTGAAGGGAAGAGTAGATTACTTAAGACATTATTTTATTAGGGTAGTAAAATAACATTCACCTTTTCAAGGTTACTGTTGACTTGCACTAAACTTACTGTCTAAAATAACTTCTAAATATTTTCTTTTATAAATGGTACTGTGTGGTTCTTGTTAAATATTTGTGAAAAATATAAGCAGGAAGTGTGACATACATTCCTGTTAAGTTCCATTCTATTTAATTCAGTTAATTTTTTAATCTCAGCCATAAGCATAGTCATTAAACCAAGAATAAAAAAAAACCACATTTCTAGTATGGTACTTTAAACAGTTAATAATTAAAACTTTTCCATTTAATTTTTGTAGTCAAATAATATTTATTTTTGAAAGTTCCATAAAACAAATTTAAAATAGAATTTTCTCATTAAAAAATGTCCCAGAAAATTATCATAGGTAGAAATTTTATACCATGAAAGATAAAAGTCAGACTCCCAGACTGAATGTGAGGAACAGCAGAAATGGAAAGAATAACACTGGTTTAGTGATGAACTGACTCTTTAATTTTCAGAATGCTATCTAAGGGCTGTGCACTGTTAAAGCTAACAGAGCTGTCATTCCTCTTTTGGAAAGTGACATGGAAAATAGGACATAAAACAAGATGAAAGAGTCAAATGGACAGAAAAAATCATTCATAATAATTTTTTTGGCACTAATTGTTGCTATAAGCAAATGGATGTTTAAATATATTATACATTGGACATAAATGTGGAACATCATCCTGCTAAGTTTGAGAACATATTAGCATGTCTTTTCTGTATTGACATTTTTAAAACTTCCAGTCTTCTGAGTTTTTATAACTTTGCTTATTTTTTGTTGAAGAAATTATGTTCTATTGCTAGTTACCAGCAAATCAAAATTTCCTCAAATTCTCAAATTATAGTTAGTGGTAAAAGAAACATTTTGCTGTTTTTTCAAAACCAGTTTAACTTTGTTAAGCTTTTAATCAGGGTGAATTTACAATCATATTTTATATAAGTGAAGTAAAAATTTAAGAAGTAGTTAATTTAATTGGCTCTCTTTTAACATTATTTCCAAGTTAGTAGTCTATATTTTTAGAAATATGAATATTTTATGATATAAACAATCAGGATATTTTGAACCCACAACTATTTAAATGCATGTATTTTTCAGTATCAACAGATCTTGGCTTTTAGGTAAGATTTTTATTTTAAATTACTATACTCAGAGCCCCAGTACAAATATGTATTATATGTACATTAAATAGAAATCTACTATTATTGTGATACAAAATGAAAATATAAAATTAAAGGAGAATGAATACAATGGCACTTTGCCAAAAATACAGGGGGTATCCATTTCTTTTTCCTGAAATAACCAAAGCAATGCTGTCAGTAACACAATCATGTTTTTTAATCTATGTAGATAAAATTTACTTTTAGAAGAAAGACTTTAGTTATTTGGAATTACTGAGTAGGAATATGAGCAAAATTACTTTGTGGGAGAAGGGAGAAAAGAACAGCTTAATGTCAAAATAGAAAATGCAGAAAATAAGCCCTGGCTGGTGTGGCTCAGGGGATCAAATGCTGGCTTGTGGACCAAAAGGTTGCCAGTTTGATTCCCAGTCACGGGCCATGGCTGGGTTTCGGGCCAGGTCCCCATCTGGTGTTGTGCAAGAGGCAGCCGATGGATGTTTCTCTTCACACATTGATGTTTCTCTTCCTCTCTTTCTCCTTCCTTTCACCCACTCTAAAAATAAATTAATCAAACAAAAAAGAAAATGGGAGATATGACTAGAATTAAATAAATCCTATTTTCAGTTCCTATGCATTTGATATGGGAAGGACTGGTAAACAGAATGGGATTGTTAGACTTGGGAACAGCAGTCATTGTCCAGAATGTTGGCTATAAATATCAGCAGCCAGTATGCAAGTTAAACATTAGGCCATTCATTCATATTTAAACATGCAGGAAGTGAGAGGGAAATTGCTTCAACATGACGAACATCTTTAACTATTAGAAAAATGCATTTGACTGGTTGAAAAAAGAATTCTGATCAATTTCTGTGCTGCTGAATATCTGCTATTTCGTGTTTGTAAAGTAGGCTATATGGGAAACAAAAAGATGTGTATATTTTGTTGGAGGGAGGAAGTGTGAAGTAATAAGAGATAGGAAGAAAGGGAGATAATTCATTTGTCGTGTTCCCTCTTTCCTTTAGAGTGATAAAAAGTGAAAAGAGAGAAAACAACTTGCAGTGAATTCTGGAATAATAAAGCAAAATATCAAAAATTTCCATATTTTTCATGCTATTCTATAGAAAATACTTTTTTACTGCAACACCCTATCCAGGAATGGTAGGGAACATGCCATTCTCCAAAAGCACTTCTCAAGGTTTATCAAAACTTTTTGTTGTATTCTTAAACTTGGTCTTCATTGTGCATGAATTGTTAATTGATTAACTAGATGAGATGGACTGAACTGTCAGCTGTTCTTAATCCTGGCTATATATTAGAATCACCTCAGGAAGCCTTATAACATGTTGGGCCCCACCTCCAGAGATTCTAAATTAATTGGCTTGGCTTGAGGTTCAGGCATTGGGAGTTTCATAAAACTCCCTAGGTGACTTCACTGTATAGCCATGATTGAGAACCACTGAACTAAGTGATGTCTAAAGAGCCAATTGAACAACAGGGAAGAAAGAATTTGATGGGAGTTGGTGGAACTTGATTTGCTAAATGAATCGGTGAATCTCTAATTGATGAAATAAATGTCAAGGAGAAAATTTTAAGTGTAGAGAACAGAATAATAGGGAGAAACAGAAGAGGAAACTCTGTCTTTTGGAACCATCCACCTCCTGTTCTCCTTTTGCATTGCCTGAGTTACACTATTAACCCATCTGTACTACATACTTATTCACATACTTCCATTTCTTAGTTCCACAACTTTTGACATTATGCTTTTGTGAATGTTTTAAGTACTCAAAGTGATTACAAGTTTACTTTTTTTGGAGTAAAGTTTTAATAATTTTTGAGAATTATTACTTTTTGAGCTATGCCTTCCATGATGGTTTAATATCTAGTGGCAATTTGGTTACTGTCACTGTTAATCACTTGCTGAGTATCTAACATAAAGATATGTTTGGCTAGAGCACAGATTTCTAAAGCAGAGTTTTGGCTCTATGTCAAAATTATAGAACCAGAAATTCCAAGGTAGTTATTAGGTTGTCCAAAAAGTTCATTGTGATTTTTTTTTCTGTAAGATGTCTCTAGAAGTGCTTAGTTATCTTTAATTGTTTCATTAGAAACAATTTAGTTACATTGTATTTAGACAGCTGTAGTGTCAGCATGAATTTTAAAAATCTTATCAAAATTGGTGAATTTTTGTGTAGTCATTTTAATATTGAAGATGGAAGAAAATAAGTGACATTTTCAGCATATTATGCTTTATTATTTCAAGAAAAGTAGTGTACCAATGTACAAGTGTGCTGAGACAAAGAAATATGGCCCAAATGAAAGAACAGATAAAAACTCCAGAGAAAGAACTAAGTGACAAGGAGATAGCCAACTTAAGAGGTACAGAGTTCAAAACACTGGTAATCAGGGTGCTCACAGAAATTGAGTATGGCTGCAAAATAAAGGAAGAAGTAAAGGCTATACCAAATGAAATAAGAAAATCTACAGGGAACCAACAGTGAAGGGAAGGAAACCAGGACTCAAATCAACAATTTGGAACAGAAGAAAGAAATAAACATTCAACTGGAACAGAATGAAGGAACAGGAATTAAAAATATATATATGAGGAGAGGCTTAAAAACCTCTGGGACAACTTTAAGCATTCCAACATCCAAATCATAGGGGTTCCAGAAGGAGAAGAGGAAGAACAAGACATTGAAAAGTTATTTGAAAAAATAATGAAGGAGAATTTCTCCAGTCTGGTGAAGGAAATACACATACAAGTTCAGGAAGCTCAGACAAACCCAAGCAAGTTGGACTCAAAGAGGAACACACCAAAACACATCATAATTAAATTACTCAAGATTAAAGATAAGGAATCTTAAAAGCAGTAAGAGGAAAGAAGAGAATTACCTACAAAGGAGTTCTCATAAGACTGTCAGCTGATTTCTCAAAAGGAAACCTGCAGGCAAGAAGGGGCTGGAAAGAAGTATTCCAAGCCATGAAAGGCAAGGACCTACATCCAAGATGACTCTATCCAGCAAAGCTATCATTTAGAATGGAAAGGCAGATAAAGTGCTTTACAGATAAGGTCAAATTAAAGGAGTTCTTCATCACCAAACCCTTATTATATGAAAAGTTAAAAGTACTTATATAAGAAATAGAAGAAGATCAAAATCTAGTAATGGTAAAATGACCACAAACTCATACCTACCAACAACTGAACCTAAAAAACAAAAACAAAGTCTAAGCAAACAACTAGAACAGGAATAGAATCACAGAAATGGAGATCATATGGAGGGTTACCAGTGGGGAGGGGAAGAGGTGGGAGAGAAGGAGAATGGGGTAAAAGTACAGGGAATAAGAAGCATAATTGATAGACATAAAATAGGCAGGGGAAGGTTAAGAATAGTATGGGAAATGGAGAAGCCAAAGAACTTATATATATGACCCATGGACATGAACTAAGGGTGGAGGGAATACTGGAGGGTTGGGGGGTATGGGGCAGAGAGGGGATAAAGGAGAGAAAAAAATTGGGACAACTGTAATAGCATAATCAATAAAATATACTTAAAGTGCAACTGAAATGCAAAAAAAAATTTGTGCAGTGTGTGGAGAAGGTGCTGTGACTACTCAAACCTGTCAAAAGTGGTTTTTGAAGTTTCATGCTGGAAACTTCTTTTTGGATAATGTTCCACGGTCGGGTAGACCAGTTGAAGTTGATAGAGATTAAATCAAGATATTAATTGAGAATGATCAATGTTATACCACATGGGAGATAGCTGACATACTCAAACTATACAAATCAACAAAGTTATTGGTTAAAATGTGTCTTTTATTTTATGAGAGAAAAAAAACACATGTACTTTTGGCCAACTCAATTCTTGGGAATTTAGGTTTTCTTTTTTTTTTTAACTCCTCAGGAATTCTGAACTTGGGCTGATAAGACCCTTCTTACAATATCAAAAATTTAGAAATTGTAAAAGATACACACATTTTTTCAAATTTATTTATGTAAAAGTCAGCCATTTATGCCCATAAGTTAAGTCAAAAGACAAATAACAAAATGGGAAAAAAATATAAAGAGCAAAAACCCAATGGCAGAGTGATTGAAAGATAAGAATAGACAGTTTATATGAAATGGTATACAAGTGGTTTTTAAACACATGAACATATATAAACTTCACTCATAATAAGATCATTGTAAATAAAAAATCCACTGAAATGCCTTTTACCAAAATGTCAAAAATTCCAAGTCCGACAATACATTGTGTTGGCCAGCCTGCTGGGAAACACACATCCCTCAAGCTTTGTTGGTAGGAGGATAATTGCTGCAATTCTTATGGAGAGTAAAATGTCAATATCAATTAGTATTACAAATGCATATGTTGTTAGAAAGGGACCCAAATCTCTTTCTAAGATTTTTTCTGTCCTTTCTGTGAGAAACTTTTAGATTTTCTTTAATGTTTTGAAATTTCATAATATGTCTGGGTGTGGGATTTTTGCTTTTTGTCCTAGTTCTCTTTAATGCCTTTCAGTCTTAAGCCTTCTAACTTTCTTTAATTTACCAAAATTTACTTTTATTATTTTTCAAATATTTCCTTCTTGACTTATTCTTTTTTTTTTCTGTAATGCTTATTATCCCAGTTTTAGTACTTCTACTTCAGTTCTCTATATCTTCCAGCTTTCTTTGAGAAATTTTATTCTGCTGAATTTGGGTAATTTTAAAGTTCTTGTCAAACTCTCTTATCACTGTTACATTTATAGCCCACTACTCCCAGCACCTTAGTTTCCCCTAAAATTTGCCATAGATTTCAATTGGATATTCAGGTCCATGCTCCCTCTTTTATTCCTATTTTTTTTCTCTCTGTTGTTTCACCACAGTTGTTTTGGGAGGAAAGAACCAGCAGCTTGGACTAGTTCAACATCAAAATGTGGTCTCCACTGATTCTCAAATACAATAAAGTGCAAGAACCACTATTTTAAACTTTAAACTAATGTATGAATTATATTTTCATAGATCATTACATCTGGTTTTAAATTTCAGCTCTATCATTTATTGATTGTGTTGAGCTTCTTTCCTCATCAATCAAATGAGAATAATATTATCTCTTACCTGCTTCACCTACTTTCCATGAGTACAAATAAATTTGGTAAAGCATAAATAAGAGTTTGATTGTTTTTGAAACTAAGACTAAGACAAATCAGAATAACTAAGAATGTAACCAGTTATATTCCCAAAAGGGCTTCCTGAGCATCTCATGTGTTTTTCTGCTGAATAGTCTACTTCATTGGTAGCTAAAATGAATAAAATAAATGTGTCATCATGCAATGCACTGCTCATCTTTCACTGGTAGGCAGCCAGTCTGGAGCACTGTTAGGACCACACAGAATCACATACACTCTCAAGGTCCTTCTCATACCCTCAAGTAATCACACAGCACTGTGCATGGGTAATGAGCATGTATGAAATGATTGCATGGCTTGCTCAGTGGTCTTGTATGGTAGCTATAGAAATGACCACTTAAATGTCTATTTGTAGTATAATGGGCACTGGATGTTCAACAGAGGCTTTTAACAAGCCAGTAATCAAATCTGTATCTGTGACCAAGAAGCCAAATGGTAGAAGGCTCAACATCCTTAATGTACTGTAAAGAAATACTGTAACATGTTTCAAGTGTATGGGAAGCACATGGGCTGAGGAGTATGTGCTCACCTGGGAAAGGGCACCAGCCTATCTCAGAAGACTTTGTTACCCGGTGGCTGCTGTTCAGCCTGAGAAACATGACTTTTTTTTAGCACGTCAACCCACATCTCAGGGACAGACCTATATTAAATCTCAAATCAATGTATAAAACCCCAAACTTAATTTAAACTCCCAAATTAATTTGATTGCTATATGAGTTAATTTGGGGGGTGCATAACTAATATAAGAATCAAAAATTGAACTGTATATAGAAAATTTTTATGTAGAAAGAATTATATGGAAAGCAAAACAATTTGAAGATTACTTAGTGAATATAGAACTAGAACAAAGGAAGGTTGCTAGGTGAACAGTACATTCAACAGAATGGGAGGGAGCAGCTCATCTAATGCATTTAGCTCTACAGTAGAGAGGATGTTGGGAATCTTAGCAAAATGCCACGCTGGACAATAGTTATAAATAGACACTGCTAATGTTTGACTCAGTGCCTCTTTGACTTTGGGTATTCTTTGTGAGAAAGCCCCAAGGGAAGGTATGGTTTAGATCAGGTCTTTGATGAATAGACTGGTAATTGTTTAGGAAGATCAGAAGAAAGCCAATTATCCCAGAAGACAGGAAAGAAAAAAAAATTGACTTATGACCAACTGCCCAACTTACCAGAATTAATGAATGAAATAAAAGGTTGTATCCAGTGTGTAACTGAACATGTACAGTCCGTCAGTCACTCTGTTCAAAGTGCTGTAGATATAGAACATTACAAATAAACATTAACCTCAGCTTCCATAGGCTAAGTGAGAGACATCATTTTGCAAAGAGCTTAATAGAGGTAAGTAAGTACAAAGAGAAACTGAAATAGTACCAGTATACGGTGAGAAGAGTTTCTTACTATCCACTAAGTCCCAGGTTCTCTCCTCTCTCCTCATGAAATCCAGTTTGGGCTCTTATGAATTCTTGTGAGATTATCTCCTGCTGATTTTCAGGTTTAACAGTCTAGGAAAGAGAACGGACAGGACAGGGCAGGCCTGTTAGCTGTGTGTATAAAAAGCCAGGGTCTCAGTGGGGGATAAAGTCTTGCCGCATTAGTCTTCTTCCTCTCACCCACCACTTCTTTTTGAGCAGAATCCACCTTCTAACAAGGCACAGCTTCACAGGGAATGATGCTGTGGGCCCCGTCACCTGTCTCATTAAGCTCCTGCTTTGAGTTCCAAATTACTGAGTCAGAATAAGCTTCCTCTAGAAAGCAAACAGAAATTATTTCTCTGAAAAAAAATTTTATCATCTAGGGATTCTTTCATTAGAGAACTGTCCATGGCAGTGCTAGACAGACTCAGTGTGGTACATTTATTTATTTTGTGGCCAGAGGAAGAAATGTTGCTCCCCCACACCCCCACCTTTTCCGCACTTTGTGGGAATACTGCTAAGAAGGCACAGCCATGACCTGCTGCCTCGGAAAACTGCCCAGTGGACTGACATCATGGGAATTTGCTGAGCCTGTTTTGTGGAGGTCATCTAATTCTCGGCATAAGGGTTCTGGGCAGGAAACCTTCTATATTCTTTGATAATGAACCAAAAATCACTAGCCCAAGAAATTGAGACTGTATTTCATTAACACAGCTTTCCCAGAAGATAGCGTGATGCCAGGCAACTATTGGT
>CM052549.1:61488304-61518369 GCA_028533065.1 Trachops cirrhosus
CAGGGTGGGGCACCCCAGTTGCTGGGTTGTGATGCTGTATGTGGGGGTGCGATCCGAGAAGGAACAATGGCGCTGCTCTGTTCTCCGTAGGACCCCAGACCCCTCCATCGCTTTCTGCGAGCCAAGGGGGCCCCTTTGCCACCAATTTCTGTGTGGGTGGGCCTGTGCATTTGATGGTACCTTCCTTTTCAGGCAGTGCCCCAAAGCTCTATTTCCTGGCTCTGGGACCCTGAGATGCGTGCAGTGCCTTGCTTCACAATGGCCACCTCACTGGGTCTGCTGGTCGCCAGCCCCTGGCCAGGGTCCGCCAGCCACTGCTGCTTGTGTGCCCAGGGTCTGCCCACTGCAGTTTTGCCCGCCACCCCGGTTGCTTTGCTCTCCACCGTGCGTCCCTCTCCAGGCCCGACTCCACCCCTCCTACTGGTCAGGATGAATATGTCTAATTATAACTCCTTGGTTTTCCAACTCCCATACACTTCAATTTTCTGTCAGTTCTGGTTGTTATTTTGTTTCTGTATTGTTTTGTCCCTATCTTGGTTGTAGGAGGAGGCACGGTGTGTGTACCTATGCCTCCATCTTGGCCAGAAGCCAGAAAACTGTACTTGAACAACAATTAAAAATAAAAAAAATTTATCATCTATAGTCACTTTTTTTCAACTTAAAAAAATTCCTTTAGTGTTTGTTGTAAGTCAGGTGTTCAAGAAAGCAATTCCTCCAGTTTTTATTCTGTAAATATCTATATTTCACCTTCATTTAAAAAAATAGCTGATTACCAATGTCTTGGGTAACAATGCCTTCTATATTGTTTCTGATGAGAAGTCAGGTGTTAACCAGATGTTTACTTCCTTGCATGTGAAAAGTTATTATACTGCTCTTGAAGGCTTCAAAATTTTCTTTTTGTATTTAGCTTTCATTAGTTTCTCTAACATGTGTCAATCTCTGTGTGTTTATCTAATTTTGATGAGCTTCTTGGATGTGTACATTAATGTTTTTCATCAAACTAGTAATAATTTCAGCCTTTATTTGTTCAAATATTTATTTTGCCCTTTCTCTATTCTCCTCCTGGAGCTGCCATTACACATATGTTTATGTGCTTCACGGAACCCAACAGGTTTCTGAGGCTTTCTGTTAATTTTTCTTCAATCTTTGTCACTGTTCTTTAAATCAAATAATTTCTATTGATCTACTTTTCAGTCCTCTGTTTTACCTTCTCTTATCTCAAATGTGCCATTGAGCCCATCTTTTGAATCTTCCATTTCAGTTATTACAGTTTTAAACTTAAATTTGTTTTTTCAATCTTTAAATATTTCTATTGAAATTCCTTATGTATTGAGTCATTGTTGTCATATTTTTATTTTTAAATGTAATTTTCTTTAAGCTTTTGTACATATTTATTATAATATTTGCTTTGAAATCTTATGCTATTTTTCCCTAAACTCTAGCTGAGTTTCAAGAATAAATGCTTTTCAGTTTATCTGCCTTCAGTTGATTCAAGACCTTTGGTTATTTTTGTCAGTTTTTTTCCAGTTTTATTTTTACTCTTTGTTCCGAATTTGCTGATCTCTCTGTACTACAATAGTAGAAGCTCTCATCTGTTTCTTCCTGATTAATAGAATAGATCATTTATTCCTTCTATAATATAATTGATTTACCTTATAAACCTAAGTGGGGGAGGGAGAATATTCTTCCCTGTGTTCCTATTTTACCAAGCAGTGACATTAAGTAGAAAATGGTAGCCTCCAGCCATATTAGTCTTCTAACATCTCTGTAACATTGGCAACCTCTTTTCATTTGCATCTAAGGGTCTCATTTACATAATAAAGACTACTGTTTTTAAATCCAAATTTTAAAATTCTGCAACTACCAACTGAGGGCATAAACTTTCTGGAAATATGATAAAAAAAGAAGAGAAACATATTGAGGGTATTGACTAGCAGCACGGCAGATTTAGGAATTCACTGCAAAGTTCTATTTCATTACTGTGCTATAAATCACTGTCCTCATAAAAAACATGGATAAATACATTTAATGAATTCTTCAAAATAGGATGATACTGAATCACCATCCATCATCTCTGCTGGGCCCTACTGAAGCCCTTGGTCCATAACTATAACAAATTACTACCCTCAACTATTATAGAATCTTATTTTAAAATATGTGTGCTTGTGTCTCCCTTTTATATTATAAAATAATTTCTGAAGGATAGGAACCAGTGCTGCCAAACTTACTTTTTAAAGCATTTAACAATGCCATATAAAACTGAGTGCTTTATTCTTTTCTGATGATAATATATGTGACAATACTTTTTAATAGAAACTCATGAATACAACATATGGAGATGAGCTACTTTATCAACAACAGCATCATTATGGGGCATACAAAGAATATGGGCAAGAGAAAAAATAGACATTTTCTCTAATTGGTAATCAAGGAATCAGCGTAGAGAATGTTAAATCAAAGATTTAGTTAATAACTTGAGAGTATAAATGTGGAAACAAAAGCTGAGTTCCTTATTTGCGTGAAGTATGAGGGTGGGATGTAGACACAGGCAAGCAGAATGAAATCGGGGTACAGTCCATGAAAGAAAATATTAGCGATATAACAAGGCAAGACAGTCTGGGATTCAGACTTTACCCATGTGAGGCAAGGGTGAGATCTCAGCAAGTAAAAGGATGTAAGTGGCAATCAAGGCAGTGGAAGTTACTGGGCACCTGACTCATGACCAGGAAAACCCATTACGGTGGGTGGGGAACTCTTCAACCATGGGGATTGGAATTACACAAGGGCTTCATTAACTGAAGAATTATTTGGCAGGATGATTGACATTGTGACAAGAGTAATTTGGTGCTGAGTCAAACATCACATAAATACTTTTAAGTACGTTCTGTCTAAGCAGCTGTGAAAGTGGACTTATTGGCTCTGTCAGTCAGACAGGTTATAACCACTGTAATCCAACCCTCTTTGCATTTCCTAAATTTGACCCAGTCCACAGTATCAATACCATCTTTCTAGTCAGTGTCAGATATGTTGTGCTTCAAAATGTATTTAAGATAACTCAATCTCATCATACCAGGACCTCCTGAAAATAGTTCATTTAGTCCCATAAATACCCCATATGTTTTTGTGTTAATCCTATTGGGATGTCCAGTCAGTCATTTCTTTGAGAAGTGAAGGGGACCATGGGAAATTTTATTTGAGGCTACATCTTGTTACCTAACTGTTCTGTAAAACCTTCAAAATTGATTAGTTTTACTTAAATGTGAAATTTCACTTTAGAAAGTATTGTTCCACTCCTCATTGTTTTGCCCTAAAAACTGGTACATTTTTGTAGGCATCCTGTACCTTACCAGAAAATTTAAGAGACTAAGTAAAATTAATTAAAATATTTAATTTAATTTTCAGATTCTAAAATGTTAGAATGTAATTTAAGGTTCTAGTTTAACTAATACTTTAACATATTTTGAGAAAAAACAAAGTTGGGATTGAAACTTCAATAATCATGACATCATCTGTTCCGGGTTGCCATCTTTACCTTTTTGTACGCCAATAGTTTTGGCTTTTTCTTTATGCTTTAGAAGTTGTTTGAGACTGCTAAAGAATGTGACTTCACCAAGTTTAATAAATGTGGCTTAGACTGGGGAATCAGTGGTTTATTTGGAACCACTCATGGAGTTAAGTTTCATTCATTTAGACTATTCACAGAATTGGGACAGATTTAACAGAACTATAAACCCTGGTGGAGATGACCACAAAATAACTATGGCAATGAAATAGATTCCTCACAAAGGCAGACTAAGAAGACTAGAGTTATTAACCTGAAAAGATAAAACTCAGGGGTCATACTGTCAAGATTCTGGTTCTTGATAGAACATTTTTCCCTAAGAAAAGGTATATGCTAAGGATAGAGAGGAAAGGGTCTCCTTCCCTTCTTTCCACCACCCTGTCCATACCCTATAAGACTGCAACATTCTTTCTGTGTTCTAATCAGGACAGAAATTGTGGGCTTTTGGGAATAAGGAAAGAGGGACAGTTCCCAACTCCACAAGAAGAAAGCTAAGAATAAAACAGTTTTAGCCAAATGGGGTTCTACCTTAGAAGAGCAAAGGCCTTAGGTCATTCTCAACATCTCCTGGGGCACTTTACAAGCTATCCATGCCTTGTACTTCCTTTCTCTCTGCAGTATACCAAGAACAATTTCCTCTGTCTTGCATAGGACAGTTGCCCTTCTCAGATGGATTTCAGTTGTTCATGGCAGTACTTCCTTCGCCATTTCCTCTCACTTGAGCACTTTCTGACCATTTTTTTTTTTTACCTCCAACTACATCTGCTACTCACTCTGACATTGCCAGTTACAAAGTTTGGTAATGTCAGCCAGTTCATACAGAATAAGAACAACAGGTATAGATTTCTAAATAGTGTGGAGATGTACTTTTACATTAAAATTCAAAATACAGGCTTTCTTGAAGCCCAAAGGAGAAAACATCCACAGTAATAACACCACTATTAACTATGATTCTAAACAAATAATCACTATTTTACACAATGAAGAATAAATATATGAAGTTATTGCTTTAATAAGTTGTCCAAGAGGGGCTTTATATTTGTATATACATTCAAGGGGCGATTTTACTTCATTTATGGACAAAAGACATATAAATGGCCACTAAAGGGAAATGAAAGATTTCCAAAAAAACATCACTGATCTCTGAAAGTTGAATTCATGAAGAGGAAATGCCAGAATCTCAGAAATCTTCTGTTATCCTTGTATAAACAAGGGTATATCCTTGTATAATGGAATGCTGACATGAATTCAACACTATTCTTGCCCACATGGAATGTTTCATTTGTCATGAGTCCATATATCAAACAATGCTGGGACTAACTACTTAGGCATCTAATAGAAGAGATAGTCACACAGAACAGACACCCTTATCGTCATGGCATTGCTGAGGCCTAGGGTCTGGGTACATTTGCACCACTAGGTTCCTAAGAGGAGTCATCAGAGTCTAGAATCAAATATGTTATTCATCTGATATTCATCTGTTATTCATGAACTGGATGTGCTCATCTCTGCAAATAGATGAGATTTAACCACTTATTTTGATCCTTGGTTCAATTACTTTCCCTTAGTAGAAACATCAATACCATTGTACAATTCTAGTGCATTTGATTTGGCAGGGAATAGAGGAGAGAAAACAGAAAGTTTGAGTTTCAACCTTTGAGTCAGATAGTAATTTGAACTACAGTACTAGTCCCTGGATTACCTCAAAATCTTATATAGTATATAGAGATATAATCTATACTATGTTATATAAGAATATTAAAAAGAATGACAGTTGTAATTATTATTATTATAACTGACAGATTATGATTTGCCTTTTAATTTGCTAGCATAGGTATTTAAAAATAACATCAATTGACTTTTCCAAAGCTTACTATGTTCATATATATTGAATATAGACATTTTATTAAGGATATTAAAACATGTTTGTTTATTTGGATTAATTTTATTAAATGTAAGCTATCTTGAGGAATTCACTTTTGACTTTATACAACTATGAATGTTAAAATGATTATGTGACTTCTATCTGCACAAGAGATTTTCATTTAAATAGTGATAACCAATATATTTCTACAAACCAAATAGCAGAGAATTGACATGCTTCTGTCAGGAAGTATGTCTAATCTAAATTAGATTGACATGGGAAGCAACAGAACAAAATGTAAAAGTTAAAATACCTCAGTTTCTGAGTGTACAAACATGTCAAAAGTAGTTTGTTCTTTCTGTCAGTTGATTCCCTGGCAGTACATATGGTAATTTGTTTTCCTTATGATATCATGACTTAGCTTTCAGAAGATAATGACTCATGCAGAAACTATATTGTTAGTCAAGATTTAAAAAACATTGGATTGTAACTCTTAAGAGATAAAATGCAAAGATGACCTAGGGCCTAAGACTAATAACTATGTTTTTTCCACCAATCACAACTTTTGCAAATTATAAAATTCAAGGCAATATGAGGAGGTGATGTCACATGGATATATATTTACATCATTTGAATACAAATTTCTTAGGATTTAAAAGATTGGAAATGATTTGAATTAGAAGAAAAATTCGATTGTTAAGGATACACAAGCTATTAAATTTCTTTTCAAGACATGTTCATAATATAAAGTCTATGTTCAATATTTGCAGGCTTAGAATTTAAAGAATTAATTAGTTACTTTGTATATAGTCAAATGTTTAATATATAGGACTAATGGTAATTTTGATATTATGTAAAAGCCTGAATTCATATACATAATGTTATTTTAGGAAAATTCAAAATGAATTAAATCATCAACACAGTTTTAAATAATGCTTAGATCTCAGAGTTAAATTCCAGAAGAGAAAAGATTCAATCAAAAATTAATTTAGAGTCATATTGGCTTTAAAATATTTGTTTTGGAGAGATCCAAGATGGTGGAGGAGTAATGGAAGTTGCACTAACCTCTTTCCAAGACCAATCTAGAATTGCAACTAAAGTGTAGAGAAATCATCCTGAATAATCAACAGAATACCAGCTGGAGAGAAGTCTTATAACCACGGACAGACAGAAGAAACCACTTTACCACAATGAGACTATAGGGAGTGTGGAGGAGGTGTGAGAGGACTGGCTGAGCGCTCATGAGTGACGGGTGAAGTTATAGAGGGATATTTCAGCAGCTGGGAGGTTCCCCCAGCTGGACTCCCCAGCCTACAGCACCAGAGCCAGTAGGAACCCAGATAACATCCAGCTGTGAAAAGCAGCAGGGTTTCTTTCTGGCAGGGAGAGATGGCTGGAGACTCAGAGAGCCTCTTAAAAGGTCAATGCACAAAATTTCATTTGCAGCCACTTACCCTGGGCTCCAGCAGAGGGAGGGAAGAGTGGACTAGAGACAATTGAAGAGAGGCTGGGGCTGGTGGCTCTGGGGAGGAAACTGAAGGAATAGCCACCAGGATCCCTGTGCTGAGTCATTCCCCACACTACAGAAGCCATCTTTCTCTGGCAGAGCACTCCTCTCTAAATGCATCTGGCTGAGGGAAGGCAATAGCCCAGCCCAAAGGAATTACTCTGCCCCACCCTGTGGAGTTTAAGGTGGGCTGCTGATTACAACTGAGGCTATAACATTGATTAGTTTAACAAATCCTAGGTGGATCTCTAGGAGCTCTACCAGACTTCAGCTGACCCTCCCCTGAGCCCAGTGCTGATAAAAGCTGCGGTTGGTGAGCAGCCTGACTCTGCACATAAGCCCAGCAGAGGGCGCCACATACTGTAGATCACTGTTAGCTATAAGCAGGCTGACCAGGGCCAATCACAAGCAGAATCTGACAGAGGCCTACACCAGGATCTTTGCAGATCTACTTAATATGTGGAAACATATACAAAGAAGCAGCCAAAATGGAAAAACAAAGAAAGAAACCCCAAATGAAAAGACAGGAGAATTCTCCAAAAGAGCTAGATGAAATGGAGGCAAGCAATTTATCAGACAGAGAGTTTAGAGTAATGATCATAAAGATACTCAACAGCATGGAAAAAGACACCATAAAAAAGGGCCAGTCAGAAATAAAGAAAACAATATCTAAAATAAATAATACACTGGAAGGAATAAATAGTGGGTTAGGTGAAGCAGATGATCAAGTTAGTGGTTTGGAAGACAAGGTAGAAAAAACACCCACGCAGAGAAGCAAAATGAAAAAATAATTTTAAAAAATGAGGAAAGCTTAAGAAACATTTTGGACAACATGAAGTGTGACAATATTCACATCATGGTAATACCAGAAGGAGCAAGGAATTGAGAACCTAGTTGAAGAAGTAATGGCCAAAAACGTCACTAACCTGGTGAAGGAAAAAGACACACAAGACCAGGAAGCTCAGAGACTTCCAAACAAGTTGGACCCAAAGAGGCCTACATTGAGACACACCGTAATTAAAATTATGGCTGAAAGACAAGGAGAGAATCCTAAAAGCTGTGAGAGAAAAGCGGTTAGTCACACAGAAGGGAGTACCAATTAGATTGTCCTCTGATTTCTCAATAGAAACATTTCAAACCAGAGGGAGTGACATGAAATATTCAAGGTGATGAAAAGAAAGGACCTACAACCAAGGCTACTTTACCCAGCAAGGCTATCATTTAAAGTTGAAGGAGAAATAAAGAGCTTCTCAGACAAGAAAAAGCTAAAGGAGTTTGTTAACACCAAACCAGTACTGCAATAAATGTTAAAGGAGTTGCTTTAAGAAGAAGAGAAAGAAACGAACACAGAGGAAAATAGTCTAACAACAAAAAAATAACTATACATACATATCTATCAATAATCACCTTAAATGTAAATGACTTAAATGCTCCAACCAAAATACATATGGTAGCTGACTGGATAAGAAAACAAGACCCAAAAATATGTTGCCTCCAACAGACACATCTCAGATCAAAAGATATACACAGACTAAAAGTAAAGGGATGGAAAAAGACATTTCATGAAAATGGAAATAAAAAAAAAGCTGGGGTAACAGTACTTATATCTGACATAATAGACTTTAAAGATAAGGCTATAGTAAGAGACAAAGAAGGACACAAAACAATAAAGGGAACAACCCAACAAGAGGCTATAACCCTAGTAAACATTTCTGCAACTAACATGGGAGCACCTAAATATGTGAAACAAATCTTGATGGACATAAAGGGAGAGATCAACATAAATACAGTCATAGTTGGGGATTTCAACACCCCATTGACTTCAATGGATAGATCTTCCAGGCAGAAAATCAACAAAGAGATAGTGACCTTAAATGACAAACTAGATAAAATGGATTTAATTGATATCCTCAGAGCATGCCACCCCTAAGAAGCAGAATATACATACTTTTCCAGTGTACATGCAACACTTTATTGGGTAGACCACACATTAGGACACAAAACAAGTCTCAATAAATTTAAGAAGATTTAAATCATATCAAGCATATTATCTGCCACAATGCTATGAAACTAGAAATCAATCACAAGAAGAACACTAAAAAACACACAAAGATATGGAAGCTAAATAACATGTTTTTAAAATGAATGGGTCAACAATGAGATCAAGGAAGAAATCAAAAGATACTCTGAAACAAATGAAAATGAGGACACAACATTCCTAAATCTGCGGGACACTGGGAAAGCAATCTTAATAAGGATATTCATAGCATCACAGGCCTATCTCAAAAAAAAAAGCTCAAATAAACAATCTAACTTCACACTTACAGAAATTTGAAAAACAACAACAAACAAAGTCAAAAGTGAGTAGAAGGAGGAAGGAAATGATAAATATTAGAGCAGAAATAAACAAAAGAGAGTTTAAAAAAAGATACAAAAGATCAATGAATCCAGAGCTGGTTCTTTGAAAAGATAAATAAGATTGACAAAGCCTTAACCAGACTCATCAGGAAAAAAGGAGAGAACCCAAATAAACAAAATCAGAAATGAAAGAGGAGAAATAACAAATGACTCCAAAGTAACACAAAGGACTGTAAGAAAATAATTATGAACAAGTATATGCCAACAAGCTGGACAACCTGAATGAAATGGATAAATTCCTAGAAACATACAATCTTCTAATACTAAATCAGGAAGAATCAGAGAATCTGAATAGATAGATTACACCTAGTGAAATTGAAGCAGTAATCAAAACCTCCCAACAAACAAAAGCCCTGGACCAGATGGCTTCATAGGTGAATTTTACCAATCATTCTGCAAAGAGCTAACATGTCTACTTCTGAAATAATTTCATAAAATTCCAAACAAGAGATGTCTCCCAAACTTATTTTAGGAGGCCAGCATTATCCTAATTCCAAAACTAGATAAAGACACTACAAAGAAACAAAATTATAGGTCAATATCCCTGATGAACATAGACACAAAAATCCTCAACAAAATTAGCAAACTGAATACTTAAATGCATCAAAAATATCATACACCATGATCAAGTGGGATTTATTCTGGGAATGCAAGTTTGGTACAACATTCTCAAATCAATAAGTATGGCTCCCCACATAAACAAAATGAAGGATAAAAAGCACATTATCATATCAATAGATGCAGAAAAAGCATTTGACCAAAATCCAGCACCCATTCATGATAAAATCTCTCAGTAAAGTAGGAATAGAGGGAACATACCTAAACATAATGAAGGTCATATATGACTAACCCACTACCAGCACCATACTCAAAGGGTAAAAACTACAAGTGTTCCCCTTAAGATCCAGAACAAGACAGGGATGTCTGCTTTTACCTCTCATAGTCCTAGCCACAGCAATTAGACAGGAGGAAGTTTTATTTCTTCCTTCTAAACTGTCATTATTTGCAGATGGCATGATACTGTACATAGAGAACCCTAAAGATTCCACCAAGAAACTACTAGAATTGATAACTGAATTCATCAAAGTCACAGGATATAAAATTAACATCCAGAAATCATTGCATTTTATATGCCAAAACTAACAGAAAGGGAAAAGAAGAAAACGACCCCATTCACAATTGCTATAAAAAATAAAATACCTAGGAATAAACCTAACCAAGGATGTAAAAGACCTGTACTTGGAAAATTTTGAGACACTAAAGAAATTGAAGAAGATACAAATAAGTGGAAGAACATACAACGTTCATGGATAGGAAGAATTACCATCATTAAAATGTCCGTACTACACAAAGCCATCTATAGATTCAGTACAATTCCTATCAAGATTCCAATGATGTATTTCACAGAACTGGAACAAATATTTCAAAAATTTATATGGAACCAAAGGACCCCAAATAGCCTCAGCAATCATGAGAAAGAAGAATCAAGTTGGAGGGATCACAATACCTGATGTTAAACTATACTCAGCCCATTGTAATCAAGACAATCTGGTACTGGTACAAGAATGACATAGATCAATGGAATAGAATAGAGAGCCCAGAAATAAACTCACACCTTTATTGTCAATTAATATTCAACCAAGGAAGCAAGAACATACAATGGGCAAAACATAGTTTATTCAATAAATTGTGTTGGGAAAATTGGACAAATATGTGCAGAAAAATGAAACTAGACCACCTTCTTACACCCTCTTACACAAACAAGAATAAATTCAAAATGTATCAAAGACATATACATTAGGCATCTGATGCTTTTGATCTGGTAGGTTCCCCAGTTCCTAAGGCCTTAATCCTCTACCATATCCTATTCATCTCGTGAGATAAGAGAGTGAGCGAAAAGTATCACCCAGGATGTTTTTATGGGTCAAGATGAAGGGGCAAATAACATCCCACTCACATTCATGGACTAGAACTCAGTAACACGACCCCATGTCACTATAAAGGAGGCTGGACTCTGAAGTCTACCTCTTGTCCTGGGAAGAAAACAAAGTTTTGCCTCCATATTGTATTATCCCTGCCACACACTGGAATCACAAAATAATTCTAATTTGCTATCATCACAATAAGTGGGAGATGAAGTATGTGTTTATGTGAGAAGTCTTAATATGTGAACAACATAAGAGAAATTCCAAACAGAATGTTTGCCTCCTTAAGCTAAAAAATTCGCTCAGGTATTTAAGATATTTGTGTGCATACAAAAATGTAATGGCAAAGAAGCTTGCCATTGCTTAAATCCATGCTTTGATGAACCTATTTACTTGAAAATCATACATATTATTCTTGAAAATCCATAATGCAGAATTCTAGTTATTTTAGATAGACTTCACCTCCAATTCACCCAGTTCACAATTAGTGAGGTTATACTAGCTTGGGCTGCATTGAGATGATAAAAATTAAGGATATGTTTATTTTAAGAGCAGTTATATTTGCACTAACAAATAAATCACCCTATTTTTCCTTTTTCACAACACTTGTAAGTAACTAAATAATCTATATTTTTCTGGAAAATATCTTTGTTAGTACTGCTGAGTTTGTGCCAGCATGTAGAAAATAACAAGAACATTATAGCCTACCTAGAAGGGAACCTAATCAACAAAACAAATAAGCAAGCAAAATAGAACCAGAGACATGGAGATAAAGAACAAACTAACAGTGACCAGAGGGGATGGAGGAGGGTGTAAGAGGGGAAAGAAGGGGAAAAGTCGAGTCAAGAAACATGTATGAAGGACCCATGGACAAAAACAATGTGGGGAAGATTGAATGTGGGAAGTGGGGGTGGGTAGGGCAGGGAGAGTAATCAGGGAAAAATGAGGACAACTGTAATTGAACAACAATAACAAATACATAACTATAAAAAAAGAGATGAAAAGATTGGAAACGTTGTCCTCATGTTAGGGTCTCTTATTATGTCTTGAGAATGAACAGTAATCCTTGACACTTATGGGGAAAGAGTCTTGCAGGATCTTGACCAATTGAAACATTTAAATGCAGAGACATGTTGCCATGTGTACTCCAGGGATACAGCTCATACCCCACCTTGACCATAACCAAATTCCAGTAGGAAAATAACGTAATGGAAGTCTTCCCACTTTTCTTGGGAGGTGTCATGCCCCTCTGAGGCATTTCGGGAGATATAACAGTGCCATAATGAGACTCATAATTCATGTCAGCCCTGAGCCTTTCTTTCATTTATAAATGTTTTAGAGCCCTATGATTCATAATGCCATGAGCTGCTTTTCCTTCAGAACTGCCATGCTCCCATTAATACCAACTGTTCCTGCTTCTTGCCCAGAGACAAGCCCTGCAGTAATATATCATAAAGTTTAGTGCTCTCCTTGAATTGTTAGAGTCAAAATTCTTTCCCAGTTATTGAATTAGTGTAAAATGAAAGTTTTTAGAAAAATATTGAAACTTGATAAAGAAAGCAAGGAAAGATGTCTTCAGCATCTAAGGAGTCATTTAAATGTTTTTCTCCATTATTAATGTAATGTACATTTTCTTTATATGCTGAACTGTTATACCCTAGGAAAAGGGTAAGCTTCAATACCTAATTGACATGAAATGGTGATGAGACTTGCCATTTAAATCACAGGTTTATAATGAAAAGTTTTGTGGTCATCAATGTGATATTTTTATATCTTAATAAATAATGCTTACAATGCATTACATTTTTTAACCTCACTCAACAATTCATTTTGCAGTTAATTAAAACAATTAAACATTATTTTATTAAGCAGAACAAAGCAGTTCTTAAATTCTTTTAAAGTCACATAGTATAAAGCACATGTCATCAGGTGCATGTAACTTTTGTTTGTGAGGCATCATCTCCATGGCTGTTGTTCTTCACTGTCAGTGTCCTCTCCAGAGTCCATTTGCTGTTCTACTCAGCAAGGCTGATTTATTATTACGTGAGTCACAGTGTGGCACAGCAGAGGGACACTGAAGAAATGACCCTTGATTCCATTCGTTTCAACACAACTCTTTGGAAGTTTCTATCCAGTTTCAGTTCCTGAGATAATTCAGGCAGGAAGCTATCAACAGCCACCTATGGTCCGTGAAATGGGGTTACAGTTGGTTCCTCTGCCAGGTCTGGAATCCCCTTATCTAAAGATGGCTCCTGCTGGTCTTTGTTTTTGGATTCCCTGCTGCCTAATGTTGTGAAAAGAAAGCCTTCCTGAGTTTCAACCTATTAGCTCAGTCTAAATCCTGGCCTAATGTCTGAGGGCTCTTTTGTGCCAGACTGTCTAGTTTTGTCCCAGGACCCAGCGCCAAAACTGGAGATTTTCAGCTTGTGGATGGATTTCCTAATGAATAATGCCTCTCTTGTGAGTCCAGCATTGGTTCCTAACTGGACACCCTACCACCAAATTGAGGTGGTGATGGCCAGGGTAATTTTCTCAGACACAAATGGGTTCCTTTGGTTCTGTAACTGCCTACTCTTTGGACATTATTTTGTGAACTTTATGTTTTTTACTACACATTAAATTATTTGAAAACTAGACTAAGTATTTGGGATACAGGAAAGAATGGGGTGAAGCTGAAGAAAATGATCTGGTTTCACCACAACCTCAGGAAGAACAACACTGGGGAGAAAACTAGTAGGAGAAGCCTAGATTCCAAAGAGAAGAAAAAGTACAAACTAAAGATCGTCCTAGTACCCTTAAATAATTTCCAGTCAATTTTTCCCCTTAAAAATAAATAATTAAAGAAAAAATTAAAAACCTAACTTGAAAGAAAACATACTAATAAGTAACTTGGGAGGTAGATAACACTTAAAATCAAAGTGGATCCTTCTTTCTTAATCTTAACTTGATTCTATTTACTTCACTGTCCTTGTGGATTTACCTTTTAGGTTGAGCAATAACTGCTTTCAATTCATTCAAATTGTTTCAATTCATTCATTTTATCATCATACTCAATCAATTTAACTTATTTCAATAGATATTAGGCAGGGACTATGGTAGGTGAACGATTGAGGGCTTATAGTATCCTGGGAGCTTTCTAAGTGTTTTTGTATGCATTAAGTAATTCCACTCTTTCATAAACTTTAAATCTAAATATTATTGTTCCCATGCAACAGCTAAGAAATCTGAGGTACTATTAAGTTAAGAGACTTGCCCAAGTCCATTTGCCCACATCCATTATGTAATGGAGCCAGAATTTGAATCCAGGCATCATCAGAGTCCACACTCAACTCTGTAGCCATGCACATGTCATACATGTATAGATGGAATTGTCTCAATGGTTCTAACACTAAAAGTTAATAATTAAAGAAATGAAGTATATGCACTGTACAACATATGCAAATATGTGCTTATAAATACTCAAAGCACAGCTGCTTCACTTGTAGAACTTCGGCAATTCTAGCAAATAAGGCAATCTTAGATTTCACATTTCACAGTAGTTTTCATTCATTTTGGTCTCCAAACAAGCTCCCTTTCTTGTTTTAATAGGAAGTGATAAATTTATGTCATTTTGCAGTGTTTTTTAAAAGCTTGTTCCATGGAACATCTGTCTCTACATCAAATATTTTAGATTCTAAATTTCCGTTCCAAACCTTCTGCATCAGAGTCTAGTAATCTGCATTTTTACAAGCTCTTCTGTATGCTCAATGTTTCTATGGTTTGATTTAGAAGCTGCAGAGCTTCCTGGCCAGCTTTCCGTTTATCACTTCTGTCTGCTCAAATTTAGACTAATTAGTTAGAATATATTAACTTTCCACTCTCTAGTCCTAATTATGAATCAAGAAAATACAACGTCTTTTAAGTTGTTCTTACAGCCTTGACCTCTCTTATCCAGATCACAAAGGAAAATAAGGAAACTCATAGCTTGTGTCCAACCTATGATTATCCAGTCCCTAACAAGTAAAAGCATCTATTTATCGTTTCCTACTTCAAGAATTTTTTAAAGTTAATATACCTTGAATCAATTCTTAGCTAAGCACTGACTCCAAATACTTTACAGCCTGCTTTCTGTATTTGTCTTAAATCTAGATTTTCTCCCTAGTGATTTTTCCAAGTAAAACTCTTTAAACTTTTTAAAATGTTTAAAAGTATTTTGAGCAGAATAGTTTTCCACAAAATTTATGCCCTTCCTTTGCATATCATACTGCCAAAGTAATTTCATTCTCACTCAGTCATACTTAAAGCTAGCTCTGAAGTCAGAGGTTATTCTGACCAACTGGGTACATTGAGAAGCAGCCAGCTTAAGTTCCTCAAAGCAGGGCTTCCTATGCATTGTGCAGTTCGTTTGTGCAATAAGTGAGGACTGCCGCGGTCCCAAACAATCACTGTGGGGTCAATTGAAGCTGATGTTTTAACTAAAAGTTTGAAAGCACTACTCAGACATACTGAGAGATAATTATAAACAAAATTGATTATTTGCAAACTGTTAAGGAAAATCAGAAAAGAAACAGATTTCCTTGGTAGTTTTCAGAATTAAAATGATTAATTTTGCAAAGGGCTGTTGGTCAAAATCTGAGGCATGACAGAAAAAAAATAGTGGGGTAGGAACACAATTCCCACAATCACTTTGAAAAAGACACAAGGTTAGAATATATTTTGCAAACTGTAAACCCTGTAAAGGCTTCATTATTCTTATAAAAACATTGAAAGAAAAACTAGTCAAATGTCATTTTATTCAAATCTACAATATATTTGTATGTTGATATTGGATATATTTCTAATTTCAGGGACTGTTTGTGTGTTCTCAATTGCATTGAAATATTGTGGAATCAAATATTGTTGAAAATAAGGTGACCATTATGTGGCACACTTGGAAATGTTTTAGTTGGAGATTTGGGCAAGTGGTATGTGATTTATTTATGGATATATTGCTGCAAGAAACTTTTTTGGGGGTGAGATAAGCATGTTTTTCTCAAATGGCTTTACCTTTTACATCAGTGGTCAATGTAAATTGTGTTATATCAACTTGAAAAAGATTTCTTTATTCTACCATTAACATCAACAATTTATATTCAAGCCTAGGAGCTGGTGACAAAACCACTTAACAATTCTAATTCCATCTCTTGTACTTGAGTAAGTAAAGTATTTTTGGCTACACCTAGTAATTTTATAATCATATTGAGTCACATTAAATCAATATAAACTATTCTAATTAATTAAATGAATTATCTGTGTTGCAAGTATACAAAGTATGTACCTATTATAAATTATAATTAGGAAACTAATGACTATCATTTAAAAATTTTACTTCCTTGTAAATTTTGCATCTGTCCTTCAGGATCCAGTCTAACACTCAATTAACTGTTCCCGAAGAGCCCAAATTTTAAACTGTAAAATTCTGACCACGCTATTCAAAGCCTTCCTCCTTGTCAGAGAATGCTTACCTATTTTCTAATCTAAAGCTTCTTCAAAGTCATCGAGCTCATTTGTAGCACATCTGAGACTTAGGTTTAAGTAGAACATTTTTTAATTTCTTACTGTCTGGTTCCTCTTTTAACAACCTCTAACCATTGCCAACCTCAATCTTATCATAGATACTGTGCACACCAGACATCACGGGGTTTGTTTTATTTTGTTTTGATCAGAATCCCACATGGAGTGACACCTGCTCAGATGTTTGGGTCCTTTATTTTGCACAGCTCAGTTACTTGTTCCCCACTTTCTTTGGCTGGCTGAACTTTGTTGAACTTGTCCCTGGTAAGGAAACCCAGGACTAATTATGTTTATTTAGAAGAGAAACTACTGTCTTCAATGGCCAGGATATCTGAGGGTTATGATTAATTAATATATGCCCTTAACACATGTCCTAGTCTCTCTTTAAGCCAGTTTTACTGAATTAACTACTTTATTAAATAATCTATACTTATACCACCGCAAAAATTAAGAAACTCAACTTAGATTTTTTAAATCACTAATTTCTTTTTTCCTACTTTCCTCCCTTCCTCTCTCCATCCTTCCCCTCTTGTTTCATGGACTCACTTCTCTCTCAAATTTTGGAATCTGATTTGCTTAGCATTAATAAATAGAGTAGTATGTTTTCTTGAAATAACTAGCCATGAACCAAAAATGGTTCCAAATAAATCTTCCAAAAGGTCAAGAGAAAGGGACTTTTCCTCACTTTACTTAAAAGCTTACAGTTTGATAGTAAGAATCTATAAAAAATTAAAAGGCATTGTGCTTTTTTCCCGCTAACTTTGCATATGTTGTTTTTCAATATTGTAACACATTCTGTCTTAATTCATTTTAGAAAAATATTTAATTTCACTAAAATCTCTAATGTACATGATCCTGAAATAATTAGACAGGCATAATGATTAGACAGACAGACAAAAAGTATTTGTTGATTTATAGTGAACATATAGAGAACAGACTATCAACAGATGTATGAGGCTTCACGTGGAAGGAGAGAGTTCCTGGTTGGCACAAGGGGAGTTTTCCTTCATCTTGAGATTCAGGTACATGGATCTAAGGCAACTTTCTTTACCTTGGAATCTCTTAGCAGGTGAAAGGAGAGAAGACACATTCACTTGATCATTTTGCCCAGAAATTGATCACTTTTGTTTATATTCTATTGGGAAGAGCTGGTCATAAAGCCCTAGTTAGATGGAAGGGGAGCTTGGAAATAGAATTGTTGTATGGGCAATTGCTTCTTCACCAGAACCTCAGACCACAGGAAACACAAACTTTGATGGACAGGCAGCTGTCTCTGTTACACTTACTGAAAGTCTTAGCTGTCTACAGAGCAGCAATTTTCAGCTGGTGTGCCACGAGAATTTTTAAAACAAGCAGTATCTGACTTTAGTCAGGGGCACTGCTTCTTTTTCCTCAGGTTGTCAAATTGAAAAAATGACAACAGTCAACACAACAGTAGCCATCTGGTGTGAATAAATAAAAATTATACCTGTTTTTGTCATATTGGCAAAAATATATATTTTTGGTGTGCCACAGAATTTTAATAATTAACTTATGTGTGCCATGCAATGAAAAAGGTTGAAAGTTGCTGCTATATCATTGTGAACTCCTCTCTGGTTACTCCTTCAGTTGTAACTCTTGGATTGAGCAGGGTTTACATTAAAGTACTATGAAAAATTTGTAAGAGAATATGTAAGTGTCCTTAGAGTTTATGCATTTCTTACAAAAGACACTTCAGCAAGTAAATAGTCTTTGAAAGCATCTTAGAATTCTACTTTTTCAGTCCTATACTCTTAAGTTTTTGTATTATAGTTTAGCAAACAATAGTGATTTGCAATATTAATTATTCTCATATGATGCTCATCTGAGTTAGAATTTACGAACATTTACTGATTTTAAAGCATTTCCCATTCAACTTCCCCAGTAGCTCAAGTCTCCAACTGCAACAATGTAATTAATTGCCTGTGGATACCACACAGAATGGTCACAATGTAAAATATGGAGAATCTGCATTACTCTGCAAAGAGGACCTAATTAGGTTTCCCCCATTCATAAAAATAGATCATTGGCAATACAGTGCAATTAGAGGAGGTCTCTAAACTTTTCATGGGTGCAGTCAGCTCTTACTAATGGTTCTTTGGGGTGCACTTGAACAAATGATGTCTCATAATGTGAGAGTTCCTTCTCATTAGAATTGTCATCCAACTCATTATTTAAACTGTATTTTGGTCCCAAGGCTTTATATTTAATTCAATTTTTTAGTGCAAAGTTTATACTGTAGCTTCTTTAAGCATATTCCTTATACTTATTAAACAATTTATAACAGGCCTCTTATTTATCTAACACTATACAGGATGTTTTGATCTACATAACAAATTAATAACAATTATACTGGTATTATATTTAGAGCTTACACAGTAGCTTTCTCTCTTGTTCACTTAATATTTTTAACAGCTTTGTGCAACTCACAGAATCACTTGTCAAAGGAATCACAGCTAGTTAGTAGTAAAACTGATTTTAAATTCAAGTCAATGGATTTTCTACTACACTACAATGCCCATTTAAGTTTTATTACAGTGCAAGAACCTGAAATAATTTGAGTCATAAAACTCTGTGTTATTGATAGTAAGTGCATAGAAAGAGATTAGTAAATATGTAAAGTTTCATTCAAAACCATGACTTGACATGTCATAAAGGGTAGAAAGGGCAGATGGATGTGTGGGTTAGTTGGGTGGATAAGATAGAGTTATTTAGGAAGAGGAACCAAATTCCTGCATAAAATCAGGCATGAGAGGGTTATATATAGACACTATGAGGAAACTGAAATATGATGGGAGTGAGGAAAGGAGAAGAGTGTAATAAAAAACCAGGCTGGCTAGGTCAGTTAAAGAAGGCCTAAGTATGGGGAGCTTTGAAAGTCTGGCAGAGAAGTTTAGACTTACTAACAGGGCAGTAGTGAACCAATGTGATTTCTTAAATTAGGAGGATTAGGGAAAAGTGCTTTAAAGGAGGAAGTACTTGGCAGTGGACCGTGTGATAGTTTTGAAAATAGAAAGGCTGAAGTCAGTCAGTCTGTTGCTGCCAGATTAAGATGTGAAAAGGATTTGGACCCTGCGGCAATGAAGTGTAAAGTAAAAGAGAGGACATGGTCCAGGGCTATATTGAACATGAAGAGTAAATGAGAGTAAATTGTTAAAAATAGAACCCTAAGACTTTAACTAAAGGACCTGGAAGAATGTGGAGTTTAAGGGATAAGTTGTGTTCAAAAATAATATTGAGATAATCTAACTGTCAAATTACAATTTAGTGTTGTCAAAACAAATACTTTATTTATAACATAAGTGCTTCTCTGTTTATGGAACTATTTCTAAGTTATGCAATTTGACTTTATTCCCCAATATTATAAATTTCTAAGTTTATTTATTAGATAAATATTAAACTATAGAGCCACTTTATATCTTAAGAACAGGATTTTTTTCCTGTCCTAACAGAAGTAGCTAGTGTGTCAATAAGTAAAACATTGAGTATACTCATAGAACAAGCTTGTATGTTGCTAATATTTTGAAGCTATTAATGCCAACCTTTAGAATAGCTTGCCAGTTTATACACAAAGCAGCACTTAGGCTATTAGGCTTTGAAGTAGTCATGTTTAAGACACTGTTCTTCAAAGCAGTTGGATGTTTATAGAACCACAAAGAATTTTAGAGATCATTTTTTAGCCTCCTATTTTACAGAAAATTTATTTAAAACACAGACACTATTAGTGCCAGAAATGAGATTCAGGTTTTTGACTCTGGATTCAGTATTCTAGAATGTTCTAGGTGGAACATTGTTAACAATAGATGTAAGAACTTATTGGGAATAATTTAAATTGATTTTTCATCTATTGACTTATAAATACTAAGACCTAAGAACTCAACGAATTAGGTATTACTACGACAGATCCCTGTTAGGAGGAGCAAATGAGACATGTATAGTTGGAGTAGCTCAGCTTAAGTTTGAATAACTCATTCAAGTCACATGCTAGTGAGAAATGAAGCTGGAATTTGGAGTCAGGTAATCTGGTTCCAGAGGCTCTTCCCCTGCTGTCTCTCAATTCCCAGCCCCAATTCTACTCTTTGTAACTATTATATATGTGCTACCTTTAAAGCAGAAAAGAGCCAATTCAGCATCACCCCCCTCAAAAAAAAACAAGCCATCCGATTAAAAAATGAGCAGAAGACCTGAATGGACATTTCTCCAAAGACATACAGATGGCTGACAGAAACATGAAAAGATGCTTGACATCACTAATAGTAAGGAAAATGGAAATCAAAACCACACTGAGATATCACTACATACCTGTCAGAATGACTAACATCAATAAATCAACAAACAAGTGTTGGTGAGAATGTAGAGAAAAGGGAAACCTTATGCATGGTTGGTGAGATTGTAAATTAGTGCAGCCACTGTGGAAACTAGTATGGGGATTCCTTAAAAAATTAAAAATAGAACTACTGTACAGTCCAGCAATTCCACTTGTGTGTTTTTAACTGAGGAAAAAGAAAACTATAGTTCAAAAAAATATATGTACCCCATTTTCATTGTGGTATTGTTTACAACAGCCAAAATATGGAAGCAACCTAGGTATCCATTGCTGGATGAATGGATAAAGAAGATGTGATATATACAGGGTCAGGCAGATGTAAGGCTAACTTTAGTGTGGTTGGTAGGGTAGGTGAATGTTTCACACAAGATGGACAGCAATCGGAACATTTCACCTAAAATGTCATATGGTGTGCTTGAGTATGATTGTTACATTACAGAATTACATGCTTATAGTTTTGTAATAAAAGATTTTCTAATAAAAAAGCGATGCTATTTGTGCTGGACCCTGTATATATTATGCAGACATTAAAAAGAATGAATAAAATCTTGCCATTTAAGACAGACCTAAAAGTATTATGTTAAGTGAAATAAGTTGGACAGAGAAAGACAAGTGCCATATGATTTCACTTATACGTGGAATCTGGGAACAAAACATGCAAGCAAACAAAACAAGCAAACTTATAGGTAGAGATGGTTATCAGAGGGGCATGGGGGTTGGCAGAAAAGGGAAAGGGGATTAAGAAGGAAAAACTTCCAGTTATAAAGTAATCATGGGGATGTAATATTCAGCATAGGGAATATAGTCAATAATTTTGTAATATGTATGTACAATGACAGGTTACTGGACTTATTGTGGTGATCACTATTAAAATTAATATAATGTTGTATGTCAACTATAATTAAAAATAAATGGAGACAATGTACTTGAACAACAATGAAAAGCATAAACAATAATAAAACTTTTCAAATAAGTAAAAAATAAATAATTTTTTAAAACAATGAATATTAACTGTTAGGAAACAAAATAACAGAACTCCCAAATATTTTCTGCCTCTTCATGTAAAGATGATCTGTAGATTTTGGCAAGAAGTACTTTAGTCATTAAAAGCTTGAAGCAGAATTACAGGCCCCAGCCAGTGTCAGGGGTGGTAGGGCATTCAACCAGAAACAACTGAAAATAATCTTTTTTTATCCTGCTGTTCCTTGGACCTGAGGAAGAGTGAATTCTTTGAAGGAGAATCTGAGCATTAGGGGGACACTGAGACTCAGGACAGTAGTTGGTAAAGTGCAAATAAAGAGACTGTTTCAATAATGAAGGGGGTGGACAGCAGCATCAAACACTGCAGAGAATCCAAATGAAACGAGGGTTGAAAAGTAGTTATTGCATTTGAGAAATTAGTGAGTTTGAAGAGCAATTTCACTGGAACCTAGGTTGCAGATGATCAGGAACGAACATGAAGATGTCAGTGTAGGCCACACCACTTCAGTTGATTGATGCCTAACAAAATAAGATTGCCTTTCAGAAAATTTGTCTCCTGTTATTAGTATGTTTCCATTCATCCTTGGTGTTCCTATCATTTTTATTGGACAGATAATGATGCTATTTGCTTGGTTAGTAGATATTCAGCATTATTTTTGTTTTGAACTGCATGCTCCAGCATCAAAATGTATCTTTTCATTTGGAATTGCATGCTTTAGCATTATAACACATCTTTCTTAAATTGTTTCACACTTTTTGCCCTGAATTCAACCTGGTCTGACAATAAGATCATGACCCCTGCTTGCATGTAGCATTGCCCAACCTTTTATTTTAAACTTCTGTTTTCAGTGTTGCATATATATAGAGAGAGATTTACTTCATTTACATTTACAGTAACAGTGTACTATATGCTCTTAGATCTCACTCACATAGACTACTAGCATCTTTGGAGTTCTTCAGTGCACAACATGCATAAGTCTACTTGAGCCCTATTCAAATAGAATTTGGTTTTTCTGCCCTGGCTGGCATAGCTTAGTGGATTAAGCGCGGGCCTGTGAAACAAGAGATCGCGGTTCGATTCCCAGTCAGGGCACATGCCTGGGTTGCAGGCCAGTTCCCAGCAGGGAATGCATAGGAAGCAACCATACATTGATATTTCTCTCCCTCTCTCCTTCCCTTCCCCTCTAAAGATAAATAAATAAAATCTTAAAAAAAAAAAGAATTTGGTTTTTCTTTCTGATCTAATCTGAAATTTCTTTTAATAGGTGGGTTTAAATCACAGATGTACATAGTCTTACATGTATTAAATTACTTTGGGCTATGTTTCCTGCAACCATAATTATCATCATTAGCATCATCATCATTTTATCTTTCATTGTGTCTTTCATACTAGCCAGTAAAAAAATATTGGTTTATATCCAACATGTGAGTGAAATCAAGTGGTTCTTAGCATTTTCTATCTGATTTATTTTGCTTAGCATAATATTCTTGAGGTCCATTCATGTTATTGCAAATGGTGGGATTTCCTCTTTTCTTATGACTGAGTAGCATTCCATTGTACGTAGGTACCAAAGTGAAACAGAGACACAGACAACAGCATGGTGGTTACCTACCAGAGGGAAGGAGGTCAGGGGGAGGGTAGTAAAGGGTAAGGGGGCCAACTATGTATTGACAGGAAGATGTTTGACTGTAGGTGGTAGCACACAATGCAATATACAAATACTGTATTGTAGAAATGTACATTTGAAAACTACATGATCTTATGAACCAGTGTCACCCTAAGGAATTTAATAAAAAATCAAATTAAAAAATATTGTTTGTTGTATTTACTTTCATGCTGTCAGATATTCATATAATTCTATTACTTTGCCAATTTTGAATACCTTTTGACAATCAGTGTACTTCATTAGTTTATTTCTAATTTATAGGACACATTTTGATATGCCACTGTAAACCTTTAGATCTATTGTTAAGTACATTCAATGTGAATCATCTTATGATGGTGAAATTTACTTTCCCCTAGTTTCCCCAAGGTGGGTTCTTGGGACTAATAATAATCTTTGTGTTTTGTTTTGTTTTGTTTTGTTTGTGTGCTGAAAACTCTTTGTCTGTGATCTTTTACCCAGAAGATAAAGAATCTTTGACTCACATTTTTTTTTTAAAGGATAGTTTTAATCATTAAATGGTGCTGTGGCAGTTGAAGAAGCCTAATATTTACCACCTTTAAAAGTGACATCATTTTTTTTTCTTGGCTATGCAAAAAGATCTTTATTTTTGTAATGTGGTATACTTTCTAGATTATATTTTATTTACTTTTTTATTTTTGGGACATTTTACTTTTTAATTATATTTTATTGATCATGCTATTACAGTTGTCCTGATTTTTCCCTCTTTGTCCCCCTCGGCCCAGTGACCCCTACTCCCTCAGGCAATCCCCCCCACCCAATGTTCATGTCCGTGGGTCAAGTGTTCTTTGGCTACTTCATTTCCTATACTGTACTTTACATCTTCCTGGCTATTCTGTAACTACCTATCTGTACTTCTTAATCCCCTCTCCTCTTCACCCATTCTTCCCCTCCCCCCTCTGATCTGACAACCTTCTGGTAACTATCTTCTTTTTTCTTGCTTTCAAGAGTCTCTCTTTATCTCTAAATTTTGGCCTTTTAATAATGATGTGTCTTGGAGTGGGTCTCTTTGTACCCATCATGATTGGAAATCTCTGTGCTTCCTGGAATTGCATGTCTATTTTCTTCAGAAAATTAGAGAAGTTTTCTTTCACTATTTTTCAGATAGATTTCAAATTTCTTGCTCTTTCTCTTCTCCTTCTGGCACCCCTATGATGCAAATGTGAAATGCTTGAACTTGTCCTGGACGCTGTGTATACTATCTTTTTCTTGGATTCCTTTTTCTTCTTGTTCTGCATGGTTGTTTTTTGCTTCCTTATGTTCCAAATCATTGATTTGATTCTTGGTTTTATCCATTCTACTGTTGTTTCCTTGTCAATTGTTCTTTATTTCAATTAGTGTATATTTTGCTAATGACTGGGTCTTTTTTATGCTACTTAGGTCCTCACTAATTTCCTTGAGCATTCTTTTTTTTTAAAAAAGATTTTTTAAACTTATTTTTAGAGAGGGAAAGGGAGGGAGAAAGAGAGGAAGAGAAACATCAGTGTGTGATTACCTCTCACATGCACCCTACTGGGGACCTGACCTGAAACCCAGGTAATGTGCCCTGACTGGGAATCAAACTGGTGACCCACTGGTTCTCATGTCGGCACTCATTCCACTGAGCCACACCAGCAAGGGCTTGAGCATTCTTATAAACAGTGTTTCGAACTGTGCATCTCATAGATTATTTATATCTGTTTTGTTTAGCTTTATTTCTGGAATTTTGATCTGTTCTTTCATTTGGGCCATATTTCTTTGTCTTCTTGTTTTGGCAACCTCCCTGTGTTTTTTTCTATGTATTGGGTAGAGTTGCTTTGATTCCGTATATTGGTAATGAGGCCTAATGTAGTAGGTGTCCTGTAGGTTCCAGTGGGACAGTCTCCGCTATCACCCCAATTGGGTACTTGAGGTGCGCCCTTTGTGTGGGCTGAGTATGTCCGCTTCTTGTAGTTGAGGCTTGGTTGCTGCTGGCAGATCAATGGGAGGGATTTACCCAGGCCAGTTGGCTGCAAAAACTGGCTGTCACCACTGACCACCAACCTCCACCCTCCATGGAGAATCAGCCATGCAGGGCGAGGGTAGTGGTGCTCTGACATGGTCTGTAGCTGTCCGCTGGGTATATTAGCCCTGGGGTTTCCCCAGGTGGTACAGGCAAAGGTCAGCCCCAACCTGTGTTTTACCCATGCAGCCTGCCTGAACTGTAAAGCAATCTGAGATGCCTGCTATTTGTGCTGGGTTTGGAGATTCCCAGGTGCAGCTAAGCTGTAACTCTAATCTGGCTGCAGCTAGGGCTCACTGAAGCCAGCTGTTACTTGTTTGAATGATTTAGGGGCCAAGATGAGCCATTCTTATAGAGAAGCAGCTTGGGTAGGCCCATAAGTTGGGTTGGGTGGAGTTTCTGGGGATCTCTAAGGTGTGTCAGACAGTGTTAACCAGGTTGGTGGAGTTTCAGATATGGCACCAGCCTACCAGTTCTGTGGCGAGCAGGGCTCAGCAGAGTGACAATGGCCTGTGCTCAACCTGATACCAGACACTTCAGTCTCTCCCTGCATACCACTGGTATCCTTCAAGATTCCTCCCTGGTGCTGGAGTTCAAAAGGAGAGAGTCTGAGTAGGTGAGACTGTGTGTGTGTCCCCCAAGAGGAACTGCTTAGGACTCCAGCAGACTTCTCCACTGACTCAATCCCCACTGGATTTTGCAGCCAGAAGTTGTGGAGACTTATCTTCCTAGCATTGGAATCCTGGTCTGTGGGCCTGGTGTGAATCTGGGACTCCTCGCTCCCAAGATATGCATCCCAAATATTTATCCACATTGGTGTCGGGCCAACCCATTCCACATCCACACCTCTCCTCATTTGCATCTAGATGGATGTAGTTTCCTCAATTCCATAGTTGTCAGAGTTCCATTCAACTCAATTTCTGATGTTCCTGAGTGATGGTTGCTCTATATTTTTGTTTCAGTTTTTGTGGGGTTGTGTGAAGTGGCAAATCATATCTGCTTATGTTGTCATCTTGACTGGAAGCCTTATAGGTTACATTTTAGTATTGACTTTTTTAGATTACTTTTCTCTGGTACATTGTGTGTACTTTCAGCATATACACTGAACATTTTGTGTTTTTTACTGTGAAGAAAATTTTCTTATATTTTTAAATATTTGCTTTGTAATTTTATTTTGGTTTTCTTTTTCAGGAACTTTAATTATGTGTATTTTATATCACCTCTGTCTCTTTTTAAACTTAATTTTTCTATTTAACTTTTTCTTTAGTTCTAGCTCATTTTTCTCTCATTTCTATTCTGCTTCTTACTATGTTTTCCTCAGCGTTCATTTGCTTGTGTATTCATTCTCATGTCTTTTTTTTTCCTTTTTTACCTAAGTTTACTGACCACAAGTTCTGCTCTTTCTGTTCTTTTGCCATCTTTTCTTTGAGTTTTTCATTTTTGTTTTGTGGTCTTCCATCATAAAAGCAGTTGCTTTATTAAATTTTGTTGTTGTTTACTTGTTTTGTTTTAACTTAGGGAAAAAATTTGGTTCATATTTTTCACTTGCTCCATGTCAACATTTTTTACTGAGGTAGCCAGGTGTTTTTAAATTTGTTGATATTTTCTTCTTTTTTTCTCTAGTGTCTTTACATGAACACTGTACTAATTATTTTTATACCTGATGTTAATGAGTTGCACTAGCTCTTTTCAAATTATTATTATTACTGTCTTTTGGATGAGTTGGACAGCCATTTTGCAAGAGATTCTACTGGGGTGGAGTAAAATTTTAGTGTACTTACCCTTTAGAACACAAAGGCTTTTTTTTAAAGATGTTGCAAGAACAAACTTCTTCCTGCAAATGTGATTTTTATGTAGTAGGTCCCTCATCTTCAGGGCTTCTGACATCAAACAGCTCACCTTATTTCTCTCACCTGCTATTCTAGTGAAGAGCATAGATTTTATACATTTGAGCATGCCAATTGCCTCCAGGAAATGCATTCTTTGGGGACTTTCTGAAATCTGCAGCTGCTGGGTTTCTTCTCAGCTTTTCTCTACATCCTCCTTTTTATCTCCTACATTCAGTTGGAAGCCTTAGATACTCTTAAAAATATCTTGAAGTTTATTTCTTAATTTTACTGACAACATAATTTTTACTTTTTTCAACAATCCTGCCTATTTTGGGAGGAGAGGAAAAGAATGTTTAGTTTATATAGCTACATTTATCTTATGACTTTTCCTCACTTATCTCTCCCCAATGATAAAGGGCGTTAGAACATTAAAACTCGCCTGTGTCTCTGAGTTTTGTGATTTTCAGAACTGTGGAGAGCAATATCAAAATGACAGAAGACAGTCTACTTCTAGTTTCACATCACTGTTTTCATAATATTAACAGTTCCATTCTCTTTTATGGTTCATGCTACATCTGCACCAAAGGCACAGAAGAAAATCTCACTTCTATTTTCTTTCCATATTACTTCCTTTCCATGAGCTTGGGCCTTTCTACCTTTAAGGGGCCCTGAGCCATAAAGACTCTTTGGGGATCTGGTTGTTTCTAGCCATTGCCAAGAGAAACATGTGCTTGTGTCTATAGTTGTGAGTCATTTGTTCGCCTCTGGGTAGTACTTATACTCTGAATTTGCTACAAACAATTCTGCATGTTCTCTTCTTGGCTCTTTAGAAATGGACTTCAGTTTTTCTGTTTCATTCATAAAGGCAACAATAGCTGGGGTACCTCTGTTGACAGTGTCCAGGTTTGAATTGCATAGTAATAGAAGCCAAGTCATCCTTATGTGTCTGGAACACATTTCCTCCCCCATTTCTGACACAGCCTGAATATTGTTGACATTCAAGGCATGGTGCCAGACTCATTCAAGCACATTACCATTTCCCTAGGAAAACATCTAAGACAGGTCTTTTTACCACTGCTATTTTATTGCTATTGGATGCCATCAAATACTGGCCTATGAACCAGAGAAAGAAAACACTTCAAGTGAACAAAAAGGAAATCTCCACCCTGCCCCCAAAATAGCTCTTTCTGTAGGGGGCATTTAAATATAACACATGGAACAAAAGTAAGTGAAGAAATAACACAATGTGGTTTTACTTTGTAAGTTTTCCTTTTAACTATAACAGGCTTTTTATCTTTGTGCCCTGATCATATTTAAACAAAACGTAAAAGCATAATTATTATCCAATGTTTATGTAAACCCAGAATTCTGTTGTATGTGACTATCTTTTATTTATACTTTTAGAGCATTTTGGTGAATGAAAAAAATGCTACTTTGCTGTACTTATGCACATACACCATCCATTTCCCAGTTTTTAGCGTTAGAAAACTGTAGGTTCTCTTTCAAGCCCACTACAGCTTAATCCCCAATAGGTATGGAATAGAGCTAGAAATTTGTCAGTCTGAAATGGATATTTTTAAAAAGTCATGTCATTTCACAAAATTAAAGTTTCCTATAAACACAGATATTTGGCCTTTATTTCATCTTTTTCAAAATATAAGGAAAATTCCATTGGGTCAGAATCCCTGACTCATTCTTCTTGTCACTCCCTTTCCCTCCAGCTACATCAATCTGTTTTCACATGCATCACTGGACTGACTTGTCCTTATTTTCTGTCTCCAACATGCCAATCTCCTTCATTATTGCCAATGTAGCCTCAAATCCTCTTCAGGGGAGCATTATTTAATTTACACCCATAATACTCATATTATCATTCTGTCCTGGAGAATTATAGATCAGCTATTAGTGCTCCAATTTTGGGACCCTTATTTTTTTTACTTTTTTTTTTTTTTTACCAAGTCCATTTGTTTATTTAAATCCTTTCAGTGTTACATATAAAGGTTTGTATCTTTCTTTTTTTTAAATTTTATTTTAATCATTGTTCAAGTACAGCTTTCTGTCCTTTACTTCCATCCCAGCCCACCCAACCATCCCTCTTCACCTCTGTCCCATTTCCACTCCCCCTAGTTTTTGTCCATGTGCCTTTATACATGTTCCTGTATACCCTTCCCCTTTACCCCTGAAATTCCCCTGAAATTTCCTCCCCTCTCTCCTCTTGTCACTGTCAGTCTGTTCTCTATTTCAGTGTCTTGGGTTATATTTTGCTTGTTTCTTTATTTGTTGATTAGGTTCCTGTTAAAGGTGAAATCATATGGTATTTGTCTTTCACTGCCTGGCTTATTTTGCTTAGCATAATGCTTTCCAGTTCCATCCATGGTGTTGCAAAGGGTAGGAGTTCCTTCTTTCTTTCTGCTGCATAGAATTCCATTGTGTAAA
>CM052549.1:61518869-61577654 GCA_028533065.1 Trachops cirrhosus
AGTCTCTTGTAGGCAGCATATGTGTGGGTCATGCTTTCTTATCCATTCAGGTATTCTATGTCTTTTGATTGGAGCATTTAATCCATTTATGTTTAAGGTTATTATTGATAGGTACTTATTCATTGCCATTTTCTTACCTGTGTTCCTTTCTCTCTCTCTCTTTTCCTTCCTTTCCTTAAAGCAGTCCCTTTAGCATCTTTTGCAGAGCTGGTTTTGTGGAGGTGTATTCTTTTAGATTTCTTTTGTCTGGGAAGCTCCTTATTTGGCCTTCTATCTTGATTGAGAGTCTTGCTGGGTAAAGTAGCCTGGGTTGCAGACCTCTGGTTCTCATTACCTGGAATATTTCTTGCCCTTCTCCTCTGGCTTGGAGTGTTTCTGTTAAGAAGTCAGCTGCTAGCCTTATTGGGGCTCCCTTGTATGTTACTTCCTGTTTCTCCCTTGCTGCCTTTAAGATTCTCTCTTTGTCTTGAAATTTTGCCATTTTAATTATGATATGTCTTGAGGTGGGCCTCTTTGGGTTCCTCTTAATTGGGACTCTCTTTGTTTCCTGGATGTGTGTGACTTTTTGTCTCATCAAATTAGGGAAGTTTTCCTTCCCTTGCTCTTCTTCTTCTCCTTCAGGTATCCCTATTATATGGATATTATTACATTTCATATTATCTTGCATTTCTCTTAATCCCTCTTCATTCTTTCTGAGCCTCTTTTCATGTTCTTGCTCTTTCTGGGTGCTTTTTTCTACTTTTTTCTCCAGCTCGCTGATCCAGTCTTCTGCTTCATCGATCCCACTTTTGATTCCTCCTATCGTGTTCTTCAGTTCAGAAATTGTATTCTTCATTTCCTCTTGGCCCTTGGTGATAGTTTCTATTTCCTTTTTGGTGTTGATATAGTTTTCAGTGAGTTCATTGTAGTTTCCCTGTGGTTTCTGGTAATTCATTGTGAGCTCATTGAGCTTCCTGATAATCATTGCTTTGAACTCAGTATCTGATAGTTGAGTTGCTTCTATTTCATTTAGCATTCTTTCTGAGGCTTCCTCCTTTCCTTTCATTTGGGGATTCTTTGTCTTCCCATTGTTTGTGAGAGTCTTCTTGTTAACCTCTACTTCTTAAATTGATCTGTTCTTGCTCCCTGGGTTTATGGTGTGAACTTCTGTTGTAGAATACCTGTGAGATTCAGTGGTGCAGTCTCCTTTGGATATCCTGGTGTTCACAGCTTCCACCTACTCTTTTTTGTGATCAGCTGGAGGGGTAAGGGAAAATCGTTTAAGACCATTAAAGTATTCTATGATATTTACAGTAGCAGCCAGTAGAGAAGAAATAGGAGATTCCTTGGCTATGTATAGTGTTAACTGTGATATTCTACCCAACTAGCCAATTTTTAGAAAGGATGGAAAGAAGATAAGACTCTTGTTGGTGAGGGAAAGATTTTGAGTTGGATCTAGAAAACAGTGAGGTTGTGGGAGGTCAGATTCTGATGTAAGGTGAGAGTGAAGGATAGTAAATAGGTGTAGTGTGTGAGAGAATAGAGTTAACCACTACAGTAATAGAGTTCAGGAAACCGTGAAGTGGGCTAAGATCTGGGGGGTGGTGGGGTGTTGGGTAGTATTTATAATTGCATGAAATAGCTATTATTTACAGTAATATTAGAGCAACAGTCATATGAGGCATCTAGGCAACAAGAATAGGGAGTACAGAACCTTAAGCAGTGTACTAATGGAACACAAATGAAGTGAAGGACAGTAAATTAGCAATTCAGTATGAATGAGATAACAGGGGAAACTTGTTAAATGGTATAATATAACCAGCCAAGCAAAGAAGACTATACAGAAAGAAGAGAAATACAAAAATGCTATTAAAATAAAAGATGTAAGAAAAATGAAAAAATAATAATACAAATATGCAATAACTTGCAGGTTCTTTGTAATAGCAGAGTGAAGTTTGTCTCACTATCACAGCTATTGTGATGCCCCTTCTTTGGGTTCAACTCTGGTCTTTTCACCATTCCTGTTTTTCTTTTCTCACTTGTGGGTATTTAAAAAGAAAAAAAAAAGGAGAAAAAAGAAAGAAAAGAAAGAAAAAAAGAAGAACAAAGGGAGAAGAGATAAAATTGGAAAGAAAGGAAGAAGGAATAAAACTAGAAAGAAGGAAAGTGAAGCAAAAGGAACTGAGAGATATAAAAATAATAAAAATTATAAAATAAAAAATTACTTAAAAAATATCAAACAAACAAATAAAAAAAGAACCTTCTTGTTGGTTTCAAACTGGCCAAACTGGTTTTTCTGGTCTTTCTGGCTGCAGCAGGCTGAGGGACGTTGGTTTTGCTTTTCTCACTTACTGTTCTGTACTCAGTCATGCACTCTCCTCAGAGCCAGTCTGGTGCCTCTCCGCAGGGCCCTGGGTGTGGTATCCAGGCCCTCCTAAGCGCATTTCTCTCGGGTTCATGGTTTTGGGCTCTGGGGCTCCCACAATTGTGTGCTTCCCTCAGGTTCATGGGTGTGGGCTCCGGGGCTCCTGTGGAGCTCACGCTTCCCTCAGGTTCATGGGTGTTGGCTCTGGGCCTTCCACAAAGCACACTCTCCCTGGGTTGCAGGCGCAGGCGTGAGGCCAGGCCACCCTTGGTCATACGGGCTCGGGCACACACTCTTCCTAGGGCTATGTGTGGGTGCTCACAGCCCCTGTGTGTGCCACTCAGTCCTCACTCCCCTCTCTGTGCCTTCAAGCAACCAGGTCTCCCCTGGTGCTGCTCAATCCTTGTTTGGCTAGGGAGGGACCAGCTGACCCAGCTGTCTCCCAAGAACCCTGTGGGAGACCTGGGGAGCCCCGGGCCTGGGGCTGCAGCCTCCCTGGTCCCCCTGCCAATCCCTGGGCCCTTTTTGCCCTGAAGCACTCTCCTTACCGTCTGGTTTTTCAATGTCTGCTACAATTTTTGATCTCCTATTTTCATATATGCTGTGGTACTGTTGGCTGTTTGCTCTGTTCCTCCATAGATCAGCTAGGTTTTTCTCCCGTGTGTAGGAGGAAGTGGAATCTGCTCCCTCCTACCATGTCACCATCTTCCCTCCTTGGACTCTGGTGGACTTCTTTAATATTAACTTAAGATACATTATTATATAACAGAAGCTGATTTAAGCAGGTTAAGCAGAAGTTTACTAAGAGAATATTGAATAGCTCCCAGAATTGTTGAAAGAACTAGAGAATAAGACTGGAGGTTAAGCTTCTTAGTAGAATGGCCAAGAGTATGCCAAAAAATTGGCTTGATGAAAAAACTGCCACCAATAGTGCTAGCCCACAGAATGTCATTCAGCACTGCTGCTGATGCTTCTGCCCACCAGAGCAATTTCTGCACAAGTGCATTGATCTCCCTAGCCTTGGGACATTACCACCTCTTCCACCATTGCCACCACAGGCCCCGCCACCACTTAAAGATGTCCCAAGTTGGGTTTCCTCTAAAATCAAGTTTAACATGCAGGATTTGTAAAAAGAAGTGTCTTTGAGACAGCTGTGCAAGAGAGGGGAAAGAAGTAGGATTGGACAAAGAAGTCAAGCTGTGATATAGGGCCAAAGTAGACCTCAGCTGACACCACAGCAACCTTTGGACCTAAAGGTTATCCCTAGTTGGGTGAAGATGGCAAGGGTTTTATACCCTTGTATCAAATAGTGATTGGATATGAGCTTCACTGGGAAGGGGCTTTCAGCAGAAGTGACCCCTGAAGGGAAAGTCAGCTGAAGGTTGCTTGCTAACAGTATCTTCAGCATCTAGAGAAACAAGCACGGTCTTTTTTACATGCATTGTGTAACTCTGTCACCTCAGTTTCCTGATTTAGAACATGGGAATAATAGTATCCATCTGTTTAGGATCCATGTAAGGCTTAGTAAAATAATGCATCTAAATGTGGCTTCCCTTACTGGGCTCTTAATGAGATAGATACTGTTGTTCCCACATCCTAAATCAGGAAACTGAGGTCCAGAGCTATTGCATGACTGAACAGGGATTTCAAACTTTTCGTTACAGTATTCTGGAGGAAGGAGCTAACTACATTGGGCACAATATTTTTCTAAACAGACATGAAGATTTGTCTTTAATGAAGACTAAGTGAGTATGTAATACACACACTGATATGTTACACTGAGTATACATGTTTATGTTTTCTGTTTTTATACACATACACATGATGCTCTTCATAATCTAGCACCAACATACCTCTCCAATTTTATCTACAACCTCTCCTTCCTGTGCTACCCCTTCATGACTTTCATCATTTTATATCTCCTATCTGGAGTCTCATCTCAAAACCCTTAGTCAAAAATCTACTGCGTGCTGAGATTTTCCTGATGGCCAGTCTCCCCTCTCCATTTCAGGTGCTCCCTTTGCATTTTTATTTTATTCTTCTTTCAGTATTTATCACAGTACTCCTTCCATTGGAGGTAATGATGTACATTCCTTATGTCTCCAGTGATCTATGAGGCCCTTAAGGAGTGGGATTAGACTTGATTCATTGTTCCTAGTACTCAGCATAATACTTTTCTCATAATAGGCTCCAAATGAGTGCTTGTTCAACTGAGCTGCCAACTTTTCCAAGATTTTTCTGTAAGTGAACTAGATGTTTATATGTGCTCATGTCATTTCACAATTATTTCAAATGGACAAATTGGGCTGATCTGTTTGTACCACTGTAATCCATTGGAGATGAAGTTTACTGTAGGTCTTCAGTGGTTCATCTCTACCCCCTACCTCATTTCTGGTGTGAATGACGTTGCACGAGGAACATTCTCTAATATCAAATCTGGTTTACTGGACATATTTAATTCTTTTTAAGAAGAATGATTGCTACTTGTGGTGTTTTCAGTGACAGACAGTAGAGCATCATGATTAAAAGCATGAACACTAGAGCCAGACTCTCCATGGTTGCTAATCATGTGAAACTTATCTGTGCCTCAATTTCTTCATTTGTAAAATAGGAATATTTAAAGTACCCACCTAATTGAGTTTATATGAGGATGACTTGGTGAATATAGGCAAATCAAATATAATATTTCTCAGCATGTGGTGAAGCATACATAAAGTGTTGGCTATTATTAATATTCAGCATATCCTACATTTTTTTTCTTGAATGGTAGATTTTTTGGAACAGCAGCCAACCATAAAATATTCTTTCACTTTCAAAACTAAGAATAACATAGAATAATATAACTTTTTTAAAATATCTGAACTATAGAAACACAATTTCAAATAAAGTGTCATTTTCTTAAAACTACGCAAGTACTATAAATATAAAAACACTTAAAAATGTAGATAAGAGGGGTATCTGCTGTTTCATAATTATTATTATACGCTAGTGCAATTAATACTTGTCTTATATTTAAATATATTTATATTTAAGTTTAATTAATTATATTTTAATTAAACTTAATAAGATCCATCTCATACCAAACAAAATCTGTTTGTGTGCCTGTGTGTCTAGTATCACACTGATTTTATAATATCTCACTGCCATAAATCCAAAGTGAAATGTTAGATTAGGCAAAAACAAATATTTTTCTTTAATAAACCAGAAAGACAATGCCAGTTAACATATTTAAATTTCCCTGAGTGATATAATAATTTCATTATCTCATATTTTGTCATTTTTAAGCCAGAGTTCTGAATTTATTGTGCAGTTATTTTACTTTATTTACACATAAAATGCTACAGTTTCTAGAGTGAGATAGTTACCTAATAGAACTTAATAGTAATCATGCATACTACCTTTTGCATAGAATTGAATGTGAGTCAAGCAACTGAAGTGAAGAGGGAAGGTGGGCAAGCTGAATTTAATTATCTAACTTGGTATGTGCCCAGCATTTGGTAGATGGCAGCAGGATGCTCTTATGAATGATGGGGTTGTTAGTCCTCTTTCTAGACGCTTTGCATGTCATTGCCCTTTCCAACCCATAAAATTACTTTCTTTTTTTCATTGTGCAAACTTGTAAGGATTACTCTGACTTTTTGAATTGAAAATAGAGCATCTAGTGGTAGGTCATATCAAGGATGTCAGAGCAATCTGACAGTGACATCTGTCACTTCATTGTATGCCAGGTTTGATTCGAGGGACTTGGATAGCTGGAAGATGCCCAGTAATTCCCTCACTGTTCTATATTTGTCATTCTGCCACAGGCATTGGGTGTATCTTCAGGATGTCACCCAAGTCAAAAATGATGATGCTCCTAAACACCCAAGTCAAAAATGATGATACTCCTAAATAGTGGAGGACCACACTGTAGTTCAAGCAAGATAATTACCTGAACACTCCTGCTGAAACTCAGTTTGTAAGGTTCATGTTGAAATGCCAAGCTCTACTTTTAATTTGTAAAACAAACATTTTAAAATGCAGTGAAAATGTTCAGTTGAAGATAAATAGATTCAAGGAGTCTGCTTCTTGATTGGTCTTTAATGTACTCTGTTCTCAGAAAATATTCATTTGGTCACTCATTCAACAAATATCTATAACCTCATTCTATGCAGAGGTAAATGTATTTGGAAAGTCCTGAAGAGAAGATAAAACGTGGTAGTTTCAGGAGAAAAAAAATAACTATGGCCATAAATTTGAGGATTTTAAATAAGGAATTGATGATCATACTGCATTTTCTGATAGATTATTTTGGCTGCACAATGTAGAAGACATATTGAAGAGGAGGGAAAAGAGGAAGTGTGGGGAGGATCACTCTGAGGCTGTTGCAGGAATCTAGGCAGGAGGTGATGTCCTGAGATAAGGTGTTGCAAATGAAAACAAGTGGATGGGTTTAAGAGATATCTAGAAAAAAATAAGACTTTTGTGGAAATAGGTATAGGTGGTGGCAAGACTGAGGGAGAAGACACAGGAAATGCCCAGGTTTCTAATATAGTGCACTGGATGAAATGGAGTCCTATTGATTGAGATGGAAATCCAGATGGGAGATCAGAGGAGATGATGAGTTCAATTCACACATTTGGAGTTCAAACAGGATGTAGGCTACCTAATAAAAATATCCAGAAGGCCAATATAAATATAAGTAGAAGATCAAGAAGAAAGACTGCAGAGATCTTCACTTGAGCCTTCATATATGCTCACCACAGCTATTTTCCCATAGGGAAGTACTCAACCCAGAAAAGAGAGAGGTAGGTAAGTTTGACAATAGATAGTGAAATAAGTATTGTAGAGAAAGGATAAATCTTTGCATAATATCTTGTCCATGTTCAACCCATCCCTTGGCTAAGCTCTCATGCATTTTACATTTCATATCTATATTAAAAATGTAATAGCTAAAAAGGATGGGTTTTAACAAAAACTCCGTGGTGCCTTAAATCAGGGTGTTGGCAGCACTGGTGCCAGTTGAGTAGAAAGTGCTGACAAATGGCAGGCTTCCTGAGAATGAGCAGAAATCCCTGAAACATCAGGCATTAGTGGGCCTTGGCTCACATATCTGTAGGCAGCACCAGCAGATAGAGATCTGTAAAGGGAGCATCAGGAATGGCAGAGCCTTGGCAGACATAGGTATCTTGGACTGAAACAACCATCAAGATATTTCCTCCTCCAAGTGAAAATGTAAAATGTTTCACATTTTAACCTGTTTCAGTGATCTTGTGTGATGGGTGACAATAAGAATAGTCTCTTAGAAATACAGATCCACATAATGGGACAGGAGATCACCCTGGCAGAGATTTCCCTAAGAAACACGCCTAAACTCCCCAAAGTTTAGAGGAAGGTAGATCTGTTTGGAGGTATGTATAGCTCAGGATCTGTCACTTTCTCACTTGAGACACATTGGGAAAATCACCCAATCTTGTGGTGCCTCAGGTTCTTCATCAACAAAATGAAATGCCTACTCTATTAGTTTTATAATGCTGTGAACCAAACCACAGATGTAGCATTTTAAAACAATACCCATTTTAGTGCGTGATCTGGCACATGCTACCTGAAAAATAAATGTAGAGGGTTGTTAGTTCTGTTCCTATTAGAGTTTATTTAGATGTAGGTACTGAATAAGGAAGTAAAAATAAAATTAATCAGTCACAGGGAAAAAAAAAAGAAAAGAACAAGTGCCATAGAGCCACCAAGATGATTGGTTGGTGAAGAACATGTGAAAATGGGTATTTAGAATTAAAGAGACAGTTGACATACTGTTGGACATGGTAGTGATAGAGCTGAAGATACTCTCTTCTGTTACTGTTCTTGAACTTTATTTTTTAACACTCGGCTACAGCAATCTAATGTGGGGGGAGTCCACTTTTTTAATTTTACTTTATTTTCTTTTCTAATATATGCATTTATTTTTATTTTTAATTACAGTTTACATTCAATATTATTTTGTATTGGTTTCAGATGCACAGTGAAGTGGTTAGACAACTATGTACTTCACAGAGTGGCCCCCCTGATATTTCAGGTCCCCACTTGGGCCTATACATAGTTGTTATGATATTATTGACTACATTCCCTAAGCTGTACTTTATATCCGTGTGACTATTCTGTAACTCCCAATCTGTACTTCTTAGTATCTTCACTTTTTTCACCCAGCTCCCCAACCCCTCTCCCATCTGTCCACTGTCAGTCTGTTCTCTGTATCTATAAGTCTGTGTAATTTCACTATGTGTGGAATATGAAAAACAAAATAAATACAAAAATAGAAACAGACTCATAAAGTCAATTGTTTTTTAAGCAAAATGGATCCTAGTTCATTATTTCACTGGATTAGTGCTTTGAAATAGAAAAAGTATTTCTCTGCTTCTCTTTAGAATCAAAGGAGATAATTTTGTTAATTATAGTTATGGTATTATTTTTTTATATCCAAAAATAATACTCAACTGAAACAAGTCTTCCAAGCATTAGTAAGAAGTGAAAGATGTGCTTCCAAATTTAGATTTTAATTTCACCTGATCATTAATTCATTTTCACACATAAACTGTGTTTTATCAAATTAATTAATTAGGGCAATTGCTGCTGGTCTCATGTGCCCAACATTATGTGAGGTTGGAGAAGTGCTATCAAATTATGTTGTAATGTGATAAGAAGCAATATCTGGTGATAAAACTTACAAAGAGAAGTAAGAAGCTGCTAACTTTGAATTAAAGCACTTAAAAACTACAAATTGCACTGTGCTATCACTATGCTTTATAGCTGGGCTATAAAGGTTTGGCTACTTTGCAATCAAGTTACTTTAACCTCTTTGAGCTTTAGCTTTCTCTTAGGTAAAATTAATATAATACTCAGAAAATATTAAATCAATTCACTTTTATTTCTTTCTATAAATTAGGTTCTTTTGATGTCACCTCCATAAGGAAGAAGATATGACACTGGGTGAAGTCCCTGGTATGCAATAAAAGGAAAGAAAAGGAAGCTTTTCTAGCCTTAGGGAAGAATGGGTTGTGAGAGAAGCGGCCAAGCAACTAAGTGAATTCCAAACCACCCCTCCCCCAAGCACACTTCTAAGATTCAAGCCTCAAATGTATGTGGAAAAGCGGTGATTCGTTTTTAAAAGGAGGTTGGAGGGGGATATGAGAAAAATCTTCAACCCAATTTCCTTGTTCAGACTCTGGAATGTGATTCTCTTAGGAAAAACCAAAATGGAGCAGTCACTCAGAATAAAAATGGTAACTAGACGATGAGATGCCTGAAATGAATGCACTGAATGAGAGTTCCATCCAAGCCGTAGAGAGATCCACCATGCAGTAAAGCCAGGGGTGGGCTGAGGCAGCAGAGGAGAGAAATGGCAAACAACCTGTGAGCTTTGCTAATATTTCACCACTATGGACATCAACACCCAAGTCTGTGATACCTTAAAACTCAGCATAAGAGCCTGTTACCACTGTGAGGTCCCATTTCCATCATAAGGAGGCACATAAAACTCAATTTTCTTCCTATACAGAGGCCATTTAAGGAAAAGATTTTAAAAAACTATGAAATATAGAGTATATATGCTTTCCCCCAAAAGAATGGTAGTATATTGAAAAATATTTGAATGGTGAATTAATTAATTAATTTACTACAGTTTCCATTCAATGGAATTTTGTATTAGTTTTAGGTGTAGGTGAATTTCTTTTATTTGGTAAGTAATCTCTATTTCTCTACCAATCCCTACTATAGACTGAGGTTGCCGAGGAAGTTTAAATCATTTATGGAGCATTTAAAAAATATGTCTACATTTTGGTACTGAGTTAAATGTACAAACATATAAAATTTCCACCATAATTACTTTTATAAAAAAGCACAAGCAGAGCCTAGCCAGTATTTTAAAAATTATTGGCAGTTACCAAATAGTTGTGGAGATATAAAATACAGCATAGGAAATATAGTCAATAATATTGCAATCACTATGTATGGTGCCACTGGGAATATCAAGGAGAACATTTTATAAAGTATACGATTGTCTAGCCACTATGCTGTACACCTGAAACTAATACAAAGTAATATTAAATGTAAACTGTAATTAAAAAAATTAAAAATAAATAATACTTAAAAATATTTAAACAAAAAGCATTTTTATTCACACTTTCTAGTTTTATTGAGATATAATTGATATCTGCCATCATATAAGTTTAAAGTATATAATATAGTTATTTGATATGTGTATATATTGTAAAATAATTACCACAATAACTTTTGTTAACAATCACCCACCTCAGTTATATTTTTTCTTGTGATGAGAACTTTTAAGACCTACACTTAGCAACTGTCAAAAATACAATGTTAACTATAGTCACCATGCTGTACATTACATCCCCAGAACTTACATCTGGAAGTTTCTACCTTTTGACCACCTGCACCCATTTCCCCCAGCCCCCAATCCATTTACATTTAACAAATATTTGTTGATTTATTGAGTGTAATATGGCAGACCCTCTGCTAGACACTAGGGACACATAAGTGGGCAAATACAGTGACATTGTTCCTATCTTCAATGATTTGTAATATTGTAGCAGGGGAGAGTTAATTCAAGTTGACCTTTAAAGTAAATTGATGCTTCTAGCTCTACTGGTAAGCTTAAGGTACATCAGTGAAAAAAAAAACTATATTAAAAGAAAAAAGATGAAGAGAGCCAAAGGTAGACTTGGTGGGATGTCATCAACAATTATCCCAACTATCATTCAAGGACATTTTATACCTCACACTGCCTCTCCTCATGTTGACCTAATTCTGAAAGGGAGTTAATTGGAGATGAAATTATGCATGGCAATAGCATGGCTCACCACCTTTTCATGAGCTGACTCAGTACGCCCTGAAGAGATTTGCTTTACTGGTGAAGCCACGTTTCTTGAGAACTAAATAAATTCAAGGCATTTATTTGCTCCTTGTAATTTTGGTTATTAAAAGCTCATTCTAGCTTTAAAAAAATTAAATGTAATCCCACAATCATATAATCTAAAAGTTTTGTAATCTACAGCAATATTCTCAGACATTCAATTATCTTTTTCTACAATATGACAATATTCACTCTTAATGGCTGTTATTAATTCTTTGAGGTATTTCACATACCTAATGGCTAACCATATACTATTATAATGAGGTTCTTAGAGATGCAGTGACCAGAGATCATAATTAATTAATGGTTATAAGTTTAAATATTGCAAAAAGACCAAACATCAAACAAGAATCCCAATTTCACAAATTATGTTTAATACAATGTCATTGAATTCATTTAAAATTTCTGAAGGAAAAGTTGAGTTTTGATGCTAAGAAACATGACATTCTCTAAGTTTACCAGGCTTTCTCACATACACATGTTGATCCGTCTGCCTGAAATTCCTCTTTCTTCTGCTTGGAAGAACTTCCCTTACTCCTGGCCCATGTAAAACTTCCAGTCATCCTTCCATTTCATCTCATGTATCTCCTATAGAAAGTGCTCTGCAGGTCTTCTCTTTTTTCATGCTCCATTGACATCTTCTAACGTACTCCATGAAAGTGCTTTTAATGCTATATTCCAATTGTGTGATGGCATGTCAGTTCTGGACTCTGAGCAACTTAAAGACAAAGACAGACCATACTTTTATTCTCTATAATGACAGTGCATAGCAGAGTGACTGGCACACAGGAGAGGCTCACTAAATATTTATTAAATTGATTTTTAAATATCAAAGGTGAGCCAAACTGGGTCAAGAGGTATCAATTATAAAAATAGTTTTATATTTATGTCCTTCCCACTGCACTGTATTCTGGGTAATTGTATAACCCCCATATCATTCACCTAGAAGTTTTCCCAGAGCAGGCAGCATTCCAGCTGGTGATGCTAATTGGTTGCTACCCATTAGCAGGACATGTTCATGAGCAGGACAAACAGAAGGAGAACAACCTAGTGAAGAGAGCTTCACCATCAGTGGTAGCAGTGGAACATGGGGCAGGAAATAGATCTTGAATTTCATGAAAGGAATTTAGATGTGATTGTGTACACTGGAGAGCTATTGAAGAGTTGTGTAGATTTTTATTTATTTGAAGAATATAAAAGGTTATAGAGGAATAGCATGTTTAGCAGTAAAGATGATGTTTGCTTTTCAAAAAATTCATCTTGAATTAATTACAGGAAAATTAAACCAGCAGTAATACACTGGAGATCAATGGACTGTGTGGGCATGCAGATGTTTTTAACTTTGCCACCCAATATTTAAAATGAAATAGGATAAATTTAAAACTCAGAGGACTTCATATAAAAAACCAGATGCCTGAAACCTTTTAAAAATTTGGAAATTTGGGGAGACTTCCAATCAAGATGGAGGTATAGATAGACATCCTTGTGCAACCATAAAAGGAATTATAACCAGATTTCAAAACTATTAACACCAGAACCATCAGAAAATCAACCTGTATGGAAGTCTGACAACCAAGGATTTAAAGAAGACACATTCATTCAGATGGGTAGGAGAAGCAGAGTTTCAGAGATGGGTGGGGAGGCAGTATGGAGCAGAAAGGCAACAGCACCATGAAATAGATGAAATGGATACCTTGGGAGCCAATCATCCTAGCCCCAGGCCAGACCATACAGCCCAGAGTTCCAGCACTAGGAAAATAGATCCCCATTATGGCTGGCTATAAAAACTAGTGGGTGTTGGAGAAGCAGATGAAACTGCCCAGAATTTCACCACTTATAGAGCCAGCATGGTCTTAGAACATACACAAACCCACTCTGGGACTCACCACTGGGGCAGCAGCTGGAAGGGCACCAGTCATACAAAAGGAGGGGGTAAAATAACTAGAAAGGGGTGAGTACCAGGTGAACCACCAGAAGCCAGGTGGCAGCATCGCCCCTTTTGGAGCCCTCCACACACAACCACAAGCAGTGAAGTGGGTTGCCCCACCCTGGCAATTACCTAAGGCTCCACCCCATGCAATTTACAGGTGCCTTTTATACACAGGTCACACTATTAAGATAGGGAGTAAAAGCAGCTCTACCTAATATACAGAAACAAACACAGGGAAGCTGCCAAATTGAGGAGACAAAAATGGGCGAAATGAAAGACTAGAACAAAACCCCAGAAAAAAACTAAGTGAAATGGAGATAGCCAACCTATCAGACACAGAGTTCAAAACACTGGTTATCAGGATGCTCAGAGAACTCCTCGAGTACAGGGAGGACAAAAAGGAAGAAATGAAGGCCACACTAAGTGAAATAAAGAATAATCCACAGGAAACCAACAGAGAAGAGAAGGAAGCTGGGATTCAAACCAATGATTTGGAACATAAGAAAGAGATAAACAGCCCTGGCTGGTGTGACTCAGTAGATTGAGTGCCAGCCTGTGAAGAAAAGGGTCACCAGTTTGATTCCCAGTCAGGGCACATGCCTGGGTTGTGGGCCAGGTCCCCAGCAGGTAGTGCACAAGAGACAACCACACATTGATGTTTCTTTCCTTCTCTTTCTCCTTTCTTTCCCCTCTCTAAAAAAAAAATAATAAATAAAAATTTTAAAAAGAAAGAGATAAACATTCAACCAAAACAAAAAAAAGAAATAAGAATTCAAAAAAAATGAGGATAGGCTTAGGAATCTTTGGGACATCTCCAAACATGCCAACATCTGAATCACAGGGACGCCAGAAGGAGAAGAGGAAGAACAAAAACTGAAAACTTATTTGAAAAAAATAATGAAATAAAACTTCTTTAATTTGGTGAAGGAAAGAGACCTACAAGTCCAGGAAGCACAAAAAATTCCAAACAAGTAGGACCCAAGGAGGAATGTACCAAGACACATCAAAATTAAAATGCCAAAGGTTAAAGATAAACTCTTAAATACAGCAAGAGGAAAGCAGAGAGTTACCTGCAAAGGAATTCCCATAAGATTAGCAGCTGATTTCTCAAAAGAAACTACAAGCAAGAAGCAACTGGCAAGAAGTATTCAAAGTGATGAAAAGCAAGGATCTACAACCTAGGTTACTCTATCCAGCAAAGCTACCATTTAGATATGGAATGGAAGGGCAGATAAAGTGCTTCCTATACAAGGTAATGCTAAAGGAGTTTATCACCACCAAGCCATTATTAAAGGAAATGTTAAAGGGACTTATTTAAGGAAAAGAAGATCAAAACTATGAATATTAAATACCAAATTCACAACTATCAACAACTGAATCTAAAACAAAACAAAACAAAACAAAACAAAGCAAACAACCAGAACAGGAACAGAAGCATAGATATGGACATCATTTGGAGAGTTATGAACTGGGAGAATAAGGGAGAAAATGGAGAAATGGTACAGAGGTTAAGAAGCATAACTGGTAGGAACAAAATAGGGGGGTATTAAGAATAGCATAGGAAATGGAAAAGCCAAAGAACTTACACACACAACCCATAGACATGAACTAAGGCGGGGTATTGCTGTAGGGAAAGGGTACTGGGCAGAGGGGGGCAAAAGGGGAAAAATTGGGACAACTGTAATAGTATAATCAATAAAATATATGTAAAAAATTAGAAATTTGGTGATGCTTTGTCCACATGCCCACATGGCAACACTCTAAAGGAAGCAGTAGATTGGAACAGGATGACTATAGGCAGTGGGACCACACAAATAATGTTTACAGTCATCCCTCACTATATTGCAGTTCACTTATTGCGGCTTCACTGTATTGTAGGCTTTTTAAAAAAATATATCTCATTCTGTATTATGGAGTTTTTGCTATATCACGGGATTTTGTGGTATATAGGTATTTATATAATATTTATGATTTTAATTATTTTCGTCTAAAAATTTTAAAACAATATAAAAATATAAAAATGTTAATTCAAGCATATTAAAAGAATATTAAATCAAAATAAAATACAGTATGTATTTCATGTACACAATGGAAATGCAGTATGCCACTACAACTTGCGCAAGTTTGCCAATGTGAGATTGTACACGGCATACTATTGGCTGATGGAATGGAAAGCGACCAACCACAGCACTGTGTTCTGTATCCTGGGCACTGATTGGCTTAGTGACCGTAGCATTGGTCTGTTTACTCTCCCGCACTGTATCCATATATGTTTAGCATCTCTCCTTGTCCACTTCACATCATCTGATCACTGCGCATAGTGTTGCTCTGTGGTGTTGTGTTTTTGTGAAACTTTTGTAAAAGTTTGAATTTATTTCAAGCCCTATGGTGCCACCCAAATGTTCTTTGCCTTCTATGGCTTCTGGCAGTGAACCCAAGCACCAGAGGAATATGCTTACCATCAAAGAAAAGGTGGAACTTCGCGACATGTTAAAGGAAGGTAAAAGTTACAAGGCTGTAGGCCACCATTACAGGATCAACAAATCTACTGTTTGCTACATAAAGAAAGATGAGAAGAATATTAGGTCTATGGCAACAATGACTTTTAACAAGACTGCAAAGAGGGTGGTCACTTCCCGCAATAAGGCCATTGTGAGGATGGAGTCTGCATTGGCCCTGTGGATAAATGACTGCAGGAAGAAGAATATCTCACTGGATACCATCACCATCCAGATGAAGGCCAAGAAACTTTATGATAGTTTTGCAGAGAGCATGGATGTTCACGATGGTGATGAGGATGAAGATGAGGATGACAACACAGAAGCAGGACCACCGACTGCTTCTCCCACCAGACCAACCCCATACAGTGCCAGCAAGGGCTGGTTTGACAAATTTCAGAGATGCTTTGAACTCAAGAGCATTTCTCTGCATGGAGAAGCTCCCTTTGAGGATAAAAAGCAGCACCAGCAACTCCCCACAACTGTGTTCATCACTCGGACGAAGAGATCAGTTATGCTTACGCCGTTAGCGGAAATAGAAGTTATTGCAGCCCAGGGCAAAGATACTGTATCACCTGATGAAGCATCTGATGAAGTGGTGCCTTCAGAAGAGCTGTAATGCTCTTCTTGGCTGTGCAGTACATTCATCTCATCGTCATCACCTCCATCACTATCAGTACTGCACAACTACATAATTCATGATCTTCATCATTCAAGTTGTAGTATACTTCACTGGTGAGTACCCATATAGAATTTTATATGTTGTTGAAATTATGTAGGTTTAAGAGTGTAGAAGGTGCTTAAGAGCATATGAAGTGTTTATAAAAGTGTGGGAAAAGTTAATAAGAGAGTGGGAAAGGTTTAGAGGAGTGTGGGAAGGGTTTATAAAGCCTTAAAATATATATAAATAATAAAATAAATATAACGCCGCTACTTGCAGATTTTCACCTATCACGGGGGTCTCTGGAACGTAACTCCAGTGATAGGTGAGGGATCACTGTATTTCATGAGTTCTTAAACTTGGTACAATCAGTATTAAAAGAGACTTAAAGATTACTAAATATATACTTTAATCCCTTTATTAAACAGTGAATATAAATCTAGGCTTCTTGTCTCCTTGCCCCAATTTGGTTTTCAAGCACCTTCCTCTCTGACTACCATACACCAAAAATTGTACACACTCCTCCCTTGTCCTTGGCAAATTATTTCTAATGTAGCTATGAAAGAAAGAGTTCTCTTTGGAAACAAAGAGGTGTATTTGTCGCACAAAATCTCTTCTTGACTGTAATTGTGAAACTCATCACCAGTGTGAACAAAGGGCATCTTAGAACTTGAATAATTAACCAGAAAAAAATTATTTGATTTTTAATTAGGACTTCTAACCACAAACCCAAAAACTAAAAGGGAGTAGGCATGAATAAAAATCTTTCAACACCTTAGAGAGAGGTCTCATGTAAATAGAAGGTACTATTCAGAAATACCACACCTTAAATAACTTTCTCCTTTCAACAGAAAAGAAAATGAAATGCAGCCCAACCCAGAAAAGCCTGCTGGTCAACTTGACTACCAGGTGACACTGATTACAGTCTTGCAAAGGTTCACATAGCTATTTGGAATCATTGGGATGTTTCATCACTCAGTGAATAGATTTTAAGCAAGATTTAACTCCGAATTAAACTTAAATCTATTTAAAATACAATTTTTGAGACTTTTCTCTTATTTTGAATATAATAGTATCTACACCAAACCAACAAAGAAGAGGTAACAGTCTCCCCACCTGGCACCTACTGGGAAGTGAATGCCTTGTACTCTGGTTTTTTTTGATCTCCACGGATATCCTCATTCAACTAAGAGTCCACTCAGGGTTAGTCAGTTGAGGATTCCTTTTAATGGAATGTATACACCTGTCAGGATAGCCAAGTTAAATGAGCACATGCTAAAGTCTAGCTGTCCATATCCATTACTAATGCCATCACTTAGTAGCTGTCTGGACCTGGACAAATTACTTAACTGCTTTGTGATACAGTTTCCTCATTTGCAAAAGAAAGAGGATAACATTTCCTCCCTCTTAGTACTGTGAGGATTAATCAGGTGATATTTGTTAAAGATCGGAGCACGTACAAATGCTGAGTGCATTTGTGTTTGCATAAATCCCCCCAGGAGAATACAGTCACCCTGCAGACTGAGACTGGTGCCCAGCACATAGTAGGTGCTTGCTAAATATTTGTTAAATGGACAAACTATTTCCATGATTACTATAGATTTAGAAAGACATGTAGTTTTATGACATGCTAACCACTGTTCTAGGTGCTATACAAATATTCACTCATTTAATCCTTAAATGATCTCTAAGAGGAAGACACTAATATTATTCTATTTTTCAGAGGAGGAACCTGAAGCACAGTGTAGGTAATTTGTATGAGGTCACTCTGCTCTTAACAGTGTTTCAAGAAAGTTTAGCCCGAGTCCATGCTATACTAGGCAGAACTTCCCAAGCTTTAGCATGCATAGAGTCTGCTGAAGAACTTGTGTTTTTGTCACTACATTTTAATTTGTACTGATATAAAAACATACAGACAGAGATGAAAGAGAAAGATCATTAGGCAGTCATAAAGATGAGAACATTTTATATACAAAGCTCCCCCTCCCTCAACCATATCACTGATGGCCAATCTGGATTGCCTTGCTGGTTGCATTCTGGGTGGAATATTGGAGTCTCATCAGGTTTATTGTGGTGGGAGGCTCCATGGTGATGACTCAGTCCCTGTGATACCCCCGCCCCCACGCAGCAGCTGTGTTCCTCTGTGGAGCTGGGCTTTGGGCCCATCCTTGGGAAGCTGGGCCAGGTGGCAGTAGAGCTACTGCCTGAATCTACTCCTCACTGTCCACATCCTCCAGTGGGAGACAGTGGCATGTCCCCCTGTAATCAGCTTCTTTGGTGAGTCTCTTATTTATAGTCAGACTTGTTCTTTCTGTTCAAGGTTGACTTTATGTAAGACATGAAATGAAGCTCATAAAAGCACTGGCTGCATGGATTAAGGAGAAATGCCGCCTCATTGACAAGTCCAGCTCATCAAGAGAGGAGGGGGATGGGGGAGGACAGGGGGTATCCATTCATCCTTAGATGATGCCTGAAGGGAGAAAGAGTCATTAAATAACCCAGCCTTACTGATGCTTGCAGAGAGGTGACCATGACCTAATAGATGCTGAGGCAGGAAATTACGTTCTTGGTTCATGAAATGAAGAAGAGAGATTCAAATGCTCAGGCATGGGAGAAGATGGCAGAGATGCTAAAGGTGCTAAGGTCCCTGGGAGAGGTTGTGCAAATCACCACTTCACAATCTGCTTTTCCAAACCTACCAGGAGGTCAAGAGCCGGGCCCTGGTGGTCCCCTCCCCTGGAGTGGACCTGTGTCTTAAAGGAGTGCTGTTCCCTCCTCTCTACTCAGATCTCTCCAGTTGCAAGGCTGCAAGTCCACCTCCACCTCCACTAGACATTCCTGAGTCCAGTGGATACTGGGGAATCCCCCTCGTGGGCTGGAGTTCCTCCTCTTCACACTGCACACAGCAGTCAGCTTCTGCATGGGTGATCCCTCCAAATGGAAAGAGCACAAGACTTCCTGGAACACACCAAGGAATGGAAGGCTTCTCTATAGTCATAGAATGTTTGGACTCTTTCTTAATAGCAGTGAAAGAAGTGCTGTACTTAAGAAGTTAATCTTTTACTCAAACCGAATCTTCATCAAACTACATGTCTTGGTGTTTTGTTAGCATTATTTATATATTATTCTTCCAAGTGAACATTTATATTTTATTCTCTCCTTAAATATTGTATTAAATTTTTTTAATCCTCACCCAAGGACATTTTTTCATTGCTTCCAGAGAGAGAGGAAGGGAGAGAGAAATATCAATTGTCTACCTCTTGTACTCAGCCAGACCCGGAATTGAACCTGAAACCTAGGTATGTATGCCTGACTGGCATCAAACCCTCAACCTTTTGGTTAAGACATGATGTTGCAACCAAATGAGCCACAGTGGCCAGGGCTAAATATTGTATTTTAATTGGAAAATGTATACAGCTTTGCAAGAAAGACTTTTTAATAGTCAAAGTAAATACACTAACTTCATTTAATTTTGCTCATTAGAACACAACCCCATTCATAATCCCATAACAAAAGTGTGAGTCCTAAAAGAAACAAATTCATTAACCATTGACAATCAGTTTTAAAACTTCAACTCACTCCATACAACAGAGCAATTTCTAAATAAACTGAAGAGCTAAATCTAAAAATTAAAAAATCTAGAAAAATAGAAGCAAATAGTCATTGGTCCTTTAAGAGAAGAAATGTCTGAATGTGAAAGCCACAGGAGAAGTTACAAAAGAAAAAAGTGGAAAGACTTATGTATACATGAAGCATGTAAATACCTCTAAGTAGAAAATATAAAAATGAGAAGTCAAAGAGCACATGGGAGAAATGATTTATTTTGCCAGAAATAATTATGAATTTTTAATATAAAGAGTTAACATATTTTGGTAAGAAAAACAAGAAGATCTGAAAGGGAAAGCGAAGGACAAGAATTCTCTTTACTAATAGAAGGGAAAACACAACTGGTTGATAATAATGTAGAAAAATGTTCTACCTCGCAGTCATCAAAGAAGAATTTAAAAAACCAAGAAACTACTTTAACTCCTTTACTTACCTATTTCAGTAGGTGAGAACATGATTCACTCAACCAGCCTTAATTAAACAGGAACAAGCAAGGTGAGGAAAATTTAGTGGTTAGTCACCTGGAGTTCTGCCCTCAGTGACCTTTAAGCCCCACAGAGAGAGAAAGGCTCAAATAGAGAAAAGAGGTACAAAAAAAATAAAAGAACTGATAAAACATACCTGGGGTAGGAAGTAGTCTCAGAAATAGTTCATATCATTTATAATGCTGCTGCTAAGAATTTGGTATACACTGCAAGAGGAATAGAAATTATCACCACTTTTTCTTTCCAACCTAGAATGCTAAATGATTAATTTACCTTGATGTCAGGACTAGATATTGTTGACTTAGCACATTCTCCCCTTTAGGCCTTGGAGTATAAGGATTGTTATGACCTTTTTGGACAGAAATTTGTCAAATTATTTTAAGAACTCTAATTCATGAAGTCTAATTTCATATTCTCTGATCCAGTTATTATTTTTTTGGCATATAATCAAAAAAAGAATTTTATGTCTAGAAAAAATTACAAAGACTTTTGTAACCATCAGTGGTGGTTTTAAGAGCCAAACATTGGGAGAAACTCTTGACCAAATGTGTTGCAGCCTCTCAAGGCCCAACATGTTCACATGGGATTCTGGCAAACGGAAGAAAATTCTGGAGCCATGGGGATGGTTGACCTGCCTTCATTCAAAGGTCGGCGATCCCTGTACGCTGCATGCTGCATGTCCCCCTGTGTGTTGCTGTGAGCCGCACAGCAGGAAGCCCCCAGTCCCTTATATACTAAATGCACACAAAGCTAGCAGGATGTCAGAAAATTGTGTAACACAGCAAAATTCTGTGCATGCAAGCCGACTCAATGTTATGGGAACAATTTATCAGACCCTGACTCAAGGCTATGAGAACACAGCTTATCTTAGTTCCCCAGACGTCTGTGTGAGGGAGCCAGACTGCCTCCATTTACCCTACACCAAAGTATAGAGAAATTATGGTTCTGCAACTTAGTGAAATATTATATAGTCATTAAAGAAATTTTTCATAAAAATATGTAGATAAAATATTTGAAGTATAAAATTGTATATATACTAAAATAAAATCTATGTAATAAATTAGCTGTACCTAAAAATGTTCCTGAATGAGAGAACTTACTAAAAGTACAGATGATTACCGAAGGAGATTTGACTTTGGGAACTGAACACACAATGCAATATACAGATGACGTACTATAGAATTGTGTACTTAAAACCTATAAAATTTTATTAACTGATATCACTTCCAATACATTTAATTTAAAAAAATACAGGTTCCAGAGCCCAGCCTTTGATATTTAAGCGCAGGAGATCAGAGGTGGGATTTAGGACTTAGCATTTCTTCCAGCACCCAGGAGATGTTGTGTGGGTGATCTTGGGGCACACTTTGCAAAACACTGGACTATGGTGATGACAAAACCCTAATGTGACTAACTGACCATGACATAAAATGACTGGCAGAAATGAGAGTAAGTCAAACTTTAGATCAACATGAAACTTAATAACACTGAGCCAAAAATAATACTTTTGTTCTGTTCTGGAATTATGCCTGGGCCTTGACACACCTCTGAATAAAATGAGCGATGAAAGAAAATACAACATAGTCAAATGATGGACTGGCAGCGAACTACCAACACTGAAATGCTCAGGCAAGAGCCGGTGCATCCTGTGCATGTGCAGACAGAATATCGACCGACAAGAGTCTTTTGAAATACTGCCATTTCTTCATTGTAAAGAAATCAAGCTTTTCATTTGGTCACATTTCAAGGCCAGCTGACATTTTCTGTGTCCATTCTACACATTTAAATGGAAAAAATGTAGAATGTACTTTTATAGCAAGGACACATAATCAGGCTTAATTTCTGACAGAAAGAAAAAATACATGTCATACCTTTGATTTCAACAGGCTCCTTTTTATGCATTTAATGTTCTAAAACTGTGATATGTCTTACAATCAGTGTATTCACAAACTGGACAGTATTTTCCCTCTCAGCTCAAAATGAGATGTTAGAATTGAAGAAATATAGTAACTTACTTTTGAATCAGTTTTTAGATGGCACAGATATATGTATGTATTTGTATATATGCAGACACATATACACATATGTGTGCTTTATGTATTAAAATGCTTTATGTATATATGTACCGTACATATATACATTTGTATGTGTATGTGCATAAAGCATAATTTTAACTTATAATCAAAAGAAAATGGCTTGGATCTATTTTTGTTTTAAAAGACTCCAAAGAGTCTTTTAAAGATTTTCAAACAAATCTGATAATATTTTTTAACACAAAGATTTTAATATGGAAAATTTAAAATACAAGGTAACTAAACAGAAAATAATTTTATTCAACATATCTTAAATTCTTCTTGTTGTGGATATTTACAAACCATAAATAATCTCTCATATACTTTCTCTCCACCCTCACAACTCTCCTAAAAGTCCTATAGTGGATTCTCCTTAAATATGTTTTTATCAGAGAAAATTAGTGAAATACATAGATATAATTTTTCCTCTTTCTTACACTTTTTGATGTACTGAATAAGTCCCAGTATGGAGGAACTTGAAATAAAGAATAATAGGAAAGAAAAGAAAGGGTTTATCAGGACAAGATATTCTCTAAATATGATTCTTAAAAGTCACCATTGAATCATTGGTCTATGTGGAAGTTTTATAGATGGTTGATGACTGAATGAATGCTTAAAAGTTATGTTTACAAAGAAGGAACTTAAGACCCCTTGAATTTAAGACCATAATTATATGAAAATGGTATTTGGAGAGAAGCAACATTCTAGAAATTTATAAAGAAATTAATGGTATCAAAACCATGAGCAGCAAGACTAAAGTTTGTGAAGTATGAAGGGGTGAGAAGAAACTCCCAGTCCTATCCATTTAAAAATTATGATAATGAAGTGCTCATTTATTCATTCATTTTATGATTTTATTTAGCAAATATGTCTGGTGAATGGAGTCTACCGGCAATCTCAGGCCTGTGTGATCAGTGAAAGTATCCTGGTTGGTAAGAGCCCTGTAAGGGTTGGAAGAAAGGTAACATTTAACCAGGCAGAGGGGAGGTAATGTGAGGGGAATTAGCATCAGAGGCGAAAGGAACAGCAGGTACATGGGCTGCAAGGGGAGAAAAGGGTGGTACCTTCTTGAGGCTGCAAGTTTTCAGTGTGGCTTGAGCACAGAAAGGCAGCAGGGGTGAGGAATGATGAAAGTGAGGCTGGAAAGGCAAGCAGGAAAGTGATTTTGATTTGGGACCACCTGGGAAGCCCTAAAACAGGAGTTAGCAATGATAACATATTCATTTAGAAACACTTCACTGACTTACTCTGAGTTACAAAGAAATCTATCATTTTTATTTTTGCTAGAGAATTATTAATTTTATATTATTTTAAATTTTGTTATTAATATGTAACTAGGTAACTCCAGTTAGCCTCAAAAGAACTGACTCATTATTTTAAAAAATGATTTTTATCTTGTATAAGCATGATCTTATAAAGAAGAAAGAACATACTAAAATAAAAGAGGGCATAAAAAACAAAATAATAAAAAATGACTTGTTCCTTTTTCACTATGCTTCTTTTTTGAAACTAAATAAAGCAAAGCCAAACACAGTATCATAATGCATTTTGAAAACTCAGTAAAGTTTTCAAGTAAGTTAAAACCTCTAAAGAGGATATCATATTTCAAAGGATAAGCAAATAATCAGAGCACGGCAGAATAAAATTGATTTAACAGATGTTATTTTTTTTTTCTTTTTCCACACATGAAAAGTAGGTTACTTACAGCTCTGGGATTTAACAAAATGCTCATTTTCTAATTAATTTTCAAAGCTCCTCGCACTACATTTCTCTGCCTTTAATCTGTTGTCATGATGTCTCTCCTTCATTAATAGTGGGTGGCTGTTTTATTTACTCCTGTTGAAAGGGAACAAAGGAGGGGTGCTTAGTGACTTAGCGACAGAGTACAGAGGAAGAGTGGAGAAGCAAGCATTTCTTTGAGGTTACTGGAAACATTTCACACCATTTCAGGTTCCCCAGATCCTTCCTCATGACTTACCAGTTGATGCATGCTCAGTTGTTGGGTGTGATCTGTCCTCTCTGACAGCAAGGGAACACTCAGAACCACAAGTGTGGATTGAGTGTGGGTACCAAGCCTTTGATGGCGCTGCCAAGTTATCTTGGTTATCTGAAGACATTCCTGCCTTTCTTCCACGTTTTTTTTTTTTACAAAAATTCTTTACAGAACTAGTATGAGTGGCATTCACTAACTTATTAATTCAACAGATTTTTTTAAAAGATTTTATTTATTTATCTTCAGAGGGGAAGGGAAGGAGAGATGGAGAGAAATATCAATGTATGGTTGCTTCCTGTGCATTCCCTGCTGGGAACTGGCCTGCAACCCAGGCATGTGCCCTGACTGGGAATCGAACCGTGATCTCTTAGTTCACAGGCCCGTGCTTAATCCACTAAGCTACACCAGCCAGGGCTCAACAGATATTTTTGATACTTATGTAAATCATTATGCTAAATGCTATTCTCCTAAAGTTTCATTTCTGATAACACAAGACATCTGTATTTTTGTGTCAATTGGAATTGCTAGGTGTAAGGGGTACATGGAACAACAAAAGGTGCCTACGAAAATTCCTTCTCTCAGAAATGAAGTTGACATGTGAGTTGAAACATAAAATTGGCAAATAGCTCAAAACAGATATGCAAAATCACTAGGCTCTACGAACCATCAGAGTTTATTCTAACAGAGTGAAGACACTCCCATTTCTAAAGAAGGGAAGTGCTTTGTAGAAGGAAGTTGTCTTAGCCATGAAAGCATAAACAAGGAGACTTCCAGAGACCAAATTAGTTCCATCCAAGTTCCATAGGGGTGGAACATATGGCTACCTATTGGAAAACTAAGAAAATAGACCCCTTGGCAGGTATATACCTACACTGGAAACCCATCAGCCTGGCAGAACCCAGTGGTATAAAACATTTATATCATATAACCAAGTCCCTCCCTTGATCATTTCCCCACAGAGGGAAAATACACTGGTCAAACTGATGTTAGTATCAGGCCCAATTGGCATTTGGGGTTTTCATTGTGAATTAAACTTTTCTGATCTCTATGAGTCACTTGGTTGCCTAATTAGCATAAGTGGTTGTCCTCAAATACAATCAATCCCAGAACACGGGCAAATTCAAATTCTGAGTCTCTTAGGCTAAGAGCCAGCCTCTAGTCTTCAATGAATTCAACAAGGTAAATATTACCTGGTGAGATAGTGCAGTGGCCATTGCTTGTGATATCTTAGTCTAATCACTTAGTTTTTAAAACATCAACACTAAATTTAAAGAGAAGTGTGTTAAGTGATACAAGTTTCTTGTCCCAATTTGGGCAGCAGGATACTGGTACAAATAAATGAATGCTTGACTGAGAATGGCAGGGGAGGGTGCTAAGTGACATAAAGGAACTGACTTAGTAGAATCAGTATTATATTAACATATTATTTAAAAATATAAAGGTTTTTTTACTTCTACCTTCTCTCCCATGTATATATTCAAAGCTACTATTATTTACTTCATGTGAATAAATATTTGAGAGCAGGTTTTAATAACTCAGAGAAAAATGAGCATCTTGATGGAACAAGAAGACTACATGTTAAAATATTTGAATTTACTTTAAAATATTCTAACAATGTTATACACATTTGTTAACTTTATGTACACTCTGGATTTTGGGAGAGAGGTAAATTACTAAACATTTTAAGTACTCTGATGAGATATACATACTTCAAGGATGGTTTGTTAACATCTGAAAAGCTCTACTAAAGCTTCTAGAGGCAGTTTCTAAGTTTAGGCAGTTCATATGGAAATCTTCATCAGAGGGGATCTTAATTGCATTAAGGATATCTGCAATAATTTTCAACTGGAAAATAGCGTGTAAGTTAGAAACATTGTACCAGCGCCTCCCTTGTACAAACTATGTGAATCCTGAGATTAAGAACTTCAATTTAGCCCTGACCTGCATGGCTTAGTTGGTTGAGCAACATCCTACAAAGCAAAAGGTCACCAATTCGATTTCTAGTCAGCGGACATGCCTGGGTTATAGGCGATCCCCACTTGGGGTGCATGCGAGAGCCAACCAATAGTTTCTATCGCACATTGATGTTTCGCTCCCCGTCTTTCTCCCTCCCTTCCTCTAGCTCTAAAAATAAAGAAATAAAATCTTAAAAATAATAATTTCAATGTAGGGCTGGAACTTATCACTTAAGGATCTGAATTCGAACTGAAAGGTTACTTCAATCCTGCTACTAGAATAGTATCATATCTGTCTCCAATGAGTGTTTCATACAAATTACTTGAGTGTGTGTGAAATAACAGAAAACGACTTTTCCTAGGATGGGACGAAAGAACAACACAGTTAATGATTTGAGGTCTGCTTGCTCATAAATGTTTGCACTGTGGCAAGTAGATTTGTTCTGAGACTTGCTGTGATTTAATGGTCCTCCTGGTTGTGACAGTATGGAAGAGGAGACCCATAAACTTTCCTGACTCTAAGGTAAGGTTCTTATGGTGTCTCACAGTTGTGTGTGACCAAATTGGCTTAGATCAGATCAAGAATATGTGCCTTTTACAATTTTAATTGCAGAGTCAGAATCTGTTCTAATTAATTACTAAATAAACCTGGATTACTAAGCATCCAGGCATTATTATAATCTATTTTTGTTGTTAGGATACAGAAGTTGAATAACATGTTGGCCACCAGTAAGTTCTTCCCACTCCCAATTTTTAGTAGACTTTTTTCAGTAGTCACTATTTTCAAAGAATGAAAACAAAATGTCAAAATTATAGTGGCTTTGTGTTGCTAGAAAACTCAAAAGATTCCTCAGAACTGTGTCTGCTTTTCTCTACCTCAGAGATTCCCCTCTCACCTCAGAGCTATGTGAGGGGATAGTGTGGACATGGGAGTGGGATGAGGGCTTTATATTTCTTTCCAGGAGGCTCATCCTTAACTTTATTGACATGTCTCAAATCTCCTTTCCTTGAAGAACAAGCTGAGAACAGATAACTGTTACTCGAATCCTTTTCTTTGCTCAGGGACAGAAATCAACTATCTGGTATATTCATAACTAATTTTGGGAAAAAACACAATGAGTTCAGCTTATTAGCTGAGGTCTCAGGGTATCACCTGGGTCCTGGATGCTGTCTTGTTTGCTTACCTTGCAGGAGAAAATTCAGTTCCCAAGGTAAGCTGGGTCCCAGGACAGCTTTCTAAGAAATTTTTGGCTGGTAAGATTTTTTAAAAAATAGCTTTCTCATTTCATCAATCTGTTAAAGGTGTTGAAAAACAGGAGAAATTTTGTTAAAGTTACTATGTCAAGGGGGAATAGAAAGAGAAGAAAAAAGATGAGAAAAAAGTAGGGAAGGGGGAGGAGGAAGAGTAGGGAGTCTTAAGGAAGATAGGAATTTAATAATATTCCTTCTCTATTCCCCTCAGAGTCCTGAAAAGAGTCCCATCTACTGAGCTCCGTTAATGTCCGGGAAGGTACCCTATGCACCTTCTATAGAGAGATTCTAGCCATGATTAAGCTCACTTGTCAGCCTAATGCTACAGGTGAAAGTCATATGTTCATATTTTTCAGTACCTTGTCTGTGTTTTCTTGAGACCATTCTCTCTGAGTGCCAAGAAAATTTTCCATTTTTAATTGCTTAGTTCTTGTGTTAATTTTCTATAGCTGCTGCAATGAAACAACACAAACTTGGTAGGTTAAAGCAACAGACATGAATTCTCACACATTTCCTGAGGCCATAAGTGTGAAATCAAGTTGTTGGTGGGACCATCCTTCCTCTGAGTCTCCTGGTAGCTCCAGGCTCTCCTTGGCTTGTGGCCCCATAACTCCAGTCTTTGCTTTCTTCGTCAACAGCATTCCCTTGTGTGTGTTTCTCTCTGAGTCCCTTCTGTTCTCACCAGGACAGGAGTCATATTGGATTAAGGCCCACTCTAAAGACCTTACCTTAACTCAAATACATCTACCTAGATTCCCCTCCCCTACCCCCAGATAAAGTCACATGCATAAGTACTAGGGATTAGAACTTGTACATTCCATTTTTGGAGACACAATTCAACCAATATTAGTTCTCCAGATATGGAAATTTGAAAAGCACAGTGTAAGGCAAGAAGGCAACTACTGCCTAGGGCACTTAATTTGTCTGACATCAAATTTGTAGCCTAAAATAATAATTGTAATACTTAATACCTAAAATACCTTTATTACCATTTAGTATTATTTTGTTTTGCTCTTTCCAAGAAATCTGTTATTTCATTTGATTTCTTTGAATAACCTATGAACTTTTTCACAAATGAGGGAGACCAGTATGATTACATCTTTTATTTTCTAATTAATAATGTGAGATCCCATCTGCCTTACTATCAGTCATCCCCCTTTGGGGACTGATGTCTTTCCCATGAGTTGCCAGATTCCATGCAGTTAATAGAGTTGAAAGGAAGGGTCAAACCCAACTTTTACATCAAAGAGTAGATAATACTAGAGACTTCAGTCAAGGCTCCTTTTCTTCTCACTGCCACATGGTGTCACTCTTGAAAATGGTGCTGCTTTGGTGATGCTGATAACCTCTCAGTAGATCTTTGTGTATACAGAGTGTCTCATTCTCTTAGACCATCTTAGTTTAGAGGACTCCTCAGTTGGGATCCCAAGTTTGCAGCACTTAGCTCTCATTTTCAAACCCTACACTGTCATTCTCAGGTGGCTTTCTGGCCTGTTAGGCTGTTGAGCCCAACAAGACATCCACCTAGAACATCTGCTTCCTCTTCCCTCAATGGGGATTCCTACTAAGGGCTTCCAAGAGCCCAGAGATGCTTCAAAACATACTGTATGCTTTGCTCAGGCTTCACAGCTCATCTTGTCTCCAAGGTTAAGATTGCTTGGACTTGCTTCCTGCTACAGATGCAAAGAAGGTTATGGAGAGTATGTAATAAGGGGGCCTGATAATCCAGGCTTGGAATGCAAAGATGGAGACCCAGGTCTCTGCTGCAGTCCTCCATTGGGGCCAATGCTCACAGGGCAGCAATGCCTCGTTGCTTTCAGTTCACTCCCCAATGTCATCCCCACACCACTGCTGGCCCTGAGAACACTGTGGCTGGAATGGCACAACAGTTCTCCACTGTTAGTGCCCTGAATCTCATTTTCATTCTCTTAAGGAATCTCTCTTTCTCAGTCCTGCCAGCATTTCCATTTTAAATCTCAGAGAACCATCACCCTTTCCATGCTAGACAGTTATTTTCTGTAATTGCCAGGTACAAAGGGTGTCATTCCATGCCAATGTTGTAGACTGAAGGGCAAGTTGCCCTGTCACCGCCCTTCTGAACACAACTATCTTTAGAGACATGTGTTCACAGGGTGGGGGTAGCTGCTCTTGGTAAATTCAAGATGGCTACCTTTTTTGTCCCATTAGAGAGTGAGGGAAAAGAAAAATCACAATCTTTGGCAGGGTCTGTACAATAAAGATAATAATGTTACCTTACACAGCAAACTGTATAAAGCCAATTTGGCCATTTACAACTGTTAAGTTTGAGAAATTAGAAGTGAATGAAGTACATAAACACAATGGAATTCTATGCAGCAGAAAGAAAGAAGGAGCTCCTACCCTCTGCAACAGCATGGATGGAACTGGAGAGTATTATGTTAAGTGAAGTAAGCCAGGTGGTAAAAAATAAATACCATATGATCTCACCTATAAAATGGAACCTAATGAACAAAACAAACAAATGAGCAAAATAGAACCAGAGACATGGAAATAAGGAACAAACTGATGGTGACCAGAGAGGGAGAGAAGGGGATACTGGGAGAAAGAAGGGGAAGGGTCTAGTCAAGGAACATGTTATAAAGGACCCATGGATATGGACAACGGGGTGGGGATTCACTGTGGAAGCAGGTGAGGAGGAGTAGGCAGGGCAGGGGAGAACAATATGGGAAAAATTGGAACAACTATAATTGAACAACAATAAAAAATTTTTTTAAAAAGAAGTGGGTAGAGTTATGTGTCTCCTCCCCCACGACCTCACTACTAGTGGGAAGGAATCTTATACTGTATCTTGCCTTTTATGCAAATATGTGTTAGCAAGCAGATACACAAAAAATGTCATATAGCCTATTATGTAAGTTTGGTGAAGCCTAAGTTTTTGTCCTTTTAGGAACTCAGAAAACCTGCCAAAAAAGAAGGAAATTCTGTCATTTGCAAATATTCTGGTGGTCTTGCCACCACCTTCAGAGACTGTGATTCAATAAGGCTCAGCCCTTCAACAGTTGTGTTACTAGTAGCAACAAAGATGATATATCCCACAAATCCAAAAATATTTAGTATCTGGACCTTCACAAAATATGTTGACTCCTAGAGCAGTGTTTCTCAAACTTTTTGTGTTGAAGAGCCCATTTTTTCTTCATTCATTTTTAATTTCCAATCGATACTGAACCAATATTTCTATTTAAATACAATAAAATGAATTATCATAAAACAAAAAGACACAAATATAAGGTTTGATTTTTTTAAATATTAGAGTCCACAGACATAAACTTACTCTGTTAAATTGCTGAAAACCTTTGTTAAGTGCTTACTCTCAATTTCTGTACCTAGCGCAGGCTGATACCTATTTGCACATCAGTGCTCGTCTCTGAGGATGCTACCCCGGGGGGCTCTGCAGTTAGAGCAGCTCAGCCAGCTCCTTGTATTTTCTCAGCAGTCCTGACTTTGGACAGCTTGTTTAGTCACATGACAATGAAACCTAGGGATTATAAATGTTTTCTAAGTATAGGATGCCATCACTCTTTGGTAAGATATTTCTTTTAACAACTTCAGCTGATGTTTTATTTACCGCTGTCATCACAGCTGCTAGTTTCCATTTGCCTTGTTATTTCAGAAATGTACATACTCAGCCGCCACCACTGCTTTGCATTAAGTGGTGCTCACCAACTCACTCCTGAACTTTCAGTTTATTTATAGTATGTGTGTTCACACTGCTGAAAGAACAGAATCCCCAAAAGATATCACTCAGCATACAGGGAGAACTCACAAAATTTTGTTTTCTAATTGACATGTGGAGCAAATAAATGTCAGATTCCAGAAAAGACAAAGATACAAGAACACACTTTCCAAAATCCTGCTATAAAAATTACCTGCAACCTGGGAAAACGAAAAGCTTCCATGTCCTCTTTCTTGGGTGGTGTCATGTTGCTAGGCAACAAGCTCTCAATAGCTTTTGGCCCATATCAGCAGCCAGGCTTTTAGGAGTCAGGTTTGTCTCCTGAGGTCTCCAACAGTCCTCAGCTTTGACTCCTGAGTTCTCCACCTTCTGTTCAGTTGCTTTGTGGAGACTGCCTCCTTCTAGGATCCTGGCAAGATCTCTAACCTCCAGCGTAATGGAACAATGTACCTTATGAATCACAGGTGGGAAAAAACTTAACCTGACATCTGCCCCTGTGTTTGCAGCCTGGAAACCCTGCAGGCCATCACGCTGCATTGCAGGCTGACCTGGTGCTTTCCTCCAAAGCTGTTGCAATCTTGAATGTGCCCATGAAGCAGACAGTGGCACCCCTGCCAGCAGGCACCTGTTCTCTACTTTTAATTCCTCAAGGACGTGAATAGAGCTGTCCATCATCTTAGAGAATAAGTTCTTGGAGCACAAAAGTGGGTGTTTTTGCACTATCTGTAAAGCACACACCACTAGGTAGGCACATAAATAAAAGTTAAATATTAATGTGTCACTTTTTAACACATGAAAGAGCAGAATAAGATCAGCTGCCAGGTAAAGTTGCCATAATTATAGTCAGTGAATCTCAATGTGTTCCATTTTTCACTGTATGTAGGAACAAGAAAATGGTTCAGGACCTTCCCCAGGAACATCATTCATTTGAGCATGAATTGGCCCATATGAGAAATCCAGGTGACAAAAAGAATGGAAATCACATAATATTCCTGATGAAGGTAAAGGTAGGAACAAGATAAAAGCAGTGGTGCTCATTATTCCAGTAAAATGCAGCCCATTCATTCAGGCCTCACACTGTGCCAGGACTTTATTTTTAATCCCAACATTAGTTAGTAGCTAGGGAAATAAAAACATTTTCACTTTAGAGACAAGGAGGTAGAGTTTCAATGAAGTGTGTCATAGCTGGAGGTTTTAAATGGTGAGGCAGGATTTGAATCTGAATCTTTTATTTATTTATTTATTTGTTTGTTTATTTATAATATTGTTCAAGTACAGTTGTCTCCATTTTTACCCCACTGCACACCCCCGGTCCACCCATTCCCACCTCCCACCCACAAATCTACCCTCTTTGGCTTTGTCCATGTGTCCTTTATATGTTTTTTGACAACCCTTTCCCTATTTTCCCCCATTATTCCTCTTCTCCCACCCCTCTGGTTACTGTCAGTTTGCTCTTTATTTAAATATCTCTGATTCTATTTTGCTTGCTTGTTTGTTTTTTGGTTTTTTGATTAGGTTCCACTTATAAGTGAGATCATATGTTATTTGTCTTTCATCACCTGGATTACTTCACTTAACATAATGCTCTCCAGATCCATCCATGCTGTTGCAAAGGGTAGGAGCTCCTTTCTATCTGCTGTGTAGTATTCCACTGTGTAATGTACCAATGTTTTTTTATCCACTCATTTACTGGTGGGCACTTAGGTTGCTTCCAGCACTTGGCTATTGTAAATTGTGCTGCTATGAACATTGGGGTGCATAGGTTCTTTTGAATTGGTGTTTCAGGATTCTTAGGGTGTAATCCCAGCAGTGGAATTGCTGAGTCAAAAGGCAGTTCCATTTTTAGTTTTCTGAGGAAATCCCATACTGTTTTCCACAGTGGCTGCACCAATCTGCATTCTGAACAACAATGCACTAGGGTTCCCTTTTCTACACACCCTCACCAGCCCTTGTTGTTTGTTGATTTGTTTATGATGGCCATTCTGACCAGTGTGAAGTGGCATTCCATTGTGGTTTTAATTTCCATCTCTCTGATGGCTAGTGATGCTGAATCTATTTTGGTTTATGTTCCTCCTACTAATTACAATGCCTTTATCATTATCTCCTTGAATGGATAGAGAAAATTGTAGGGTCCTAGAAATGTAGTTGGAGTTTAAAAATAAGCAATACAAACTTCTCAATCATCAATATTTGAGACGAGGATAAAGAACAACAGTAATGGCCCAGGAATCCTCAGATTTTCAACAGCAAGTGTAAAATGGAGATGGGTGATACAGGAGGGATGGGAGTGAATACATCCAAGGACTTTGAAACTTTCTTTGAAGCTTTTTCTGTTCTGTTTCTCAGAATCTCATCTGGCATTTCAAGTGTTAAATATACTAAAATGATCGCTTGTGAGAGTAAATAATTCAGTACATGCTGTTTTTTTTTCCAGTGATATTGGACTTGCACATCTAAGGGTAAACATCTTGAACTAAATTATTCAGTGAGGATTTAGTATTCATCTATTGCTTCTGAATACTAATGAGAGATTGAGGACATGTTTTATCATTTCTATTACAACAGAAGGGAAAGTTGTTGGCAGAGTCACTGAGAAATGTCTTTCATAGGTCACTAACCTTTGAGTATTTTGAACTATCAAATGAGAAGCAAATGTTTGTGTAGTATCCATTATGTACATCCACCCCTAGGGATGTGTGTGTCTGTGTGTCTGTGTGTCTCTCTAGTGTGTCTGCAGTATGTGTGTGTGTGTGTACAGCAGTGGGCGAATCTCGGGATTGGGAGCATAGGAATTCAAACAGGAGAATGACCTGTGACCAAAGAACTAATATTTAGCTGAAGAAATGACATGTACACTTAAACAATCCATCAAGGTGATAAAGAATTAATTGTTTTTCAGAAGAGACAGGATATTGACCACCCATTGTCCCCCTGAACCTCTTTCTCTCCCTTTATATGGCTTCTTCCCATCAAAATTTAAACTTTTTGAAGTCACTTCATTTAAAAAAGAACAACTGTTTTTCAACATTATGGTAATTATTTAGCTACCACATTATGCCTCCCTTGTCCTTTACAGTTAAACTTCTCAAAACAGTGTCTACCTCAGTATTTCCAGTCATTGAATCTGGAATTACTGATGGACATTTATACATTTATTCTCAAAGCATCACTGCCATTACTATGTGTGACTTTCAAATCTCTGAACCCTGACACCTCCCGTGAACACCAGGTCTCAGTTTTTCAACTCAAATGCCTTCACAAGGAACTCCAAAGAGTATTTTTTAAACTTAGCATAGCTAAAGCTGACATGATATCTGCTGCTTCACCAAGGATCCATCATCCCTTTCTTTGTAATTGCATCGTTATTATTTCAGGTATATAAGGCCAGAGAATTGGGGTTATCTTCATTTCCTTCTCCTTTATCTTCACATTCAATTAGTTAAGAATCCTGCAAAATTATGAGCTGCTACCACCTCTCCATCCTCATTACAGCCGTGACCAGATTATTCTTACCTTCACTATTTTGCACCTAGATATGACCAGTCTTGGACATGGCCCAACCTTTAAAGGTTTAGCCCTTCTCTGTACCATGATTCAGTGTCAAACACCTGATGTTTATTCCCTGTACATGCAGTGCACACTCATGTGCCAATGTCATCACTTTCACTTTTTCTTTTGCCTGAAAAGTTCTTCCTGAAGCAAAATGCTACTAATCTGTGAAGTTTTTCCTTGTTCTAGCAGTATAATGGATTCTTGTCTGTTTTCTTGAACATTGTGATCTATGTTTCTCTGAAAGCATCTTTTCTACTCTGTTTTATATTAAACTTGCTTATTAATATACCTATCTCTGCCAAAAAATTCTAAGTGGCTTAAGGGAAGTGATGGTATTTTTTATGTTTGAATCTCCCAAAGAGTCTTGGAACATACCTGACTTACAGCACTTATTCAAAAAGCATTGGTTAGTTATACTTTTAACACCAATTTTTTTAAACTAAAGACAATAGAAAATATAATTTCTCACTGTAAAGTAGATTATTATTTGGCAAAAGTAAAACTTTCTAATAATGATTCTAAAAATATAATTATTTGCATTTACATTTATTTTGTCTTAAAACATAAAAAATTATCCTATAAGCCCTGGCTGGTGTGGCTCAGTGGATTGAGCACTAGCCTGCGAACCAAAGGGTCGCTGGTTTGATTCCCAGTCAGGGCACATGCCTGGGTTGCAGGCCAGGTCCCCAGTAAGGGCCCCATGAGAGTCAACCACACATTGATGTTTCCCTCCCTCACTCTCTCCCTCCTGTCCCCTTTCTAAATCTAAAATAAATAAAATCTTTTAAAAAATTACCCTATGAAAGACATAATATTTTATGTAAAAGTTACTTGTCTCCAGTAATCATAACGGCTGACATTTACAAAATGCCATGCACATAAAATAAAGTATCTGATATTCAAAACCACCCCATTTAACAGATAAGGACACTAAGATGTGGAAAAATTAATAATTTCCTAAATATTAATTACTTAATAATGTACTAAAGATAATAAGCAACAATGCATAGTATAAATTAAAAAGGAATCATATTAAGATGTAAAAAAATCACATCATATTTTATTTTTTTCCACTAAATTTATTAAAGTAATTGATGACACTGTGGTAAGAAACCTACCATCGATTTCCATTGCCAATTCACTCAAAGGATTCTTTCTCTTTAAAAAATTAAAACTTCTAAATCATATGCTGCACTAAACATGCATTTAAGCACTACTGAACAGCCCAAGGCAAAATAAAAATAAATTTGAAAATGTTACAAAACATTATGATAATACATTTGCTAAAGGAAATGTTTGATTCTGAATATAATTTTCTACTCTTTGATGAATTTCATGGAGGTCAAAACATCATATGTTACGGGTATTTATTTGCATTTCTGCCACATCTCCTTCAGAATCATATGCGACTGCTAGGAAAAAATGACCCCAAGCATTAATAGTAAAATGAGAATAATGTTAAATGATGCCTTATCTTATAAAAGCAATGCTCACCATAACCCATCTATAATTCTACAGAAGTTCTACATTTGACTCAAAGCAAACATTTGTAGAACATTAGGCACAGCATTTTTCAAAGGCAGCCCAGGGAGCTTAAACCCTTCCACCAGGCAATGATGACAGCATGAATTGTGTTCCTGATTTTCAGCCAAGGGAGTTGAAATAAAGAGAGAGTAGCTTTATCCAGTCCTGAAAGGCTATGATTTTAACATAATTTAATATTTAAACCCTGGGAGAGACATGAGAGCTAAAACTACATACACTTGGATGGGACTGTGATCCCTGATATAATGACTCCCATCCAGTGTGAGCCCCATGCAGCCTGTCATCTCCCAAGGTCCTGACTCAATTAAACACACAACCTAGCGGAATCATAGCATAACTATGACCAGATCCTCATTTCTTTTCAGCCTTCCCCTTTTTGCAAATTCCATTCTTTTTCCCATTGCTCATGACCCCACCAACAAAAAATAGTTCCTTGTCTGAAAGGAAAATATTTTTCTACAATGGAAATGGCTAAAATTTACTAAAATGTAGTAACTAGAAGTATTTATATAGGCTTCACTTTAAGTTTTTATTGCACATCACAGTAAATAAAATAACATACAACAAACATTAAGCATTTTTTTTGTGTGTGTAGCACTGCCTCCTTGAGCAGGTATCCAAGGACATTTAGGAACCAGCCCACCAAAATACTGCTGAAAACAAGGTTCCTTATGACCTTGATTAAATTTAGTTTTAAATCCTAGCTCTAGATATCATCCCTCTCTGTCTATACCACTCAGAGACCTAACATTTCCCTTGATAATCAGCAAGCTTCAAAGCAGCAGAATTCTGTAGCAGGGACTTCACTAGTAATCACAAAGTCCATTCCTCTGGCAGGCTAAAGATAACTTCTTGATCTAAGTTATGGTTTAGTTCCTGAGCCCTGAGGTGGAAAGATTCTCTGGCTACTTTCTTGTAAGACCAGAAGTATGCCACTGGAAAAGATGTCAGAACTGTCCTCAACTCCCAATGAAATGATTTATTACCCTTACCTAATTTCCAACCAATCAGCTCCCAGCAAGACCCTGAACCCCTAGGACCCATGGTGACTTGGGAGTTTGCCCTATATAATCTATAACCTAAACACCATCGAGGGTTCAATCTTTTGAGCACTAGCTTCTCATTTTCCTGGATGGCTCCGTTCACCAATAAAATAGCCAATGTTTCTCTACTGCAATTCTCAGGTTTTGGTGTCTGGCTCTGCTAGAGATGGGTGGCTGAACTATCTGTTCTGTAACATTTCTTATATTTGTACAGTGCTTTATCATTTATCAAATTCTTTCACATGTTTACTTTTAGCTTCACAGTGACCCTATGAGAAAGAAGGCAACATTACCATCACCTTCTTTTAAAAAGATATAGATACTGAGGCTTAATTCATTGTTTCCTCAGTTGGTTATCAGCTCTGAGACCTAAGATGTAGGAATGGAACTCACATCTTCTGAGGCAAGATTCAATGGTCATTACATGTTGTACAAGTAAGCGTGAACTCTAGAGAGAGCAGGATATGTTTATCAGAATACCAAGCTCAGGACATGGGAACATAAAGAAACAGAGCAGAACTGAGACAAGGTCTAGTTAGGGTTGGGTGGTCATAGTATTTTTAAACTATTTTGATAATGGAAGTACTATTGTGACACTGCAATTTATAATAAGAAATAGCTATTTGGTCTTTCTCCCATTTCTGCAACAGATCGCCTAAAACCCTTGGAATTTCCTAAGGAATGAAAGCCATGAAAATGTCTTTTGTTATGCTGATGAGGAGACTTTTGGAAAGTACTTAAGGATGAGGGTTGGTTGCCAGTGGATACAACCACATAATTAGAAGGTTGGGATTTTCAGTTTCACTCCCAATCTCCAGAGAGGGGAGAGGAACTGGAGGTTGAATCAATCACCAACAACTAATAAGTTAATCAATCATGCCTATGTAATGAAGCCAACATAAAAACCCCAAAGGGCAGAGTTTAGAAGGCTTCTGGGCAAGTAAACATGTGGAAATTTGGGGAGAGTGGTAGTGCCCCAGGGGAGGGCATGGGAGCTCTGTGCCCTTTCCCACACACCTTGCCCTGTGCATCTCTTTCATCTAGTGGTTCCCTTTTTCTTTTTTTCTTTTTTTAAATGTAACTCTGTTATAGCAGAATGACATAATTTTTTTAAATTTTTTATTTATTTTTATTTTTAGAGAGAGGGGAAGGGAAGGAGAAAGAGAAGGAGAGAGATATTGATAGGTTGTCACACACCCCTGACCAGGGACCGAACCTGAAACCCAGGCATGCATGTGACCTTTGAGGGATGATAAATAACCAACTTAGCCATACCAGCCTGGGCCTCATCTGGTGGTTACTGAGCTATATTTTTGTATCCTCTCACATTTATCTATCATCCCTTGCCATAAGGCCAAGTGAGCATGTCAGTATAGTGGTGGATGTATATGATTATATATATATATATATAATATACATATATATGTATATAATATATATATATATGTAAACATATGAGATGTGTCTGGAAAAAGTCCAGCCATTGTTAATATAACGAGAATGGTTTGCAGAGCTAAGGAGAGTGGACTAGAATGTGCATGCAAGAACAATGACGTCTTCACTGTACTAGTCAGTGGGGGTGGTAAATGCCATTGAGTGAGCATGTGTTTTGTATGGCTATTGCATTCAAAGTTACTGAGTGAGTAGAGCAATAAATATGCATCAAATTTTGTCTTGAGCTTGAACATTCCTCTGCAGATACTATTTGGATGATTCAGAAGGCTTTCGGGGACAATGCAATAAATGCATCGCAAATAAAAGTGTGGCACAAACGCTTCAAAGATGGTTGAGAATCTGTTGAAAGTGACCTATGTTCTGGAAAGCCTGCAACAAGCAGAACACCTGAGAATGTTGTACATGTATAGTCTACAATCAACAAAGATTGGCAACCCAGGTGACTCAGTCCTCCTACAGCCCAGTTTAGCACGCTGCAACTTTTGACTTTTCCTGAAACTAAAATCACCTTTGAAAGGGAAGAGATTTCAGACTGTCTATGAGATTCAGGAAAATGTGATGGGGCAGCTGATGGTGATTGGAAGAACTGTGTGAGGTCCCCAGGTGCCTACTTTGAAGGGAACTGAGGCATTATTGTCCTATGTACAATGTTTCTTGTATTTTGTGTCTTCTTCAATAAATGTCTCTATTTTCCATATTACAGCACATGTGATAGGAATATTATTTATAATTAATGCTTCCAGATCTTCTAAATATCTCCAAGACCTTCAATATAATGGGCTTCAAGAACAAATCTTTGTCAACTTTGCTAATAGTATGGAAGCAAAATTTAAATAAACCAAAAGAAAGTCAAATTTCACTTCATAAGTCGTCACCTCCCAAAAGAGAGGAGGCTTACTGAAAGAGAAAAATGGATCTCATATACTAGTTGTGACTGGCATTGGAAGGAAGTTCTGGGGAAATATGAGAGATTTCTCAGAAATGCCTCTTGGAGGTCGCATGCCCTCACCCTAAGCTATTCATCAAAACATTTCTTCCAACATAAACAGAACTCTCCTTATAAAGAGTTCTGACAAATAAGATTTTAAGACAGATATTTAAGAAAAGCTGATGCAAATATTAATGAAGTTACATTAAAAGGAAAATGGGAATATGATGTTATGATTCCTAATTTTATGTGTTTGACTGGGTGTCTGTGAGGGTGTTTCCCAAAAAAATTAGCATTGGTAGACTTAGTGAAGATCGCTCTCACCTACCTGGGTGGGCTCCATCCAATCTGTTGAGTGCCTAAATAGAACGAAAAGGTGTGGAAAGGATGAACTCGCTCTCTGCTTCAGATAGATATTCATCTTCTCCTGCCCTTGGACATCAGCATTCAGGAACTTAGATTGAATTACACCACTGGCTTTCCTGTTTCTGCACCTCACAACAGGTGGATTATGGGTCTTCTCAGCCTCCATAATAGCATGATCTGGTTCTTAAGATTTCTCTTTCTTTCTCTTTCTGCATACATGCACGCACAGATATCTATATCTATCTACATACCAAGGAGGCTCCTATTGGTTCTGTTTCTCTGGAGAAACCTGACTAATACAGACGGCTTAATATTTATCGATAGTAGCAATAACTCATTGAGTAATTACTATTTATCTGGTACTTGTAGATAGTAAACATCTCTTTGAGCTCAATAAAATAAACTCTATTTTACAGATGAGGAACTGAGGCCTAGAAAGGTTAACTAACATGCCCAATATTACATATCTAATAAGAGTGGGAGCTAAGCTTGAATGCAGGTCTATCTGATTCTGGAACTAAGGCTTATAAGCACAATGATATACTATCTCTGCTAAATGATTGTGGGTGGTCCAGTCTCCTGTACTTGAATCTAACTGACTCTATTCACCTGAATTATATAATTTTCTGGCAAAATAAAAGGTTTTAGTCATTTAAACTTTGATTAAATTTTCTTAGTATGGATGAAAGGAAATCTAGGTAATACTTCAAATATCTATCAAACCACTGAGCTTCCTTTTTTTCAAAAAGAAATTGGAAAAATGAATTATTTTAGTTTCTATTATTTAGAACCTCTATTCAAACTGCCACCTCCTCTAACCTACTCTAAAGTACATTACAGATTATAATATTTAGTCATTAGCTAGAAATGTGCAGAGATACATAGGTATACATCTAAATTGAGTGCAGTTAAAGATTTGATCATTCAAATGTCTATCCCTGTGTGCTTAAAATAATAAAAAATAACCTTTGAAAATCATAGCTTCAGAAGTATGTAAGTAAAAGCTATGAATCACCACTATTTGTGAATTTTAAAATTAATTCTTTAAGGGGTTCTATTTCTCAAATCACAAAATAAAGCTCTAATGCTCTGTGACTATGACAGCAAAATAATAGATTCTATATTCACAACCAACTCATTTTGCCATAGCAGGGTACTGAGTGAAGGAAATCCATCTGAAATGTATTATAATTGTCAATCATTGACATTATTGCTAGCTTTCTTGTATTTAACCATCTTCACTTTCCTTCTCCTTCAATGATTCTCTGAACAACCCCCAAATATTCTGACTGTAGGTCTAGCATGCAGCCTGACAACTTTTTAAAAATAGAAAGTGAGATGATTCCCATAGAGATTACAGCTGCCTTACACTTGGAAAGACAGTGCCTCCTTATTTAGAATACTTTTTCCCTTATTTTGTGTTTTTGGTGAATGAAAAAAATGCATTTTATATGTAAAAATTCTTCAACAAATGTTTAGTGAAATTTTAATAATGTAGAAAAAAATAGAAGAAAAATATTTTGTTACCTATTGATAATCTGTTAATTTTTTGATAAATATCTTTCTGGAGCTTTCTTTTATTAACATATGATATGACTATTTATATATTCCACATTTATAGTATATTCTAAATGTCACTATTTGAATATTCTTTTGGGTTGTTTTCAGTTCTACATGTTAACTTTAATATTTAAAATAATTTATCTTTAATCTGTTTTGAGTTCATTAACCCTTCCTTCTGCTTTTACCACTAGTATTTATATAGAAGTTGTCACATACAATGTTCTACATCCATCCCTTAGTTTGTTTTCTAATCACGTTGCTCCAATCTGAAAATTTAGATAAAAGATTTTTTTTCTGATTGTTTTTATCTGTTTGACTTTTTAATCACTGAGAAATTCAAACTTAAATATTCTGGTATTGTTACTGTACAGGCACCAACCGGGAGCGGGTCAGCCTCATGTTGCATTCAGCAACCGCAAGAACAAATGCCAGAGACTTTTTGGGGTTTCAAAGATGTTACTTTATTGGCCAAGTTTAACCTGCGCAGGGGCGAGCTCTCAAGGTGTCCAGAGACACGGTACCCACAAAGGCTGCAGACAAGAGTCGCGCCGAGCGCTTACAGCTAAGTCCTTATATAGGGGTGGGCAAGCAAGCGTTATACAGAAGCAGACGTGGCAGTTAGCTATTCGCTTACAAAGTCCGTAGGCGGGAACAGGGTTGGGCGTTGGCTCAACAGTTGTAACTTTTCAAACCAAACATGTTAGATTGCATCTGTTTTACAATCCTCTGTCCTTGCACAAGGCAGGAGGGCAAGATGTCCGTTCAGTAACCTCCTGTACCCTGGGACCTAACCAGTTCCTGTTTTCTCATGGTCTAAGTTTTCCTTGCTCCTTACACCTCAGGCCGGCCAGTAGTGTGTGAGCTCTTGACATCATGTAGTAAAGATTTCACAACACAAGTCCAGGTGATTTTGTGAGTATGTTTATTAAGGTTGGGGACAGTTAAACAAAGGGAGTGCTTAGGGTGGAAGCAGTGACAAAGGAGAGCCTATGTGGGGCTGCTCTGATTCCCTAGAAAAGCTATAGAAAAGGAGTGAGCTAATGTGGACCCCGGATGAAATATGAGACAAATTCACACGGACTACCAAGTCCTGTGGAGGAAAAGGGATGGCACAGCTTTTCTCTCAAGGGGAGCAAAAGCCTTGGCCCTTGCTCCAATGAGCTTTTATTGTCTTACTGGGCACATTATAAGAAGATCCTCATTAACTATGCACACACTCACTTTAGGTGGTTACCTTACACAGAAAACAAAGGAGAGGATGCTGGTAATCACATCACAGAAGAGGGATATCTGCAAATGAAAAGGCAAAAGTAGTTGAACCAGTTACACTCATCCTTGGAAGGTTTAGCATGGATTTTAGGAAGTTGCTTTGCAGTAAATGTCCTCAATTCAGGGTGAGGGAGTTTTAGCAAAAAGCAAGACTCATAGTGGTCTAAGTACATTGCAGGCCTGATTCCCCACGGAAAAACCTATCTGTGGGCATGGGTCCTGTGCATCTCCCAGTGGGAGCTGGGCCCACGCCACGCAGAGCGGCCTCCCACAGTGAGGCACAGTGGGGCTGCTGTTAGCTCACCTGGAAATAAAGGTCACAGAGACAGAGGACTTAGGGTAGAGGAAGTAACAGGAGATCCTAGGTGGGCGGCTTTGGCTTTCTAGGAAAAGAGTGAGTCAAGGTGGGGCTGCTGTTAGCTAACCTGGAAGTCAGAGAAAAAGGGGGCCCTGGAGACAGGCTTGTAACCTTACAGATTGGGTGTCTGGCAACTTGTTGCCATATATATGCATTACACAAAGATTTGTGGGGATGGAAACAGGTTTTTATAAACAGGGCTCCCAATTTGAGGGACTGGGAGCATTCCTGCTCTGAGCTGTCTAAGCCGACCTCTCCTGCAAAGCACAGGAAACCACCCACTGGAGGAAGATTGAAGTCCAAATCCATGTCCAGAAGTTCCCCATTATTGCTTATCTGTAGCCCAAGGTTGTTACTCAAATGCATCTCCATCTCCCCAACTCCAGGCTCTCTCTCTCAGGTGCTAGAGTCACCAACACCTCTGAGAGCACCAGCTCTCGCTCGTTTGTGCTACTCTCAGTCTCCATGAGCTGCTCTCAGGGTGAGAGAGTGGAAGCAGTCCAGGACCCGTGCGCTCTGCTGCACAGGGTCACAGCATCCCAAGGGCTGGTGCCCAGGGAGGCACACATCCCAGTGTGGCACCATGTGTCCAGGAGTTGGCTTCCAACCGTGTAAGGCCTAAGCCCCAAGTGGTCCCAGTGTCTGCTGCTCCCTCGAATGTTGGGCAAAGCAAGAGCAGCTTTTGCCCACTTTCAGTTTGAAAGTCCTCTCCCAAAATCCTGCCTGTACCAGAAGCCAGTGGGAGTGTCCACCTTTTCAACCAATGAGGGCCAGTATCAGTCATATTTACCTTTGCCCTTCTTCCGTCTACGATGGTCCATAAGGGGGCAGAAGTCTTAACCCCTGCATGGTCTGTATAAGATTCTTTCTGCTGAGTCACGAACTTTTATCTGCCTCGGACAATCTCCTTTCTCTGTGTCCCTGCCCCTCACAGGGAGGGTAAGCTGCTTCTAATCTTCATTTCCACCTTGGGTTTTCTCCCTGACCCCTGCCTTCTCCAGAGATTTGGCCTGATTACTCTTACAGGATAAAGGGGTTAGTTAGCCTGGGTCCAGCTGCCACTGCTCTCTGCTCCCCTGGCTGAGGTCTCCTTGAGACCCTTAGAGTTTAGGAGGAAATAAAATGTTCATGCCTGAAAAGGGGCATGGGCTTGCTCTAGGATGAACCCACACTGTGTCTGTGTTCTGAGGGCTTTTTATCTTTTTTTCTGTGGGTGAAAATCTTAGGGGAGGTTTCAGCAGAATATTCATCAGCTTTCCAGGTACATTTTTAATATGCTGATGTGTTAAAATGAGCATATAGGAGGGTTTTGAGAATATTCTTTGATCTTTTATACTGTTTTACTTCTGCTTGACTTTTAATGGGGTTTCTGTTATTTGTTCACTTGACTTCATCCGTCCTTGGATATAGCTGGCACAAATGACATTAACTGGGTCTCTGCTCTTTATTTTCCAAACCAGGGAGATTTAAGCAATGTATTCTTTGGTTAGGGAGGAGAGATATACATCATTCACTCTCAAGTGTCCTTGGCTAGGGGAGATAATTTCTTGCAATTCACCAGCTGGCTATAAGTTACTTAAACTATCTGGCCTAGTTTTATTCCCTTGTCTCTGTTTGCTAGGAATTTCCACTTGCCTAGAAATTTTCCTAGCTTCTTACTATCCTGCTCAGTATGAGTGTGGATTTGTCAATTTCTCCTGTACTTTAGTCCATTATTTGTTTTCTAAATTTTGAGGCTACTGTGTTTAGATGACTACAAATTATTAAATCTTATTGAAATTAAACTTCAATCCAATCATTATTAATTCACCCTTTTTATCTCTGTTAATGCTTTCTGTTTTTCATTCTATTTCATCTGATTAATATACATAAATCAGCTATATTTTGTTTAGTGTTTGCTCAGCTCTCTTTTACATTTCTTTTACTTCAATGCCTCTCCAGCCTGATGTTTTATATGCTTCTCTTCTAAATAACACTGTTAACTTGAATCATATGAAATTACAATTCCTGTGGTAAAAACCTGTCAACTATAGGCAATTGCATATGATTTAACCTGCTAGTTATATATTATTTACTATATAATTGGAAAATATTTTTCTTTTAACTGGAGCATTCCATTCTATATGATTTAATTTACTTTATAACACTTTTTATATTTTTCCTCACTTTTATTTTTTTCATTTTAAATAAATTTTCAGTATTTAAATTTTCTTCTTTCTCTTTTTGGAAGTTATATATTTAATTCATGTTCTTTTAGTTCATAGTCTGGAAATTCATACATGCATTTCTAGCTCACAAAGTTTAATGTCAATCAATACTTTTACCCTACCTTGACAACTCCTTACAAGTTCCCTTTATGCCTTTTTTATTGTATTGTTATTTTTTATTTCAGTTCTATTGTAAGAAACCTCAGATCATCACTTTTACATATAGTTAATATTTATTTACATTTGCCAACATATTTATCATCATTTGTGTTTTCTTTCCTTAGGTTTCTTACTTCCATCTGGGATCATTTTCCTTCTCCCAAAATAGATTTTTAGAATTTCTCTCAAAATTACCTTTATTTTTTTTGCTTCTATAATATTTTTTCTCAGTATGGAACTCAAAGTTGAAAATTCTTTTCTGTCATCACATTGAGTCTTTTAATTCTACTGTCTTCTGGCTTTCTGTACTGGAAACAATCAGAATTTTTCGTATAAGTGTTTACTCGCTTATTAATATTTTCATACTTTTAAAGTGTTTAATTTTTTTTTGGTTAGTGTCATAGATGTCCCTAGTGGGAGGGTTGGTTATAATTTCTAGAATATCATTACTAAAAATATTAATCTTTGCCTTTAACTTTTTACTCTATTTATACACATTTAAACATTTCATGGAAATTATTCATTTATTTATATACAAAAATACCAAAATTACCTTTTACTTTTAATAACTGAATTCTATTATATATATTTGACATATTTATTAATCTGTGACTTGTTTCATGTCATTTTTTGTTATAATTAATATAGAACATCTTGTAAGAGAATCTCTAAGTTCATACTTAATTATTTCTTTAGGGTACATTTCTAGAATTTGATTGATTATGCTAAAGGATTTGCACTACTTTAAAGTTTTTGGTATACACTCTTCAAATCCACTAATTTATATGTCCAACAGTGTATAAATTTCCCCCAGTTTTCAACATTGAATTTTACAAAGGTACTATATTGGGTGGTAGTTTTCATAATTTTTGTAGTTTATATTTTTCACAGAAAGGGAAAATATATTCTGGAGAAAATTAATTGTTTTTTTAAAGAGTAAAAATGAGCCTAAGAGTTTGCTTTAGGCTAAATTGTACAGTAGAAAATTCTGTGTTTGCCCTAATTATTTCAGAGTGCAGGAATATTATTGTACAGAGTGCTACTTTAACTAATAGCAAATTATGCAGATTAGAAAACACAAAGAGTTTGTTGGTTTATTTGTTTAAGTGGCGTTTGTTACAATGAAAATGAAATACCGTAATCTTTAAAGAGATTTTTTCTGGAGGTGTCCTGAAGCTTGTGTGCTTGTGTCCTTGAAGAAAAGTTTTCAAATGATAGCATTTATAGAGAGCCCACTGTACCACACACTCTGAAAAGCTTTTCTTCTGTTATTACAAGGGAATATGCCTTACATATGTAACCATTGCCATCATCCGTGACATTCAGCACAACAGTGCCCAAACCAAACTCCAGGCATTATCTGCATATTTTAAAAACATTTAAGCAATCCAGTATGTAGTTCATGACAATGCAGTTTAGAATCCTATCTCTTTTTTAATATTTTGAAATGCCAGGATTTCTCTCACATCTTAGCACAAAAAAAAACGTCGATTTTTCTTTCCTATGGCCTAGGTCCTTATATCAATTTTCTTCTCTTCACCAGAGCTTCTCATATGCTATTCTCCAGGTACACCGCATTTCCCTCTACCTGCACGTCCCACTAGGGGAAAGCAATTAGTGTTCTCCATGACAGCTTCAGTTCCACTCAACACCATGCACTTGCACCCTTCTTCAGTTTTAGAGGGCAGGAGAGGGAGACAAGACAAGCTGGCAACACCCATATGTTCTTTCCCAGATGGAAGGAGAAGGAAAGGCTATTCACCAGTTTCCCTTCCAAACACACAAAAACCACCGCCACCATCCCACCACCACCTTTTCCAGTCACATACATCAAAGGAGAAATTTCTTATCAGGATTTATAAAGATCCTGAAAGTTAGCAATGTTGTAAGTGTGTGCTTATCTCAAGGAAAATCAATGTATAAAAATATGCATTTATACAAAATAAAATTAGATATTATTGTTCACTTTATACAAGATACTTCACATATATCCTTTAAGTGGGTAGCTTTCTGATACAATTATAATGTGATTCCAGATGCAGAATAAATGTATTAGTGATTTAGAAACACTAATAACAAAGTTGAGTTTAACTACAAGAGATTAATTTATCAATTTATGTATTACACAGTCACGTCATACACTTGGGATATATAAATGGAGACATACTTATGGAATTTCTATACTTACAATATCATCTTCCTTTCTGAAATTTATATTTTCCAAATAATCAAATGGTATCATGTATTTGAATACATAAGAATATAGATGAATGTAGATCACATATTTTAATATGGAACACCTAATACCAGTGGTTATAATTTATATTTAAAATCTTGCCACAAGCCTCCTAATAATACTCAGTAAAATATTCTATCTTTCTAAATATATGAATATTAGACCAATTTATTTCATTTGTTAATTTTATTTTTTAATTACAGTTTACAATCAATATTATTTTGTATTAGTACGAGGTATATAGGATAGTGGTTAGATAATCATATACTTTTCAAGGTGCTCCTCCTGATACTTCAAGCACCCACCTGGCACCATACATAGTTACTACAATATTATTGACTATATTCCCTAAGCTGTACTTCACATCCCCATGACTATTTTGTAACTACTGATTTGGACTTCTTAATCCCTTCACCTTTTTCATCCTGACCCCCCATTCCCCTTCTGTTAGCAACCATCAGTTTGTTCTCTGTATCTATGAGGCTGTTTTCATTTTGTTAGTTCATTCATTTTGCTCTTTAGATACCACACATACATAAAATCATATGGTATTTGTATTTTTTGTCTGACTTTTTCCACTTAGTATAATACTCTCTGGGTCTACCCATTCTGTCCCAAATGGTAAGATTTCATTCTTTTTTTTATGGCCTACCAATATCCCATTTTATGTATGTACCACTACTTTTTTATCCACTCATGTATTGATGGGCAATTGGGTTGTTTTCACATACTGGCTATTTTAAATAACACTGTAATGAACATAGGGGTACATATATTCTTTCAGATTAGTGTTTTGGGTTTTTTTGGATATATACCCCAAAGTGGAATAACTGGGTTATGAGACAGATCCATTTTTAATATTTTGAGGTAACTCCATACTGTTTTCCACAGTGGCTGCACCAAATTGCTTTCTCCAACAGTGCACCAGGGTTCCCTTTTCTCCACATCCTCACCAATACTTGTTGTTTGTTGATTTATTGATGGTGGCCATTCTGACAGGTGTGAGCTGATATCTCATTGTGGTTTTAATTTTCATCTCTCTGATGATTGGTGATGTTAAGCATCTTTTTAATGTCTATTGCACCTGTATGTCCTGTTTCAAGAAGTGTCTATTCAGGTCCTTTGCCTATTTTTTAATTGGATTATTTGTTTTTTTGTTGTTGAGTTGTATGAGGTCTTTGTAAATTTTGGATCTTAACCCCTTATTAGATGCATCATTGGCAAATATCTTCTTCCATTTGGAAGGTTGTCTTTTCACTTTGTTGGTAGTTCCATTTACTGTGCAAAAACTTTTTATTTTGGTATAGTTCCATCTGTTTATTTTTTCTTCTGCTTCCTGTGCCCTAGGTTATATATCAGAATAAATATTGCTAAGAGAAATGCCAGATATTTTTACAGACTGTGTTTTCTTCTAGGAATTTCATGGTTTCAATTCTTACAGTTAAGTGTTTAATTCACTCTGAGTTTATGATTGTATGTAATGTAAGATGATCTAGGTTGATTTTTTGCATGTATCCGTCCAGTTTTCCCAACACCATTTATTGAATAGACTGTCTTTACCCTATTGTATGGTTTTGCCTCCTTTGTTCTATATTAATTGATTATAGAGGTGTTGGTTTATTTCTGGGCTCTCTATTCTGTTACAATGATTTATGTGTCTGTTTTTACACCAGTACTATGCTGTTTTGATTACTATGGACTTATAGTATGGTTTCATATCAGGTAGTGTGATACTACCAACTTTGTTTTTCTTTCTCAAGACTGCTGTGGTTATTCGAGGTCTTTTTTGGTTCAATATTAATTTTAGGATTATTTGTTCTAGTTCTGTGAAATATATGGGAATTGCATTAAATCTATAGATTACTTTGGGTAGTATAGACATTTTAATGATGTTGATTCTTCCTATCCATAAGGATAATACATACTTCTATTTATTTGTATCTTCTTTAATTTCTTTCTTCAGTTTTTATAAATTTCTCAGTAAAAGTCTTCTGTCTCATTGGTTAAATTTATTTCTAGGTATTTTGGGTTTTTCTGATTTAATTGTAAACGGAACTGTTTTTTTAGTTTCCCTTTCTTGTTCATCATTAGTGTATAAAAACATAACTGATCTCTGGATATTTATTTTTTATCCTGCTACTTTACTGAATTTATTTATTAGTTCTAGTAGTTTTCTTGTGGAATATTTAGGGTTTTCTCACACAGTATCCTGTCATCTGCAAATAATGGTAATAATGGTAATAATGGTTTTACTTCTTCTATTCCAATTTGGATGTCATTTATTTCTTCTTCTTTGATTCCTGTGGCTAAGATTTCCAATACTGTATTAAATAAGGGTAGTGAAAGTGGACATCCCAGTCTTGTTTCTGATTTTAAGTGAAATGCTTGTAGTATTTGCCCGTTGAGTATGATGACAGCTGTAGGTTTGTTAAGTTGAGGTATGTTTTCTTTATTCTCACTTTGCTAGGAGTTTTTATCATAAATGAGTGCTGGATTTTGTCAAGTGCTTTTCCTGCATCTATTGATATGATCACAGATGTTTATTTTTCATTTTGTTTATGTGTATTGAACCAAGCTTGCATGCCCAGAGTAAATCCCACTTGATCATTGTGTATGATCTTTTCAACATACTGTTGAATACTTTACTGGTATTGTGTTGAGGATTTTTACATCTATGTTTATTAGAATTAGTGGCCTATAATTTTCTTTCTTTGTAATGCCTTTATCTGGTTTTGGAATTAGAATAATGCTGACCTCATTAAATGAGTTGGAAGTCTTTCTTCCTCTTGAACTTAATTTTATATGTGAAGAAAAGAAAAGAAAATATCAAAACAATCCACTGAAAGACACTAGAAAGAGTTACTTATATTTCTCCAGTCTAGTTTTTCTCATTCCACACAAAGAAGAATTTTTTCATGGTTGTTAGCTATTTCTAATATATCATATTAAGAGTTACAGTAACTTGCATTATATAACACTTTATAGTATAGAAAGAACTAGTACCTGGCAACAAATAGATATTGAATGAATATTTGTTGAACATAAGCTGTACACATGATTCCTTTATCTCACTGAGTCTTCATGTTGTAGCCATGTATATATTCTTTTTAGAAACAAGCTTATGTATATCAGAGCTGAGAATTTAAATTATTGTATTTCAAAGTGCTCTCTCTCTGCTCTTGTATAAAACAATATATGTAAATCACATTATCACCTTAAAATATTGATAATATGAAGTTGTAGAGATTGTGTTTATCATTCATTGCAGTCATAGTCATGACAAAACACACACGACACATTTCTATGAGGTTAATGAGAAGAGTTTAATTTAAAAAACTCAACAAGTCTAAGGATGTGAACAGAATGAAAAGAAGCTAACATGTGATGATTAAGGATCTAGGGAGCTAGCCACAGTGGGTGTGAAACTATTGCCTCTCTTGCCTGAAGAGCAAAAAGAAAAAGTGATGATTTCATCCTTCCAGCCAAGAGAAAAAATTATTTTGAATTTGAGGTTACTGCAAAGGATAATGACTGCATATAACATTCTTTTTGGCAACAGGATTAAGGATCTGCCATCTGTGCCTATTTGGTTAAAAAATAGTTTAATTGGAGAGACAGCAGCACTGAGGCTCTGCTGGAGTAGTCTGTACTCCTATGATTTACCAGCTAGGAGTTTATCCATGCTTGAGTTGTCTTACTCTTATCATGAAGAGGAGGACCACTGCAACAGGAGTGGGAACCTGAGTGGAACTCTAAAAATTCATGCTTTCGTATCAGCTAAGAGAGCCAACCTTGGAATGCAGGTGTACACATTTCGCTGTTCTAATATTTCTCTTGTCCAGCCCCAAGGTAGAAGAAGAAAGGTAAACCCAGAAAGGGAGGGAACAGAATTAGAAAAGGAGAAGGAATGAAAGAACGGGACCCACACATGTATCTCCACTGTGCAACTTTCTTAGGACATTAAGCAAGCACAAGACAAAAAGAGAGGCACGGTGCTTCTTTGGCAAATACCTTAACTTTGATCACTCTAGAATGGAATCAACTTTTTAATATTAGAGAATGGATGGAAAGTTACAAAAACAATCTAAGAAAAACTTAAGAGTACTGGAAAGAGTGATTTAACAGAGTAGAACTGAAAATAGCAATTGGAGCAAATAGCAAACAACAAAGTAAAATCATCAGCCTAAATTTTGATGCTGACTTACTATGTACAGGGTGGGGAAAAGTAGGTTTACAGTTGTTCATATGAAAAATAATACAATAATTAATGAATAATAATATAAGAATAAGCATTGTGTTTTGCATACTCACACCTGTAAACCTACTTTTGCCCCACCTTCTATTTTGGAATGATTGTTTTGTGGGTGGGTAATAATTTCAATTGAGAAGAAACTCATTCAGGACTGTAAACAAACACATATTCATGAATGTTGTATTCCAACTTTAGTAACCCTCTATTTAAAGAGCTTATGGAAAGACACAAATTTTTAATTTTTGTTATTCTTAGCATTGCAATGTGTGAACTGCAAATAACTTTCAGCCTTATATTATCGATAATGTTGATTAAGAAAAATGGCCACAAATTGTCAGTTTAGTAAGAACTCATGTTTTACCATATATTATAAAAATGTATTTGCTTATAATTTACTATGTATATGCTATCAAATTCATATAGACAGTTATTTTTTAACATATAAGTCCATTTTGTTTTACTGCTTTTGTGAATATAAAATTCACAGACACTGGAGTATAAGTCCCAATTCCCTTACAACTTCAAGTTTTGACTTGTTTTCATATCTCTCTCCTATATATTTAGAGTGAGCACAGAAATAAGCTTTTTTATTTTTGTTTTTTAACAAGATTAAATTTTTTACTATTTTCAATTTCTAATCCTTTGAAAACTAAGCAAAAGAACATATCTACCAGCCTCTGTATCAAGTCACTAAGAATAACCCAACAAAAAATCTTAAAAATGACTCATCCTCCCTGAAGATAAAAATATATCTAATTCTTCCATTTGGGAGTTAAACTGCTTATCTTCAGCATCTGAGGAGCAATCATCTTATTCTCCATTCCACTCTACTGCATAGCTTTCAGTATCAATATTGTAAGAATCAAGACTATACATCACTATACAACATCCTTATATTAAGATTTGTACTAATCTTCTTGAAAACATTAATAGTACAATATCCAGCCTCATACGTTTTTAGGGGAAATAGTTACAAAGTTGTTGTTTTAAAAATAATTTTTGCCCTTCCTCTGCTCCCAGATGCATGAATTTTCCCCCTGAGCATTTTTACATCTACTTTGTTTTCTGTTTCCTTGACTACAATTGACCCTCTTGATCACCATTTCCTTGAAATCTTTCTTCTCCTCTTAAAACATGACATTCCTCCTTTACCAGCTACATTTTTACCTTTTCCCATCTTCTTCCTTCTTCTTGACCAATACTCTGAGGTCAATCAAAGCTTAATTTGATATTTTGTTTTCCTCTTTCTACATATTCTCTACATTTACTCATTCTTGCAGTTTCAGATCCCATATATCGGTAATTCCCAAAGTTTAAAATATGTGCTGTAACGTCTCATCTTTTCTCATCATCTGTGTCAGAAGGCATGTCCCACAGAATCTGTAACATCTGAAATGTAATTAAATCTTAAACCTAACCAAATGACCTTACTGCTGAACCACACCATGAATTGCCCTACCTGCCCCTAGTTGATCAAATGTTGTCCTGCCTCACCCCATGTGTTTGTATTTTCCTCTTCTTTTGTTTAGGAGCCTCCTGAGAGCAGATGTTCGCATCCTTATTGGGATTACTGAGAAGCCCTCAAATATATAAACATATATATAATATATATTACTAATATATATTACATATTTATTTATAATGCACATATATGTTACTGTGAAACCCGTAGATATATATAACTGATATATATATAGCACACACATATATTACACACACACACACATTACTGTGAAGCCTGCAGATATATATACTGAGTTTCTAGACTCTCAGCCTGTCCTTCTATGCTGCACACAGCTGCCAGGATTGTCTTTCTCAATCCTAACAGTTTCTTAGAATCACTCTCTCTTACATGGGGCATCTCATCTAAATTCCTCAGTTTAGCATCTCAGACCTTTCATTAACAGAATCCACAATTCCTATATTTTCTCACCAAACATGTCGTTACTCTTCAACATACTATTGTCCTAGCTTCATGAAGTAAACCAGCACTTCCCACATATATCTTAATCATCCCCTTTATGTGTTTTTTCACAACCTCAAACTCCCTCCTGTGTCCTTTTTACTGGTCCATGCTTACTACTGACCAAACTTACTATTTTTGGTCATATCATTATTGCAGAATTGTCTGACCTGAAACTATGAAATTTCCTCTACTTCTCATTTATCCTATTTCTGGATTTTTCCTGATGGTCTCATGCTTAGCAGTCATCAGAGATAACATCTATGTGTTGCCGACAATTCCAGATCATTATTAAAATAAATTGTTAACCCAAATTAAAAAAATACTATATATAATTTCAGGTGAATGAACTAACCCTTAAAATGCCAAATTTAATCATGTATTCAACATGTATTGAGCATTTACCACATGTCAGCAACTGTGCTAGAAGCTAGGGATAAAAAGATATATTTTAAAAACTCTTCCCAAATAAAAATACAGTCAATAGTTTGAAAGTCCTGAAAAAAAAGTATTCTCCCATCTGTAAGAAGATACTAGTTAGTTTTGAGTTTTGATTACCATAGAGCCATTTAAATATATGCCCTTTATATGAGGAGGCATTATCTAATGGTTGAAAGAATTCATTTATTCAACAAATATTTGTTGAGTACCTGCTAGGTGAAGAATGAATGAATGAATGAACTCCATAATGAAGAGAATTATTTTGTTATCTTATTACATCCTCTGTTAAAGGAAATACATTTTACATTGTTTAAATGTTGGCAAAGCACATAAGAACATGGAATGCTTGCTTTCGGGAGCATTAAGAATTAGTCTTCATATTGAATAATATTGTACTAACATCAAACTCTAAACTCCGTGTTAAAATAACATCAAAGATCCAAGTATCAGCTGTTATATCTTCAAAGGCAGACCAGACCCTTGTACTCTCCACTCCCACATCATAAAATTCTCTGGAAACACCTAAGTGTGGTTTACTTAACTTCTGAAAGAAAAATAATATTTTAAGCTGAAAGCAACAATGTGGTATTTCTTGTATACTGTTGCACTATTTACATAATTAAAAGAATTAAAATTCCAACTAATTGTCATGGAAAGAATTGCCTTGGGTGCTAAAAATGTCCTTAAAAATAAAATTTAGTACAATTCCTCAATGAAAACAAAATAATTTGTATTGTGTTACAAATTAATACTCTTTTAAGTTTCTGGACTCTTCTCAGTTTCCGGGCACAGATCTGTTGGTTTCCCTTACTCCCTTCATTAGTTTTCCCACGTGGTCTCTCAGCGGCAATGCACATGGGGAGATCCAGTGATCTGTGAATTCCGCATCGCCCCCAAAGATTTCAGCCACTGCCTCCTAGTGTGCTGCTGTCTTATTTCTATTATGTAATATATGTGATGACCAGGTTTTTAAAATCTCTTGATAGCTATGTATTGGAAGATTGAAGTGTGCAATCAAAACCGTTAGAAGGCATTGTTGGAGAACCTTCCTCTGTTAGAGATCTGGCCTCTGAGAGGGGCCTTTCTGAGGCATTCAGTCTGACATGAGCAGCAAACATGACAAGATGTTTGGGATACCATCTGTTCACAGGATACATATTTCTAAAGTGTCAAAAAAGAATACAAATACCTGTTTGAAATTGTAACCAAAATTCAAAGTCCAATCCAGATTTGGTGGGGAGGGGGCTGAAGCTTACACAATATTGGGTGACTCTTCAAAAGAAACATAGAACTGCAAAGACAAAATTAGGTACGAAAGTGGCTATATATTTAGAATAAGAAAATAAGCCACCTTCCCTGACTGGTGTGGCTCAGTGGGTTGGGCATTGTACTGAAAAGCAAAAAGTTGCAGGTTTGATTCCTGGTCAGCGCACATGGCTGGACTTCGGGCCAGCTCCCTGGTTGGGAGTGTGCAAAAGGCAACCAATCAATGTTTCTCTCTCTCTCTTTCTTCTTTCCTTCCTCTCTCTCTAATGATAAATACATAAAACCTTTTTAAAAAGAAGAAAAGAAACCACCAAAAAATTACTGTAGATCCTGGTCCTTTTCTTTGGAGATCTCTTGGGCCAGTTTTGGAGATACCAACAAAGAAATGCTCCTCTCACCCTTGCTTATCCTCTTAGCCTAAAACTCACAATAACTCCCAGAAATGCTCAATTCTCAGCACTCCCTGAGTAGGACAACCTGAAGCTTCAGTTCATAAGCTGCATGGTAAGTTTACTTCTGCATATTTAAAACAAATAAATAAACAAACAAGACCTTAATACTCTTTTATCTTTTCAGAGAACCATCTCTTAGTTTCATTGATCTTTTCTATTGTTGTTGTTGTTGTTTTTCTCTATTTATGCTCTGATCTTTATTATTTTCTTTATTCTATTTTAGGTCTTATTTGTTTTTCTTTTTCTGGTTCCTTTAGGTTCCTTTAGGTAAAGTTACATTGTTTATTTGGGATTTTTTTGTTTCTTGAGGTAAGCCTGTATTGCTATGAACTTGTCTCTTGGAACCACAATAATCTTTTAGGAAGTTTCTTCTGCCCTCTTGGCCTTTTTCTATTACCCTTCTGGCCTTTTCTGAGTTTGCTATGGTATCCAGGGACTATTTGCACCACTCTCTCATATTCTCCATCATGCAAAGGAGGTCAACATTACAACTCTATGGCCCACATTTCTGCTCTCCTGGATTCGATTTGCATTTTCCAGACTAATATCCAAGTGTTTCGGCTCTCTTTATTTTCTTGAGCTTCTCCATGTCGACCATCAACATGCATTCAGGGCCATATCTGCACCAGACTAGGCAAGCAGGACAAAACAAAGGCCTTGGACAAGTCCTTTGCCTTCCAGGAACACATGTGGTACAACAGTCAAGCCAAAACATCCACTGAAACTGAAAAGAAATGTTTCCAAATGATACGTCAGTAGCAAAGAAAAACAAAACAAAACAAAACTTCCCTACATCCTCTATCTAGAAAACCATAAGGCAATTTATAACATATTTCATTTTCACAAAAAAACTTACACTGTCTTTCACTTTCATCTACAAATTTACAAATGGTTTATAGCAAAAGTTTATTTTCTGCTCATAAATAGCACACAAACACACCATTCAATTGGGAGCTCTTGAGATCTCAGTGAGCTACAAATAATAATTCTAGGCTACTATCAAAGATTATCTCATATGAATAATAGGAATAAATCTTGCTTCAATATGTCAAATCAGGCTTTTTAGGAGCACTAACTGGGGCAGGACCTAAGGCTGGGAGTTTGGCTCAGTTAGACTATTTTTAGTTCCTGAAAGTGTCTTTGGCAGTTTAAACAACTCAGTTAAACTCGTTAAGAAACTCCTAGGTATTGTTATGGTTTATATAAAAGGTTGTTGATCTGCTTTTCTTTTTAAGTAAAATTTTAGTTTGCTTCAATTTTAACAATTCTAAAGCAAATTTAAAATAATACCCAGAGAAGAGGGGGAGGGAGAGGATGATAACAGAGGAAAGAAGAGGAAGGGCCTAGTTAAAGAACAAGTATAAATGGCCCATGGACATGGACAACAGGATGGGAATTGACTGGAGGGGGCAGGGGAGAGCAAAAGGGGAAAACTGGGACAACTGTAATAGAACAACAATAAAAAAATAATAACTCTCAGCTGTCTTTGTAAGAGGCCAAGCTGTTCAGTGAGCTGCACTGTTAAGAAAACTGTTTAATGAATAAAGGATAAATTTATCTTAGGCAACTATATAGCTAATCATTTAACAACTAAATTTTCTGGGGAAATTAGGCTCCCAAGAGAATAATGCTTACTTTGGCAGGTACATTCTGGCATGTTTCTGAATGGATTAACCCCTTCCAGTGTTAATCCATTGCATATATGTGCATATATATGGATAAGTGGTTAAATATATATATGCATATATATATATATGCATATATATATGCATTGAAGCTCATTAAGCTCAGTGTATTCTTACCATAGTAAGGGAGAGCACAATCTTGAGAGAGTTTTAGTAGCATCAGATAAGGAACAGCAAAACCTTGATGTCTGTGAGGATTGAGAGCCTGGTTTAAGATGCATATTCAATGCAAGGGCTTGATTGAGATTGGTACAGATCATTATAATTTAGTGCTGGTACACATGGCAATGTAAGGACTTTCAAAGAGTATAGGGATATAAACACTTGCTTGATGCTATCTATTGAACAGTTGAACAATTTGGTGTTTATTTAAATGGCCTTTTCAGCAAGTCCCTGGATCAAACTGTAAAATTAGTTCCATTTTTATTCTAGACAAATGTTTCCTTAAATAGTAAATTAATGTTGATAAAGAACAACAAATTCGTACTAATGAAAACAACCAAATATTAGTCTTGTTTATGTAGACAATAAGCAGAATGCATGTAGATCAGTGATTTTCAAACTTTTTCATTTCATGGCACACATAAACTAATTATTAAAATTCTGTGGCACACAAAAATATATAGATTTTTT
>CM052549.1:61577754-61645913 GCA_028533065.1 Trachops cirrhosus
ACTCATTCAGTGGCACAGTGGCTGCTCAGCAATATTCCATCATATGGAGATCACACATCAGAACACTGCAACCAGACAAATACCAAGGGGAGAATTGTGATTTGAGTTTGTAATTCACTTGTCAGCCAGAAATCAGGGTGCTCAAATTTAAAAAATTAGTCAAGATGATAATCTTATGGTTCATTTCCTTCTAAATCTTTTTCATGATATTAAAGATACCAAAGAGGTTCACGGAATGTAAAACAGGTGTGAGGTGGTATCTTACTGTAGTTTTGATTTGAATTTCCCTAATAGCTAGTGAAGTTGAACATCTTTTCATATATCTGTTGGCCATCTGTATGACTTCTTGGGAGAAGTGTCTGTTCAGGTCCTCTGCCCATATTGGTTTTTGTTTGTTAGTTTGTTTTGGTAACTTGATTTTTATTTTCATTTGTTTTTAAATTACAGTTTACTTTCATTATTATTTTATATTGGCTTCAGATGTACAGTTTAGTGGTTAGACAATCATATACTTTACATACTGTTCCCCTCAATATTTCCGGTACTCAAATACATATTATTGACTATATTCCCTATGATTTACTTTACATCCCCATGACTATTTTGTAACTACCATTTTGTACTTCTTCATCCCTTTAGCTCTTTCTCCTAATAACTTGATTTTTAAAAGAATTTTAAATGCTGTAGTTTGTGAAATCAAGTACAACATGAGAATCTGTTATTTAAATGGATTTTATATTTTTGTTTTAAATAAAGGTAGCCACATAACTGTTTTTTTAATTTACTGTATTGTTTCCATTACCATCTAGTCCCCTAATACCCCTTTCCCCCCTGCAATCACCACACTGTCATTCATGTCCATGAGTCCTTTTTACTTTTTGCTCAATCCTTCCCCCCCAAATCTCCCCCACCTCTTAGCTGTCATGCTGCTTTCTATCTATGAGTCTGTCCCTATTTTACTTTTAGTTCAGTTAACTCATTAGATTTCACATATGAGTAAAATCATATGGTATTTGTCTTTCTCTGACAGACTTATTTCACTTAACACGATGTTTTCCCAGTCCATCCATACTGTTGCAAAAGGTAAAGTTTTCTTCTTTTCTACAATCAAGTAGTATTCCATTGTGTAAATTTCCCATAGTTGTTTTATTCACTCATCTACTGATGGACACTTGGGCTGCTTCCATATCTTAGTGATTGTAAATAACGCTGCAATGAACATAGGAGTGCTTATGTTCTTTTGAATTAGTGTTTTGGGTTCCTTCAGATATATTTCCAGAAGTGGGATTTCTAGGTCAAAAGGCAGATCCATTTCTAATTTTTTGAAGTATCTCCATACCGCTTTCTACAGTGACTGCACCAGTCTGAATTCCCACCAACAGTGCAAAAGTCTTCCCGTTTCTCCACATCCTTGCCAGCACTTATTGTTTGTTGAGTTTTTGATGACAGGTATGAGATGGTATCTTATTGTGGTTTTAATTTTGTATTTCTCTGAGGACTAGTGATGTTGAGCATCTTTTCGTATGTCCATGGGCCATATGTATGTCCTCTTTGGAGAACTGTCTATTCAGATGTACTGATACCCCTTATCATATGTATTGTTGAATATGTTCTCCCATTCTGTGGGTTGTCTTTTTACTCTACCTATTTTTTAATTGGATTTTTTGTTTGTTTGTTTGCTGTTGATGTGTATGAGTTCTTTATATATTTTGTATATTAATCCCTTGTCAAAGCTGTTTTTGTAAATGTCATCTCCTATTGGGCTGGTTGGCTTTTTGATTTGCTGGCATTTTCTTCTGCTGTGCAGGTTTTTAGTTTGATATAGCCCCATTCATTTATTTTTGCCTTTACTTCTCTTGCCTTTGGGGTCAAATTCATAACATATTATCTATGACCAAGGGCCATAAGTTTAGTATCTATATTTTTCTCTATGTAATTTTTTTGTTTCAGATATTATATCTAAATATTTGATCCATTTTGAATTGATTTTTGTACATAGGGAAAACTGTAACATAGTTTCCTTCTTTAGCATTTGGCTTTCTAATTTTTCCAGCACCATTATTGAAGAGGCTTTTTTTTTCTCCATTGCATGTTTTTTGTCTCCTTTGTGAAAAATTATTTGCCCATATTCCAGTGAGGCTCTCAATTATGTTTCTTTTTTAAAAATTTTTTAAAACTATATTTTATTGATTATGCTATTACAGTTTTCCCAAGCAGGCTGCTATGGGGGACCACCTGCTTGGCCAGCCACCATATTGCCACAGGTCTTCTCCACCCTGGCTGCCTGTCTCTTCCCCTCCTACCAGTCTGCATGAATATTTCTTCTTTAACTCCTTGGTTGTCAGAATTCCATACAGTTCAATTCTTTGGCAGTTCTGGTTATTTTTTTTATTTTTAAATTTGTTGTTGTCCTTCTTTTCGTTGTGTGAGGAACGATGCATCTACCTATGCATCCATCTTGGCCGGGAGTCTGCATTAAATCTTATATTACTTTGCATAATATGGTCTTCTTAACTATGTTGCTCCTTCCAATCCATGAACACAGAATATATTCATTTCACTGTGTCTTTTTCAATGTCTTTTAATAATGCTTTGTAGTTTTCAGTATATAGGTCCTTCACATCTTTTGTTAAGTTTATCCCTAGGTATTTTATTCTTTCGGTGGCAATTGCAAAAGGAATTTTTAAATTTTGTTCTCTGAAGTTTCATTGTTATTAGCATATAGGAAAGCAATAGATTTTTGTACATTGATTTTGTACCCTGAAACTTTAGTGTATTTGATTATTGTTTTTAATAGAGTTTTGGTGGAGTCTTTAGGGTTTTCTATACACAGAATCATCATCTGTATAAAGTGACACTTACTTTTTCCTTCCCAATTTGGATGCCTATTATTTCTTTCTCCTGTCTGATTGCTCTGATTGCTTCATCTCACATCTCTTTGCCTATTATCAACAAGACAGGTAATAATGAGTGTTGAAAAGGTTGTGGAGAAAAAGGAACCCTTATCCACTGGTGGGAATGTAAACTGGTACTGCCACTTTGGAAAACAGTATGGAAGTTCCTTAAAAAATTAAGAATAGATTTACCATATGACTCAGGAGGCCCTCTTTTGGGTATCTACCAAAAAAAGGTCAAAAACATTTATTGGCAAAGATATACCATATTTTTTGGACTGTAAGATGCACTCCCCCCAAATTTGGGAGGAAAGGGGGGTATGTTTTATAATACGAATGTAGCTTACCTGGCTTGCTGGGGGCAGGGGCGAGGATCTATGTTATTTATGTTATTAAATATTTTACCACATATTTTGCTTCAAAATTTTTTTCCTATTTTCTTCCTCTAAAACCTAGGTGTGCCTGGTGCATCTTACTGTCTGAAAAATTCGGTATGCACCCTTAAGTTTTTTGCAGGATTATTCACAGCGGCCAAGTCATGGAGACCACCAGTATCTTTTGATAGAAAATTGGATAAAGAAGATGTATATGCACATATACAATGGATACTACTCAGCCATAAGAAAAGATTAAATACTGCCATTTGTGACAACATGGATGGACTGTGAAAATGTAATGCTAAACAAAATAAGTTAGTTAGAAAAAGCTAAGAAACATATAATTACACTCATGTGGGATCTAAAACTGAAACTCATAGACACAGACAACAGTATGTTGGTTACCATAGGGAAGGGGTGTTGAAAAGGTAGTAAAGGGTGCCAAATATATGGTGATGGGAGAAGATTTGACTTTGGCTGGTGTACATCAGTGCATATCAAAGAAATGTGCATGTGAAACATATGATTTTATAAATAATGTCATCCCAATAACTTTAATTTAAAAAAATGGAATGTAAGCAAAATAGTCATGTCCTCAAAAAGCATATATTCCCTTCTAAGTGGTCAATATCTTATCTAAAGAAGCTTTATTCTGAATGGAGACCTATCAAATTTAATGCATTTCTCAATTGACACTTATCTTGGTGGCACTTTCTCTTATGTTAGTCTGTGAACCATAGCAGGTAGGATTTTTCCTACTTACCAGACCTGTTTTAAAGCACATGGAGAACATTTTCTAAAAGGAAAAACAGGCTAAAATGGTCCCAGGTGTTTCATGCAGAGACTGTCCTGAAGATACGAATCAGATTACCGATATAACAAGTCCCTGTGTAGCTGGCAGGTAGAAATCAGTAGTACTTTGTATACAAATCCAATATCACTCATTGGAAGCCAGTCAATGATCTGTTTTTGGATAATCTATCTTAATGGATTGTCAAATAGTGTTAAGTTTGGCACAGCTTGTCAAGAATGGTCCAGTACCAGGCAATGAAATTTTCACTGTCAAGATCCTTAAGTAGATCTAAGGCAAAAGAAAAATAGTGTCTTTCTGAGATCTCTGAAAGTTAATTGGCCTTCAAGTATGTACCATCTGTATCCTGGTCCTCTTCTCAGTTTTATTTTTGTGTAAGCTCAGTTTCAAAAGCAGAGCCCAACAAAAGATCACTTAATGTTTTAATGAAGACAGGAACCTCCTTTTCTAAGTACATTGTGATATGGGGTTTCAGATTTCTTACTGTCTGCTCTGTTATGGGCTTTTCTACCTACAATGTTAGCTAATAGTCAAATGCAGTTATCTAGGAAACAAATAGATTTATTATAAGGAACTGGTACTAAAGTAAGCTGGGTGGCTCCTATTGGAACATGTACTTTCCATTGCTGTAGTTTACTAGTAAATTACAGGCTTTTATGGGACTCATAAAATGGAGTGAATAAGCATGCAAATATTAAAATTTAGGAATAGGGTTATTAAAATAACATAGTTAAAGATAGCTTTAATACAGCAAAAGAGGAAACAAAATGTCTAAAAAAACAAAGAAGAAAATATCACAGGTTAAAGTATTGCATCTACAGTCTTATTCTGTGGATCCTGAGTGGAAGCTATTTATATATCACCTTGTCATCTACTCAGTCTGAAAATCTTGCATTGAAACTATCTGTTTCAGAATATTGCCTGCTTCTGGAGAGATCCATAGAATTACCTTGAGATCTCTGCTCAGGGCTATCTTTCAGTATTTCAAAAATATCTTGTGCCTCTTTATTTGAGAGACATGAATCCAAGGATCAACTGCTAAAAATTTTACCACTGTTCTAGTTATGAACAGTACCTGATGGGCTCTTTCTAGAACTGGTCTTAGGTTTTAGGTCATTCAAAGGTTGTTTAGAAAGAACACGAATAAAGGCAGCACAAACCTCTTGATAATAATACTGGATGTATTCCCTAAATTTCCTGCAATGTTTGACCATATCTGCTTTTAGTAGGTAGAGTCCAGGATTACAAGTGTTACTTGTAGATATACGGGTCAGCATTTAAGATAAAGTGAGAGTCAATGAATCCCAGGAGTTGGTCTCAAGGGCAATAGATTAAGCCTTAGAAATTTGAGATTCTCTGATAGTTTTGCTGATTTGAATTCCACAGTTCTATTTGTTCTTTCTGCCTCTCCTACAGATTGGGGGCAATAAGACAGTGAAGTTTCTAAGTGGCAGAACTACACAAAGCTTTTTAACAACAGACCCAGTGAAATGGGTACTCTCTTTACTGGACAGATAGATTAGAATTTCCTAGATTGAAAATATGAGATTACATGATTTTTTTGGTCATTGTTAGCTCCTAGATCTCCAGCATGAAAATGCTTCAAAAATCCCAGAAATAGGCAATCATGAGGATATGTTAAAAATCTGTTGGGCCAAGGAACAGAATAGAGAGCCTAGGAATAAACCCACACATATATATTCAACTAATTTTTGATGAAAGTGCCCAGAATACACAATGGGAAAGATATTCCCTTTAATAGATAATGTTGGAAAAAATATATTCCACATGCAAAAAAAAATGGACCTTTATTTTATATCAAGCACAAAAGTTAACTCAGAATGAATTATACATGACACAGTGATTACACATGTGGAAATATATTTTAAAAATCCTGAAACACTAATTCAGAAGAATATATGCACCCCTATGTTCATTGTAGCATAATTTACAATAGCCAAGATTTGGAAGTAGCCCAAGGGTCCACCAGTAGATGAGTAGATTGAAAATATGTGGTACATTTATACAATGGGATATTACTTGTCCATAAAAAAGAAGGAACCTTACCCTTTGTGACAGCATGAATAGACCTAGAGAGTATTATGCTAAGTGAAATAAGCCAGTTCAGAAAAAGACAAATATCATATGATTTCATTTCTATGTAGAATCTAATGAGCAAAATAAACTAACGAACAAAATAGAAACAGACAAACAGATAAATAGAACAGACTGACCACTGTCAGAGGGAAGGGGATTGGGGAGCTGAGTGAAAAATGTAATGGGATTAAGAAAAAATATATACACAGACAATAGTACAGTGATTGCCAGAAGGAAAGGGAGTGGGGGAATGTAGAAGAGGGTGAAGGGGAGATAAATGGTGATGGAAGCATACTTGATTTTGGGGGGTGAACACATGATGTGATATACACATAATGTATAATAAAGTTGTACACTTGAGAACTGCATAATTTTATTAACCAATGTCACCCCAATAAATTCAATGAAATTAAAAAAAATACTTAGACACAAGACCTAAAGCTATAAAACTCCTAGACAAAAAATAAGAAAAAAGCTTCTTGACATTGAGATGTTACATCCAACTAAAAAGCTTCTGCATAGCAAAGGAAACAATCAGCACTGTGAAAAGGCAACATTCAGAATGGGAAAAAATATTTGCAATCCAAATAAATAAATGTTGTGGGAGAAAATTTTGGGAACTGATGGGTATGTATGTGCCATAGATTATGGTGATGGTTTCACTGGTGTTTACTTATCTCCAAACTCATCACATTCTATACATTAAATATGTCCAGTTTTGTGTATGTCAACCTAAAAAAATTGGGAATACTTTTGTGCTGTCCATTTGGAAGTGTGCCAAGGCATCCTGAGGCTTTGACACTTGTCCATGATCCACTTTTACAGTTTTACTAAAATTATGCTGGTGACAGATGATAGGTGAACCAGACATGCCCTCAGCAATTTTAAAACTTGATTCTATGTGGACTGCATATAGTAGTCTATTTCTTCTTGCTCTGATGGGTAATTTCCTTTAAAATCTTTGCAAGATTCTATTTGAGGTCCTCTGGTGCTATGAGACAAACATCCTAAGGACATCAAAAGTTATCTTTATACAATTTGCATTGTACTTATAATCTAACTCTGAAACCAATAGTTGATGTTTTGTAACAGACTCTTCAAAATTTTCCAAAGATTTAGGCTCTTGGTGTATCATGTTGTTTAGGAGCTTTGTTATTCTGCTTATCTGACATAATGAACAGTCAGGACATTTCCTTCATCCAATTTTAAATAAGTGTCTTCTTTACAATAGTCACATATAACATGCTAACCATTATTTATTGGGGTTTCCTTTGAAGTCAGGTACCTTCTTTGCTTCCAAAGTATTACAAAGTTATGAACAACCCCAAACCACATCTACTATTAAGATTTATGCTACTTTTTATTTATTTTATTTTTAAATATATTGTATTGGTTATGCTATTACAGTTGTCCCATTTTTTCTCCCCTTTATTCTTCTCCACCCTGCAGCCCTCTCCCACCAGCATTCCCCCATCTTAGTTCATGTCAATGGGTCATACATATAAGTTCTTTGTCTTTTCCATTTCCATGCTATTCTTAATCTCCCCCTGTCTATTTTGTAGCTACCATTTATGATTCTTATTGCTATTTTTTTATATTTACCTACTCTGTAGCTCTGTTAACCAACTACAAGGAGTTCTGCCATCTACACAGATTTTGCCTGGGCAAAGGGCATTATAGCAAAATTACCTTGTATTTTCTTGATATAGTATTAAAATATGACCCAATAATTAAGCCCGAATTTTCTAAAGGAGTTTCTAATAAACATATTCAGAGCATGAACAGTAAGGAAAGAGAGGTTAGATGCTCATTACGTATTTTAAGTAAAGCAAGAAGAATGTGAGGGAGAAGAAAAAGAACTTCCTTTATTTCTGGCTCAAGGCCACTTACAAAAAGGGAAGAGAGCACTAATGTTATAGCTGTTTTAGGTGCTACTCTTGAATATTAACAGTGTTTAAGAGCCCATCACTAAAGTCTCTGAACTCCTTCTTCCTTTGTTTAGAGTGCTGGAATACAGTCCATTCATTTTCACAGGACTTGGTCAATAGCCTTCAAAAGACTTTGTTTATCATTTGTAGCTTTTCTAAATCCCTATGTAATTCAGAATATTTTGTCACCCCCAGAATCTTCCCATTCTTCCTTTTTCATCTAATGTTCCCACTAATGTATGAACTAATAGGTATAGTTCTGGGACCCATAAATTATACCTTTCTAAGCAATTCTAAAGTTCTCTGAAAGCTTTTCCAAAGACTTGGAAAGTCATTAACAAATGGCTCTCAAATCAAAGGAAGACCAGGGCTTAAATCCAAACAAGAGATTTTTCTATTCTGAGAGAGGTTTACCTATAAGAAGCAATTGAATTTGGGAAGGTGTCTGGCTGAAGAGACAGGAAAAAGAGCATATTAGGGGGAGAAATAGGGTAAGAGGAAAACTGAGGAGCATAGGATAGAGGAAGAGGAATAACAGGATAAAAACCTTAAGTAGTGATGATTTAAAGAAAACTAAATGGGAGATTGTTTTTAAGTTTTTAATTATCTTATTTTGTTTTGGACAGTTAATCACTGGAAACAATTTTGGAATCTTATTATTATTATTATTATTATTGATAAATTGCCAATAAAAACTGCAGATATTTGAGATTTTGTTCCCTTTTTGTTTTAAGATACCTCTTCTTCAATTTTGATAACATCAAAAATATGTTAGTCCTTCTCTATGGCTTCTTTCGAAGAATCTCTGTTAAGTCCCTTGCTCATTTTTAAATCGAATTCTTTTGCTTTTTCACTATTAAGTGGCAAGAGTTCCTTACATATTTTGCATATTAAATCATTATCAGACACATGATTTGCAAATATTTTTTCTCATTCTGTATGCTATCTTTTCACATTGTAGATTGTTTCTTTTACGGTGCAGATGCTTAGTTAAATGTCAAATGACAAATTTTATTTGTCAGTTTTTGCTTTTGTTGACTTTACTTTTAGTGTTATATCCAATAAATTATTGACAAAGCCAATGTCAAGAAACTTTTCCCCTATGTTTTCTCTAGGAGTTGTATAGTTTTAGGTCTTATGTTTAAGTCTTCAATTCATCTTGAGTTTATTTTCATGTATGGTATAAACTGAGGGTTCAATTTCATTCTTCTGCATGTAGATATCAAGTTTTCCCAATACCATTTTTGAAATACTATCCTTTTTTTCTCCTGTGTATTTTTGGGATCCTTACATAGTTATGGACAAAGATCAGTTGAGTATACATATGTGGATTTATTTCTGGGCTTTTTATTCTGTTCATTTGGTTTATATAACTGTTAACATAATGTATTACACACTTTAAAGGGCATTCAAAAGCTCTGCAATAATATCTTGATGAAAAAAAATTCCCCAATGGAGCTTTTGTAATTCTAAATTATCTTTGGTGAAATTATGAATTTAGAAACAGATATCAAATTATAAAGTTGTATACCTGAAATTTCTAATGTTGCTTGTCAATGTTAACTTAACAAATTTAATTTTTAAAAATAAATGACAAATAATTATGCTATTTAGGAAAGCAAGTACCTGAATTTGGTTCATAGCATAAATACATGAAAGAAGCAGAAATCTGACCCAGAAGGGAGCACAGTTGATTTTAAACAGAAAAGAACCTGGAATAAACAAACAAAGAGAATGAAAAGAAAAGAAGAGAAAAAACTCATGGACACAGACAATAGTGTGGTGATTTTGGGAATGGGGAGGCAGTATCGGGTGGAGAGGAGGAAGGAAAAGAGATCAATGGTGATGGACGGAAACTTGGGGTGGTGAACACACAATACAGTGTACAGCTGATATATTGTACAATTGTGTGCCTGGAACATGTATAATTTTGTTAACCATTGTCACCTCCACAAACCCATAAAAAGGAAAAAAAAAGAAGAAGAATCTAGGAATAGTTGCCTCCAGCTGCAAACCTGTCTAAAGTTTTAAAGAAAAGTGATGGAAGGATTTAGAAGAGTGGAACCTAATCAATAAAACAAACAAGCAAGCAGAATATAACCAGAGATACTGAAATAAAGAACAAACTGACAGTAACCAGAGGGGCAATGGAAGGAGATAACAGGGGAAAAAGGGGAGGGTAGTCGAGGAACATGTAAAAAGGACACATGGACAAGGATCAAGGGTGGGAGGTGGGGATGGTTGGGGTGGGAGGGAATTATGGGGGAGGAAATGGAGACAACTGTACTTGAACAACAATAAAAAGAAAGGGGGGAGGGAGATAATTTCCAGATAAGACACCCTGACATAACAAGACTAAGGAAATTTTCCATGGGGTTCAGATAAGTGACCTGTCACCTGGAACAAATTTTGTACAAAGGAAGTCAGGTTGGGTAGAAACCTTCTGAATATCTCAGTCTGCAGAGCTGCTTGAGGGCCAGCCTACATACACATGTCCTCTTTCCTATGAAATATAGGGACTTACATGAAAAAATTACAAGGACAGAGACAAATTTAGTGGAGTCAGTAATTATTTTCTGTTCCTGGACTCAATTTCCAACATGTAGATGGGGCCTTCTCCATAAAAGCATGGTGTCTGAGAAATCAACTTACCCCGTATTTTGCTGTGTATAATGCACAACCATGTTTTTACATGGGAATTATTATACTCATTATTATACCCATGGAATGTAATCATTGTACCCATGTATAATGTGTATCCTTATTTTATCCTCAAAAAGGTATGGGAAAAAAGTGAGCATTATACATAGCAGAATATTGTAATTCTGAAAGTATCTACCCGGAGACAACATCAGCCTCACAGGTTAAGAGCTCTGTTCCACAATATTGACTTCTACCCCAGATGCCAATGAGAAGCCCAGGTTTTTTGGTTGATCAGCTACAAATGGCAGGTTGCAAATGACACCCATAGGCAACCAATTCTGGGGCTCAGGCTCATGCTTCCTGTCACCACTCAGCCACAAAGCAGAGACAGGGATGAATTATAATTGTGCTTTTATTAATATCAAAGACTAGCAGTCTGAGAAGCTGGCAGGTTAAAACCCTAACATCCACTTTATCTTGAGTTTTCAGAAGCAAGCTTATATAGGAGAAACAAGCATTTAGGAGGGCAAAATTCCTAGGGGAAGCTCAGATGTGCTGTTTGGCCTGTGAGGGAGAGCTGAAAGGGAAGGGAAGCTGAAAGGTAAATCCACAGCTTCTTCTCAAGCTGGCTCCTTTGTTCTGGTGTTATCTCTCTGTTTGCATTAGAATTTCTCTTCTCTTTCTTGGAGACCTGTGATTTATGGTCAGCATGGTGTTGTATTCTCTGGTTAGGGAGAAGTAGGGGTATAAACCATTTACTCTCCAGTGTCCTTGGTTAAGAGAGATAAGGTCTTGAGATTTCACTAGCTGGCTGTAAGTAGCTGCTTGGTCTTGTTTAATTTTGGTGCAGGAGAAAGCATAGGAAGAGCTCTGAGACTGAGCTGCTGTTGTTGGCCAGCAGCTAGTGTCCTGGTGTCCAGGCAACACCTTTTAACACTTAGATAACAGCTAGGAGTCAGTGGCCAAAGGGGAAATAAAGGCAGGGCCCTCATCATTGCAATCTAACAAAGAACTTGATACAAAAAGATAAAATCAAAGGAAGACAGGTCTCACCCATGACCCCATGGTCCTGAGCCCGGTTCAATACAGCTGTCAGGCATTCTGAACCACATGACAGTTCAGGGGTAAGCCCTTGAAAGTCTGTGTATCATCTCCACTAGCTGGGAAAAGGAAAACCTTGACACTGTGTGTTCGTTCCAAGACCTGAAAAGGGGAAGAGGAGAGATCTACTGTGCCCAGGGAAAAAAGCTCATGAAACAACTTTAGTGAATTGTCTGCCCCTGAAACAGGGTGCAGCCAAAAGGGGGACCCCAAGTAGGGATTTGGAATGGGGTCCAGAACTCAACATGTCCAGGAAATATTAGAAAGATATATAAGATGTCCTTACCCCCACACCGGTGTGAGTTGGGGGAAGGGACACATGGAACAGGAACATGGAAAGCTATTTTGCATAGCAACAGCTTTGCAGCTAACCTCTGGCATGGTCATTTAACATCTCTATAATCTTAAACTGGTTGCATAGATATGTTAAATAGCTGTGGCCATGCTTTGAGCCAGGGGGAGGGAAGTGACTTCTACCCAACACGTAACTGGGAGGCAACTCCCCCTGGTTATAGGGCCTGTGTGAGAGCTTGGAGATGATTGGCCCTGGGCCATGCCTGCCCAGACCCACTATGGCAGCCCAGTAAAGCTAGAAGGATATGAGAGTGCTGACAAGTGTAGCCGATTGTGGAAGGAGTGAGAAATGGGCTGCAGAAGAAGATTGGCTCTGGGATTTAAAGGGAGATGCAGCAGCCATTAAGGGGAGAACCAAGCGGTTTTGGCAGAGCAGCAACCCCCTGGCAGCTTTGCCAAGGAGAACCATGAGGTTTTGCCAAGGCTTTGCAGAGGAGAACCATGCGGCTTGATCCTGGACGACAACACAGCTGATGGTGTCAGGAGCCTGAATCTACTTCTTTTCCTGAGATATGGTACCCCAAATTAGGGCAGAGAAAGAAGGAAGGACTGTGTGCATCTATGGGTATCATAAAGGATTTTGATATTTTAATGAAGACATTAGGTCAGTACTTTAAGTCTTTATAGCTTTAAATAAACATTTCCTTTCTTTTTCACAAATCTCTGGCATTGAGAGATGTCTATACTCTGGCGGCGGACAAGTGAACCTAGTGGTGGGGGTTCTTTCGGTAATAGTAAATCATATCGCCCTTGGCCTTGTTCTGTAATACTCCCTGTCACATATACAAAATGAACAAATAGAGTCTGGAGCAAGATAAGGATTCGGGCTAACAGCTACCCACCCATACCTTCATTTGGGTAGTCACATCTCCTCGGGGGAAGCTAACACCACTTTTACCCATCAATCAATGTGAAACTCCCTCATCCCCACCCCAAAGACTATATAAGTCCTCAGAACAAAGGACTCACTCTCTTTTCTTAGCTCTTTCTTGTCACATGGTGGGGGAGGGGTACAGGAGGGAAGGAGGAGCAGGGGCCCTGACCAACCAGCCTCTGGCCAGGAAGACTCTGGCCACCTTACTTTAGCCACCCTTGCTCTAGCCACCCCTGTTTTTGCACTCCCATTAGAACTTAGCACTAATAAACTTTGTGTGCATGCTCATAGCCTGCTAACCTATAATTCTTTACTGCATTGGCGAGAAGAACCAGGGTTTCTCCAGTAACAATTTTATGGTCTCAGTTTCCCCATTTCACTTGCTCAGGAAATTCCTACCTAGTTCCTTACTATACTGTCTCACAATGACCTTCCCTAACTCAGTGTGCCAATGACAAGTCAAAGTAGCTGTCCACACTTCTGAGGAACTGCCTATAAATCAGAGGTTCCCATGTACCCACCTTGGGTTTCATTAATTTGCTAGAGCAGTTCACAGAACTCAGGAAACCCATTTATTCACTAGATCACTGATTTATTACAAAGGATATTAAAGGATATGAATCAACAGCCAGATGAAGAAATATATAGTGTGAGGTCCTACACAAAAGAGCTTCTGTCCTCATGGATGTGTGGTCCAGCACTGTGGCACTTAGAAGACCTCTGGTTTCCTAATTTGGAAGCTCTTTGAACCTCCTGCTTTTGAGGTTTTATGAAGACTTTATCACCTGGGCCTGATTGACTAAATTAATGGCCATGGGTGATTGCCTCAACCTCTAACCTTTCTTTTCTCCCTGGAAATCAGGGAGGCAGAACTAAAATTTCCAACCCTCTATTCTTGGTTGATTCTCCTGGAAATCAGCTCCCATTCTTAGGTGCTTTCATTAACATAATCCTAGCTGTGGGAGAAAGGGGCTTTGTTATAACAAAACTCCCGTTTCACCTTTCTGTCTCTGAAGTGTTTTCAGGAACTGAGGACAAGAGACCAAATATTATAACAAAAGATACTCTCATTGCTCTTATGCTCAGGAAATTTCAAGGGTTTAGGGAGCTATGAACCAGGAACCACAGAAGGAAGACCAAATATATATATATGAGAAATATGTATTTGAACATCTGAATGACCAGGTGTATTTCTTACAAATCACAATATTTAATCAAAACCACAGTCTGAATGCCTAGCACACAGTAAGACTAGTCACTAAACATCAAGCATGCACTAAAGAAACAGTTTATTTTCAAGAGGAAGCCAAACAAGGAAATGGGGAATGTCAACATAATAAACATCCAAGCCTGTAAGAATTTATTTGAGTCAAACTGACAACAACTGCCAGAAAGCAAAATCTCAACAGACTGAGAAAATGCTCCAGAAAATGGCAATTTTACCACCATCTCACACTGTTAGACTCTGATATTAATAAAAGTGCAATTATAATCCAACCCCCATCTCTGCTTTTTTGGCTGGGTGGTAACAGGCAGCACAAGCCCAGACTCAATTGTCCTCTAGTTTCCATTGCAGCCTGCCACTTGTAGCTAGCTAGTCAGCCAAAAAACCTGGGCATCTCATTGACATCTGGAGTAGAGGGCACTTTTGTGGAACTGAGCTCCTAAACTAATGTTATCTCTAGGTAGATACTTTCAGAATTAAGTTGAATTCTTAGAAACCTTGATGCAGTGGAGAAGGCCCCATCTATATCAGAATCAAAAAGCAAGCTGCAATGGGATTATGAGAAATTCATTGGTCATAGATTAGGGATGCCTGAGAAAGAAAAGAGGCGAAATCTCTGGGATCAGATAAAAAGTAAAACAGGTAGACACATACTTCTTTTACATTTGTGGGTTTGGGATAGTTAACAGTCAATAATGAACATGATAACCCTGGCCACGTGGCTTAGTTGGTTGGAGTGTTATCCTGGTCACCAAAAGGTTGTGGGTTCAAACCTTGATCAGAGCATATTACCTAGGTTGCAGGTTGAAACCTTCTTAGGGTGAGAACAAGAGACAACCCCAATTCATGTTTCTCTTTCATATCCATGTTTCTCTCTCTCTCCCTTCCTCTCTCTCTAGAATCTATAAATATATCCACAGGTGAATAATAATAACAATAATAATAATGATGATAATAATAATACATATGATATCAGTAACAATGAAAGATTTTGTGGACTCTGCCACAAATCACAAGGTGCAGTGATTATGCCTGGAGGGGTCTGGAGAAAGGGAAGTGACCTTGACATACAGAAAATATCTTAGATGAAAAATACAATAGATGGACTTAATTAAGGTAAAGACTGACATTTGTTAGGGAAGATAGTGACCTAGGACATGACTACCTGCCATGATTTGCTTTTAGTTAAAAAGTTTTGTCACAGACCATCCTATTGTTACCAAACTGAATCCAGAACTAATTTGGGTTCTTGTTTTCTGAAATAGAAGAATTTAGGTTAGGGATGCCGGTAATGAAAATAAGATTTATTTCCGCTTGCATGAGGTCAAACCCTGAGAGAGAAGGCAGGGGTTGGGGAGAAAACCCCAAGGCAGAACTGAAGATTAAAAGTGTCTTGCCCTCCCTATGAAGGGAGGGGACACGGGAGGATGGACATGCCTGAGGCAGCCAAACCACTCATGATTAAGCAGAAGGGATTTATATAGGGTATGGAAGTCCAAGACTTTATGTTCTCGCTAAACATGGCAGCTGGAAGAGGAACAAAGGCAAATATGGCTGACTCTGGACCTCATGGGTTGAAAAGCTGGACATTCCCACTGGCTTCCAGAGCACCTTGAATTCTGGGAGGGGACTTTTAAATACAAGGTGAGCAGGAGCTCATGCTCTTGGCTCTTGTTCTGTTGGCCTCTTGGATGCTTGGCCTTTTTTGGCTTCTTTGGCTCTTTCTTTGTCCCACATGGATGGCAGACACCAGGTCCACTTAGGGCTTAGGTCCTGCATGGTTGGAAGCCAGTCCCCAGAGGCAGGGTTCCATACTGGGATGCATCCCTCACCAGGCTCCTGCCCTTGAAACACTATGACCCTGTGCAGCATGGCACATGGGTTCTGGACTGCTTCTACTCTCTTGCCCTGAGAGTACACAGAGGCTGAGAGCAATGCACAGAGGCATGAGTTGGGAAGTTCCCCATGAATGGAGCTTCCCTGCATGACCATCTGGAGTGATTTGGCAGCACACCCCAGACCCTGAGAGAGAGTTGCTGCAAGGTGATGGCAACTCTGGCACCAGAGAGAGAGAGAGAGAGCCTGGAGCTGTAGAGACAGAGGCCCATTCAAGTAACAACCTTGGGCTATGGAGAAGCAATAATGGGAAATTTCTGGACATGGATTTGGACTTCAATCTTCCTGGGGGTGGTTGGTTTTCTATGCTTCTATGGGAGAGGTCAGTTTGGTTGGCTCAGAGCAGGAATGCTCCCAGCCCCCTCAAATTGGGAACCATATTAATAAAATCCTACTTCCTTCCCACAAATCTTTGTGTTATGCACATACATGGTGACAAGCAGCTGGACCCCTTGATGCCTGATTATAAGCAGAGGGTAGAAACTCTAGGAATCAGAACCAGAGAGTCATGCCTGCATGTGAGTGCTCAGGCTTTTTATTGAGGTGACAGAGTGGGAGTAGGCTCTTCCATTTTGGCATGAGTTTCTGTGACTATGGGGCACTAACGTGTTATTTCTCTTAGGAGCAAGGGAGGGAGAGCTGAAGGAGGAGTCATGTAGTTTCTTCCCAAGCTTGATCCTTTTGTTCAGGTGCTATCTCTTCATTGCATTAGCATTCCTCCCTTTCTCACACACCTGTGGTATCTTGAAACTGCAAGAACAAGTATCAAAGGAAGTTCCTAGGCCAGAGTGATTTAAATTATGTATTCTCTGGTTAGAGAGTAGAGCACAGGTGGCGAACACAAGGCCCAAGGGCCAAATCTGGCCCTCCATTTTGCTTTATCCGGCCCAGCATCTTGTTTCTACCCAGCGGCAGCGCCGAGATCTCACATAACTGTTAAGGAGTAGTTACATTTATACAGTCCTAAAATTACATTCAGCCCTTTGAAGGCAACCTTGAAGCTGATGTGGCCCCTGGCGAAAATGAGTTTGACCGCCCTGGAGTAGAAGTATAAACCATTTGTTCTCATGTCCTAAGTTAGGTGGCTGTAAGTTGCTCAAGCTCTTTGTCTGTTTAAGACATTTTACTTGCCCGGTAATTTTCCTAGCTTCTTACTATCCTGACTCACGGGGTGGTTATTATTTTCTGTCTCTGAGTTCTAAGGCCACCATGCAGGCCTTCCCTGAGCTTTCGGGTTTAGTATATGGCCACTTTCTCATCCCCAGGAGACAACCCAAATCTGCCTCCCTGATCCAGCAAACAGCAGGTTTTTAAGGGATTTTTAAGGAGTTTGGAGGAATGTGTATGCAGGAGCACTGGTAAGGCAAGTTTTTTCTTTCTTTCTTTATTATTTATTGATTTGAAAGAGAGAGAAACATCAATTTGTTGCTCCAGTTATTTACACATTAATTGGTCGATTCCTGTATGTGCCTGCAACCTTGTACTATTGGGACAATGCTCCAATTAATTGAGATCCCTGGCCAGGACAGTAAAGAAAGTTTTAATTAGATGATCCTGGAACTTGGCCATCTATGGTAAGGGGTTTTAGCAACAGATATTCCTGGGCAAGGACCCTTCACTTCTAAAGGGGTTCAGATGCTCAATTTTCCATTATATCCTGGCCCCTTGGTTTCATGGGTGTGGGCAAGACTTTGATTTTGTGTGTAGCTGGAAGTCAAAGTTCTCTCCTTTGTGCATGCTTTTGGTGTATCACTTGTGGTTTTGCTCTATCATTTAAAAAAGCAACTCATATCTTTTTAGAAACAAGATGGGACCATTTTGAGCTGACTCAGTGGTTAAAATATTACAGTTTTAAGGTGAATTTCCAGCAAGAATGTCTAAAAATCTGATTAGATAATCAAAGAGTTCCTTTAAATTGCTTATTCTTCCTAGAAGGCAAAATAAAGTCCTTATTTGGGGAGCTGAAGAAAAAGAAAAATAGGTTTGACCCAATGCATAGAGTTGAGAGCTCAGGAAACCTCAGAGAATTGCTCTCTTTCCAGAGTAAGGGTCTTGAGCCACAGAAGTGTGAAGTTTTGAGCACAATAAATGTCACCAAAATAATCTTTTGATGAAACAAAGCTGAATTTTTTCCTCCTGAGATAAAGGACACCACTACTCTGGCAGTGTTTTAGTAGCCTTTCCAAGTGGGGAGGGGAAAGTTGGAAGATTTATGAAATTTTGAGACTGGTTTAAGACACTCTTTCAATGCAGAGAACTTTATTGAGATTATGTAAGTATCATGATATAATAAGTCAGAATTTATGAACATGGCAAATTGATGTTTTTTAGAATAAGCTTTTAAAGTGTCTTGAGTAAGTGTAGTTTGATGCTATCTATAGAAAAGTTGAACAGTCTGATGTTCATTTAATATTTTTGTTAGCTTCTGGAGCAAGCACTAAAGCTATTTGCAACTTACATCTTTTTGTGCAAGAGTTTCTTGAAATAATAGTCATGCTGATGGAAATAGTACAAGAGCAACATTATGTTAGTGAAGATAGCTGAACAATAGACACGTAATATAGATGGTAAGCTGTGTGGGTGTGGAAGCTTTCAGTTCCCACTTTGTTCTCCCACACACAAAAAATCTGTTTTCTACAGTCTTGAAGAGCTTTTAAAAGTATGAGGATATTTTGTTTATCAACAACTAATGCCTGTTAATAGGAACCCATAAAGAATACCATCTCTTGTCTAAAATTCTACAGTAGCCTCAAAACTGGGCTCCCTTTTTCTACTCTTGTTATACTCCAGCCTACAATCCACACAGCAGCCAGAGCAAAATGTTAAAAGGTAAATTGAAACACTTCAATGTCTTCCCTCCTCTTTTACATTAAAAGCCAAATATTCACCAAGACCTCCAAGGTCAGCTGGTGCCATCCTTTGAACCCAGCCTAGAACATGTACTTTATTTTTATTTTTGTTTTTGATTTTAGACAGAAGGGGATAAAGGGAGAAATAGAGGGAGAGAAATGCTGATATGAGAAACATTTACTGGCTGCCTTCTGTATGTGCCACTACTGGGAATGAAACCTACAACCCATACACGTGCCCTGACCAAGAATAGAACTGGTGATCTTTTGGTTTGTGGGACAATGAGCAACCTACTGAGCCACCCTGGTCAGGCTAGAACATGTGCTTTAGAGGGCCTAACTCTGGCCTCTCTTTAACTGCATTACCAATTGCTCCCACGCACCCACCACCAGATGAGGAATCTCCAAGTCACTGAGTCTCCAAGGCACATAAAACATGCCCTGGTTCTCCAGAGACCAAGGATTTTCTGCCCAGGTGTCTGGCTGCAAGCCTGCTTCTAGAGCTCTAGTCTATTTTTCTATATGATCCCTCTCTGTAGGGACAGACCTTGCTGCAGGTATGTACACCCTACTCCCAAGAGTTAGCTAAGAGGCAGCTGTTTGCAGGGGTGAGAGTGAAGCTTGGATATAATGGTCTGGGATGTCCATACCTATGTATAGTCTTTCCAAATATACAATGGAGCTGAAGATAAAAAGAGAAGGGTGCAGACCAAGGACCAGGGGCCAATTCCTTATTCGCCAACATGGAATCATGATTCCAAGAATTTTACATTTAAACTTGGTTTCCTGGGTGTTATAAAGGTAAAAGAATGATAAAATATTTTATTAAGAGTATAAAATATGTTAGTTTGATTTACAACTTTTAAATATTCAGACATATAAACATGGACCTTCATCTGCTTTTGTCCCTGGTCCTATATATGTTATTTATGAGCTGCCTTCTGACCCCACCACTCGAATTTGATATTTTTGTAATGATGTTTTTGATCCATTTGAAGTCCTTCAAACAACTGACAGTGTGGTTTCTGCAGAGATATACAGAGATTGGTAAATGAGGAAAAAGAAGCCATTTGCATGAACTGGTACCTTATCTACTTGTTTCACTTAATATATATTATGTGGGTGGAATGAAGCCATAAACATTAAAGAATGGAAACAGTCTCTCTACCTGATATAACACATCACATAAAATACATGCCATTATATATATATAAATAAAAACAAGAAACAAGAGACTATGGTCTTTAATTGTCATTTTTGCAATTGTTATAAATTTAATATGATGCATTGTAAATGCAGTAAACTATGAAATATAGTAGTGTATTTAAAATTTGAGCCCTGGCTGGTGTGGCTCAGTGGATTGAGTGCCAACCTGTGAATCAAAGGGTTGCAAGTTCAATTCCCAGTCAGGGTGCATGCCTAGGTTGTGGGCCAGGTCCCTAGTGGGAAGTGCATGGAAGTGCATGGGAAACATACATTGATGTTTCTCTCCCTCTCTTTCTCCTTCCCTTCTCCCCTCTCTAAAAATAAATGAATAAAATCTTTAAAAAAATAAAATAAAATTTGAGGCCATAATAGTTATAGTATTTATGATGCTGTTTTTATAATATTTAGAATGATATTTTCAATACTCAATCAGACTATACTTATACACAATTGAGATGTTACAATATTTGGTACAGCCTTTAAAGACTAAAGAAAATATGGAAGCTGAACTAAATACTAGACGTAAAGAAATACACAATTGCTTTCAAATCCTTTCTGATAATTTATTGCAAATGACATGAAGCTGCCTCTGGTTTTTCAAGAAGTGTTTCTTAGCATCATCTAAAAACATTCTTAGTGCTTAGTCAACAGTAGGCACTTAATAAATAGTTCTTGAATTAATAAATTAACTTAAATTGACTAGAATGATCTAGATTCAAAAAAAGACAAATACACAGAAACAGAGCAGAGAGAACATTAAAAACTGCTGTAGAACATACACAAATGACTGGTTAATTTACTAAAACATTACAAAAAAGATGAAGAAGTATGCATTACAGCACATACACTTAGGAGCTAGAAGCCAAGATTATACATATTTTTGTCCTAAACTGTGTTCCGAATTGATTAATATTAAATAATTCCTTTGACTTGTTAAAGATTATATAACTCAATTATGTAATACAAGTGCTGATGAGGTGGCTACATTTAATTCATGTAGATTAGAACTTTTCAAGTATTATAACCTAGAAACATTTTATCCCAGCTTCCATATCACTGCCTTGTTTTATAGTCAGCCATATCTTTTCCTCTTTTGTAAGAAAAACACACTTAAGCCAAGCCTCAACTTGCTCCAAGAGTGCAAGAAGATCCTTTAGGTGTTGTAGTATATCAAATACTGAGTATGTGCCTTGAGAATTCATTTTCCAAATCAAGGTAAGTTTAGACTTCTATCAGGGATTCCAGGGTAGAAATCACCATCTTTTTTTGTTGTTGTTTTACAGTTGGCACACTGATTGTATCTCCACTGAACTGATTCATTGTGTCACTGAGAAATAAGAACAGTTGCTCAGTTCTGGGCAAATAATTCAAAAGACCCATCTTTACGTATCATAAATTTCTACCTCAAAGTACAGACATTGTAAATGTAAGATATTTGCAACAAAAAAGTACAGGCCGACTGCCTTCAAGAATATCTTCCCTGGGTCAGGGATGTTTCAAGATGGTGCTGATACAGTAGGCAGTTAGACAAGAATGAGCAAAGTTGAAATAATAGGCCAGGTACAGAAGGTCACCAGGGAAGAAAGCCCCAGGTACCTAGCAATGGACAAAACTGGAACACAAATATCATAGGGTGGGACTGCACACCCATAGTGATCTTTCTGCTCCTAGTGTATTGCTGGTCATGTGGTTTAGACACCCTGACCTTTCATATCACTAGTCATGTGCCTTGGACACCCCCCCCCAACCTTTCCTCCAATGGCCTGTTACTAGTCATGTAGTAGAACCCCTTATAGGAGGAGTAAGGATATTGGAGTATAGCCACATATGACTCCCTTGCATGACTACTCCCTTAAGCATTAAGCCCTCAGGACAATGAGGTATGATCTACATTAAATAATCTTAGATACAAAGACTCAGGCCTGTTGACCATAGAGACAATGTTTTGGTCAAACTAGAGATAACATCTAGGTCTCAAATGTATTTCAGCTCCAGGTCCAGAAAAGCAGCAAAACCAGAAAAATGATGCCATGACTAACATCAGGACAAGCTTTAATGACTAATGACCACCTACCATAGCACAGACCAATCAGTAGAAACCAGGACCCTGAAAGGGCACTGGAAAAACTGATAAATATTCTATTGAGATCCTCCCTTGGGACACCCCCTAAAATTCCCTGCTTTTGGAAACAGATAAAACCCCTTAAGACGAAGAACCCAGTGCATTCTCACTGTCTCTGGAGCACACCCATGCCTTCCATCCCCTTTGTAACCCTCAAGGCGTGTACTTTTGCTTTCCTTCTCTTAAGTTCCAAGAGCCCTTCTTTTGCCTCTGTAACTTATTTCCTGAGTCCACACAGCCCAGCTTGTTGTATTCTTCTACCTCTGTGACTTTCTACAATAAATGAACTTTTACTCATATTTGAGTCTTAGCTCCGAATTCTTTCTTAGCCAAATTCAAAGACTGAGGTCTAACATCTTGTGATATTAACCATTAACAGATCCAATGTGTTACTCTTTCAAAATATCAGTCATTTTTCCCCACCCACTCCGTTCTCAATGCATAGCAATCCCTTTGGAAAAATGAACAAACTAACACATGACTAGAAATTATAAAACCTGGCAGTTTTCCTTTCTCCCCTCTAGCTAGTAAGTTCCAGGAGAGCAGGGACCATGTCTGTCTTATTCACAATATACTTGGTATGAAGCAAGCACTTGATAAATAGTTTTGTTGGAAATAATTGAAAAGTAGAATGAACAAAGTTCCTTGCTAGCAGCTCTCATATAATGGGAAAAATATATCATATTTAAAAAAAGCAAAAATATATTTTCTAGCATCTCTAATTGTTAGCCATGAATTGAGAAAGAGCAACAAGGTATCTGCTAGGTTTCCATGCACTTGAGCAGTCCAGGCTTCTCATTTGCATCCTGTCATGGCTCTTTCTCTGCACCGTAATGCCTTGGAAATGAGCGTCACACAACCAGTGCACTCATAAACCAACAGAGATCCCTTAAGGCTCTACCTGTAAAAAGATAGCATTTTTTGTGGGGGGGGGGATAGGAATGGTATAGTGCTCTCTTATTTCACACTGTAATTGATTTCTGAATAGCTAGTTTCAGATACCATCTGACTATAAATATTTTATAAACCCATATTAAATCAAATGTCTGAAGTTCCTCTTGTAACTTCATCCAGGATAGCCTCAGCTTTTGAAGCCTTCAGCTGTCAATCATCCCATTGGTTTAAGTCAGCATTTCCCCAAAAGTGCAATCTTTGGAATATTAGTCCAAACAGATGTTCCTCTGGGTGATGCGGGAGAAAAAGAAATCTTTCTTAGGAAATGACAGTGTGCCTTAGAATATGCAAGGTTCTGAGAATTCCTGAGTTAAAAGAATTTTTATTTTATTAGAACCATTTCCCACCCAAATTTATTTATCTGAAAATTTTCTTTTAAATCAACAGTATGTATGAACCTATTGTGGAACATTCTTAAGGAAGTGACACGGGCACACTCTGCTCTATGCAGTTCCCCGTCTCCAAAGTCTATTTTGTTAAACCTCATAACAAATAGGTTCTGTTGATGTTTTTTAAAATGCTTGCTTTGGGAGTATAAAACTATTTTGTTTATTGTGAATGTTTGCCATATGTCCTAGAAGTCTTAAGCTATCTCCCTGAGGGCCAACTGGAAATCTTAACAGTGCCCTAGCCATATTGTTAACAAATGTTCGATACCTGGACATTGTAAATTATAATTTAATGTGATCCCAAACACATGAAAACACCATCAAATGAAGGGCAAGGATTCCTGGGAATTTCTTGGAAACCCAGGGAAACGCTAATGAGCTTCACTTCCTGTTCAAGACAAATGATAAGAATATCCAACCAAAGTGTGTTAGGAGATAAAGGAAAATGTAGAGGAGGCTTTGGGTTGCACATGTGGACACAACCAATGAGCTGCCTTTATTAAGTGCCTACCACTGAATGAATCTATATTTCAGTCTCCTTAGGAAAATCACTGTATAAACCAGTTTATGATTTTCTTTCTCTGATCATTGCAGCTGGTCATTACTGAAAACGATGATCTCAGAGTCGGTTGTTCCTGCCAGAGAGCTTGCACACAGAGAGATGCTTTTGTGAAGCCAGCCATAGAAACCTGCATAAAATTGGCCTTCTTTTCTTAATAGAGAACCACATGAACAAAGATGAGTTTGTTGCTGACTCAGAGCTGAAAGCTTTGTTTTGTAAAGCTCTCTGAATGCATTGCACTCTGCCAAGGGAGAAGGGCTCCTTCTTTTAAAATTAAAAAAAAAAAATGAGGAAGAACAGTAAGGGAAACCAGACAACAAATCAAAGTGCATACCCTTCGGTGGATATTTGTGACTAAAATGGCTTGAAAATCTTTTTTTTTTTTTTTTTTGGTGAATACTGGTCACATTTCACAAGCTGAATAAAAATGAAAGGAAAAGGAACTTTAATTAATGGTATGCCTTTTGATTTGCAGAGCAAAACTGCCAGAGCAGATGTACCAGCAAAGAGGATTAGATTGTCTTTTCTATGATGCACTGAAATTTTCTTTTTCCCTGTTAGTAACCCCATTGAAGAGAGGCTGTCTTTAGTGTCTAAGATTCAGCCCTGCAAAGAAACTGTTGTCCTTGGGCACAAAGGGCTACTCTCACAAGACCAGACAGAATATGTGAGGAGAGAACTAATATCCCATTAAGTCTTGGCAAGACAGTTTCAGTTTTACTATTTTTAAAAAGCTAAAATAAAAGAGAAATTGTGATGCATTCAAAGTTAATAAAATATACATTAAAGTGAACCTTAAAACATTCATGACTACCATTCATCATTTTGAAAACTCAAATTGAGTCAAGGAAGTGCAGCTAATTCTCCTTTGTTTTAATTCAATCAGTTTAGGGTGTTTTGAAGTTTTTGTTTGTTTGTTTGTTTGTTTTGATTTGGTTTCTGATTATTGTTGAGCTCCTAAACAAATCAGGCTACTTCTACTGAAAGGGAATAATTACCAGAGAAACGGAAATGATCTGTAAATCATCCAGACAGTAAATGATGTGCTTAAGTGAGTCTTAAGTGAGGGGAGGAATAATGTGCTATTGCTGTTATTATCTGCTCATGGGTGGAAAACAAGAACTGAAGAAGTATATTTGTACTTAATGTCTGCTATCAGGTCATTTTTGTATTTCTTTAGTTCTGGGAAAAAAGCAAAAGGGCAGAATGCCATCCACCAGGGTCTGATCCCACTGAAAAATAGCTGTGGGTCTCAGAACAACTCAGGCTGTGGAAAATCATAAATACTGGCACATCCAAGTCACTTACTCAAAGAAAAAGTGAGGTCAACCTATTGCGGAAGTAAAAGAAATAATCCTCTCCTCATCTTCCCTACTACAGCCCCAGGGTAGGAGAAAGTATTTATGCAAATGATCTCTCTCTTAAAGCCAGCTAACTCAGGTCAGTCTATCTCTTTTGCTGCTTTGAAGCTTTGTCCTCTAACAGCAGATAAATATGCAGTTCAGGCACACACACACACACACATGCAACCACACAAATAAGCCTAGATCCTCCTCCATTTTAATAACAAAACTATTAGCAGTTATCAATTTTTAAAGACAGAATTAATACTTATGTGAAAAATAACTTTTACATTATGATAAATGATTTTTCAAGTAACAGTTAGTTCCATGGTTACCAGTGCAGGCTGACTGAACAACTACTAAGGGTGATCCCACGTGCTTCCCCAGTGTCCTGAGTGACAGTGACCAGCCTTCTCATTCTGATAAGTGGAGAAAGTTCTCAGGGTTCTTTTGTCACATCTCGGATAACTGTGCAATGCTTCCCTGGATTTCTCATTTCCTCATTTAGACCAGAGCCAATATATGTCATTGGGATAGAGCACTGTCACTCCAGTTCCATTCTAATCATGGCCACTAGACACGTTTATATAGAGTGCACACCCCTGAGTGACCGGTGGGAAACTGCAGACTAGATAATGGCACTTTAGAAGATCCTTGCAAGGCAATGTCAACACCAACTAATGTTTAAATGAATTTCAGACATACTGACAATGGCCCAGACACTGACCAATCTGTATTTTCACATACCAGCCTAATAAAATCCTAATGGCCTGGAAGGTGGCATTGTTCCCTTTGTTTCTACAGAGTCACACAGAAACCTTGTGGACAAAGACTCTGATGTTAGGAAGTATGTGAAAGAAAATTAGACAAACTATATTGTATTCCTCTGGGTTTCATCCTCAGTAGAGCCAGAAAATAGTTGGGAATCTTTCTCTGCTTAACTATTTAATGTATATAATTAAAGCTCCTTTAACTTCCCTAAATCCTCTCATTTCCATACCAAACCATTCCAGTTCTTCTGACCTTTTCTCAAAGGTCCTATTTTAACCTCCGATCTCCTTGTGCCTGATCACTGGACTTCCTCCAAATTATTTTTCCTTCCCAACCCTTGCCAGAAGCATGTTTCATAAATATAACTGTGTTTCCCCTCTCAACTATCAAGACCTCTAATTCATGTCTTCATTTCTTTGGTTGAGGAAACAATCACTTACTGTAAAACTACTGACTCTACTATGGAAGAAGCCATTGGGAGAAATAAAACCTTGGAAGTAAAAATACAGTGTCCAGGAAGTTCACAATTTCCCAGCAGATACAGATATTTACCCACTAGCCCTTGATTCAAAGCAGAATGAACTGACTGCGCTAACAGATGTTCAATAAAGATGCCATGGAAGGGCAAAGAGATGAGTAATGTTATCAGACTGAGGGACAGTGGGATAGTGGTCAGGAAACACTGCCTATGGATAGGTGGCATTTAAGCTCATGTTAGTGAAGGAGTAAGATTTTAGTTAGGTAATGAATGATCCCTAAAGGAAGGCTTGGTGGGAAAAGTTCAGCCTTCTAACATTACCAAGTGTGATGTGACACCTTTTTGTAATCATAATTTCTTAGCAGAATGACTGGTGGAAGTTTGCACTTTGCCTGGCAACAGGTGGACCTCTAACCTTTCAGTTAAGTGGAGGTAAAGTTCCTCTGGGTCCTATAGGAATGTGCCTATATTGATGTTCTTGGCTTCCTTTCTTTCACCATCAATAAAAGGAGGTTTGGTAGATGAATGTGTTCAGAAATTTTAGCAAAATGACAGGAGAAAAGCTCAATGTTCAGAGAGCTTTGGTGTCCAGCATGAGAAGTGTAGAGGCATTGAAAAATTGAACATAGTGTTTAAATCATACCTATCTGTTCACTTCTCAGGCACCCAATTCTTTGGCCATATTTCCCAAGTGGGCATGCAGAAAGTGTGGCTGAAATGAATTTTCCATAGTTCATCTTTCTCTGGTTTCCACATTTTGGTTCCACACTGTGAAGGCCCTCCTACCCTTCACCAAACCCTTAATATTTATTTTGTTATTTTAACCTGTTGAACTTCTTTAAGATCTGACTGTAAATGACATGTTTGCTGTGGTGTCTATCTCAAACCAAATCCAAGCAGTAGTTCCGCTGTGCTTTCAAAGCACTTTGTACATATGTGAAGGTCTTTTATCTAATCTTTTCTTAATGAACTTGAAGCAGAGTGCTGAATTCACCAGCTCCCTCCAAACACACACAGACTGCTATCCACGGCTCAAAACTCCTAACTGGTGATCATCCTCCAGTGTGCCTGCATTCTTCTGCCTCTGCCAGGGAGTTAGGTGCTTACCAAGAGACAGGTTATTTGTCCTCAAACTTCTTTATGCCATTGGCATTTAATACTTTCATTATTTATATAATATGTAAGCCAATAAAATATTAGTAAAATGAAAAATAAGTTACTTGTGAGCAAGACTTTAAGAGAAACTTCTGTTGCTTTAGACAATAATAAAACATTAAGGAAAAAATCATTAAAATGACAGGATTCTATAAGTGTCTTTCTAGCTTGTCTGTTTCCAAGTGTCTCTAAGCTCCCATTCAACTTTCATAAAATTGTAATTTCTACCAGTTATACAAAATATCTTCTAGGTATGGTTTATGGAAGAAAGGGAAGTTGGAACTTCAATCAGTAGACTCATACTGAAAGGAATTACATAGCATAGTAAAAGATTGACCAATAAATTTGTATTTATTTTGGGTTAAGTTAAAGTTATATATATATATCACTCATGTGATATTTTACTTAAATTCTTTTTCTTTTTTGATACCCAATCTTCCTCAGTCTGAATCTCATGGGTACATGGGTTTCTGTTGTATCTGCATTTTAGTACTTATTTATGCACTGTGATAATCAGTCATTATTTATGTGTCTGATTCCCTATCTGAGGGAGGGGACTATGCCTTATTTATTGTACCCTCCATGCCCACTTGGTTACCTGACCCACCTTGTTGCATAATGTTTCTTGAATATAAGTTCATATATATTATCTTAGTTGACTTTTACAACAATTGGTAAAATAGCTAATGTTGGTATTATACTCACATTACAGATGAGGAAAGCATGCCTCAGAGGCTGAGTAATTGCCCAGAGGTGAGAACTTGAGATGAAAAGAACCTAGTCTCCTAATTCCTGGCCAAAACTCTAAAGGGCACATAGAACCAGTAAGTCTGCTGAAGGGAGTTTGCTTTGGTGATTTTCCAGAGGAAGCTGGATCTTGTCTCTCATAGGAAACAAGACCCCATTCAGTGGCCTATATAGGATTATTTTTCCATTTCTAATCAGAGTATTATGAACAGCATATATTTGTTAACTTCTGGTCACAAAGTCTACGTAAGGGGGGTCATCTGCACATGAATGTCATAGTTCCAGAAAAGTTAGAACCAATACATCACTGCTATTACTCCACACCTGCAAAGGCAAAAAGAAATCAAACCCCCTACGGATTTCCCAGAAATCATCTGAGAGATTCTTTAAGCATTTGCTTAATTCATGCTACCTTTTTAAGCAAATAGGTAGTATGGTGAGAAACAATAAAAGCATTGAAGAAATTGAGGAGCCTCCTGAAATTCGAATTAAATTGGAGTCTTCAGTTGGCAAGCGTTTGAGGAAATGTTAACCTTGAGGAAATCCAGAGTTTACTGAGTCACGGGGCGGGGCCCCAGTGACTGAAGAACCTGAGGCTAAGTCAAAAAGAAGGGAGATGAAGGCTGTCTTACACTGAAGGGGGAAGAAATTGGCATCACTTTCACTCTGCACACCTGCCTCCTAAAGGTTACCTGCTATTTTTGTGTTTTCTTCTCCCTGTTGAAGACTGATCTGACTTTAACCATTTACATCTTGGTGTGAGTAGTTTTAGAACCAGAAACGACAAAGAGAAAGCCGCCTCGGGTTTTGTTTTGAGAGCTCCTGGGACTGCAGGAGCATGTGTGTAGCCATGTTGCTGGTTCCCATAGCAGTCACACGGAATGTGAGGAACAGTAACGGAAAGAGCTGTCAGCCTGCCTCAGAAACCCGATAATGACTTATTCTGTCTGTGTTTTTCTCCATCTGAAATGAGAGCTACTATTTTTCAGCACCTTCTAAGTGCCTAGTGCTCTGCATACAATGTCCTATTTAATTCTCATAATAAACTGCCACACTTCATTCAAATGTCAGATACCTGAGCTTCCCTGATTGAAGAGAGGTGATGAAATATTGATCAGATGACTAACCCCTGCTAATATGTCAGTTAGCTAGTTTGTAACTCTAGTGTTTAGAGAAAAAAGAATATTTTTCTTTATTTAGGAGATGTGTATCTTTGAAGGTGACTATGGCAGGAATTTCAGATAGAGTAAATATGGATAAAATCTGTGTTCAGGCTAGCCTTTTGAGGGCCCTCAAATTAAACAAAATAGTTGCCTAATCTGTTTCTTTAGAGAATCAGACCTGCCAAAAATATGCTCAGAAGGCACAGTACTTCAGCAACCTCGGTATTGATATGTGAGCACCCTGCCCATACACTCTATGACTCATCAGCATGTGTCAGTTGGACAATTTTAGCTGAGGAAAGCTGTCAGCTCCCAGCCCAACTCTTGCACACCATTTCCTCTGACAATGCTGTAGAACTGGATTTAGAAGACATATGCCTCTAAATATTATGTAACTGGGTGTAACAGCTGCTTTTGTAAATGGTGGTAGAAACCTTAAACAATAGGAGCAGTTATGGAGCTAGACATAGGAACTCAAGCAGTGTTGTTTTCAAGCCCCCTCTGAACACTATTTATAGTAAGACATCTGCTACAAGGATGGAGTAGAGGAATAGTTATAGAAATATATTTGAGGAAGAAATACAATATTTAAAAGCACTGGATCTTGAAGTCATTGATCTTTGTTTAGGAGAATTGGTGCTTTTTAGGAGCTAACTTGAGGTGTATGAATATAGCAGAAATAACACAAAGTATTGACAAAATTTTAAGAAGAAACAAAGTCAGAAAAAGACTTTGAGTTAGTGAATGAAGAGGGGGAGGTGTGATATTTAAAGATGGTGGCTCAGGACTCCTTGAAGAGGTGACACGTAGGGAGAGTCTGGAATAAAGTGAGAGTGAATTTTTCTGATCACGTGCTTTCAAAGTAGCACATTTTTGACACCATCTGTAAGACTACAGTGGCAAGTTATTAGAGAAAACAGTGTAAACCTCATAATTCAGGAATGGTGATCACATGGCACATCCCAGTAAAAAGATAGTGAGGAAGAGAATTTGATAGGTGATGACACCCTCTCCAATCTATACCGGCCTGCCCTGTTCCCAGCATCAGGACACTGCTAGGGCTTGGATCCAGGTGAGGTTTCTGTGTCATTCAGTGTCCCTGACACCCAGCTTTCCCACTGCTTTCCCCAAATGCTGATCATTGTGGGAATTAGTCCTTCTTCACCAGACTTAGTCCTGGGAGGGCCTTTGTGTTGGAAAGAGGGCTCCGGTTTTTCTTTCTGTGGGTGCAGGTGTGACAGTCAGGACCTTAGAACACCTGTCAAATGTGCCTATGGCTGGTTCCAATTAGACTCTTCCCAAAGGGACCAGGAAAAATTTAGTTAATGTCATTGGTAGTTTTCTGTTTGGTGATTCACCATTTATTTATTTCATGCTAAGCCCTTGAATGAGCATCCGCCCTGAGTTACCAAGCATTGCTCTGATGTCATGGGATTTATGTTTAAGGATACTTTTCCATGGTGTAATCTCCTTTCTCAAATAACATTATATACTGTCTGTCTCTATCAGTGAGTGCTATTTTGCTAGCATGTAAGGTAAGAATCCCTTCTGATAAAGGAAATTACTACAAATAAATAGACTATATTCCTGAAAGTGCAATCTACAGAAAAGCATCCAGGAGTAGATTTAGATGAGTGACCAGTGAATGATTTTTACCATATGGTTCCAGCCATAGTCAAGTAGAAAATTTCAAAGGAAGAACCCATACATTTTTGGTAATCTTCAGGATTCATGCAGTTTGAAACACATGGTTTGCTTCTCTGCTGCATTCAGCTTACCAAAGCTAGGTACAGAATTCATCACCTTTAAAAAATTTGTATCTTTACAAGACATAAACTTTGAAGCTTTGTGCAATTCTTTTCCCCATAGAATAACCTCATTCAATAACACTTAGAATATCTATGATTCATTTTAGTGTTGGATCAAGTACTGTAGAAAGTAGTTTGATACAAAAGAATAACTACAGTATTGAGCATGCCTTATGATGAGTACTCTAGTAAATATTTTATTTAATCCTCACAACTATGGGTATAATTATTATTAAAGAAACTGAGTCTCAATGAGGTTATATTTATTACCTGAATTTGCATAGTGGAGAGTGTGGTCACTAGTTTTTGAACCCAGGCAGTACAGCACCATACTCACATACATAACTGTCATGCCGTACTGCCTCCCTTTAAATAGTCTCCTAAGTAAACCCTGAACCTCTAGAACTTGTATGGTATCTAGTAATTTAACTTCTTCACGTTGTCATTCTCTCTCCTATGCCCCAAGGTACTTGTGAGCTAAGTGGGCTCTGATTCACACTAGGCATGTTTACCAAATTATATATCACCTCTATAATTGTGACTGATATTTTTTCCTAAAACTTCTACCATCACATTATTTATGGATAAGAAACTCTTCCCTCTTCAATAATACTGATAAGGTCATTTGTCAAAGTCTTAATATCTAGATCTGTGGATAACTCAAGGGTCAGTGGTAGTTTTTGTAGGACTTCCTACATTAGTTCTATTCAAAGTGCAGGTTGCTAACCAGTCTACCGTGGTGAACTGTTTTGTTTTCAGTGTGTGATGAGCTTGTGTCAGAATGCCAGTCAACTGTATCACTGTCTTAGTTGCAATAGCAAAGTGCCGTAGACTAAGGGGTTTATAAACAATAGAAATTTATTTGTCATAGTTCTGGAGTCTGGAAGTCCAAGATTAAGTTGTAGGAGATTCAAGTCTGGTTCTCAGATTTATTCTCAGATTTATCCCAAGAAAGGCCAAAAATGCTTTTTGAAATGAAAGCTTCTGCAGAATCTTCATATATAAAATAAATAAGGTAAAGCTTCTTAATTGGAGTGAAGTCAGAGGGACTGAAACTCTTTATCCCCAGGAAGTACCCATGATACTTTCTCAGAGCCCTAGAATTCTTTGCAACACAGTTTGGGAATCATAGTTACAGTCACCAATTTCTAGTACAGCATTTACAGACTCTAGCTACCTGGAATGATTTTCATCCTCATTTTGAGATAAGAATGTACCTCAGAACTGCTCATCTTTCTCTATAATTCCAGAAGTGGCTATGTACAGTGATAAAAGAGTTCAATGTTTAAAACTTAAAACTTCTTGGGGCAAGCTCACCAAATATTTCCAACAGGCATTACCACTTCTCAATCCTGCAGTATGTTCCAGTCAAAGCTTAAGTGGATTTTCTTCTCATGAGACAGTAAACAACCTCTAAAAACAAAACTTAACTTATAATAATGCACCAGGTCAAACCAAAATAAGTACCATTGACTCATTCTAGAATATGTTCCAGAGTTTTGACTCAAAAATATGTTTCAAGTCTGGGACTCAGTCATTTTCCCATAGATTTCTCTTCTTTCTACAGACAAAGTAATTTTTCTTAAAAATTATGATATTAAGGTTAGTGTTATTTGTCTAAATATACCTCCCAAGGTATTTATTTCTCCCTGGGTCCCAAATATCATAAAATATTTACAGGTCAACATTTGAACTGACCTCCCTCCTGCACACCTAACCCACTGCACAGCAGCCTCTGGATCAGTCTGTAGAAACCTTTCATGTTTAACAGCCATTATCACCGTTTATTAATATACTTAATATCTCCAAGTTTTTCCTCTCAAAGCACACAAAACTCACAAATGCTTTGACTTTCTCTACTATTCATCCTCTTTACTGTCCAAATAAAATAGTTGCACAAATATTTGATGTTTGCTTGCTTTTTATTTTTTGAAGAACACATCAAAGATGTGTGTTGTGTGTGTGTGTGTGTGTGTGTGTATTGTTTGTGGTAAGGGTGAAGAGAAGACATAACCTTTATTTTATTTGACACTTTTTCTACAGTTTTGATCAAGAAATTGTACTGCACTCTGAATTTTCAAAAACTGATAAGTTAGACATATCTTGTCTCATAAAATAGACTACAATGTCCTGGAGGATCGAAATCATAGCTTGTGTTTGTTTGGAGTTGCTGACAGTATTCAGAACAGTATCCCTTTATTGTACTTTTGGAATTGAATTAAATCAAGTGAGAAGATTAAGTCATAGGGCATTTCCTACATTTCTCTTAAATCTCGTGAGTGTCCTTCTGTGATTTATTTAGTTTAGTACTGACTTACTGTACGATCTGATAACTGAATGATAAAAACAACATACAGGAAGACACTGCTGCCTACAGTTTTTCCACTTCCTTGGTGGACTACTGTCCTAAGAACTTGAAGAAAGTAAATTGAGTGCTTTTAGAGAGTACGTGCAGAATGTAGCAAGGAAAGCAATTGCAAATTTGAAAATCTTAAGTGAGCTAATGCCTGATAGGGGTAGTAAATCTCTGCTCCTTGTCATCAAATAATTCCACCATTCTATAGGATTTATTAAAACAAATTTTGTTGCACTGAATATCATTTTGTCAGACAGTGAAATATAGTTACTTTAAAAGCACACACATCAGTTGCAGGTACTAGTAATTAACATTGAGTTTGTTAATTGGAAATTGAGAATTTTGCTTATAAGCAGGAGTGAAAATGGGAATAGGTAGTAGGTAATTTTGGAAAAGGAAGAAAGAAAGGCATTTGACCAAATTTTCTTTGAATCTCTCTCAAAAGTTTTTCTGGGTTAACAAATGGCAAAAAAAAAGATCCTCCTTTATGCATAAACTTGTTCATTTATTCATTCTCTCATTCATTTAGTTAATAAATCCACCCACATTTATGAAGCATCTTCTCTGTTCTAGACATGCTACAAGGCACCTACCACCATACCCTAATATTGTCTTTCTCAACCTCTTTTCATTTTTTCATCTCTTTTGTACCAAAATATTTGCAATTATGTGGAGCCCCCTCTTCCTGGACTCAGATTTCAAGTTGGTGTATTCATCTCTAGATCAAGCTAATGGTATGTATGTTTTTTTAAATTAACTGGATAAACTGACTCTCATATATAATATATATAGACAATAAAAAGTGTCATCTCTTAAAACATACTGAAGTGCACACAACTTATAGCTTGGAAAAATTGGTAAAAATATAGTTTGGTGAAAGTATGCTTTTACAAAATGAAAGCATATCCTCACTTCATGTGTCTATTAATTTGTAACTGTATACAGTGACTTTCTAGTTATAATTGAAAATTTTGCTAATACTACCCTTGTAACTTTTAAGATTTTTTTCTAAACATTTATTGGAGGTTGTTACTATCATTTAAGAATGGGGTATGACTATTACAAAACTTTAAGTGTAGTGGTGCTAATGCTTTGTAATGCATCAATGACATAAAAAAGCAACAAGCAAAACAAAATGAGAAATGTTATTAAAAATAAGTGAAGCAAATGCCAAGAAAATGTGAGTTGGCCAGAATTCAGTATTAGATTAGGTATTAGTTCATGGACATAAACTAAGTGGGGGAATGCTGGAGGAAATGGGGGTACCAGGTAGAGGGGGAAGGGGAGAAAAAAATGAGACAGCTGTAAGAGCAAAATATTAAATTATATTTCATTGATTATGCTATTACAATTATCCTGATTTTTTCTCCTTTGCCCACCTCCACCTAGCACGCCCGACTCCCTCAGGCAATCCCCTCATCATTGTTCATATCCGTGGAGGATGTGTATACATTCTTTGGCTATTCCATTTTCTATACTATACTTTACATCCCCATGGCTATTCTGTAACTACCTATTTGTAATTCCTACTCCCTTCACCTCTTCACCCATTCTCACCCACCCCCCTCACATCTGGTAACTATCAAAATGCTCTCCATATCCATGATTCTGTCTCTGTTTTTCTTGTTTGCTTAGTTTGTTTTTAAGATTCAATTATTGATAGATATGTATTTTATTTTGCCATTTTATTGTTCATAGTTTTGATCTCCTTTTTATTAAATAAGTCCTGTTAACATTTCATATAATAATGGTTGGGTGATGATGTCTCCTTTGGTTTTTTCTTGTCTGGGAAGCTCTTTATTGGTCCTTCAATTCTAAATATATATGCTGGGTAGAGCAATCTTTGTTGTAGGTCCCTGCTTTTGATGACTTTAAATATTTCTTGCCAATCCCTTCTGGCCTGCAAAGTTTCTTTTGAGAAATCAGTTCACTGTCTTATGGGAATTCCCCTGTAGGTAACTAACTTCCTTTTTCTTGCTGATTTTAAAATTCTCTCTTTATCTTTAACCCCTGGCATTTTAATTATGATGAGTCTTGGTGTGGGCCTCTTTGCATTCATCTTGTTTGGAACCTTCTGTGCTGCCTGAACTTGCATGTCTATTTCCTTTATCAAATTAGGGAGGTTTTCTTTCACTACTTTTTCAAATAGATTTCCAATTTCTTGCTCTTTCTCTTCTCCTTCTGGCATCCCTATGATGCAAATGTTGGACCTTTTGAAGATGTCCCAGAAGCTGCTTACTCTATCCTCATTTTTTTGAATTCTTTTTTCATCTTGTTCTGATTAGTTTTTCACTTCCTTATGTTCCAAATCATTGATTTGATTCTCTGCTTCATTCACTCTACTGTTGTTTTTTTGTAAATTGTTCTTTATTTCAATTAGTGTATCCTTCGTTTCTGACTAGAACTTTTTTATGCTGTTGAGGTCCTCACTAAATTCCTTGAGCATCTTTATAACCAATGTTCTGAACTCTGCATCTGATAGATTGCTTAACTTCATATCACTTAGCTCTTTTTCTAGACTTTGATTTGTTCTTTTATTTGGGCCATGTTTGTTTATATCCTCATTTTGGCAGTCTCCCTGTATTTGTTTCTATGTATAAAGTGGAGCTGCTTTGACTCCATGTCTTGGTCCTGTGACCTAATGTAGTAGGTGTCCTGTAGGGTCCAGTGGCACTGCCTCCCCTCTCACCCCAGCTGGATACTTGAGGTGCACCCTTCATGTTGGCTGTGTACATCCTCCTCTTGGAGTTGAGCCTTGGTTGCTGTTGGCAGATCAATGGAAGGCATTTACCCAGGCCAGTCAACTGTAAGGATTGGCTGTGACCACTGGCTACCCCCTTCTGCCCACTGTGGAGAATCAGCTGTGCAGGGACAAGATGGTGGTCCTCTGGTGTGATCTGTATATGCTCTTGCATGTGTAGCCTCAGGGGTTTCCTGAGTGGTTCAGTGCAAGATCAGCCCCCACCTGTGTTTTGCCATAGGTCACCCTTCCTGAGATATAAAACAATCTGAGATGGCTGCTACTTATGCTGGGCTTGGAGATTCCCAAGTGAAGCCAAGCTATAAATCTAGGCTGGCTGCTACTAGTGCCAGGCCTGGGGCTCATTGAAGCCCACTGTTGCTTGTTTGAGGGGATTTAGGAAGTTGTGAAACACAAACCAAGAACAGCCACTCATATGGAAAAGCAGCTCGGGTGGGCTCATAGGTTGGGTGGGGCAGAGTCTCTGGGGATGTTCAAGGTGGGTCACATAGTGTTAGGCAGTTTGTGGAGTCTCAGATATGGCACCAGCTTCCCACCTATGTGGAGGAGAAGGTTTCGAAAAGGGACAATGACCTCTGCTCAGCTTGATGCCAGACACTTCAGTTTCTCCCTATATATTGCTGGTGCCTTTCAAACTCCTACCTTGGTGTTGGAGCTCAGAGGGAGTGAGTCTGAGTAGGTGAGTCCGTATGTAGCTTCTCTAAGAGAAATGCATGGGGTTCCAGAACTTTCTTCCACCAACTCAACCCCTGCTGGTTTTTGCAGAAAGTGTGGGGACTTATATTCCTGGTACTGGGACCATGGACTGTGGCTTCTGGTGTGGGACTGGGAGTCCTCACTTCCAAAATATCCCTCCCAAATTTTTATTCACCACACATGGGTATGGGACAGGCCCATTCCACATCTGCACCACTCCTACCATTCTAGATGAATGTGGTTTCTTTAATTCCGTAGTTGTCAGAATGCCATTCACTCAGATTTCATAGTGGTCAGACTTCCATTCAGCTCAATTCCTGATGGGTCTGAGTGATGTTTGTTCTATATTTTAGTTGCAATTTTGATGTGGTTGTGCAAAGAGGTGAGCCATATCTGCCTACACCAACATCTTGACTGAAAGTCCAAAAAGTTTGATCTTTGAGATGATTAAAACTGATATACTCTAGCCAAAATTACAAGGGAAAGAAACAAGATAATGCCAAATACCAACTCTAAGTATAATAAAGGTAAAATCACTACAGACTCTAAACATATTAAAAGAGTAATAAGTTAATATTATGGACAAGTTCACGCCAATAAATTCAACAACTTGGATAAAGTAGACAAATAATTTGAAAGACATAAACTAAGCTTACTCAAAGTTTGGATGTCCTCAATAGCTTCTCTATGTCTATTAAATAGAGTTTGTAGTTACGAACTTTTTCACAAAGAAAACTTCAGGCACAGAAAGCTTTACTGGTGAATGTTCACTAACATTGAAGGAAGAATTAATATTTTACAGAGATCTTTCTAGAAAATAAGAAAGGAGTGAATACTTCCTCGCTCTTCTAAATGGGACCAGCATTACTCTGATTCCAAACTAGACAAAAACAAAAGAGAAAAGAAATCACTGACAGGTATCTTCCATGAACATAAATAAAAAATCCTCAACAAAATATTGAAAAGTCAAATGTAACAAAACAAATGGATAATAATACATGATGACCAAGTGGAGTTTATTCCAGAAAAGCAAGATTGATTTAACATTCAAATATTCATCAATCTATTTCTTTCATTAACAACCCAAAGGAAAAAAAACATAATTATCTTCAGACTCAGAAAAATCATTTGAATAAATACAATATCCATCCCTGATTTGAAACTAAATCTTAACAGAGCAGAATAGAAGGGAACTTATGTAAAATTTTTGAATGGTGTTTCTAAGGTAGCTTAAAAGTTGATTTATTTCTTATATAAATTATTATATCTAAGCAATTACAAAGGATTGGAGACAGCATTGTTAAAATCTATGGTCTGGCATTTTAGTTACCACATTCATTCCTTCAGCACTGGAGTCCCTTGGGATTAAGCTGGCTCTTATCCCAGCAAGCCTGGGCTTGTCTGTGATAGCCACACTAAGGTGTAAATAATTAGTACCAACCAGCTCAGTCTTGACTCTGTTAAAGGGGTAAAGACAGAGGAGATGGAAGAGACAATTGGGATGTCTTACCTTCTTTAATTTTATTACAGGTTTTTATTGTCTATTTCTGTCCCAGAATAAAGGTACAATTTTAATAAGTGTTAAAACCAGATGAGAGAAAAGCACATAGAGGAAGAAAACTTTTCCAGGCTACATCAAACTTGAATGGGCTATGATCCATAGGCATCATAGATCTGAAGGAGAGAAGGAGATTCTATCGCAGGATTTTTGTCCCATTAACCAAATCAGTTCTTGTACTCATTATAGCCTGAAGCCAAAGCCAATTCTTCCTCAAGACCTGTTGTATCCGACAAAATCCAGCCAGTTGTCTTGCAGTTTAGAAACAAATGTAATGAATCATATTATTCAGCTCTCAATAAAAGCCCTCAAATTCCTTAAGACTACACAGACAGAATCAGCTCAGAGTCAAAAAGAATGAAACTCTGAAGGCACATGTCCTGTTTATTTCTCTTGACTAAGGGCCTGTAGGTGAGAATGTGACCCACACCCTTACCAAACCTCGCACACATATATGCAAGACTATTTCTGCTTCAGCTCTGGAATCCCATACTGTGGACATAGATGGTGAGAAACCAGCGTTGAGTATATCATTTATATACCACATCAGACAGAGTTAGATTTCTGCATCCTATACACAGAGGAGATGAGAAGTAAGAAAAAAGGGATGCAGGACAATAGATCTCACGTAAAAGAGTAACATGCTTTTACCCAAGCATTGGAGTTGTAGTCAGTGTTTCCAGATGTGGGTCCCAAGTGTGGGGTTACATGGAGCTCAAGAGATATTATCCACTTTTCCCTTCCTGGGCTAACAGTGAGAAGAGCTAGACAGGAGGAACACACATAGAAAAAAATATATGCACCATCTTTATTACCAATAAGGCTGTTGGTAGAGAATGTGGGTTATGTCAGCAGCCACATTGGCTTTGTAATACTGAATCACTGACTTAAAGAGATTTCCACACCCAACTCTAAGCATTGCTGGGAAACATCAAAAATGGAAAAGAATCCTTCAAATAAGTGTGAGTCCACTCAGAGGAAGAAAGATCTTCCACATAATTTTCATCATCACTGAAGAACAAATTGACTCTGTGGGAAGGGTGATGATGTTGGGTAGAGGCTACTATGCTGCACAGGACTTGGTGAACAGGATGATTAATTACCAAGTAAGAGTAGAGCATGGGAATGAAAAGATACTTTAAAAGTTTAGGGCAAAACATAGTGTTATAAAAGGGATAATTTGGAATGGTCTGGAAGGAAAAAATCTTAGCTAAGCAATCATTTTAAAATGCTCTAAAACTTTAAAGAGGGAGGCAACTAAAAAAAACTTCTAAAAGGAACTAAGAAAAACCATAGAATGTGGGCACATATCCAAGACTAAACCAAGGATTGGTGTGGATTGGTATGAATAGTATCAGGGAGATTACGGTCCTTATTGAAGATGAGGCCCAAAATTCTAAACACAACAAAAAGAACTTTAAATACATATTCCAACTTAAAAGAAAGAGAAATAGTCTCAGGAATATGATGTAATGTTCACAGATGACAAAGGCTACTCACTTAACATTACTCTTGGGCAAGTCATTTTATGTCTTCATGGCAGTTTCCTGCCCCAACAGGTGAAAAGGTATTAGAAACCAGTGTCCCATCCAACTTAAATTTGCTTCCAACGTTCACAAAGGAGCATTACTGTAAGCCTAGAAGGAGAATATATATATACCAAAGATCTTTCATTATAGTTATAGCACAGTGAGAAAATGTGGGTTGAATTAATAAAAGAAAAGCTAGTAGAAATTCACTAAAAAATTAGTCATATCACATTTTTATTTCCTCTAATGTGTTAAGGGAAAATGTCATGACATAAAGCTTATTGATATCAGTGTGTATGAATCCTCCAAAGATATAATTTTGGATAAAATGATTGGAGTGGAGGGAGGAAAATGATAGTGGAATTAAATATGCACAATAGCAACAGTATGTATCTTTATCATTCTAACTGTGTGACCTTATAAACATCACTAAATTTTTCTGGATCTGTTTTTGTTGGAAAAAAAGGCACTTGGGCTATTTAACTCTGAGCTGATTTCCTACTCTAAAATTCAAAGATTCTAAAGTTCTAGGAATTTCATATCAAGATAGAAGGAGACTTGAGTGGACTACAACAAGACCTTGTCTTAGTTTTGTGCTGTTTGAGATTTTTATCCGAGACTTGGGTAAAAATTTTGGAGGTCTGTTTATGAAATTCATTAATAACACACACCTGGATTGGGTAATTAAATGACATGGTACAGAAATAGAATTTGAAAGAATTCTTAAGAGATTATAGCTTATTGATAGCTTTTTTACTCAAATGAAAATACCTAGTTTAGCAGCAGTTTATATGTGTGAAAGAAGCAGTAGTGACCTCAAATTTAGTATGAACCAATGGAGTAATATGAGTGTGTATATGTATGTGTGTGCATGAGAGAGAGAGGTAATTATACAATATTGTCATTATGTATCAATGGCCTTAAGAAAGTACATTTCTTATTAGCTACACAAATATTTATTGATGAATATTTATAATTACTTGAAATTAAAAAAAACAAAACTTCAACAACAAGGAAAGGGTATGATTCAATGAATTATAAAAATCATTCCAACAGATTCTTATAAAAACAAAAAAGTATTTATATATAATTATATATATTCATGAAAAAGATGAACATGACAGAGTATTGAAATATAAAAATAAAAATAGGCTTACAACATAGTACACCTAGTATGAATTCATGTTTTGTAAATAAATATGTATATGTAACAGGCTGTCTCAGAATTCCAGGTGTATGTATAAAGGACATCTTTTCAGGTAGAGACTGACAAGGGAACCATGGGACAATGGCATGTGGTACTTCTAATAGATATTCGTTGGGTTTGAGATATTTAGCATCCATTTCTTATTCTTTTAGTAAGACTAATCCTGTTCCTTCTGGGGCCAGCTCAATCTCCAGCTCTAGTGGTTGGCATGTGACTCTAACAATGTTAATTAGTAACTTTCATTTCCTAAGATAATGATCAATACTTGAATTGTCTGATTTCAATATTTACTGAAATCAGTACAGGACTGATTTCAGTCTAATATTAACTTTCTGACTGAGGCTGGGAGGCCATTTCCTTCCCTGAATTTGGACCTGGAAAGATGTTGGTTCAACCTATACAGTAACTATCATTCCACTGGTATGACAAAGTTTGTCTGAAAGTGGAAATGATGGTGGAACTGGAGCTCAGATGTGCAGAGAGAATCTCAGTTCTGCCAGGAAGGCATATCATGGGATGCAACACCCAGTCAGGTCAGGGCTCCTTGTCCAATCCTCAGAAACTTTTACTTGTAGCTGGTAAGGCTGTCAGCCAGGACAGTCATGGAGAAGGTGCACCTGACTCCAGGCCTCACAGAAAAGCTGGGGAGGTGCCCAGACGAGGTGGGTCACATCAGGGCAGGATCTGCGTGGCTCCAGCACCGGCTTTGAGCAGGGTCTGTATTCCTAGACTACAAACAGGGATTCAGGTTCCCTCAAAGCCAGTGGCCAGGCAGTCAGTCTGAAACAGACCTGTCATGGAAAGCCATCAGGAGCTGAACACCTGCTACCCACAGCTGGAGGTCCCTAGCCCACAGCTAGGAAGTCATGAAAGGGTTGGCCAGTTGTTGAGGCCCCACCTCTTACATTTTGATCTCTCTCTTCCCTTGCACTTGACTTCTGTGCACCCTTCTCCTTTAACATTTCCTTGGACACATCAGAAGCCTCTAGCTAACAGTTAATTCAGTGCCAGCTAGAGATGCAGAGGAATAGGAAGTGAAGGAGAAGCTCTCCCGTTTCTGTTCTAATCTCTGCTTTCTTTGGTGTACAACTGGCTGTAGATGGGCAATTTGCTTTGTAAGTTTTGTTTGTCACTCTGCTGCTGTCCCTTGCCAGGTGTCTGCCCCCCAGTGGTTTTCCCTGTCAGCAGTGAGAAGGGCCTACCTGACTAGGACCACCCTGTGGCTCCAACATCTGCCATGGGCTCTGGTCACAGGCTGTTCCTCTGGGATCCTGCACCTGTACCATCTGACCTTTACATCCAGCAGAGGAGGCGGTATCCTCTCCCCCACACCACATACTTCCCCTTGGGCATCCTCCCTCTGGTGAACTGGAAGGACCCTTCAAAAAACCCATACTCTCTGCTCATAATTCCATGGTGTTTTGACTCTTGAGAAGCATCAATATCCCTCCTCCAAGGCACAGATTTTCTCTCCCTCATTTAAGACTATGAAGCTGTACCATCTGGTACCACTCCACTCCCTTGTCCAAAGGAGATCAAGGTGAAGGTCCAAGAAGAGGCCCCAAAAAGGATGGTAAAGAACCAAGAGGATCACACAGAGACCAATGAACAGGATGATCAGAACAGCCCACATAGCAGTAAGTATCAACCACTGACATCTAGGTCCCTGAAGACCAAGGGAACCCTCACTTCCCCCAAGTGTGGTCCTGGGCCTCTGGACCTCAATCTCAAGCACATGTAAGACAGCTTGAGGGGGAACAACCAGATGTCTCCCTGGGCTCCTTCCATGGGAAAGGTGATTGCCCCAGCATAAGGTGTATGTAGGCCTAACTTTTCCTGCAGTCCAGCCAGCCAGAAGCAGCATCAGGTAGTGCAGGTGTGTCATTGCCAAATACCACATTTGGCACCATTGGTGACATCTAGCTGGCCATTGGTAACAACCCACATATTCTCCTCATTGACACAGTCACTACTGCTGGTGTTGGAGTTGCCACCAAGATGTTAACACCAGGGACAGAAGCTCACTGTTTGCCAGTACATCTGCAAGCCCACTTGTTGTGATGGGTCCTATAGTTCCCATGGATGGTGGAAGCTATCAAGTCAGTATTTCCACCTTAGGCCCCACTCATTCATGGGTATCCAGGACATCAGTGTTACAGATGGACTTAGGAAGTCATGAAGCTGCTGGACAAGGAAGCTGAGAAATGCCTGACTTAAATGGCAAAGTGATCATTCTGCATCTAAAAAGTGGAATGTGGGATGTGGAATTCTATACTATTTTCCCTTTCTTATTTTTTAACTTATCTCTACTTCCTAATTTTTCTATATTGAACATAAATTACTTTTGTAATAATAAAGTCTTATTTTTTCACAAAAAGGCAAAAAAAAAAAAACCCAGTCTTTGCATTAATTGAAAGATAGTGTCCTGATCTAAGGAAACCTATCACTGGAAATAACAGCCACACTCCAACCTTTGCTGATCAGCTTACCTCTATACGCAATTCTGATATCACACTTTCAAGTGACATTGATAAGTTAGGGGGAGAATAGGAGTAGGACAAATGGCTTGACATCATCTCTATAAAAGTAGCATTTGAAAGAACTGATGTGTCTAGCCTGGACAAGAGTCTTCTGAGTGGACAGAAGAGTACTGTACCTAGTACAACATAGATGATTACTTCATTTTGTGAATAGCCATCATACATAGATCTGGATAAATTTCTGGAAGCAAATCCCAGGAGCTGGGAAACAAGTACAAAATTCTCTCTTATCTGCCTTCTTTTCTGGCTCGCCCTTTGTCCCTAGACTACTCATCCCTAAAAAATCTTCCTGTTCTTGTTTCCAACGACCTTCACCTCCAATCCACTTGATCCACCCACTGCTTCTCATGTTGGTATTCCTCATCATCCTGCACTGTTCTAACACTAAGATTTTAAACCCTGGAATTCCAATGGCATTGGGAAACTTTCTAAACAAATGACCTATTGGTGACTCTAATCTAACATGATTAACACTAAATTCATTATCTTCTCATCCTAACGTGCTCATCATTTGGTGTTTTATGTTTTAGGTGAGGGGGTTATCACTGGCCTGTTAACAAATGTTTAAAACCTCCAATTCCTCACTTTCCCAATTTCAAATGCCCTTCCTTCAACATACCTCATACTCTTATTATCTCTTTTCTGAACTATAACAATAGTGTTCTAATTTGACTCCTTTCTTCTGTCTTTAAACTCCAGGAAATCTTTCCCATTGCTCTCAGATAAGTCTTGCCATTGACTCACTGCTCATCATACTCACTCGCTGAAAGGCCTTCCTGGCTCCCTTTTTGACTAAACGGAATCTCAATCCTCTGGTTTGTTACACAAAGCTTTTGACAAACTGATTCTAACCTGTCTTTTCCAGCATGATTTCCAACAACTTTTCCATATACCAGCACTCTGATCCAAACAATTTAGTCAACTCCAATAGTGGCGATGCTTCTGGTCCCTCAACCTTCCTACCACTCTTCTATTTACACATGGGCTTCAAACACCACCCTGCCCTTAGCCTGCTTTGCTCTCTCCTCCTCTGAGTCAAAAAGGTAAATTTCCCCTCTTTCTCTCTTTTATTCTTCCTCTTCCTCGTATTTTCATAGGAATGTATAAAATGGGCTGATTTTTAAAATAAAAAGTGCAAACTATAGTGAGACATTGCATTATACATTTTTGTATTAGTTGTTCACCTAAAGAATTGAAATATTTATTGAGCACCTCATATGTGTTAGGTGATGGGGGCAAGAGAACAAGATGGGCTTGTTGCTATTGTCTCACAGCTTAAGTTAGCATGGAAGACTATAGATAAATGATTAGTAAGTGGTTGATTAATTAAAATTATGATAAATCAAAAAAGTAGACTTTGCTATACAAATGTATATAAACTGGACATATAAATATATAAAAATATTTTATAATTCAAAATACCCTTTCAAAAGGGTATATGAAGCCATATTCAGTCTAGCTTAAGTATTTGCTAGTTCAGTAGAAACAGTTTTCCTTGCTGTACAACATGATCTGACTGTCCTGAGTAAAGACAATAATATCTGAGGGACAAAATAGGAAACTTAATTCCTACTCCTGTGCAAGTATAACTGACTAGTTTCACTGCAAACCTAAGGCAGAAGTATAATATTGACTTCTTCTTCCTGTTATTTCACTCTAGAACAGCTATTTTCTGCTTTTACCAGTTGCATGCAGCCATCAATCATGGTCAGTAATGTCCAACAAAATAAGAAGAGCAAAAATATAAAGAGGCAAGTGATTCATCACTAAGCCCGTTGCCAACTACCGGGGAAAAAGCTATTTGTGCCTTGGAACTGACAGGCACAATAGCACATTATTCCCAAAGGATCTATAACTTGAAATTTGTGAATGGGCTGACCACCATTCTCAGCTGGTAGCCTACTATGCATGCACAGGCATGTATACTTTTCAAATATACTTTTTTCCCCGGTATTGGGACAGTTCCTGGTATTTCTGTGATGAAAAAAACAAGGTTAGATTTTCGCTTTTTGTTTTCTCCCACTGAAATAATGCCTCTCATTGTGACAGTTTAAAACTCCCTGTGACTCTCTTTAACAAGGGCTTTCTTTTCTTCGAACACTAGGCACCACCTACATGTTGGCACCTCTGACTGCTAGCATATGAGTACTGAGAATATCAAATTACAGGCAATGATCATCATAAATGGAAGACAGAAGGCCACCATCACAGCCACTTTTATGATGTGGCGTGTGAGTGAAAGAAGGGCCACTTAGACAGAAAGCAACATTTCAATTAGAGACAGCCCCATTGGGAATGAGACCACCTAACAAAACTGACCATACACAAAAGGTTACTAGGGAGAACCAGTTATTTTATGGCCCTCAATTGAAAGGAAAAGGCAGTGAACTAATAAAAGCCACTGTTATTGTGTCTTAAATTAAATGCCGTTTGCATGTCCTTAAGGACTATGAACACATTGTTCATATAGGAAATTTTCCACAATGAGCCATGAATGTTGGCCTTGCAAGGAGGGATAAAGGGGGAAATGAAGAAATAAAATATGCTTTTCCAGGCATTTTCCCCTTTTCCTGGGAGGAAGAAAAGAAATTTTGTGGCAAACATATTGGAGACACTGTTGAAGAACAGTTCCTCTTCATATAAAGGTTGCCTCTGTAAAGCTGCCAAGGTCATTGCCCTGGTGGATTATCTGCCAAGTAAGTGCCAGTTGCAGGATCTGTACTGTGGCAGGCATGGAGGCAGGCTTCGCTCTCCCACCATCCTCATGAATCACCATTCTTTGCTCCTTTGTATCAGAGTTGCCACTTTTCCCACTCTCTGCCGCCCCTCTCATCGGAGAGATCTCTTCCCTCACTTGTAAGCTGAATGTTCCGTTGTTTGCCAGGAAGCCAGGCTTGCTGAATGTTGATTTCATGGAAGTCACACAAAAGAGGCAAACAGTAATTTTCCAAGTAATCTACATGAAAAGTGACTTTTAAAGACACAAAGTGTTCTACTTGGCCCATGATGCATCATTTGTGTTATTTTAAAGGAGGGGAGGAATATATGTGTGTATAAATACATATATATGTATAATATATATATATATTTTTTTCCTTGATAGATACACATATACTGGGTCTGGCACAAATAATGCCCTTTTTGTTATATAACCTTTTACTACAAAATCATAAGCATGTAATTCTGTAACATAACAATATCACACTCAAGCACACCATATGACATTTTAGGTGAAATGTTCAAATTAAAACTATAAATTATCACACCCACATTATTACCCTACCAACCACACTCAAGTAGGCATTACTTCTACCAGACCCTGGATATGTATATATGTTTTTGTCTTTTTTGGTCTTGCCTTTTTTATCTAATGATTAATTTTTTTCTTTTATGAAGTTGCATGAGACAAGTGTGTGTTCAATCTAGCTCCTCTAAGTTTTCAGTCTTTTCTCTAGTATATTCAGACTATTTAATATCCAGTTTGTAGGGTCTGATACAGTGGAGAGTTGTAGTTCATTTCTCTTATTTTTAACATGTAAGATAAAAAGGACAATTAAACACTCCTAATCTATAAGATGTTTCCATTGTCATTTGCATATTCCATTACTTTCTGGGGTCCTCAAAAGTACAAATTTTTAGCATATGTAACTTCTAACTATGACACTTTTGGCATTTATTCAAGTTATTTTTATGTGGAGACTTTATGGGAATTTAAAAAGGATTAGGTAATCACTTGCAGTAAGCTATATCTCTTTTACTCTAAACACTCCTTAAGGCAAACTGTCACTCACCTTTAGGCATCTGTCCTTAAGATGTATTGAGGCTTGATTAAGTTCACGGGGCAAACACTGCATGACAGTTATTTATGATTTGTTTTATAAGACAGACAGGAGAATTTCAGGCTATATTTTGAATTATATGTGGTCATAGATACAATTATTTAAAATCATGGAAAACACAGAGATTGCTTATAATAAAAACCATCCTTTGTGGTGCCCGACCTTTTTGGTACCAGGGACTGGTTTTATGGGAGGCAATTTTTCCATGGACACGGACAGGATATGGTTGTGGAGTGGTTCAAGCACATTATGTTCAAGCTCACCTACTGATGTGCGGCCCGGTTCCTAACTGGTCCAGACAGTACCCGCCCATGGCCCGCAGGTGGGGGACCCCTGCCTTAGTACATCTTAATATCAATTAATTATCTATATTGTGCTAACACAAAACTATGCCCAATTTTTATCTCCCTGAAATCATACATCTTAATGATGAATAAGTAAAACTGCCAAATACTATTCTGTTTAAATATGTTATATGCTTCCATATTTATGACAATTTAAAAAATCATATTAAGCTAATTTTGCATAAGAGAGAAACATTTGTTGAAAAATTCAGTACTAGCTGACAACATGCTGCAAATTGTGATCAAGACATGTTCATGGTACTGTGATTCCACTGCAGACTTTTTCAGGAGTTATTCTTCATTTTCCCATTGTTTTCACTAATGGAACCAATAGAAGCCATCAGAATTAAATTGAATAGGAAGTCAGATCACTCAGAATCTGTAATGGGAAAAAAAGACTCAGCGTGGCCTGCTTGTTCAGCTCAGCCCAGATCGACAAACAACTAAAAGCTGTTTGGCACTCTGGTAACAATCTTGGCAGAGATTTGGAAGATTGAATGGAAATGAATTCTTAATGACTTCCTACTATTTAGGTGGGGGGCGTGTTCCAGAAGGAGATTGAGACACAGGAATTACAATTACAGAATGAGGAAACTGGGTATTTAGAGACTTCTCCTCAGGATGAAAATTTCTCAGCAGACAGATATTCTTCCATTAATTAGATTTCAATGAAAACAAGGAAGTTCTTAATATACATTTAAAATATTAGTTTCCTTTGAACAACAAGCATTCACGTTGGTCTTCTTCTGAGATAACTTTAGACATTTAAAGACAATTACACTTTCACCATGAGTGTTCTCAGGTCTAGGATATCAATTTCTCTTTCAGGGCAATTTCAATTGAATTATATTGATATTTGATATTTGATTCTGATGCTATGAATCTCTTGGTGGTTACATTTTGAATTTTAAAGAGGTGAAATATTGTCTGCTAGATTAAGCAACACTTACCCACACATACTTATTTTGGAAAGTATATATAAAATAAAAGTCACCACCAATCATAAATTATAGAATGAGAATATCTTCCCCTGCATAATCATGTTTTTGCTTACATCAGATTAGTTATATGCACCTCTATTATCCAATATGGAAGCCACTAGCTGCCAGAGTTTATTGAGAATTTAAACTGTGGCTAGTTTGAATTGATTTGCAATATGAATATAAAACACCAGATTTTGAAGACACATGCAAAATGAATAAAAATATCTCAATAAGGATTTTATGTTAATTATATATTGAAATTATATTTTAGATAAGTGGTATTAAATTATTATTATTAAAATTAATTTCACTTGCTTATTTTTACTGTTAAAAATGTGGCTGGCAGAACATTTGAAATTACACATGTGGCTAATATCATGTATCTGTTACATAATACTGGTATATATTTTGATAGTTAATAGTTAATATAAAAACAAAATGAGAAAATCATTTTTTTTTGCCTAGTTCATTTTGTATGTTTTATGCAGCCTACAGGGATATTTCATCTGGGAGAACATATGAGGATCATGTTAGGCGGAAATATTTGACATCCAAAAGATGACCCTCGAAATCAGCAGTGCTGCTGTGAACACCAGGATAGATGGGTCCTTAATATGTGAAGTGATGACGTAATAATTTACTCCCAAAATGGAGAAGAGCCCTGGGGCCGCAAGCACATCAGAAAACAAAATTTAATTCACTGTGTGGAAATATTCCTTTAAAATCTAACACACAAAAGTACAAAATATTGAACTCATTATTTCTTATTCTATTAGAAAGCTTTGTCTATTTCTGCATTCTATAGGTTAAAATGGAGGAGTACAAGAACTTTCCATTAGTTTGATGCCCATATCATTAAATATTTGGCAAATATGGTAAATCTTTTAAATAATTTGTCTTTTTTAGTTGAAATGCCTCTCTATTTTCTTAGGCCTTTATTGTCCTCAAAATCAAATCAACATTCTCCTGATTCCTGTCCTACAGCACTTGTTCCTCTGATGGTCATAGTGTGAACTGGCATCAATCCACAAAAGATGTTAGACGAGGAAAGAGACTACATTTGTCTTTTTTTTATAAGGATGGACTTTGATTACTGATTACATTTTCTTTATAAATAAGTAAAAAACTAGCCAGTTGTTAGTTTATGTTCAATCTAAAAGACGGATGTAGTGTGATACATTTAGGCTGACAGCTTTCTATCCTTATTTAATCCATATCACAACTTTGTAGATAAGTATTGTCCTCATTTTACAGATAAGAAAATTGAAGACAAGAGATAGGAAATAAGTTGTCCATGTCCACATACGCTGTGTGAGAAGAAAAGGTTTATCTGACTCCAGATTGGTTTCTTTTAGTCACATAACTACATTGCCTTTCAGTGTATGAATTGTATACACCAAAGCCAGATGGTGTATATGTTCTAAATTTGCAAAACATTTCATCTTCCTAGTGAAAAGTGTGAACAAGTGAAGGACATACTTAGTCATCTTTTAACATGAACATGTTGGATTGCTCTAGGGACTCCATTTACTCAAACAGAACAAGAACCTTGACAAAAATATGTAGCTCAAACGAATGTGGCTTGTTAACAGAATAACAAATCTTAGAACCAGGAAAATATAATATAGTTAAAAAGCATGGAACTATAGGTAAGTTATTAACTTAAAAGTTTGTCTTTCCCTATAATTATAAAGTAATTCAGAAAGTATTTTTATCTATAAATGTTTAAAATATGTCTGACATACAAATAATGATGTATAAATTTCATATGATTTTTGTCTTTAAATAGTCCTTTCATGCCCCTTTTTCTTTGAGAATTTCTACTAAAATTGCCTTCAGAATGCATAAATTTTTCTTTTCAGCCATGGAGTACAAAGCCAGGGGCAATTAACAGAAAATACTAGGATGGAATTGCATTGGACTGAGTAGGGAATATGTCTGATCACTTCTGAATAATTTGCTCTTTTTAAACAGATATACCTGGTTTAATGTAAATTGACAGCTTGTCAGTGCATGACACGATAAAATAATAACAAGTTCCACCTACAGACTAACAAATTACATTTTGTATACTGAAAAAAGGCAGCCAAGTTTACTATTTAATTTTTTAGTGTCAGGAAAAGAATTGTGACAACTTTTTACAAGATTGTATTAAATGTGTTTTAAAAGTTATATATATACTCTAATGTATGTACATATTGGTCTAATTAAAGAGTAAGCTCCTTCTGGATTCTAAATTGTTTTCAGTAGTTTCATGTTTGTTACCTCCACTGTTCACCTATTCCATCCTCTGCCATTAAATTTTATGTTCCTCTAATATACAATCCATGCCTTTGTTTATTTTTAACCATCCGTGACATAAGAAATTTATATGTTTGATCTCTGCCCTGCGCTCCTGGCACAGAACTCCTAAAATCTAGGAATTTCCTGAGTGATAAGGGTGAGATAGACGTCCTTTGTATTTTTAAAAAGCCCTTTTTAATCATACCTGAGTTTATGCTAATGAGGTGACTTTTGAAGAATGTAGTCTGGTTGCCAGAGAAACCAAGCATGGGATTAGAGAGTGGAAATTCCAGCCCTCCTAGATACCTCCAGGGAGAGGAGAAGGGATGGAGATGGACTTAATCATCAATGGCCAGTGATTTAATCAGCCATGCCTCTGTAACCCATTCTCTGTAAAACCCGTGTGGTGAAGGGGTTTCAGAGAGCTTCCGGGTTAGTGAACAAAGGAAAGCGCTCTGGGCAGGCGACACACCTGGCCGGGTCCTGGGAGCTCCGTGTGTGCCCCTTCACCACACCTTGCCCTTCCTCTGTTTGCTCCTCAGCTGTATCCTTAAAAAAAATAGGTAGTAGTAATTAAAGAACTTATGTTAGTTTTGGGAACTGTTCTAGCATCAAATGCCAGAAGAGGATTGTGGAAACCCCTGGTTTATAGCCAGTTGGTCAGAAGTACTGGAGGCCTGGACTTCAGATTGATATTTGAAGTGATACAGTCTTGCAGGATTAAGCCCTTAACCTGTGGGTTCTGCACTAACTCTGAGTAGTTAGTGTCAAAAGTGATGTGAGAAGAGAAATAGCCTTTTTTTTTTCTTTTACTATCTCTATATGAATAAAAAACTCTGCTGTTTGAATGAATATATATATATATATATATATGAATAAATGACTGAAGCAAAACACAAACCATAAGAAAAAAAGTGTGAAACCAAAATATGGAGAATTTTAAAGTATCCTAAACATTTTTGTTTGTGTTTAGAAAGCCATTCTCATTTTCCGTCCTTTTTATTGAATTAATTGGGGTATTATTGTTTAATAGAATTACAGGTGTACAATTCTATAATACATCATCTGTATATTGCATTGTTCACAATTCTTAGTCAAATCTCTTTCTATCCCCACTATAACCTACCCCCACTCTTTCCCTCTGGTAATCACCATACTGTTGCCAATCTATGAGGGGTTTTGTTTTGTTTTGCTTAATCCCTTCACCTTTTTCAGCCAGTCCTGCAATCCCCTTCTCTCTCCCCACTGACAGGTATCAGTCTGCTTTCTGTATATAGCAGTCTGTTTCTATTTTGTTTATTAGCTTATTAAATTCCACATATGAGTGAAATCATATAGTGCTTGTCTGTCTCTGACTGGTTGATTTAACTTAGCATAATGTTCTCCATGCTGTCACAAAGGATAAGATTCCCTTCATTTTTTATGGCCAAGTAATATCCCATTGTGTAAATGTATCAAGGTTTTTAATCCACTCATCTAATGATGGACATTTTTGCTGCTCCCAAGTCTTGGCTATTCTCAATAATGCTGCAATGAAAATAGCAGTGCATATATTCTCTCAAATTAGTGGTTTGGGTTTCTATGGATATATTCCCAGAAGTGGAATTGCTAGGTCATAAAGCAATTCTTCTTTAAATTTTTTGAGGTAACTACATACTACTTTTCACAGTGGCTGTACGAATCTGCATTCCCATGAACAGTGCACAGGGGTTCCCTTTTCTCCACATCCTCACCACCGCTTCCATTTGTGGATTTACTGAAGATATCCATTTTGATGGGCGTCAGGTGTGATATCTCATTGTGGTTTTAATTTGCATTTCTTTGATGATTAGTGATGTTGAGCACCTTTTCATATGTTTACTGGCTATCGGTATGTCACCTTTGGAGAAGTCTCTTTTGCCAATTTTTAAATTGGATTCTTTGGGTATTTTGGCATTGAAGTTTTGAGTTTTTAAAAATAAATTTGGATATTAATCCCTTATCAGATGTATCATTGGTGAATATGTTTACCTATTCAGTGGGTTTTCTTTTTATTTTGTTGATGGTTTACTTTGCTGTGCAAAAACTTTTTAGTTTGATGTAGTTTCATGTGTTTTTTTTTATTTTCATTGCTTGAGGAGATATATCAGAAAAAAATATTGCTACCACAAATGTTCGAGATTTTACTGCCTATGTTTTCTTCTAAGATTTTTATGGTTTTGAGTCTAACATTTAAGTCTTTAATCCATTTTGTGTTTATTCTTGATATGTTGGAAGAGGGTGATCTAGTTTTATTTTTTTGCTCATATCTGTCCAATTTTCCAAACACCATTTATGGATAAATTATCTTTACCACATTGTATGTTTTTTGCCTCCACTGTCACATATTAATTGACTATGAAGGCATGGATTTATTTCTGGGCTCTCTATTCTGTTCCATTGATCTATATGTTTATATGCCACTACCATGTTGTTTTGATTATTATGATTTTATAGTATAGTTTGGTGTCAGGTAGTGTTATTGCTCCAATGTTTTTCTTCTTTCTCAAGATTGCTGTGGCTATTTGGGACTTTTTTGTTCCATATAACTTTTTGGAATATCTGTTCTACTTCTGTAAAATATGCCATTGGCATCTTGATAGAAATTGTGTTTTATCTATATATTGCTTTGGGTAGTATGGACGCTTTAGTGATTTAATTCTTCCTATCCATAAACACAGTATATCCTTTCACTTATTTGTATCTTATTCAATTTCCTTCTTCAGTGTCATAATTTTCTGAGTACAGATATTTCACATCTTTAGTTAAATTTATTCCTAGGTATTTTATTTTTTGAAGCATTATGAATGGGATTATTTTCTTAGTTTCTTTTTCTTACAGTTTACTATTAGTATATAAAATGCAACTTATTTCTGGATATTTATTTTGTACCTTGCTACTTTACTAAATTCATTTATCAGTTCTAGTAGTGTTTTTGTGTGTGGAAACTTTAGGGTTTTCTATATACAGTATCATGTCTTCTGCAAATAATAACATGCTTACTTCTTCCTTTCCATTGGGGTGCCTTTTATTTTTTCTTCTTGTCTGATCACTGTGGTTAGGACTTCCAGTACTATGCTGAGTAAGAGTGGTAAAAGTGGACATTCCTGTCTTGTTTTCAATCCTAAGGGAAACACTTGAAGTTTTTGCCCATTGAGTATGACACTGCCTGTGAGTTTGTCATATATGACCTTTATTATGTTAAGGAATGTTCCCTCTGTCCTCAATTTGCTGAGAGTTTTTATCATAAATGGGTGCTGAATTTTATTGCATGCTTTTTCTGCATCTATTGATATGGTCATGGGATTTTTATTCTTCATTTGTTTATGTGGTATATCAGTTTTACCACATTGATTCACAGCTATTGTACCAACCTTGCATCCCCAGAATAAAGTACACTTGATCATGGTGTATGATCTTTTTAATGTTTTGATGGATCTGGTTTGTTAATATTTTACTGAGGATTTTAGTTCTTCTCAGAATGTACAGTAAAATTCACCTGTGGTTCCTGTGGTTCGTGACTTGTTTGTTGAAAGTTTTTTTATTACTGCTTCAATTTCATTGGTTGTATTCTGCCTATTTAAATTCTTGGATTCTTCCTAATTCTGTTTTGAAAGATTGTATATTTCTAGGAATTTATCCATTTCTTCCGGATTGTCCAATTTCTTCTTAATACTTTCTTACAATTCTTTGTATTTCTTTTTTTTTTAATTTTATTTATTTATTTTTAGAGAAAAGAGAAGGAAGGGAGAAAGAGAGGCAGAGAAACATTGATGTACAAGAGATACATCGATCAGTTTCTTCTCCCATGCCTCAATCTGGAGACCTGGCCCACAACCCATACATGTGCCCTGACTGGGAATTGAACTGATGACATTTGGATTTGCAGGCTGGTACTCAAGCCACTGAGACACACCAGTGAGGACCATAATTCTTTGCATTTCCTTGGTATCAATTGTTATTTCTCCTCTTTAATTTTTTATTATTTTGATTCCTCTCTTTTTTTTTTCTTGATGAGTCTGGTTAAAGGTTTATTAACCTAGTTTATCTTTCCAAGGAACCAGCTTTTATTTTCATGGATACTTTGTATTGTTTATTTTAGACTCTAATTTGTTTATTTCTGCTTTGATTTTTATTATTTCTTATTTCCTTTCTTTTACTCTCTTGGGGTTTTATTTGTTGTTCTCTTTCAAGTTCCATAAAGTGTTAAGCTAGATTGCTTATTTTAGATCTTTCTCAGTCCTTAAAATAGGTTTGTAATGATATTAATTTCCCTCTTAGGACTGCTTTTAATGTCTCCTATAGATATTGGTTTGTTGTGTTCTCAATTTTTTTTTCTGTTTAAAAAGTGTTTAAAATTGTTTGCTCTATTACATTTGTCCCAATTTTTCCCGTTTAGCCCCCTCCATCCCACCATTCTCTCCCACAGTCAATCCCCTCTCTGTTGTCCATGTGTCTTCCATACATGTTCTTTGACTAATCCCTTCCCTTTCTTTCCACCATTTCTCCCATCTCGCCACCCCTTCTATAGGTATCAGTCTGTTCCATGTTTCCATGTCTTTGGTTCTATTCTTTTCATAGTTTATTTTGTACATTAGATTCCAGTTATAAGTGAGGTGATATGATATTTGTCTTTCACTGACTGGCTTCTTTCACTTAGCATAATAGTCTCCAGTTCCACCCATGCTATCACAAAAGGCAGGAATTCATTCTTTCTTTCTGCTGTGTAGTGTTCCATCATGTAAATGTACCACCATTTTTTAATCCAATCATCTACTGATAGGCACTTGGGCTGTGTCCAACACTTGGTTATTGTAAATAGCACTGCTATGAACATAGTGTGCATAAGTTCTTTTGAGTTCATGTTTTAGGATTCTTAGGATATATTCCCAGAAGTGGAATCACTGGGTCATATAGCAGTTCCATTTTTAATTTTTGAGGACATTCTATACTGTTATTCACAGTGGCTGCACCAGTCTGCATTGCAACCAACAGTGTTCTAGGGTTCCCTTTTCTCCACATCCTCTCCAACACTTGTTGTTTGTTGATTTATTGATGATAGCCATTCTGACAGGTGTGAAGTGATCTCTCATTGCGATTTTAATTTGCATCTCTCTGATGGGTAGTAATATTGAACACTTTTTCACATATCTATGGGCCATCTGAATGCCCCCCTTGGAGAAGTGTCTGTTGAGGTCCTTCGACCATTTTTCAATTGGGTTGTTAGTTTTCTTGGTGTTGAGTCATGTGAGTTCTTTATATATTTTGGAAATTAAACCCTTGTCCAATGTGTTGTTGGCAAATATGTTCTCCCACACAGTAGGTTCCCTTTTCATTTTGATGGTGGTTTCTTTAGCTGCACAGAAGCTTTTTAATTCGATGTAGACCCATTTGTTTATTTCCCCTTTACTTCCCTTGCTATCAGAGATATATGGGCAAAATATTGCTATGTGGGATGTCTGAAATTTTACTGCCTGTGTTTTCCACTAGGACTTTCATGGTGTCATAACTTATATTTAAGTCCTTTATCCATTTTGGGTTTATTCTGGTTACAGTGTGAGTTGGTGGTTTAGTTTCATTTTTTTTTTTGCATATGCCAGTGCAGTTCTCCCAACACCATTTGTTGAAGAGACTGTTTTTACTCCATTGTATGCCCATACCCCCTTTGTCAAATATTAATTGGCCATACAGGCATGGATTTATTTCTGGGCTCTCTATTCTGTTCCATTGATCTACATGTCTATTCTTATGATACCAGACTGTATACTACAGTGGCATTGTGGTACCATTTAATATTAGGTATTGTGATGCCTCCAACTTTGTTCTTCTTTCTCAGGATTATTGAGGCTATTTGGGGTCTTTCTTGGTTCCATATAAATTTTTGGAATATTTGTTCTAGATATATGAAATGGTAAATACCCTTGGCATTTTAATAGGAATTGCTTTGAATGTATAGATGATTTGTGTAATATGAACATTTAATAATGTTAATTCTTCTAATCCATGAACATGATAGATAAAGTCTGTCCAGAAAGTATCCAGCTATGTAAAATGAAAAATAGAGACATTTACTGAAGAAGATATGATACAAAAAAAATTTTAAAAAGATACAAAAACATTATACATAGAGTAATGACACCTCAGTTCCCTTCAAAGTAGTACCTTGGTACCTCACACAGTTCTCCCAGCATCTCTTCTACTGTTCAAAAAACTCTGCAAAATCTTCTGTTGGAGTCTCCATCAGCTGCCTCACTTTATTTTCCTAAATCTTATCTATGGTCTGATATGTTTTCCCTTTCAAAGGTAGTGTTAGTTTTGGGGAAAGCCAGAAGTCAAAGGACACCAAATCTTGGCTATAGGAGCCTATTCACCTAGGTGATTTGATGTTTTGCCAAAAAAGTCTACAAAAAAAGTGATGCATGAGCAGGTGCATTGTCATGATGAAGCTGTTGTTTTTGTCATATTGCATCTCTCACCCAACAAAGAACACTGAGGTAGTACCCCTTATTATTTGTTTGGCTTATAGAGGCATACTCTTGATGATCAATACATTCCCAATCAAAAAATACTGTTAATATGGTCTTGTACATGCTGTGACTTTGCCACACTTTCTTCAGGTGTGGAACACCAGGCAACTTCCATTGGGGTGACTGGACCTACATTTCTGAATCACAGCCATAGACCCATGATTCATCTCTGGTTATGACCTTCTTGGGAAAATCTGGTTCTTTGGTAATGGTTTGAATCAAGTCATTAGCAACTGCAGCACAATGTTCCTTCTGCTCTGGTAGCAGATTCAAATTTACATGACTATATTTAAAAGTATATCAACTTTATGTGTTTTTATGTTTTACACATATCTTCTGTAGGCAACATGTAACCCAACAATCTCTGATTTTTATCTCCGTATGTGGGAGTAAAGTGGAGGTTAATACACTTACATTTATTTGTACTGGTATGTTTAACCTTCTTAATTTTTACAATTACTAATATAAATACTGATATATATCTATATATTTATATATGTGCATATGTACATGTTTGTGTGTGTGTGTGTATGTATATATCTCCATCATTTCTTTCTTGCCTTCTAGTGGCATTTTTAATTGCATTTTTCTTCCTTTGCTAACTTGGATTTTATATACTTTATTTTTATCATTAATGGGTATCCTAAAAAATAACATGCATATTTAATTTAACAAGGTCAAATTTAGTCAATGCTAACTTTCTTAACATACCTTAACATTCCTTCTTCTTAACATACACTTAGTACATAGGACTTTAACTGCTATAGCACAATTTCTATCTAATGTGACATTTTTGTCCTGAAAAAGTTTTCTCTATTATTTATTAATCCCAAAAATTAGACATAATTATAGTTGATAACTTGTGGTTAACCCACCTGTTTTTAATTTTTTAGCCTTTTATTCCTATTTGCCTCTCAGACTTTCTGTAGTCTGAGATAGTGTTATTCTTTCTTCTTCATAATATTTCTCTTAAGAAGGTATACTTGTAAGAAACTCCTTTTGTGAGCTTTTATTTATTTATTTTGATAAGTATTTTTTCTTTTTAATCATTTTTTATTAATGTTCAAATACAGTTGTCTCTATTTTCTCACCACCAATTTTCCCCACCCCAAGCACCAATTATAGTTGACATTCACTATTATATTAGTTTCAGCAGCAAAACATAGTGGTTAGGCATTTATATAACCTACAAAGTGAACCCCTCAACTATATAGTAGTATACTCTCTTTGGTTTGCTTGAAGATGTCTTTCTCAATATTGAGAGATAGTTTGTCAAGTATACGATTCTAGGTTGATAATTTTTCTAAGCTCTATTACTGTATTACTTTATTATCTTCTGTTTTTTAAAAATATTATAACAAATATTGCTCCTTAGTTCTTATCACTTAGGAAATCACAGGGTTTTAGAAGCTGTGTGCCAGTAAGAATCATGGATGAAGACCAAAATATCTTTCTTTTTTAATGTAATCTTTATTGCATTTTTTCCATTACAATTTCTCCTACTTATATCCTCTCCCCCCAGAAATTACCACATTGTTTTATATGTCCATGAGTCCTTTTTCCTTTTTGTTCAATCCCTCCACCCCCTGACCTCCCCCCCACCACTAGCTGTCATCCTGCTCTCTTATACATGGGTCTGTCTCTGTTTTGCTTGTTAGTTCAATCTGTTCTTTAGATTCTACATATGAGCAAAATAATATGATATTTTTCTTTCTCTGACTGGCATACTTCACTTAGCGTAATGTTTTCCAGGCCCATCTATACTATTGCAAAAGGTAAAATTTTCTTTTTCTATGACTAATATTCCATTGTGTAAATGTCCCATAGTTGTTTTATCCGCTCACCTACTGATGGACACTTTGGCTGCTTCAATGTCTTGCAATTATAAATAGCACTATGATAAACATAGGGGCGCTTATGTTCTTTTGAATTAGTGTTTTGGGTTCCTTCAGATATATTCCCAGAAGTGGGAGATCTGGGTCAAAAGGCAGGGCCACTTTTAGTTTTTTGAGGTATCTCCATACTGTTTTCCACAGTGGCTGCACCAGTCTGCATTACCACCAACAGTACAAAAGGGTTCCCCTTTCTCCACATCCTCGCCAGCACTCATTTATTGATTTATTGATGATAGCCATTCTGACAAGTATGAGATGATTGGCCATCTGTATGTCTTCTTTGGAGAAGTATCTATTCAGGTCTTTTCCCATTTTTTAATTGGGTGGTTTGTTTTTCTGGTGTTGAGTTTTGTAAGTACTTTATAAATTTTAGATATTAACCCCTTATCAGATGTATAGGTTAATATATCCTCCCATTCTGTGAGTTTTCTTTTTGTTTTGTTGATGATTTTTTTTGCTGTGCAAAAACTTTTTAGTTTGGTGTAGTCCCATTTGTTTATTTTTTCTTTTGTTTCCCTTACTTGGGAAGATACATCCAATAAAAAGTTGCTATGAGCAATGCCCAAAATTTTGTTGCCTATGTTTTCTTCTAGGATTTTTGTGATTTGGGGTCTAACATTTAAGTCTTTGATCCATTTTGAATTTATTCTTGTGTGTGGTGTAAGAAGGTGGTCTAGTTTCATTTCGCTGCATGTATCTGTCCTATTTTCCTAACACTATTTATTGAATAAACTATCTTTAGCCCATTGTATGTGCTTGCTTCCTCTGTTGAAAAATAATGGACTGTAAAAATGTGGGTTTATTCTGGGCCCTCTTCTGGCTTTTATTATTGCTTCTTGAGAACCTGCAGTGTCATTGCATTATGGGTAAGCTAACGGTTCTTTGACGTCTTCTCTTTATCTGTGGAGTTTCTCAGTTTGCTAAGAACGTTAGATTCTTTGCTAAGAATTGGTTTTATTTTTCATTTATACTTATTGGACTTGAGATTCTTTCTGAACCTGAGAATTCAGGTCTCTCTTCAATTCTGGGAATTCTCTGCCACCCTTTCCAATATACTTTTTCCCATTCTTGTATTTGTACCCTTCCGGGACTCAGACTAGATGTATGCTACGCTTTCTCATGATAGCCTACTTATCTCCTAACATATCTTTTCTATTTTCCTTCCCTTTGAGCATCTTTGTTGAATTCTAAATAATCTCTTTAGATATACATTGTGCTTTCCACGATTTTATTTTTTACTTCTGAATTTCTGATTTGTTTCTCAGATTTACTTTATTGTTTTACGTTTTGTCACTTGCCTATTTTGTAGCTTCATATTGCTATTTTCTTAAACATTTTTGTAGAATTTATTTTCTAATCCACTTCTGATTATTAGTATATCTTGGTGCTTCAGGGTCTAATTTTGATGGTTGTTTTTACTACTGAGTCTTGTTCATAGTAGCTTATGTCCTCTTCTCTTTTGAAATGTTGAATTATTAGATCATTTTTTCCTTCTGGTCTGCATCTAAGAATATTGTGTTGAACTGCAGATGAGGATGCATCATTTCAAAGACAATTTCTTGTTAACCTATCTTAACTTGCCTTTCATAGTTTTCATCCCTTTATTTGTCTGCATTATTCCCTCCAAAATTTCCTTGGGTCTATTTTTCAATTTACTAACATTTTTTTTCAAATATTTGCTGTGCTCTCTAAACTACCCATTGTTCTTTTTTAATTAATGACTTAATTTTCATTTATAGAAATCATCATTTCAAATATTTTGATGTACCATTTTCACATTGCCTAGGTTTTTAATTTTGTTTCAATTATATTTAATCCCTTATTTCACTTTTAATAAAATATTGGTACATACATATTTGTTGTGGATATAAATCCACACAGTTAGAAGGTACTTTTGAAATGTTGCTCTTTGTCAGTGTGGTGAATCCTATCCTATAAGTATTTAAGAAACCAAGGGAAAGAAAAATGAAATAATAACTATGGAATTACCTTTTCTATTAAATACCGCCTCTATCGTTTAGAGTAGGGGTGTCAAACTCATTGTGCAGTATGAACTGCTTCAGATTCTAATGACAGCTCTAGTTACTTTTGTATATTTTAGGAATGAAGTCTCTTATTCATGGCACTATACATTAATGCAAATATAGAAAGTGTCTCTTTATCCAACTAAAGAATAATTACTCCCCTTTTTACCTGAAACTCAAAAAATTACACCTCCCTGTTCCAAAAACTTGGATCATTTTTGATAATGGAATCTGAACAGTTTCTACAATGGGCCTGTTTTATTTTCTAGGTGCTCAAGACTTTAAATTGTGTGTTCATTACCTGTTATATCTTCTCCTTCACCACTGAGGCTTATTGAATGGCCTCCATTAAATTTTTATTGGTGCTCCTGGCAATTTAGTATTGAGCTTTATTACAGCTATTCCCTTTTTGATGTCAGCTATTTTAAAATCCATATCACCATTTTAATCTTCAGTCCTCATTAATTCTGTCAACAAATGATAATATATTATTTTATCCTTCTCAGGGGTGTTTTTGGTAATCACATAGTCACACCTGCAACAGCAAATGAAGTTAGAACCCCACCCTTGCATATTATGAATTCTAAACTTCCACTATAGGTCAATGCTTCAGACTTGCACTACCTAATAACATAATTATTAGTCACATGTGGATATTTAGATTCAAATTCAAACATAAATCTATTAAATTAAAAACTCAGTTCCTGGGATATGCTAGCTACAATTTGAGAGCTCAGGAGACACATGTGACTAGTGGCTGGCATATTGGACAATGCAGATAGACGTAGAATATTTTAATCATCACAGAGAGCTCTACCAGAGAGCACTGCTGTGTATGAAGACTCATTTGATTCAAGGACCTCAACTGTGACTCTCACAGTGAAAGCAAAATATTCTGAATAACAGCATATAAAATGTTATCTGTTAGAGCACCATGTTCATGTTCTCTTCTATTTATATAAATGATTTTGTCAATTTTATCAGTTATATAACTGGAAACCTCACACTGCAACATAAAACTTGTGCCTTTTATCCCATTTATAGCTATTGTAATAAAATTGGACTTCACAATAAATTTTAATGAATCCGATGTGACCAAACATGGTGCTTGCAATTGTCCTCCTTAAAATAGTGCTGATCCATTAAGAATTTTAAACATATCAACTTACAATTTGTATTCCTAGGTGCAGCCATAGCTCAACCACCACACCTTTTGTAGTCATTCAAAATAACACTTCAAAAACTCCTGAAAATGGTATTGAAGGATTCTATTCATATGGTATGACCTCAGAAAATTTTTTTCAGGACCCACTATTACTTTGTTGCTAGCTTTATCTCTGGAAAATTTAAAATGTCAAAAATTAAAACAAAAGAATCTTTCCAAAGTGATTATATGGTAGTATGTCACAATCTCTCCTAAAGCATTACTGAGTTAGCTACTTGGTAGCACCAGTTTCTTTCACTCACTGCTGTATGGCCTAAATTATTTCTTGCCACACTGATGTTGTGACAGGAATCCTGATAGACCGCATTTTTTGCAGACATTTTCAACATAACAATTTGACTTTTTGATGCTTTGGCATCCATCAAATTTAAAGTGTGAGAAAATATTTTTTACATGTGTGTATTCTGTTAACACATTCTCTATCAGTTATTTCTAATTGTAACACCACAACAATATTCACTCCAAAAAATATCTCATAACAAAAGGGCTACAAGAGCTCCAGTATTCTCTAGGACACCAGGTTCATTAACATCATCTACTGCAAAAAATTACAAAGGTACTATGTATTGTAAAACTAGTCAGCCAGAAAGAGATGTTTAATTGAACCATCTATTATTCATTGGCAACTTTTTTTATCAGAGAAACCAACCTCACTTCTGAGAGAGTATGTGGGTATTCCACCTGCTGTCGTCTTTCTGCCTGTTGTGAACCACCGCAGGTATGAGCAGGGAGCGTGTAGATTTTGTTTCACTGATCACCGCCACCATCGCTGTTGTGTCTGACAGCACTACAATAGAACTACCCACAAACCTAGCCAGTTTTCCAGAGAATACTTCTGGTTTCTTCTGGCCCAATTTCATTGCCACATCTCTAGATCTTACCCCCCCTTTCTGCTGCACTGGTACCTCCATAAGTGGGTATACAGGAGGTCACTCCAGGAGGCAGAGGATTAGTCCCCAGTGGGAAGAGTCAAAGGAATGCCCCTAAATCAACTTAAATATAATGTTTAAGGTATTTTGAATTATTCTGATATTTCTAGCTTTTGTGGTAAAATTTCTCCTATTTTTTTGATAACACTCTCTCATAGTGGTTTGTGTGTGTGTATGTGTGTGTGTGTGTGTGTGTGAGAGAGAGAGAGAGAGAGAAACTTGAATTATGGACATGTTCATACACTAGGGTTTTAATAAGTCCCATATCCATTCTTAATATTAATTTCCTTCTGGTTTCTAAGCTTCTACTGGAACCACTACTACTCTTTATTAAGTTGCTGAGTGTGAAACCATCACTATCTCCACGCTTGATTTTACATGTAAATTTACATGTAAATTAGTCATGAATTGTGTTCAAGCTTGTAGCACATAAAGGATTAAAAAGAAAGAAAGAATGGAAGGGAGAGAAGAAAGAAGGGAGGTTGGGAGGAAAGAAAAGACTTGATCAGTTTCTTCATAGGACAAATACAACCTTACTTGGAGAGGTACCCTTAATGTGAAGACAATATAATCAAAGTGGTGTCCTCTCCCCTGGAAATTAAGGATCTATTTAATAGTAGTCACTGATTTTTCTTACCTAATAATGAATAATAACTCTAATAGCTACTAGATTTCTCCTGGATACAGGAAGAGACAATAAGCGTTATTCTTAGAGGTTATGGGCTTTAAAGAATAAGTTAGTTCTCGCTCCCCAGCTCACCTTCATCTCAGGTCCTATTTCTTTTCCCCTTGTGACAACTAAAACTCAAGCTCTTTGCTTCCTAAACCCTGAAGTCACATTGGTATCAGCATCTGTTTATTGCTTTGCTTTGATTTCTCTGTCTCTGTGCCTCTTTCTCTTTTTCCCACCTGTCTCTTTGTAGATCAACTCTATATTTTTTTTAGCTTTCAAATTTTACTAATATTTTTCTAAATTGGAAGTTTAATTACTTAGTATATGATGTTTTTATGAAAAAGTAGCATTGATTATATTTTTATTTATACAGCACAAGGTTTTCAGAATTCATTAATATTAGGAGAAAAGATCAGTTAAAAAATCAAGCATTGCAAAGCATCATAATTTACTATTCAATTACATCTGCTGCTTATAATAGAGCATTTTCTTCAATGAATAATAAAAACAGAGATCATGTCAATCATTTTAGAATCTAATGCTTTGAGCTTCCATGAGAGCTGATCTGGATTATAATTATTTTCAAATAATCAATTAGGCTGCCAATTTGTCCTAAAGTGCTTTTTCAGGTTTTCTACTTGTTTCCCCATTATTTCTCATGTTTCTTTATCATATTACCTTTTTCAATTATGAATCTTGTCACCTTTTGTGGGTATAATTCACTGTTAAATGGACCTACTAGTTCTTAAAAATCATGCTTTTTTTAACACTGTGCTTATCTTTGACCAACTGCCTTATGTCAGAAAGCAAGGTGGACGTGTGAGAATTGAGGTAGCAAGAGGTAACCATACATGTTTCATCCATGTGGACATATACCCACATTGCACGCATGTGTACCCATTCACAATAGCAGAACATCAAATGGACCCACTTTGTTCACCTTCAGGTTTCTCATCCATTTCACTCAAAGAGAAGAAAAAATTAATAAAAGTAATAAGAAATTAAAACATATTTACCACCATAGGCAAGTATAAGTCACCAAATAGCCACCTCTCATGCTTGTCCTGGGCCTATTTCCCCATTTATAAAATAAGTCATACAACTAAAGAATAAATGGGAACCATGATGTTACAGAATAGACCCAGGGCAGCAGGGGGAAAAGATACTGTTATTGAATGGAGCCCCCCTCTCCCAGGGTCCCCCTGTACTAGCTTCACCTTGCCCACCACCAGGAAATTATGGCTCTCAATGCCAGAGTTTGGTGAAAAGGAAAGGAACTATTTACTCAAAAGTTATACAGACTTAGAGTAATGACTTAATGTCTTCGTTAAAATCCCAAAGTCCCTTAAAACACCCACAAACACACAGTCCTTCCTTTCCGTCTTTGCCCAGTCAGGGGTACCATATCTCAGGGAAAAATATAGAAGCCTGTGGCTCAGCTAGCCCCTGGTTCTTCCCAGTAATCTGTGCTCAGCTGGCAGACCTCCTGAGGTTCCCAGGCCCAACAGCTGTGTCTCTGGGATATCCAGTTCTTAATCCAAACCTTTGTAGCACCTTCTCATGGCCTGCCAGCAAGAGTTCTTTCACCCCTTTCCTTCCCATAATGCCTCTCCTGCATCCTTCCAAATAAAAATGAAAAAAAAAAAAAGCCCACCAGCGTTCATGCTGCCTGTCACATTTGAACCCAACAAGCAGAGATGGGGATTGAATCTTTACAGGTGCTTTATTCAGATGGCTGGTGATCTGAGAAGACAGCAGGTTCATACCCTGACAGACCATTTTAAATTCCATTTTAAAAATGGCCCTTTTTATAAGGAGAACAAGGGCTTGGAATTCAGGGAAAAGTTAATTGGATTAAAAAAACTGCAGTATTCTCACCCTGGGTAGTGGTCTTTAGCTGTGTCCTGGGTGGTGATCATCTCACTCTGGAGTACAATGGCTCAGATACCATCTTGAATTGCTTTCAGGTCTCCTGAGGCACACAGATGGAACTGCTTATTGTCTCCTGGAGTCAGGGTGGGTTATACATTCAGTTCCTTGAACCATAGCTCTTACATGCATTGATTACTAAGCTTATTAGCTATTACTTAAACTAAAACTTTCCAACTCTGGAGTCCCCTGTCGCAAACTGCTAAGAGAGAGCTCTGCATCGCTGTTACATCTTGCTTTCCTGATTCCTAAGCTTTGTGGCAAAGGGATCCCCAAAACCACATGGTACCCCCAAAACTGCATGTTTCCACACAAAACTGTGTGGTTCCACACCACACCAAAACCACGTGGTTCCAACCAGCATGACTGCAATGCCTGGATTTAAATCCTGGCACGTATCTTCCTCCTCATCCCTATTTCCGACTCCTCCCACAACCAGCTACACCTGCCAGTATTCTTGTGTTTTTCCAGCTTTTCTGGACTGCCATAATAAGTCCAGGCAGGGATGGCCCTGTGTGTGGAGCCAACTATCTCCAAGCAATCACGTAGGCTCTGTAACCAGGGGGAGTTGCCTCCAAGTTACATCATGGGTTGAAGTCACTCCCATCCCCGTGGCTCAAAGCTTGGCCAGAGCAACATAACATATCTACAAAACTAACCAAAAGTTATAGATATGTTAAATAACCAATTTTGCAGTTATTTGCAAAACAATTGATGTGCAACACTACTCTCAATAGCCCTGCTCCACGTGTCCCATCCCCAGTCCACACTTGTGGAAGTGAGGACATCCTACACTTTTAATATATTTTTCTTTTCTTATTAATTAATATATTTTATTGATTATACTATTACACTTGTCCCATTATCCCCCCTTCATTCCCCTCCACCCTACACACCCTCTCCCACCCACATTCCCCCCTTTAGTTCATGTCCATGTGTCATAAGTTCTTTAGCTTCTACATTTCCCATACTATTCTTGCCTGCCCCCTATTTTCTACCTACCATCTATGCTACTTATCCTCTGTACCTTTCCCCCTTCTCTCCTCCTCCCATTCCCCTGTTGCTAACCCTCCATGTGATCTCCATTTCTGTGGTT
>CM052549.1:61646413-61689072 GCA_028533065.1 Trachops cirrhosus
TCTCTGATAGCTAGTGATATTAAGCATTTTTTCATGTGTTTCTGGATCCTCTGTATGTCCTCCTTGGAGAAATGCCTATTCAAGTCCTTTGCCCATTTTTTAATTGGGTTTTTTGTCTTCTTCAAGTGGAGTCATGTAAGTTCTTTATATATTCATATCACATTTAAATAAAAGTATAGATATAACAAAATAAGTAAGTAAGTAAATAAATAAATAAAAGCAAAGAAATTGTAGAAGTCATCAACCACAGAAAGATTTTGATACATTACTGAAAAGCAGACAGAGAAAAAGAGGGAGAGAGAGAGTCTTAAAATAAGGAGACAAAATTCTTTTAGAAAAATATTCATTTAATGAGCTCAGTGAGCTCCAGGGATCATTCAGTATACACCTACATTAACTCTGTATGAATTACAGTGGGTTGTTGGTAAGACAAGGAAATGGAGTGAGAGTGTTCAATCACAGGTTGTCAACTACAGTTTATTGTCACCACTACAAATTCCATCCAATGCTGCCTGCTCTTAGGTTCATTTGATTTGACTGGAGATTGGTGCTTTGGTGCTTTAAAAATGGTCAAATTAGAAGTAATCTTACCTGGCAACTAGAAGTTGCTGTCATTATTAAAATATTCCATTAACTATTAAATTAATTCTTTAAAAATATTTTGCCTTCACAAGTGCTATCTATATTAAATGAGGAAAAAAATAGAAGCGTTTAGTTTTAGTGCTTAAGATCAAGAACAAAACAAAAATGTCCACTTTCTGTATTCTTATTCAGCATATTACTGGAAGGCCTAGCCACAACAATCAGACCAAAGAGAGAAATAAAAGAAAGTAGTAAAACTGTCATTATTTGCAGATGACATGTTACTATGTACAGAGAACCCTACAGGCTCTACCCCAAAACTACTAGAATTATAAATGAATTCAGTAAAGTAGCAGGATTCAAAATAAATATCCAGAAATCGGTTATATTTTATATATTAATAATGAAATATCAGAAAGAAAAACTAAAAAATAAATCCCATTTCCAATTACATAAAAAACTCTGAAATACTTAGAAATAGATTTAACCAAGGAAGTAAAAGTCCTGTGCTTGGAAAGTTATAAGACACTGAAGAAAAAAAACATTAAAAAGATACAAATGAATAAAAGCATATACCATGTTCATGGATAGGAAGAATTAACATCATTAAAATGTCCATACTACCTAAAGCAATCTATAGATTTAATGTAATTACTATTAAAATACCAATGGTGTTTTTCACAGAACTAGAACAAATAATCCAAAATTTATATGAAACAGCAAGAAGCCCTGAACACCTACAGCAATCTTGAGAAAGATCAAGAAAGGTAGAGGTGTCATGCTACCAGATATTAAACTATACCACAAAGTTACAATGATCAACACAACATGGCACTAACATAAAAACAGACACAAAGATTAATGGAAGAGAATTAAGAGCCCAGAAATAAACCTACTCCTAAATGGTCAATTAATATATGACATGAACTTTCAGCCAAGATGGAGGTGTGGGTAGATATACTTTGCCTCCTTGCACAACCAAAAGAAAGATAACAAATTTAAAAACAAAACATAACCAGAACTACCAGAAAATTGAACTGTATAGAAGACTGATGACTAAGAAGTTAAAGACATTCATTCAGACAGGTAGGAGGAGTGAAGACAGGCAGCAGGAGTAGAGAGGACTTGGGGCAATGCTGTGGCTAGTGGACTGGGTGGTCCCACATTTGTGTGGGGATAAGCTGGGAAGAACAACTGGGGAGTGAGACAGACCCTGCAACCCAGGGTTCCAGTGGGAAATAAAACCTCAAAACCTCTGACTGGAAAAACCTGTGGGTTTTGAAGAGGGCAGGAGAAACTCCCAGCCTCACAAGACAGTTAGTTGGGGATATCCACAGGGTCCTAGAACTTACACAAAACCACCCACTGGGAATCAGCACCAGAGAGGCCCAATTTGCTTGTGGGTAGCAGAGAGGTGACCGAGAACCAGCTGAGAGCTGAGCAAGCTGCATTGTTCCTTCTCTAAACTCTCCTTAACTTATAGCACCACAATGCAGCAACATGGGCTGCCCTGCCCTGGCAAACACATAAGGCTCCTCCTCTTACTATGTAACAGGCATGCCAAGACAAAAAATATGGCCAAAATGAAAGAACAGATCAAAGCTCCAGAAAATACAAATATGCAATGAAGAGACAGACAACCTGTCAGATGCACAGTTCAAAACACTGGTAATCAGGATGCTCACATAAATGGTTGAATATGGTAACAAAATAGAGGAAGAAAGTGAAGGTTATGCAAAGTGAAATAAAGGGAACCAACAGTAATGGGAAAGAAACCCGGATTCAAATCAACAGTTTGGATCAGAAGGAAGAAATAAACATTCAACTGGAACACAATGAAGAAATAAGAATTAAAAAAAATGAGGAGAAGCTTTGGAACCTTTGGAAAGCTCTCAACTTTCCAACATCCAAATCATAGGGGTGGCAGAAGGAGAGGAGGAAGAGAAAGAAATTGAAAACTTATTTGAAAACATAACAAAGGAGAACTTCCCTAATCTGGCAAAATTAATAGACTTCCAGGAAGTCAAGGAAGTTCAGAGTGTCCTCAAAAATTTGGATCCAAGGAAGCACACACCAAGGCATATCATAATTACATTACCCAAGATTAAAGACAAGGAGAGAATCTTCAAAGCAGCAAGAGAGAAGGAGACAGTTACCTACCTACAAAGGAGTTCCCAGAAGACTATCAGCTGATTTCTCAAAAGAAACCTTACAGGCAAGAGGGGGCTAGAAAGAAGTATTCCAAGTCATGAAAGGCAAGGACCTCCATCCAAGATTGCTCTATCCAGCAAAGCTATCATTTAGAATGGGAGGGGAGATAAAGTGCTTCCCAGATAAGGTCAAGTTAAAGGAGTTCATCATCACCAAGCCCTCATTACATGCAATGTTAAAGGGACTTATCTAAGAAAAAGAAGATCAAAACTATGAATAATAAAATGACAACAAACTCACAACTGTCAACAGCTGAACCTAAAAAAACCCAAAAAGAACAACAAAACTGAACTAAGCAAACAACTAGAACAAGAACATATTCACAAAATAGAGATCACATGGAGGGTTACCAGCAGGAAGGGGTAAAATGGGGGGAAATGTACAAGGAATAAGAAGCATAAATGGGAGGTACAAAATAGACAGGGGCAGATTAAGAATAGTATGGGAAATGGAGAAGCCAAAGAACTTATATGTACAAACCATGATGGACATGAACTAAGGTCGGGGAATGATGGTGGGGGTGTGTACAGGACGAAGAGGAATAAAGGGGAGAAAAAATGGGAGAACTGTGAAAGCATAATGAATAAAATATATTAAAATATATGACAAAGGAGGCAAGATGACACAATGAGGTTAACATAGTTTGTTCAATAAATGGTGTTGAGAAATTGGACCAGATATAAGACTTCTTATGCAATATACAAGAATAAACTCAAAATGGATTAAAGACAAATGTAACACTTGAAACCATATAACTCCTAGAAGATAATATATGCAGTAAAATCGCTGACATTTTTCTTAGTAATATGTTTTCTAATATATACCCTTAGTCAAGTGAATCAAAATAAATAACAAATAAGCAGGATTATATCAAGCTAAAAAGGTTTTGAACAGCAAAGGAAACCATTAACAAATGAAAAAACAACCTATGGAATGGAGGAAGATATTCACCAATGATACATTGTATAAGGAGTTAATATACAAAATTTATAAAGAACTCATACAATTCAACACCAAAAAAATAACCAATACAAAAAAAATGGGCAGAAGACCTGAAGAGGACATGAAGATTGTCAATATATATATGAAAAGATGCTCAAAGTCACTATTTGTCAGAGAAATGAAAATTAAAACCACAATGAGAGATCACCTCACACCTGTCAGAATGGGTATCATCAATAAATCCACAAATAGCAAGTGTTCGGAGTGTATGTAAAGAAAAGGGAACTCTCATGCAATGTTGGTGGGATTACAGATTGGTGCAGCCACTATGAAGCCACTTTATCCATATAAAGCATGGAGGTTCCTCAAAACATTAAAAATGGAACTCCCAGGTGGCCCAGGGATTCCACTTCTGGGTATATATACAAAGAAATCCAAAACACTTGTTTGAAAGAATATATGCACTTCTATGTTCATTGCAGCATTAATTATGATAGCAAAGATATGGAAGCAACCCAACTGCCCATCAATAGACAAAGAAGAATGGTATATATCTATATAATGAGCAATAGCTATAAATCACTCAGCCATAAATATGAATGAAATTTTATCATTTGCAACACCGTGAATAAACCTAGATGGTATTATGCTAAATGAAAGAAGTCAATCAGAGAAACAAAAATACCATATGATTTTTTAAACATGTGGGATGTAAAGAAGAAACAAAATAGAAACAAACACATACAGAAAACAGACTGATGGTTGACAGAGGGGGGGTATTGAGGGACTTGGTGAAAACTTTGAAGAGATTAAGAAATACAAAGTGGTGGTTACAAAAGAGTCATAGGGATATAAAGTACAGCATAGGGAACAGGGTCAATAATGTAATAACTCTGTTTGTGGTGGGTGCCAGGTGGCTACTGAAAATATCAGGGGGAGCACTTTTTAAAGTATATGATTGCCTAACCTCTATGGTGCACACCTGAAATTAATACAAAAATAATACTAAATTTAAATGTAATTGAAAAATAAAAATTCAATTAATAAAAAATAAAATAATAAATCTTTGTTCTAAGTTTAGTTTAAACTGCATAAACTAGGTTTCTGAGTCTGGAATAACAAACTAAGAAAGACCTCCTGCCTGCTCTATAATTATTGAAAATTTATATTTACTTATAATTTATTATGTTGCTTAAAAATATCATAAAAGATCCTCTTATTTATTTTTTAATCTTCACCAGAAGATTTTTTTTTATTAATTTGAGAGAGAGAAAGGGAGAAAGGGAGAGAGAGAAACATCCATGTGAAAGAGAAACATCAACTGGTTGCCTCCCATAAGCACTCTGACCAGAGATTGAAGGAACCCACAACATACTTATGTGACCTGACTGAGATTGAAACCCACAACCTTTTTGTGCATGGGATGAAAGTCCAACCAGTTGAGCCACCCAGTCAGGATGAATAGATCCTCTTTAATAATCAGCCTGGCTCTAATCTAAACTGCTAAAATATTAAATCATACAACTTAAAATTGTGCCCAGTTCTGGCTGACCCGAGAGTTCTGCAGGGTTTCCCCTAGACTTACTAAAGGCAAAATTCCTGACTTTATGGAGCCTACATTCTAGTTGGAAGGGAGAAAAGAAATAAGAGACACATGTAAATTATCCGCTAGGTTAGCCAATAACAATTGCTATGAAGAATAAAGCAGTATATGAAGGACTGAGATTATGGGGAGAGAGATTTGAGGTTTTCAGTTTAAACAGTAGACTGGATAAGCCTCACTAGAGACCTGATCCTGCGATTCAGGGACAAAGAAGAAAGCTTTCCTGAGAGAGAAGAGCCCTTTCTGATATGAGGGGCTTCTGGGCTCCAGGGTTTCTATGGGTGGAAATTGAGGGAGGCTGCTTGCAGGCATGGAGTGTATTGAAGGAAAGAGGGAAACTTAAGATCTAAGAGTCCTTGTTTTTGCAGATTGGGAAACTAAAAGTTAAGTTTAGTTTCTGACTTGGCTAAGGTCATAAAATTATTTCTGATCGAACTGGGGTTGGAATGCAACCACCCTGATCACACATTGTTGCCTCTTTCCTTTGCCCCTTCCAGAAGCTAGCCTCATGGTTCACTTTCCATATTTGAAAAGCCCTTTAGGGTCTGTGCATAGAAAGTGGTTTAATTTTATGTTGACTTTTTTGGCGCCTGAAATAAAGGCATTTGGAATGAGGTTAGGTGGGTGAAAGAGATGGGGAGGCAAAAGAGCCATGGGGTCAAGCTTGGGAAGGAAGAAGGTCTTAGGGCCTAGAAGGAAGAGAAAGATGGAAGGAGGGAAAAGAGGCTCAGGGAGCATGACTGTGGATTCTGATGTCCTCCTGCACACTGGTCTGCCTCCCAAGGGGTGACACTGGGACTATGAGCCATGACTTCAGTCTGCAGAGACCTCGAGAGAGAGTTGGTGTCAGGTCAGGGCTTGGTGGGGCTCCCTAGAGAACTCAGCCCCTTAACTGTCACCTCCTAGATAGTGGATTTTGGAAACAAGATGCTCAAAATCACTAAGGGGGTGAGATAGTAGTTGCAGTCCCAGGGAGAGCTCTCAAGGCTGGATCAGGTCATTCCCTGCAGAGGGGAGATCGGGAGGCATAGTGGACCTGGATGACAGTGGGGCATGGTCAGTTACATCCTACATCCCCCACACCCTGTATCTGTATGCCTTGGATGCATTCTGCAGGGGATAAGGGCCCAAAATAACAAATGCCTATAAACTTTAAAGTCTGCATATTCTTAGGTCAATGACAGATTAAAGATACATGTGCACCCTGGCTGGTGTGGCTCAGTGGATTGAGCATCAGCCTATGATCAAAAGAGTTGCTGATTCGATTCCCAGTCAGGACACGTGCTTGGATTGCAGGGGTGAGCAAGAGGCAACCACACACTGATGTTTCTCTCCCTCTCTTTCTCCTTTCCTTCCCCTCTCTCTAAAAATAAATAAATAAAATATGTTTTAAAAAAGACACGTGCATGCACACACATCCTGGTTCTAAAGCATTGCTATGACACATTGATTCATTTCACATAAAATATGCCATACATATTTTAACCCTGCTGGCCAATAACCTAATGTCCAACTGGCTAATATCAATCAGTATTCATTACATTAGAGCCTGATAGTTTCTTGTAGGGTGAGTGGAGGCAGTCTGGCTTCTTCACCCAGGTGTCTGGGTAACTAAAGGGAGCAGTATTCCCAATAGCCTTGGAGGGGCCTGATAACTAGTATTCTCATAGCCTTGAGACTGGGTCTGATAAACTGTTCCCATAACATGAAGTAGGCTCACATCTGCAGAATTATGTTATGTTATGTAATGTTCTGGCAGTTTTCCAGCTTTGTTCCCCTCTAGTACTTAAACAGGTAGGGACTTCCTGCTGGGGGTGATACTGATGAGAGACACACAAGGGGACAGGTTTCATGATGGGTGTCACCCTGGGGAGCAGGGGCCATGACATGAGACATGCAGATAGACACGCAGCTTACACTGTGCATGGCTCACTCCCCTGTGAATAAAGGCATGCCAGATATCCCAAAGGCTCCGTGAATATTTTTCCATCCGCATGAATACCATGAACCTGCCTGGGCTTAAAGGGTGGCAAAACATTCCTTAAAGGCAGGGAAAGACATCTCTCATGCTTCTTAGTAACTACCTTCTCCCCCCATAAGCCATGGCACCTTGTACAATGTAAAAAGCAGATGATTAATAAATATTTTTATTGAGTTGATGATGCAAACATTTCTTTCTAAATCTGATGCCACTGGGTTAGAAATATATTATGATTGTACTCATATTCCTAATGTTAAATATTACTTTAGACATTTTTATTCTTCAAAAAAATTTTCATGAAGATAGGCACAAAGTAATTCAACCATTGCATTAAGAACACTAGTGTGAACAAGGAAAAGATACTGTTAATAGATTGTGGTCCCACTTGGTATACAACTTAGGTAGACACCATTGCCATGTTTCGTTGTTTACACAGGAGAGCACTCACTCTCCAGACACCCTTGACCAAGGCACCGGATCCCAGCCAGCTCACCTCACCAAGCAGCCTACATGCAGCCGTGGTCCTCCAGCAAGGCTCTAAAGAGTAGCACAGTCCCCTGCTTTCTTCTTTTCTCAGTGCCCCCAGTCATAAACATATCCTTATCAACTCTACCTAACATCACTAAGGAAAATTGATAAAGTATAATGATTTAAAACAAGGAAAAATTTTACTTTTTTAATATATCTAAAAGATTACACATTTTATAAATAATTATGCAGTAAACTATGTCTAATTCTAGAACAGCTGCCCAATAAACATGTCTGTAGATCTTAACTTCCCTTCTCCAGGGCTGCAGAGAAGCCACACTGAAGTTCTATTCTTTACTTTTACTCCAACCAGAGGAAGGTTCCCCAAACTTCCACCACCCTTTCTGCCCAATTTGTTATTGGCATCATTCCATAAAGAGGACACTTTTCAGACTGCAGGTCTGGGGAGGAATTAGGACAAAACAGTGAGTCTGTCTCCAGGGTCTCTTACATTTCCCCCAGATTGTACATACATTTATTTCTCTGTTCTCTGCCTAGAAAAGGCCCTTTTTTAGGCATCTGTTCATAATAAAATCCTGTAAGAGTGACCATGCCCTTTAGCTCATAATGTCATTTGTATTAATTTATCCTCAGGAGAAAAATTTTAATGGAGAAAATTTTATGCATTCACACTTCCATGGCAACATTATTTATAATAATAAAAATTAGAGTGAATCAATGAAAGTTCATGATAGAAAATGTTTTAAGTATTTTGCTTTAGTCATTCAATGGAATATCTTACAAACATTACATTATAGTTATAAGGACTGGATTGTAAAGTATAAAAATCTTCTACCTCTGATTCAATAGGGAACACTAGAATGAGGAACTTCCAAAAAAGCTACCAGACCCAGGATCATACCACTTGTGCTGCTTTTTGTACCAGTGAAAGGTGGCCGGGCAGGGGGGTGGACACAAGTCTGACCACACTCACTTCCAAATAGGTCTCCCTCAGGTCATCTGAGGAGTGGAATTCTAGCTTCAGGTGAATCTGAGCAATGTAGTTTTTAGCTTCCTAGCCTCTGCATCCTAAAAGGGGATTGAATACATGTTGAGGGAGGCAATTCACAGCATCTGTTACTGCTACTAGGTAATCAATAGTTGATTTGATCCAGTATTGTTTTAAAAAGTAGATAGGTGGGGAGGAACGAACAAAGACCAATGTATAGAATCAGTGGCGTGTTTAGGAAGCTTAATTTCTAGAAATAGCATGTTCAGGAGAAAATATTTATTATTATTTTAATAGGAGACAGTTTATTAAATGTTTGCCTATCTAATAATATATTAGAATATATTAACAATAGATTCTAAGGGCATATCAAATTAATGAAATCATAAACAATAACACAGCAGCCTGGTGTTGTAGGGACCTAATGTAGGAACTAATTTAGGGGTAAATAGACTGGGTGTTAGGTCTGGTTTTCTTACCAACTAGATAGATTACTTAGTAACTTAGTCATTTAAGTTGATAACTAGTTACTTATTATAAATGAGATCTCTGAGTAATCTTAGTTTCACTGAAATACTAAAGAGAACATTTCTAAATATCTTTCTTATTCCTAAGAACTATTAAACTTTACCATTATTATGACTATGATCACTAAACTATTGACTTATCATGTAAATTTTAGCTTATTTAATTTTATTTTTAGAAAAAGGAGAAACTTCTTGTGCTACATATAGTATATAAGCATAGTTGCTATTTTTTTATAATAATGATAATCTTTGGAAATTGATAGAAAGGTCAATTGATAGTATAGGTCATTTTATAAACTATAGAATATTTCATATAATTTTGTCTTTTCCCCCCAAATATATTTACATTGTGCTGCATTATCTATGGTGTCTTATAATTTCTCATTACTGATGGAAGGCTTTTCTGTCTTTCTCCAATAAAGAAAGGAGCTACTTTTTATTAAGCAGACGCTGCATTAAGCACCGTGTTCAATCATCTCACGTTGCAATGTAAACCATCGTTCATCCATACAAAGCATCAGACTATCACACCAGTTGGATTTCCACAGCAGTTTAAAATTTACAAAGAACATTCACAAACTTTATCTCATTTAATCCTCCTCAGAATCCTGTAAGATAAATAATACTCTCCTTATTCACCAAGGAGGAAAATGAGATATACATAAGTAATCTGACCAAGCTCACACAGCAAGAAAATGACAGACCAGAGTCCAGATGGGTCTCTGTGCCTCAAAACCCACATTGAGTTTTAACTATAAAAACCTTGGCTAGTGTGCATGAAGAAAAACCTGCATTAATCAGCACCACTCTGCTAGACCACATTCTTTCCTACTGCTCTGGACAAGATGGCTCAGTTCCAGGTGAAGCTGCCACTTGCTCCCATTATATTACTTCCCTGCTTGACCGCCTACAAAATGTAATCATCATCACCTCAAACAGATTGAAGCTTCAATCTATGGCAGTACAGCACAATCTTACATTATGTTCTTTCACTGTGACTGAATTACGTATCAGAAATTACCCCTAACTGATTTAAATTTTTGTTGAAAATGATATTGCAAAATATTGTTGAAAGGCATATGCAAGATTTGTAGGATGGGGTAAATTCTCTTCTTTCAATATTCCACTTGCAGTAAGTGCCTGAGAGAAAAGTGGTGATGAAAATGAGCTCTAGGTCCTTGGCACAGAAGCTGTGGTGTTGTCTTGGATAATGATGTCATTGAGGAAAATCTAGCAGTGCCATATTACCAGGAAAAAAAAAGTGGGAGAACTGAAAAAATATGAGACCTTGGTATGCAAAAGTTAATAAAGCAGTAAGTCTGTTTTCCATTATAAGGAAAAATAGACTCGTATTTGAATTTACTTCATAATAGAATAATATAAGAGAATAGAGCAATGAGAAGAAATGAAAATTATTACATCTAGATATAGATGCAGTTCCAAAGTAAGCTCCTTAAATGGATCAGGGAGCATTAAAAAGAAAAGTGGGCCCTGGCTGTGTGGTTCAGTTGGTTGGAGAATCATCCTGTACAGCACAAGGTTGTGTGTGGGTTTGATTCTTGATCAGGGCACATACCTAGGCTGTGGGTTTGATTCCCAGTTGGGGCACTCAGGGAAGGCAATTGATTTATGTTTCCCTCTCACATCGAAGTTTTCCTCTCTCTTTCTAAAAAAAAATCAATAAACATATCCTCAGTCAGGTGAGGATTGAAAAAAAAGAAAAAGTGGTATTTACAGAGTTGTAAATCATGTAAATCATTCATTATGACACCATTCAGCTTTGACTCTTGAGAATTTATGATGTGTGAACATGAGTGTGTTTTCAAGAAACTAGTTTTAAAGTTGTTTTAAGACAATAAATATTTTTAAAAGTAAGTGAAGCGAAATGCTTCAAAATATAGTAAGTGCAATCTATGTGATTTGCTTAATGGTTTTATACAAGAATTTTTCCTATAGGTCCTAAGTCAATACTGCCATTCTCATTACATAGGACCATATGTCATGAAGCATACCTAATCCTGTCTTCATTTAAGAAGACATATGCATTCTCAGCACTGAATAATTAGCATTTGAAGTTCTGCATAAGTTTGTGGGAGCACATAAACAAAAATCTGTTTATATTGCTATGTTTAAGGACATGAATATAGATAATCAAAAGGCGTAGGTAAAATAGATTCAACAAAATAATTATTATCAACTGATTGATCACTCAGAACAACTCTATAATTTAACTTTGGGGAAAAACTTCTTTGGAAATAAATAATAGCCAGTTCAATATATAATAGGCTATTGAGTGAAATTTTAGCTAAGGCCCAAAGCCAAAAATTAAATGCCACATTCTAAAGAGAGTCACCATAAAACAAAAATTGGGAAGAGACCCTTGATGCAATCTTTTCTAAGAACCAAAAATACCAGCTCTGAAAGCACCAGCTGGGGAAAGATGGAGAGTGCTCTGTTCTCTAAGAAGTGCTGTGTTTGTGTTGAGATGCTTTCTCCCACAATTCTTTTGTCCCAAAGCCAGGTGATTGGGATGGGAGGGTGATTCCAAGTGTATCATTCAAAGAAGATGTTATGGCACCATCCCAAATAAAGATATTAATTCTGGTGGAATGTATATACACATACATTTATCACTACTCCTTATAGAAGCCCTACTTAAACAATAGTGAGGAATATTTTTTAAATAATGATAACATAAGGACAAAGAAAACAGGAGAAAAAATAATTACAAATGAAGAGAAAAATCATAATTTGACCATTGGATTAATGTTAACAAATCTCCAGGCCCTGAGAGTGCTGGGTCCTGAACTGGCAGTGGAAAAAGCCGATAAGCATCCCAATGTGCACTGCTGATCCCTGAAAACATACCAGGTGGAAGCCCCAGGTGCTTTTGTAAGTAAAGGGAAGATGGTTTTTAAAATGGCAGATTGATTGACAGTCTGTTTAAGAAGAAGCTGGAATCCTAGACCTCTCACTTACTTCACACATTCCAATTACTCTACCTTCTCCAACAGGATAGAGACTGGAGGTTTGCACCTCTGGAGAAGGTAAAATAAATGGTAAAAGACAGCATTCATGGGACAAGAACAGGATATAAAGTACATTAAAAAAACAAAAAAGAACTATTGAAAATAAAACAATATAATGATAGAAACAATTCAACAAACATAATAGGAGAAAATTGAGAAAACTCTTCTAGGAAGCAATAAATAAATAGATAAAAGAGACAGGATAGAAAATGAAAACATAAGTTATTGTCTGTTTCAGCTCCAACAGAAATACCATAGATTTCTGGCTTACAAATAAAGCTCCCACCATTCTGGAGGTTTAGAAGTCTAAGATCAAGGTGCTGGCAGATCCCCTGTCTGCTCAGGACAGGCTTCCTAATTCACAGACTGCCTCCTTTCCACTGAACCTCACATGGGAGAAGGGAGGCACTTTGTCTCTTGATCTCCCATAAGGGCACCATTTTATCCTTGATGGCTGTGTTCTCATGACTTAATCACCTTCCAAATGCTCCACCTTCAAACACAAACTTAAAAATTAAAAGGTGAACACTGCCTTGTGTGAAAGGATAGTGGCATTTTGTTGCTTTGTTAGACATCTGCCTAGGCTGTAGCATTGCTACTCTATACTTTTGCCTGCCTGAGTTGGGGAAAGTAAGTTCAGAGCTGAAAGAAGAAGAGGCAACCAAGTGGAGCAGCCAGCAGCACTGGCATGCCAGGATACAAGGGCAGCCTGGCGTTTAGTTTTCTGTCATAAAGAATCACCACTGGTCTAGTGGCTTAAAACAAATTTATAGTTCTGTAGGTCAGCAGTCTGACACTGGTCTCAGTGAGCTGAAATCAAGGTGTCACTAGGGCCATCTTCCTTTTGGAGGCTCCAGGAAAAAATTCACCTCTTTGCCTTTACCAGCTTCCAGAGGTCACCCACATTCCTTGGCTTATAGCTCTTTTTTTTCCATCCTCAAAGCCAGCAAAGGTGGGTTGAGTTCTTTTCACATTACACCACTCTGACCTAATCTGCCTCCCTCATTTACTTTTTTTACTAAGCAAGATGCTTTCTTTTCTTTAAAAAAAGATTTTATTTATTTTTTAGAGAGAGGGGAAGGGAAGGACAAAGAGAGGAAGAGAAACGTCAATGTGTGGTTGCCCCTCAAATGCCCCCAACTGGGGACGTGACCTGCAACCCAGGCATGTCCCCTGATTAGGAACTGAACTGGTAACTCTTTGGTTTGGAAGCCCATACTCAATACACTGAGCTACGCCAGCCAGGGCCCTCATTTGCTTTTTTTGTTTGTTTGTTTTTATTTTTATTTTTTTTTAATTTTTTCCCCTAAGTCTCAATTTTCCTTTTTTTTTTAATTTTAGTTTATTCAGTACAGTTTCTATCCTTTATTCCCATTCCAGCCCACCCACCCATTTGCTTTTAAAGGCCCCTCTGATTACATTGGATCTGCCTGGCTAACCCAGGATAATCTCTTATTTAAAGTCAACTGATTAGCAACCTTAATTCTGTCTGTGAATTTAATTCTTCCTTGCCATGTAACAGGAGACATTTATAGATTCCAAGGATTAGGATGTGGAGATCTTTGAAGAGACCATTAGTCTGCCCAACACATCTAGGAAAGCAATGGACAAATCCGAAGGTAGCTGGGCTTCAGTTTTCTTGTCATTTCTTCATGTGGGCAGGATTTTCACTGATGAACTAAAGGATAACAAGCAGCAAAGGTCTGTGGGGTAGATTGGTGGTTATAGGCTTTAATGAGAGAAAGCTGCAGACAACTATGGATTTATGCACATCAGAAAACTTGTAGTGAGGAAGATCCAAAGAATCCATATATTAGCCAAACCACCAAGAGTTAAACTTTGAATCCTCTCCAAAAGACATAGATAGCTTATCAAAGATAGAAAAGTGGCAAGAATCAATCAGAATGGGATTTTATCATCATATAGATAAGTGAGGAGATATTTGACACTATTCAAATGACACCTCTACCCCAAGCCTAGAGGAGTCAGAGCCTTTAGAAGATTTAGGAGTGTGAATCCTGTGAGAATATACTACCACCAAGCTACTTGCATCTGTCTGTCCCTGGTATGAAGAAGGACTTTGAATCCATACAATATGGATATTGCAGACTTGATTACAATTTTAATAAACAAAAGTGTCTGGAAAATTTGCAGACTCTGACCAAGATGCAATGAAAAATAGGAAGAGTAGTTTACAACATACTAACTGTTGAGGAAAGTCTGTGAAAAATTCAACTTTCTCATATTTTTACTTCTATAAGTCTATATATTCTTCAATAACCTGCTATAAGTAGATGAAAATCTGAAAAGTCAGTTTGATTCGTACGTAATCTAGATTACATTAGCTCTGGGAGTACAACAGAGAGGAAGGAATATGATGCCCCTTAGCCAAGGTAAAGAACCATGCTCTTTCCTCAGGCTTTTATTTCCAGCAATAGGTCTTTTTAAAACTATATTTTTACTGTAAAATGAAGGAAATGAGGCTTAAATTAAAAGTTGTAAAATTATTTTTCATTTTCTAAACAGTGATGGAATAACTGGTACTGTTATAAATATAAGCAATGAGTCTACGCCTTCAAGATCTCAAAGAATATAAATGTAATCAACATTTTTCTAGTCAAAACGAAGCAGGGAAGAATCAGAGAAATGATTTTCTTTTATAATACTATCCTGTCATATTCAGTCCTTTCAGTCTTATTCATCCGCCCTCTCTAGCTTCTTATGGAAGCCATCAGGCATGCAGCAACATCTCAAAGATTGATGGAGGGTATGGGTACACATTTTGTGATCTGACTCAACTCTGACAGTGGAGATTTACATGTTTTTCCCTGAAAGACTTTAAAATCATTTTTAACATTCAGAACCTAAGAAAAGATAGCAAAACTATTATCAATCTAGTATGCAATCATAAAACTCTGTTGACTTTTAGTTGCTTTATAGCTTTTTATTTTATACTCTTATTCTCTTTGCCTCCCCCTCATCTTTCTTTCTGTTTTTACTCTGTGTAGATGACATCTCTATTATCCATATTTGCTTCTCCTTTCCTTCCAGGCACATTGAAAAGCCAATGGGTTGGAGGGAAAGTGATATATGTCCTATATGTGCAGAGATGTTTAAATTGACAGTACAAGACCCACCAGTACTCTCCTCCCCTGAAATTGCAAAAAATACATGTTGAGAAAGAGATTCCGAAAGCATAAAACAGCCTGGACTTAAGGCAGCTGCCCTGGTAATTCACTTGAACCCTAAACAGGCTCCGAAGGAGGAAGAAACAATTTTTTTGTCTGGTCAAGTCACATATGTGTTAATATTCTTGGTTACTGAAGTATAAACGTACTGGTTAGGTCCTAGCCCATCCTGATTGTTAGGCTCACTTTGCATTATCTTCCCCCCCCCCACTTTGGTTTTTGTTATATTAATATGCCCTCATCCTTAGGTCCTTCTTTGTGTTATTAAATATGCTTGATTAATGTTCAAGTTTTCATTTTCCAGGTGTACAAGTATACATCTATAAAAACGTATAGGCATTAATGCTATGAAGAACCAGTTTCATTGGAATATAAATCCAGCAGGAATCTTGTCAATTCAGTTTGAACTACAGGTGCTTACTAGGGTGCTGGGTAAGCAATGGCCACCGCTACCTGAGAAAGAGCCCTTGCTGTGACTGACTAAATTCATGGTGTGTTTATGAAAAGAGTATACACACTAGGATCAGAGAAACTCAGTTTTTAATTCCAATTCTCCCACCTGAGTTCACTGACTCTGAGTAATGCTAAACTCTTTCTGCCTTGGGAAACACCTGCAAACTGGGAAGATGATATACCTAACTTGGGTTTGGGTGTGATTAAAATAACAACATAAAACCATTTGGCACAGATTTGATAGTCAATAAAGGATAAATGCTATTATTGCGTTCCGTTTTCCTGATGAGATTTAGAAGATTATGAGGTGCTGGAGGCTTCAGGAAAGAAAACAAGGGTCTTAATAGGGCCCCTTTGTTCTCCAGCCTCCACGTTTCTTTCTACTCAACAATTCTATATTGACTTCCCAAATCTTTGAGGGACAGTTCCAGAATATATCTACTTGGGTACCTGAAGAGAAACACAAGTCAGTATTCTCCTCAGGCTAACAATAATCTTATTTGGGCAGACAGCATGCTTGAATTCCTGGAATGATGTTTATTCCTCCCATCACACACTGTTCATGTAACTGCCATTTGTCATGCAACAAACTTTGTAAAATGCACTATGTATCAGGGCAGGTTTCCCACAATGTAAGGCACCTGGTCTGAGTTTGGTGGGGGATTAGTTGTGGTAGAATCTCTTACGTATCTTCAGGAAGATGCAGTACAAGTTAATAATTAAGTATATGGATCACACCCCAGGGCTGTCACTTACAATTTGTGTGACTGGTTAAAGCATTTTTGCCCAAGTTTTCATATAATATTGGGAAGGTAGCAATGTTAATTACATCATAGTTTTGCCAGAGGATTAAATAATTATATACAATATATTTAGAACAATATTTGGCAACCAATATGTACTATGTTTAAGTGTGGCTATAATCACTGTTATGAATAGAACAAGATATAGTAGAGAGTCAATAACTAGTTTTCTAGAACTTTGGTTTGTACTAGCTTCTCAGTGTAGTTATATTCTTTCTTATGAGAATAATGAGAGAATCCTCTAGGGTTATGGAAACTTCTCAGCTTCCATTCTTATTTTAAGGGACAGGAGAAACTGTCTAGAAATAATGTAAGTGAAAGTGGATGCTTAGGGAGATTTTGTCCAACGGCAAATTTCAGGGGTTTGCAACAGCCCCAAAATATAGAATCTTCTTAGGTCTCAGAATTTTATATAACTCAAGGTCAAATACTACTGTTGGAAACCTCAGGGAAAGATTGAAGTCCCCAGGCCCAACAGGTTCTCTGCTTGAATGGAATCTGCAGAGTTAACTGTGAAGAAAGAGGAAAGAATAAGGTTACAATAGGTGGGAATGTGCTGGAGGTATTCTAGACCTGTGGTATTCTAGCCACACTGTCAGATGAAGAACAATGAAAACCAAGTTCTAAGTCAAGGAAAATATGTTATGAGCAGTTTAAGTCTCTTAGTATAAAAACCAGCCTGTAAGGCAAGAGAAAGGGGACTATGCCTCCATAGTTAGAGGGTGTAAATTAGGGTCAAGGAACTGACAGGGAAACATCAAGGCTGCAGCCTGATGCATCACATAGCTCTCAGGAAACTTACTATATACAAGCAACAGAGGCAGCTAGCCGTATTGTTTTGATAGCCGGTCTTTTTCAATAAGTAGTTCATATATTTAAATATTTATTAAGCATTGAATATATGCTAGACCCATTGATTATCTAAAGAAATAATGATAGGTACAGGGTAGAATTTAAGAGTAAACTGTAGGGTTTGGTGACTAATTAGATGGGGCTGATGAGAAAGAAGAGGCCAAGGAGACCTCTCCTTAGAAACAGACCATAGAAAGGTTTTGAAGATGATAGAAAGCACTAGTTTGGGAGGAAAAACGAGATTTTAGTTTCAGGTGCACTGCACTTGCAAGATCGTTAGATGGGATTTTTAAAAATCTTTTAAAGACAACTATTAATGGAAAAAGGAAGACAGAAAGCTACTGTTAGCTCTTTGAGAGAAATTGGAAGGTGAGAAAGTAGAGATGATTATAATCTATTCTTTTTTAAAAAAAGATTTATTTATGTATTTATTTTTACACAGAAGGGAAGGGAGAGAGAGAGGGAAACATCACTGAGTGGTTGCCTCTTGCGCACACCCTACTGGGGAACTGGCTTGCAACCCAAGTTTGTGCCTTGACTGGTGATCAAACCAGCCACTCTTTGGTTCACAGGCCAGCACTTAATCCACTAAGCCACACCAGCCAGGACAATTAAAATCTGTTCTTATAAGAACATTCTGAAGACACACATGATTGGTACTATAATTATAGTGAGATATGCAGTAAAAAAAAGACTTTTTAATGGAAAATAGTTAATAGTTTGGTGATAAGAATAAACTGGGAGAGAGATTCAAACAAATGATAGATCATTGGCTACAGAAGAATCAGTGGATTCAGATAAAGCTTGGAAGAAGGAGCATTTAGTGAAAACAAACAAACAAAAAAACAAAAACCATTATCTAGGATAGGAGGAAAGCAGAAATTCTTTCTACAAGTAAAAGGGAGATATTTTATTTCTGGATCCCTAAGGTCAAATGGAAGTCATTATAGAGATATAAATTTAATATTTAGGCTAAAAATAAAGGTGAACATAGTAGTTTCTAATGTGAAAGTATAATGGATTATCTAGAGTGGTTGTGGGTTATTTTTGATTGGAGGCAGGCAAGAAACAGCTAAATGATTATTTATAAGAAATATTCATGCATTTGAAATACAGTGGCTCATTTCAATGACTGAGTCTAATGCTGATTCTCTGATTTTCAGAACTTGTTTTACACATATACTTTCCACTCTAACACTATCCTGGATAGTTTTCGAAGGCCTAGAGAGCAGGCAAATATTGATTTTTAAATTACACTTCTAAAAAGACTTTAAATCCTGTGCTTGCCCCTGTTAAGAGAGGAAAAAGAATATTTCTTCTTTAAATGGCAAGGAATGGAAGTAGCAATAAGCCTAAATTTGGCCATATGAATCTTTGAAATGCAATGCAATTTGAGGATACATTCCCTTGGAACTTATCTGAATAATGGAGTTCAGATCACATTTGTTGGGGGGAAAGAAAACTATGACAATTTGTAATAGAGATGGTGATGGAGAGGGGAGAAGGGGGTAACATGTTAAAATATTAGTCATTAGCTTATGACCAGCACAATGTAAAATAGGAATCACTTCTCCCACTCTAAAGAATACACTTCTTTTAATACAACTAACTTTATCTTATTATAACCAACAATGAATAACATAGCACACTACTGATTTACAAGAGATCCTCAAATGAAAGTTCCCACTGTAGAGACTAATTAATTCACTTTGGATAATACTTTTAATCTTTAGAAGAAATCACTAACGCTGGTTCCTATTTGCTGGTGTGTACTCCATATTAGATATTTATTTTAGAAAAATTTCTCTGATATTGAATATGGACAAAAAAGTTAGAAAGATACTTTGTAACAAAGCAGGTACAATATTCCTTTTTAAAGTATATTTTATTCATTATGCTATTACAGTTGTCCTGTTTTTTTCTTCCCCTTTCTTCCCCTGTGCCCTCTGCCCCCCTCCACCAGCATTCCCCCAACTTGGTTCATGTTCATGGGTCATACATATAAGTTCTTCGCCTTCTTCATTTCCCATACTATTCTTAATCTCCTACTCTATATCCCCTACTTTATACCAACCATTTATGCTTCTTATTCCCTGTACCCTTTCCTCCACCCTCTCTCCTCCCGGTCCCCACTGATAACCCGCCATGTGATCTCCATTTCTGTGATTCTGTTCTTGTTCTAGTTGTTTGCTTAGTTCATTTTTGTTGTTGTTTTGTTTTGTTTTGTTTTTTAGGTTCAGCTGTTGACAGTTGTGAGTTTGTTGTCATTTTGCTGTTCATATTTTTGATCTTCTTCTTTTTCTTAGGTAAGTCCCTTTAACATTGGATATAACAAGGACTTAGTGATGATGCACTCCTTTAAATTGACCTTGTCTGGGAAGCACCTTATCTGGCCTTCCATTCTAAATGATACTTTTGCTGGGTAGAGTAATCTTGGATGTAGGTCCTTGCCTTTCATGATTTGGAATACTTCTTTCCAGCCCCTTCTTGCCTGTAAGGTTGTTTTTGAGAAATCAGCTGATAGTCTTCTGAGAACTCCTTTGTTAGGTAACTGTCTCCTTCTCTCTTGCTGCTTTTAAGATTCTCTCTTTATCTTTAATTTTGGGTAATGTAATTATGCTGTGCCTTGGTGTGTTCCTCTTTGGGTCCAACTTCTTTGGGACTCTCTGAGCTTCCTAGACTTCCTGGAATCTATTTTCTTCACCAGATTTGGGAAGTTCTGCTTCATTATTTGTTCAAATAACTTTTCCACTTGCTCTTCCTCTTCTCCTTCTGGCACCCCTATGATATGGATGTTGGAATGTTTAAAGTTGTCCCAGAGGTTCCTAAGGCCTTCCTCATTTTTTTTGAATTCTTGTTTCTTCTTTCTGCTCTGGTCAAATGTTTATTTCTTCCTTCTGTTCCAAACTGTTGATGTGAGTCCCGGTTTCCTTCCCTTCACTGTTGATTCCCTGTACATTTTCCTTTATTTCACTTTGCATAGCTTTCACTCTTTCCTCTATTTTGTAATGATACTCAACCATTTCTGTGAGCATCCTGATTACCAATGTTTGAAGTCTGCATTTGATAAGTTGTCTATCTCCTTGTCACTTAGTTCTTTTTCTGGAGTTTTGATCTATTCTTTCATTTGGGTCATATTTCTTTGTCTCCGCATACCTGTCATGTAGTAAGGGGTGGAGCCTTAGGTATTGCCAGGGCAGAGTAACCCCCATCACTATATGTGGGGGAGGGGTCCAAGAGGGAACAATGCTGCTTGCACAGATCTTGGCTGGCTTTCAGTGACTTCCACTGCTACCCACAAGCAAATTGGGCCCTTCTGGTGCTGATTCCTAGGCGGGGGGGCTTGTATATGTTCTAGGACCCTGTGGGTCTGTCCAGTAAACTCTCCTTTGAGGCTCTGATTTTCTCCTGCCACTGCAACCCCTAGTCATTTTTACTGCCAGAGGTTTTGAGGCTTTATTTCCCCGCACTGCAACCCTGGTTTGTGCAGTCTGTTTTGCTCCCCAGTCGTTCTTCCTCATTATCTTCATGCAAATATGGGACCAGCTGGTCTGCCTTGCTGCTTGTCCTCTCTCTCCTGGCTGCCTGTCTCTCCCTCTCCTACCTGTCTGCGTGAATGTTTCTTCTTTATCTCTTGGTTGTTGGACTTTCATACAGTTGGATTTTTCTGGAAGTTCTGGTTATTTTTAGTTTTTAAATTTATTGTTGTCTTTTTGGTTGTGTGAGGAGGCAAAGTGTATCTACCTATGCCTCAATCTTGGCCAGAAGTAGCAAGTACAATATTCTATCCAAGAGGTACAGAGCCAGTAACAAGGTGAATGGGGATGGATGGAGAGAAGAAAGTTGTATCTGAGAATAAACATTTTCAAAATCAAGAGCAACTTGTCCAAGGAAACAACCTGGATCCTGCATGGATTATTCTTAAGTGTAATAATATGAAGTGGTTCCTAGTGATGACTAATTCTTTTTCTAAATGATCATAAATCACACTGTTAATAAAATATTCTGGAATCAACACAGGTTCTTTGATAAATTCAAGAAGCCACCAAAGTAAATGGCCTGAAATATGGTTGATGAAGTAATTTAAACCAATCTAACTACTTTGCCTAGAAGGTAATTTTAGATTATAGATATAGATGTGGATATAAACATAGATATATAAATATAGAAAGAGAAGAAATAAGATAAAAGGGAGAACAATAAAGGTAAAATATTAACAACTGGAGAATTGTAGTTCAGTGTAGGTTCATCGATTGCAACAAATGTACCTCTCTGGTGCCGGCATTGACTGTGGAGGGGGCCATGCATGTCTAGGGGGACAGGAAGTACACAGAAACTCTCCCTACCTGTTGCTTAATTTTGCAGTGAACCTAAAACTGTCTCAACAAATAAAGTTTATTAAAAAATAAAAATCATTTTTAAATGAGTTAACCAAATTAAAAGTTTAGTTGAGGATAAAGGGAGGTTCAAAATGACTTTTAATGCCTTTAATTTTAAACATATACAAAAATGGGCTTATTCACATTACAAAGGAATATTTCCAAAACAAGGTACCATTAGAACAAATCAAATATTTAAGACACCTAAGATCCTTGCTACAATGACATTTCTTTTTTTGAGAGAAAAAAATAAGAATTCAAACAATATTCATCCACAAATAATTTTCAAAGTTTATGATTTTTCTAACCACTGTTTTAAATAGAAAATACACAAAAATGTATAATCAGATTATTCTACTAATACACAGAAGAAGAAGTATTCTATCATATTATACTAAATGTTCTTGACATGGAAAAAATGGACCCTTTTTGTGTTCTTTCATACAGTTTTAATTACTAAATTATATACATCACATATAATAAATTTAAATTATTTTATAGTGAATCATGATAATATACAAAAGGCTGAATATGTAAGTTGCTGTGGTTTTGTTCTTAGTTATCCTTCTTCAGATAGACTCAGAGTGCCACATCACACTTTGTTCTGGATCAGTGAGGATCCTCCCACCTATTTTATGCCTGATATTCTGAAAAGGCAGTAATAGGCCATCTAGCTAAACTCCTAAGGGTTTAGGAGTAAAGATGTAAAACTCAGGCAGGTTCCTTCCTATCTGCTTTTTAGGTAGAAAGTTACTAGTAGGACAAATCCAAATAAGAGGTTTGACTATGTTGCAGAAAGTAGAATTACGCAAGCCTTTTTCTGAAATTTCACTACAAGAATACTGAATACAGCCCTGGCCAATGTGGTTCAGTTGGTTGGAGAGTCATCCGTAGACAGAAAGGTCATGGATTCAACTTGTGGTCAGGGCACATACTCAAGCTGTATGTTTGATCCCAGTCTGTTGGGAAGTGCAGAAGACAACAAATCAATGTTTCTCTCTTATATCGATATTTTTTACATTGATGTTTCTCTCTCTCTCTAATAAAAAAAATGTCCTTGGCTGAGGACACTTTTTGTCCTTGGCTGAGGATTTAAAAAAAAAGAAAGAAAACATTTGTTAAAAAAAAAAGAATACTGGGTATATCCCATTGTGTTAATAGTATATGAACAAAATTCATGGGGTGCAAAACAAAAGATAAATCTATCCTCACAATCTAAAATACTTGGTTTCCAGTAAAATCATATCTGCTTCTTACAAACCTCTTATAATCACAAAAACAAATTTTATTTCTAAAGAAATAACAATTATATTCTCAAACTTTAAATATTAAATTGATCCAACTTAATTATTTCAGTTCAAATATATTTGTCAATAACAATGGATAAAAATAAGCAATAGTATATTGCAAAATATACTAATAGTGAGCAAAACAGAAACAACTTATTATTGTCAAAGTATAAGTAGATGTTTTATGCACCCCTTAATTCCATGTTTTATTCAGTGAATATACAACATTCCACAATTCTGAGCCACACAGATTCTACAAAGAAAGCACCCTCCTTCCTCTTTCCACTTTTATCTTTAATCATATTAGGGATGCTTTGGAAATAATTTGCAGAGCAAGAAAACATAGGAGACCACAAATGACTAGCGCTGACATCAGACAATTCCCAGATCCCCCAAAGTAGGATGGTCAGGTTTATGAAATAAAAATACAGGAAACCCAGTTAAACTTAAACTTCAGATAAACAATGAACTTTCTGAAAATACACAAATATGTGTCAAATGTTGGCTGGGAGTGCACTAAAAATTAATTTGTTAATAGAAATTATTCATTATACTAAAAGAGTATTCCTTAAGTTTATTCATTAAATGTAGCGCATCATAATGCACTAACATCATTTTGCACTGAAAATTATCCATTACTTATCTGAAATTCAAATTTAAGCATCTTCTATTTTGTCTGGAAATCTTTATCAAAGAAAGATATTTTGTAATCAGAATGCTTTTATCTCCTTTTAGACTGAGTGTTCCTTAATGGTAGTGAAGGAGAGGCTCATACTTAAATGGTCAGCCATAGAAGAAATGCATAATATATAATGCACACACAACCTATTGAATAAAAAAATGAATATAAAGGCTGAATTTTAAAGAACTTATATAGATGGATAGATGGATGGATATAGATATTTTCTCTATGACTTATTTTGTTAGCATAGCTCAACACAATAATTATTACTCGTGCTGTCAAAGAGTGAAGCCAGAGTTCCAGCCCCACCAGGGTTACCTCTTTGGCAATTGGTATGAGCAACAGCACAGCTAGTTTTCTCTTTTGGCTACAGCTGTGGCTATGTAGTGGATGGAAATGGACATAACCTTCTTTCTGCATGTGAGACCTCTGAATGCCCACTAAAATTTCGGTTACACTTGAGTTAACCACAGATCCGGCTGAAAACCTAGATGAAGACTTACTAGAAGGAATTAGGAATATTTAGGAATTCAACAAAGAGTTTATGTTAAAAAACAAAGGACTCTCTGACTCTTTCATAAATTGTCACTGCATACTCTGCATACATTTCATTCTAAAATCCAAGATGACCAGCTCCCCCAAAACCAACATGTTCATTAAGCTACCCAGCTATCATATTAGTTGTATCCTATTTTTATTCTTTAAATATTTTATTTATTTATTTTTAGAGAGAGGGGAAGGGAAGGAGAAAGAGAGGGAAACATCAATGTGTGGTTGCCTCTTGTGTGCCCCCTACCGGGCACCTGGCCTGCAACCCAAGCATGTGTTCTGACTGGGAATTGAACCAGCCACCTTTTGCTTCAAAGTCTAGTGCTCAATCCACTGACCCACAGCAGCCAGGGCTTTTTTTTATTTTTGAAAAAACTAAAGTATTCTCCCAGGGATGTACTGAACTCTGCATGTAAATACAAACTTCCAGGACTTAAATGTGATGGACATGATAGAGTATAATGTAAATAAACTTCATCAGTACACACCCCATATATGTGTATATATATAACATTATAGATTATAACCTATATATCTAGAATATATACAATATATAAATATGTATTTATAAACATAAACATATAGGTCTATATCTCTCTAGATAACTATCAATTGATCTATATATGGATAAATAGTTATATAGATAGATGATAGACTCAGATTCTGATGTAGTTTTATAGGTTTATAACTTGAAATTACAATAACTAATGAATATTAACCAGGCAACACATCTCAGAAATAACCATGACCCCAATAAGATTGTGAAATGTTAGATACAATATGCTTTTGATATTCCTGACTTTCTGGTGCCTCCTCTTCTCCAACACCTGGGATATTTCAATAACTGATTTTTCAAAGAACTGAACCACCTGAGCATCCCACACCATCACCCTCCCCAAGACCATCAGATCCACATTGGCTGGTTCTCCAAGTCAGCTTTCCAGTGCTGTTACTCAGTCTCATGGAATTGGCTGCTGTCCTGCTCTCCATACAAATCTCAATAGCAACTTGACAACTCTCTCAAGGTGGCTTCTATGCCTTCCTAGAAGAACGACAATAATTTTAACTGAGAACTGAATTAGCAGAGACTACAGGATCTACCTGTCCTTTTTACCAGGGTAAACTTGATTTCAACAGTGCCATTGTTTTGTGATCATTCTCAAAGAATGACTAGTAATGTGACTTTTTGACCAAGTAAGAAGAGAGTTAGGGTGACTATTGTTATTGTTGAATTATTCTGGCAGGGTAATCAGGTAGATTTGATAGTTAAGACCTTATGGAAAACCATACATGCCCCTGAGCAAAATTAGCCTCTAAATAGTTGAAATTCTTGGAAGTTCCTTTTATGGTTCCCTCTTGCTTAGTATTCTGTGTACAAGTTCCTATGCTAGGAATCAATGTTTCCCATAGCCTGACCCCACTTAATCTCCTCAAATATAATTCACACTGCTTTTATAGCACATGACTGACATCAATTTTTTGCCTGCTAGTCTTTCTTAATTAGCTTCACATCTTTAGAAAACCTCCTCTGCCTACTCTAGTCCATATTATACAGTTCCCCTAACCTCTCAGTGCATTTCTAATTTATATACACACTTCTTGCTGTGTTGGAATTTTTTTTTTCCTCAATGGAAACTGAGCAATCAACCCCCATTATAATTCTTCTCAAAGTTGCAGCATTTCTGGGAAGAATAAGATCAAGATTCAATTTCTTAATATTTATAGGAATTCCTGAATGAACATTGGAAATCGATTTGAAATATATTCCATGATTCCAATCAGTTCCTAAAGCAATAGCAAATGGCATCACTGGCTCTCCACATTTAACCTGCAGTTCAGAGGCTGTGGATATTCGTGAGGTCAGGTGGTAACACTAGAAATACATTCAGGACGCAATTTTGTATGCAATAGGTTTCTTTAAAAATTTAAAAACTAAAATGCTATTTTTGAGACAAGAACAGGTCAAGGAGCACATACTGTACAGATAACCTACATCAACTGGTTGCTAAGAATACAAGCGATAAATCCAGAACTCAATTTTCTGTGTCTTGGACTGGACTTCTAAAAGGCTTCAGATTCGGTCTCATGTAAGTAGAAGAAAATGTTTTCATATTTAAAGGCTATATACATGAAAATCTTTGAAAAGTGCGTGAATTTTAAGGGCGTTCGTTGCATTATATTTTCATTTAGGCTTCAAGTTAATTCAACAAACATTTAGGGGACTTTCCTGGCTCTTTCCTCCTCTTTGTGAGCAGCTGGGTTATGACAATAAATAAGGCGAACTCCCTGCCATCAACGCGCTCACAGTGTAGATACAGACAGAAACCAGGACGTACAGCGTGACATTTCCAGCTCTGAGGCAGCAGAAGGCATGAGCTATATTTCTCTTGTTATCCTTCAATCAAGCAATTAAAAAATCTTCACGTGAGACCCATTGTAGAGTTGAAAAGTTCCTCCAAGCGCTTTGCAGAGCAGAACAATTTGATTGGAGTTTGTGGAAGGAGCACGGTCTGACTAGCCACCCAATCAGGGCCGGAGATTATTTGTGATTAACGGAGTCTGGAACGACTTCGGTGATTTGGAAAACGGAAAGAAAAGGGAAAGGGACACTCAGTTTACCCAGGTTTTCCCACCACTTTCTGATTGGATCTACTAAGCAGCACAGAGAGGACAGCAATAAAGTGAAAAACATTTCCAAGAGTGAACACCAAATGTCAGTCTCTGGCTCTGAGGGACAATTTCTGGCCTCTTCTCTTCCAAAGGGATGAAGGAGCCTTAATGAAGAGACTTCTCCGCGAAGATTCTAAACCCCAGCAGGTTCCATTAACTCCTGGACAAGAAATCCCCTGGAAAGGGCCGGGGGAGGGCTGCTGCCACGAGAATCACTATACAGTACCCTTAACGCTAGCCGCGCCCTTCCGGCCCTGCGGCGCGAGACCTGGAGCGGGGAGTGGCGGGGCGGGGAGTGGCGGGGCGGGGGGCGCAGCTCGCTCCCTGTGCTCCGCGCGCGCTACGCCCCGCCTCTGTCCCCGCCCCGCCTCTGTCCCCGCCCCCGCCCTGCCCTGCTGCGCGCAGAGGCCCTCGGAGCGCGCACCCGCCACTCAAGGCGCCTCTGCGCTCGGAGCGCCAAGACCGCGGTTTCCTCAGTCAGCGAGGAGGACCGACGACTCCCGGTTGCCCGCTGACATGCGCCTCGGCTAGTGGCTCCGGTTCCCACGACCACCACTACGCATCCTTCTGTCGATTAATATTCTCTCTCCTCTCTCTCTCACACCCACACACCCACACACCCACACACCCACCCACCCACACACGCACAATCTGACATCAATCTATACATTGGAGGAGAAAGCATTTCTTTTGCGCCCTCTCCCTCTGCGCCCCCAGAACTGAACAGTGGTGGGGGCCCCTTGGACCGACTGGAAATGCTAATCCTGGCGCACTTCCTCGCTTGCCTTCAGCTCCTCTGTGTTTGCCGTCTGGGTGAGTAATGAAACCTTGGTGGGTTTGTCTCTCCGGATTGTTTTGGACAGGGTTGGGGGACTTCAGAGCATTAAGTACTTGCTGATGCCGTCGCCATCTAGCAAGGAGGAAAAACGGACAGTGGACAGGGACCCCACGGGGTCGGCGGCGGCACATGGGTGTCAGCAGCATGGGAGAATGCGCTTCCTCCCCACTTCTCACCTGCACCACCTTCTGTCTGCCTGGGGGGATTCGTGCTCCCGTGCGCATAGGAGAGAGGTTGGGCAATCGCCGTCCCTGTCCCCACGGCTCCTCTCCTCTTTTACAAAGAGTGGAAAGAGCCTGTTCAGTACACATAAAAAGATAAATACAAATAGAAATACAACCAGGAATACAAACGTGGGACCCTGGTGTGGGACTCCATGCACATCGCGTTTTTCTAAGTTCATGCTACCAATATTATCAGTTGAAGGAAAAATACACATGCCTTATGCTAATTACACACACATACACACAGAGCCTGAAAGGAGGTAACGGGAACAAGCACCAACCTGACTTTTCAGTGTTTTGGTACTTTTAATTTAGTCACGTTCAAGTCTGGGCAGTTACTTTAAAAAAAAGTTTCAATCAGAATTTCTGTCAACGTTCTGCTACTGGTGCCAAAGTCAGAAGCTACAGGTTGACATATTTATATTCATGGATTCATCTTTCAGCCACCACCTTTCAGGTTACACATTTAATACTGAAATTGCAGTCAGAAATAGCCAGGTAGAATAGTTCTGGGACACAGGTTCATGTTCTGGTCATTTTCCGAAGAATTGTAAGATTGATTTTTGCATTTTATAAAGAAATATCTTTATTTTCCTTTAGGAAGTTTTGCTATTATGATGGAATATAATAGGCTTTGTGGCATATACCTGAAAGTTAGCAAGTGTACCTCCATTTATGAGTACACATACTCTTTTCAGTTAGAGGATAACAGTTTTTTTTTAAATTTTAGATTCTTCGTAATAAAGTAGATATTAGCCTACATTTTTATCCAATAGATGGTGCTGCCGTTGGCACAGTAACCTTAACAAAAAGAAATCATTTTTATATTCTAACTAATTAGAATTGCATTGCAAACATGGTGGTAATTGCCAATAGCCCCCCAGATACATGGACATAATTTAAATTCCAGAAGCTTTTTGGAAGTACTCAAGGGTGATGTGATGCACACAGTGACATTTAAGACTTGCAGAGGATTCTGGTTCTAGTTTTCTATAAAATCATACAGATTTTGATTCTGGAGAGGGGAAGACATTTTTTAAAAGAGTTGTGGTCATCAGACACACACCTGTTGAATTTACATTTCCATTGTAGATCTGTCTTAGCAACAAATCCAGATCTCCTTGGTACTAGATTATTATTTAAAGTAAATCTCACTGTAGTTTGGAAATAACTCAGGAATTACTGCTTTGTATGCCTTCTGAAACACATGCCCTGAGTATATTGCAAACTTTTTAAAAAATTGAGGTATAATTTGCATGGCATACAATTCACCTTTTTAAAGTGTACAATTCAGTAGTTTTCATTGTTTTCACAAAACTGTGCTACCATCACCACTAATTACAGAACATTTTAATCACCCCCAAAATAAACTCCATTAACAATCATTCCTCATTCTCTTGACCCCAGCCCTGGCAACCATCATTCTGCTTCTTTTTTTCTATAGACTTGCCTGTGCTGAGCAGTTCATATAAATGCGGTCATACAATGTGTGACCTTTGGTGTCTGGCTTTGTTCACTCAGCATAATGTTTTCAAGATTCAACCATGTTCTAGCCTGTATCAGCACTTCATTCCTTTTTGTGGCTGAATGATATTTCATTCCAATATGCCACATTTGCAAATTCTCAATAAAGCACTACTTATAGTTCGTTGTTTTTGGTTATTTAGATTTTAGTTTACTGGACATTAATGCTTTGATGATGTAAAATTTAACTGTAAAAGATTAAACTACTTTACGCATATCACAAGTTTATGTGATGATACTAAGTATATTAGAACTCAAATTTAAATTTTAAAAAAGGTGGAAGCAAGGGAGGGAGGTGGGTTTGGAGCAGGTGGGGAGAAAATGTGGACAACTATAATTGAACAATAAAATAATTTAAATTAAAAAATAATAATAAAGGACTGACATAGAAAAAACAGAACTCAAATTCTGTGGGGCTGTTTTTTTTTGTTTTTTTTTTTTTTTCTTTTTGGCAGGTGACTACTTTTTTATCCTTTCTCCATTTTTACAAAGTTGGCCTTTTACAGTGTTACCTACAGGCTGACATAGGAGCCTTGGCACCTCAAATAGGATGAATATCTTGATCTTAGGTAGCACAGTTTGAAAAACCAAAACACATTATCTAGAAGTGAAAAATCCAGCCTCCTCTTCAATTATCTTTCCCTCAACACCTACTCTAGTATTCCTGGATGTGTTCATTAGTCCTCTTCAGTGTCCTCAGAGACAAGGAAAAGCTCCAAGGTGTCCTGACTTAATATTATTTTTTAAAATCATTTGAGTTAACAACATTTAATGCTATTTAGCTGAAGGACATTCTTAAGAGAGGCAGAAATTAAAGATGACTAACTCCAAGATAATTCCCTAAATGAATTTGGACCTTCTCTAAAATAATTGAGAGGTTTTCTCCTAGGTGGAGAACTAATGGAATGACTGTATGACTCTAATTATTATTTAATCTTGACCCACTAAACAGGTAATGGGAAAAACTGCAGTGGCTTTCCTGTAAGAAGGCTTAACTGTGAGTCATAGAGGGGAGGCAACTGTTTCAAGAGTTTTAAGGGATAGTTTCTTTCAACTACTGAGAATTCAGGATCTTTGAATTGAGTTATAGCCCTGCAAGGTACACAGAGTTCAAATATTTAAATATTCTTGTTAAATATGTAATAAATCATATTAACAAATCAAAAAGTTTTGAACTTTTGTTATGTCTTACTGCTTTAAGGGCCACATTAACTACAAATTATCACCAATTCCTCTGCAAGAATTAATTGCTTAATTTATTCTGAATGTGGAATCAGTAGAACCAAGTATGTTGTGACTTCCAGTTTTGTCTATTTAAACTCCAAAAACAAAGTTTAACCAGAAGTAGAAAATATTTATGACTTTCCCCCCAAAATAACTAGTTTCCACTTAAAAAAATTAATTACTTTTGTGTTGCAGAGTAGCAATTTTTTTATTTCATCGCTCCATTTTATGTAGACTGTGCTTGCTCCATTCAGGGAAATTTGCCAGGATAAAGTATTTTATTGATGAATTCATTTTTGCTTTTATATCTGCACTAGAAATTTAGGAATTTGCTTAAAGTTTTATGTTGTGGGAATTTTGTCTCTGGCAAAAATTCCGTTTTCTCTGGAAGCATGAGCTGTGTTTCCCCATTCCTCTTACTTTAAAGAGATTGAAGTTATGTGAGTTATGTCCAACCTGGTAACTTTGTTTGAGCACCCATTTGCCAACTTTTGAGACTGTAGAATGGAAATTGAATCCCTCATTCAGGACCAGAGGACTTCAAAGGAAAGGCTGGATAAAGAAGATGTGCTTGTGTTTTATTTCCATATACCACCCATATAGCATTTGCTGGGTGCACACCCAGTGCTGAAACGTTTATGTGTGTATTTTTTTCTCATTTCATTCTCCCCAAATCCCTCTGAGGTAGATGTTCTCATTTTACATGTTTTATAGCAGAGGAAATTGAGGTGCAGGAAATTGAGGTGCAGAAAACTGAGGTACAGAGAAGTCAACTGACTTACCCAACAGCACACAGCCTGACTCAGCCTATATGTCCCTTGTGACTTCCAAGCATCAGCTTTTTCTCCTTTCATTCCTGGGAGGTCACTTTTCTATTAGAATTCACTAGCTGGGTTCATATGTTGCTTTCTTCAGATCTCCATTCATGACTTTTCCTATATGCTCCCATATGGCAAAAATCTGGCAGTTTCTTCCAGTGACCCAACCCCCACTGGTTTTTGCAGCCAGAGGTAACTGGGATCTGTCTTCCCAGTGCTGGAACCTGGTGCTGTGAGGCCTGGGGCTGGGATTGCTTGCCCTGAAGGTATCCGTCCTGTCTTGCTACTGCCTCTTCGTCCATCTCTGCCACTCTGCCCCTCCTACCTGTTTGGATGAATATGTCTTCTTTAAATCCTTGGATGTTGGACTTCCATACAGCTCAATTTTGTGACAGTTCTGGGTGATACTAGTTTTGAAATCTGGTTGTAATTCTTTCTATGGTTGTGTGAGGAGGCAAAGCGTGTCTACCTATGCTTCCATCTTGACTGAAAGTCTAAATCTCTCTGTTAAGATACTTTGTTTAGAACTAGTTGAGAATAAGTCTTTCCCAAATATCTCTTAACTTTCAATTCCCTTTAACTTTTATTTTCTTACTGGAAGTAATCCCTAGCAGCCACTTCGGGTTACAAAAGGAAACCAGTTTTTATCTGTGTTTGTAGTTGTTCAGAGACATATATGATATACTGTATTATAGGGAAATATTATTTTATAACATTGCACAGTCCTAAAACTCTTCAATTTTAGAACTGTGCTGTCCAATACCATAGCTGCTAAGCCTATGTGGCCATTTAAGTTTAAATTTATTAAAATAAATTAATTCACTCCCTCAGTCACATTTTAGGCTGGTGGTTTCCGCATGGGACAGCACAGATAGAGAAAATTTCTATCACTGCACAAAGTCTGTTGGACAGTGCTGTTTTAGAGTCAAAAAGGCTGATAAAGTATTGCTAGCACTTAAAAAAAAATCTTCACCCAAGGGTATGTTTATTGATTTTAGAGAGAAAGAAGAAAAGAGAGAGAAAAAACATCAATGTGAGTGAGAAACATCAATCAGTTGTCTCCTGCATGCACCCTAAACAGGATTGAAACCACAATCTAGGTATGTGCCCTGACCAGGAATCGAACCTGCAACTTTTTTTTGGTGTACAGGATGATGCTCCAACTAACTGAGCCACCTGACCAGGGTACTATTACTTATTGATAGTACTGATCGATAGAATGGATAAGAAGTTGTCAACTCCACTAGAAAAACTTCTAAAGCCATTAAAATTATTTGAAGGGTTGATGTATGTAGGTTACTATCTGTCTGTATTGTGTCAGCCATACAAAAATCACAGAGACATTCTAGCGGCCTTAGGTAGAGCATTATAGATGAAGACAGTTCAGTGGCCACTTTGTGCCTCATGGACTGGTGTTGAAAGGGAGAGATTAGCCCTTAGTTCCGTGTGAGTGCTCTGCTCCCACAGTACACTATCCATGGTTTGTTTTAGCATCATTGTATCATGTCAGTGTGTCTCTCTATCTTCCTCACTAGTCTAGCTTCTTCAGGGTGAAGACTGTATTGCATTCCTCCTTGGACTTAGTATTCTTGGTCTTAGCACCTACAGTAGATGCTTAGTAAATATTTAATATGCTGGTCATAGAGAAAAAGAACCATGAAGGTTCTTAGACAGTAATAACTTTTGCTGTTGAAATGGGCCAATTTCATCTGACCTTTCCTTGATTTGATTCTTATTCCAATTGGAGAGTTAGGCCACCATTCACCTTGAGCCACCATCTTTAATGCCATTTCTAGCACCAAACCTTCACTTTATTTCATTCTCCCAGGAAGGTGCGTAAGCATCACCTAGATCCAGATTATTATCTGTGTCTTAAAAATAGAACCCCCATGATAGACACTGCATGTGTAGTTGAAGCAGCAATTTTGAGTGAAGATTAAGTGCTGGATGAGTTGGCACCACTGAAGCTTGGATATGCCCCAGGCATCAGGGCATCAAGTCACTGAATGTGCAGGTGCAAGTGTGTGTACAGGTATTTATACATTGGGGAGGAGAGGGCAGTAAAGGTGAAGGGTGGTCAGTAATGAAAACTGAAGTGTGTTGAGCCCATGAACACTGTTTTTAGTGAGCCAAAGCCATCATACAGGATTAAGTCTCTTCCAGTCAAGGCAGTGAGTGGCCTAAGGCAGTTCTGGAAACCAGATAAGTGGCAGGGAGTGCAGTTACGTTGCATGGATGGATCTGCATGCTTTTGGAATTTGTCTCTAGTTTTATTATTAATCCCAGAGATGATGTGCTATACCTACTTTAGCCTTGCACATAGCAGATGTTCAGCAAATATTTGCATTGAATTGAATTAAAATGGAACAGGGTATGACATGAGTTGGAAATCCTCACAGGTGTTAAAAACAGGAAAAAAGTTCTCATAGGATCTTTGCTTTATTTTCTCTTTACTCCTCTTCCTTTTTTGGCAGGGGCATAGCTGTTTCTCTTTACTTTCACTCTAAGCATGAATTTAAGATAAAAAACCCTCAATATTGTTCAGCATCTTGATAAAGAGTTTGATAGGAAGGATATTGATGCTATTTGATACCATTATTTAAAAATATTTTACTGTGGCATAATTTGGGGAGTTCTGTGGTTAACATAATTTTAAAAAGATAGGTTAACTTACCTTTTCACCTAAAAATTCTAGTGTGTTAAAATAAATGGGCAGGTTGTATTTTTTTCTTTTCATATTTGTACACAGATATTAAAGTAAATGAAATTAAGATCCTGTTTGATGTGAACTTTTTGATCTCAGTTAACAAACATGAATCAATTTATGTACAAGCATTAACAAGAGGTAAATTTTTAGACGTTTCCTTGGAAATATACTCTATATATTTAGAAAGAATAATTTACTAATTAGTAGGAAAAAGGGATTTTCTGTTAAAATGTTCATAACAATTAGTACAGTTTATCTCCAACTCTTGTAGAATCAGTCTATCATCTTTTCTCTGCTCTCCCTGACAGCATTTACTCATAATTTTTCTGTTCTTTCATGGTCACTGGCCGGACTGCTTATTACTTGAATCCTAACGCTCTAACATATTTACCTAAAGATGGGGATTGATACCAGACCTTTTCTCTGAACTGATTATTTCAGAGCCTTGAGTAGGGAAAAATAAACTGTTGCTGTTTAAGATGACCTCTTTTATTTTTATTTTTGAAAGATTTTTTTTTTATTTATCTTCAGAGGGGAAGGGAAGGAGAGAGGGAGAGAAATATCAATGTATGGTTGCTTCCTGTGCATTCCCTGCTGGGAACTGGCCTGCAACCCAGGCACGTGCCCTGACTGGGAATCGAACCGGGATCTCTTGGTTCACAGGCCCGTGCTTAATCCACTAAGCTACACCAGTCAGGGCTAAGATGACCTCTTTTAGAAGAGATCATGGTCACCACCAGAGTCCTGATTGTATGCTTGGAATAACAAAATGTTGACCAGATGTAAGGAACGTTCTAGATTTTCTCAATGGTTTTAAATTATGTCATCATCAGATTAAAAATTATTTCTGTAATGATGCTTTTACCCTCATGCATTCTGACACATCTTCTTAAATGAGATACCTGAGGGTAGAGTCTTGCCTGGTACACAGAGTTGTGCAGAATCTTGGTCTGTCCACAGAAGCCTGTTACACATGTGATATCATTGTCACGTTTGTTTCATTGCAAAAAAGGTTGACAGCCATTTATCTAGACCAGTGGTCCTCAATCCTGAGTGCACTTTGTCATTGTCTGGTGTTATGGACTTAATGTTTGTGTCCCCTCCCAACAGTCCTATGTTGAATTCCTATTCCCCAATGTGATAGAATTTGGAGGTGGGACATTTGGGAGGTGATTAGGTTTAGAGGAGATCATGAGGGTGACTCCACTGGTCCTCATGATAGGATCAGTGTCCCGATAAAAAGAGATAAAGAGACCAGTGCTCTCTTTCTCTCTACCATGTGAGGAGGATATAGTGAAAAGGCAGCTGTCTGTAAACCGGGAAGAGAGGCCTCTCCAGCCCCATCCAGAACCAAATATGCCATCCCCTTGACCTTGGATTTCTCATTCTTCAGAACTGTAAGAAATAAACGTCTGTTGTTTAAGCCACATAGTCTATGGTATTTTGTTATAGAAGCCTGAGCTGACTGATACACCTTTGGAAGTTTTAAAATGTGCTGATGTCTGTGCCCCACCCTGGATCAAATTCATGTGTGGGTCCAGGGCCCAGACATGGAGATTTTCTTAAAATTCCCCAGGTGGTTACAGAATAGAACCAGGGTTTAAAATCATGAATCTAGGTCAACTTTGTGATACTCCTAATCTTAGTTTATTTTTCTTAAGCAGAGATATTGGCAAGTTTCATGCTATCCTAAAACAAAGCTAGTGCCACAGAACAAAGGGTCTGGAAAACTTCCCATCCCTGTCTCCTCCTCTTAAGGGAGTTTCAGTGTCAGAGTAACCCTAGAAGGAGGAATATGGACTATCGTGGCTGACCTCATAGGCTTTGCAAGCCAGAGGAACTTCAGGAGGCCAGACTGTCTTGGAGTTGGTCCAGAGATTCAAGTCTACCAGCACGTGGGTGGATGATTGCACCGGCCTCTGAGATGGGATTCCCAAGTGCATTTCCCAGGGCACAGGCACTTAATATCTTTAGTTTTGTCAATGACACACATTCTTGCAATGTCTTTTTTTAAATAAATTACTTTATTGTTGTTCAATTACAGTTATCTGCATTTTCTCCCCACCACTCCACCCACCCCAGCCAAACCTACCTCGCTCCCTTGCATTCACCCTCCCCCTTGGTTTTGTTCATGTGTCCTTTATAGTAGTCTCTGAAAACCCTCTTTTTTATTTTCTTCCTCCATGTATAAGTTGTTAGAATCAGAGTTACTGTTTTCTGTTACATAGTACATATAAGATATAACTATATTTTTATTTTAGCAATTGATTTGTGTGTGTTTCTTAAAATAGCATTTTCATATTCATCAGGTCTAGGCTATTTGTTTTTATTATATCTGAAAAGCACTAATAGCTCCACTTAAAAGTTAATAGAGAACTTTTTCAGATGGTACAAGTAACTATTTTAATATTCTAAATCGTTAATGGTGAGGACACAAGCACAAATCAATTCAGTTAGTATTTATTGAGCATCTTTCTTATCACACATATCCTCCTACAGAGAATATTTATCTAGTGGTTTGCTAAGCCTTTGCAAGAGAGAAAGATCCATGCATAAATAATGCTCAAACATAGCAGAGTTTGCAGAATATGAAAGTGTGAGTTGTGTGGGAGTGTAAACTGAATTCACCTCTGGGAAGGGTCTTAGCAGGAGACAGGGTCTGAGGTGTGGGCAGGTAGGACTTCAGGGGATACTGTTGGGGGAAAGGGCATTAGTTGCAAAAAGGATGATGTACACAGAAGCATTGAACGGGAAAGACAGTGTGTGTTTAGAGTAAGGAAAAAAACTGGGATGGGTGTGTCTTAGTGGAAAAATGTCAAACACAATAACAGGTGGGATTTCCAATGGCTAATTGGAGAGTTTGGAGTTTGGATTTTAGAATTTGTCCAATATATAATGGAACTATCAAAAGGTTTTGAGCAGTGCAGTGACTTGAGTAGATCTCTGTATTTTAGAATAACTCAAGTGTAAGAGTATAGGGTAGATTGGAGCAGAGTGATGCTGGGAATAAGGAATATCAGTTAAATGTCTGTTACACTGTGGCAGTCAGAGTGGAAATTTGATTGATCATTTATAGGTATAATAATGCCATCCATTTTGTATAATATTTTAATGTTTAACAAGTACTCAAATACAGTGCCTCATTTGATATAAGTATAATTGGTATAATTGCTAAGACTTGGAGCCCTCCAGAGAGAGTCATTGGTGGTCCTCAGGGAATGTCTTCCCTGTGGAGGTGAAGATGTGGCAAGGACCACACAGTGTCAGAAATATTGAGGAAGGAAAAGTGGAGGCAGCAAATACATACAATAGTACAGAAGATGATAATTGGAAGGAAGAAAATAATAGAAACAAAGGATAGTACCTTGCAGACTGCTTACTTAATGGATGGTGGAACTCTAAATTTGTTTCCACAGGTTGTTGGAATTGAAGCTAAACATGTCCTCTGAACTGATTAACTTGGTGCCTTGAGAAGTAACAAAAAAAAAATGCTACTGCTTAAAAGGATCTACTTTTATTTATTTTAATAGAGATCCTAGTCACAACTTAACATTAAAAAAACTCCCAAGAATGGGAAGGATTGAGTACAGTCATAATGTCAAGGTAATTTTATCAAGTTTTATCAAAACTATTTACTTTATAACCTTTAAATTATTTTATTTGTCCTTTTTAAAATGAGCACAGGTATCAGTGCAACATTTCAGTCAGCTGTCTGCCAATAAATAGGCTTCCTAACTATCCATGATTTCCGATTGCTTGAAGGCTGTCATGTTCATGTGGCATAAACTGGTATCTTTGTAATTGTTTGCAACTTGTGTTTTGCATTAAAATGGTGTAAGGGAAAAATAAGTCATAGAGGAGGCTTCCAAGAATTTGTTTTAAATTGATTTTAGAAATATGTTCCTTCTAACCCATGAACAATATGATAGGATTTTTTTCTACTGTATGTCACAATATATACATTAATGATACGTGAAATGGTAAATTAATGAATTAATGAATTAATTAAGTTTAGGAAAGGGATAAAGTAGCAGCTGCCAAGAATAGAAATGCAAGTGTATTTTTCCTTGTGTAATGAAGAAATGTAGCTATGTTGGGCTATATGCAAGTTGGATGCAAGAATTTTGTATTTAAGATGTATGACTAAATAGATGCTTCATGAGTGATATTTGGTTATGATAAAGTTTACCTTGATGTCTTTCAGAGTGGGGAAATGACATGTAATATGCACATATATTTATTTTATATGTAACTATATATATGTGATATATACACAGAATAAATAAGGATATGTTTTCTGCTTCTCAAAATTGATATTGCCTTATTTCAAACATTAAAAGATTATATCCATGAGAAAAATTATTAAGATTGATGGTAGGAATTACCCTGGATATTTTGAGCCTATATTTTTCCAGCCTCCAACATAAAAAAAGGAGAGGAAGAGGTCTGCTTTTTCCTGTGACCTGAATACAGTTCTGTCCCTCTTTAAAGGGGTTGATTCCAGTTGAGATCAGTGGAACTCATTTTACCAGATCTTCATTGGACAGCTGCTGCTTGCTTAACACTGCACTGGACTTTAATAGTTTTTCTCTTTAGGAGTTAATTTTGTTACAGACATAAAATGAACCCTGGTGGGAGCATACCTGAATAGAGAAAAATAAAATAAAAGTTAGATTATATGAGTCAGAATTTAAGTGTATGGAAAATCATAAAGAGGAGAAACACAATAAAGATGTGAGTGAATTCATTTTAAAAATATCTGTGTGAGCATCTGAGCAGCACTTTCACCTTTTGAACATGGAACATTTACTGCTTCATTTAATAATTTAAGCCTCTTTTGTGCCTCCTCCCTTACTTTTGCTTTGTATAGAAATGAGAAGATAAGTATATATTACTCATTTCAGATTACTCATCCAAAGGGAAGCCTGAATACAGAAATTGGTTGGGTTTTGCATCTCTAGTCAAAATAATAGTGTAAGTAGCAAAATATATAAGGAAAATAGTTAAAACACTCATCTAGTATATTCTGTTCAAAACCTATTGCTAAGAAAATGTTACATAATTTCCACAGTTATGTTTGTCCCAATTCAAAGCTGAATTGTTGGTGGTTGCAGATGCCATTGTGACAAAGGTAAACTCTTGGTGCTGAGATCTTAAAGAATGAGTTGATATGCATATGATTCTTAGCTAAAAGTTTTTCAAAATGGAGTAAGAATTTTGGATATAGATTTCAGTGCTGTCTGCAAAAATTGATTCCCAGAAAGAAGCACAGAGGATGAAATCACTTTTAATTAGCCCAGAATGGCTAGTACATGTTGCCTTTAAATCCTTTAATATGTAGCACAATCTGGGCATCATCCATCCCACAAGACAGTATCCCATAATGCTTTTCTCTTACCTAATCTTTCATTACATTTTAGCTATTTATTATTCCTGGCAAAAGAAATCTAGAAAACACAAAATGCTTCTGTGTTCCTCAGTAATTTATTCAAGATTTTATAATAATCTTTCCACCCCCCCAAATGATAAACACCTGCCATAAACAAACAAGCAAGCAAGCAAACAAATAACAAGAGAATATTCCAGTTCCCTGTTTGGTGGGAGCTTTTCATAGTGGCTCCTCCTCTTCTTCCTCCACATTTTTGAGTAAGAATCCTACAGCATCTGTCATTTTGAAAAAATAAAACAACTGTTTGTTTTTTGCACATATGATGAAGCAAATGAAGATAATGTTTAGCTAAATAATCTCTCTGGTAGTGATAAGGGTATATAAACCCTTTTACCCCAAGACAGGTTGGGTCTAACTGCTGGTAGAGAAAGCGTACCTCTACACAGGGAGTTTGCCCTTACGAATACACGAGGAATGCTGGCTTCTTAAATGTAAGACTTTGAGACTATAGTACACAGTCTTCTGGAGATTGTTTGGGTGATCCATTACTGGAGAAAACTCTTTGAAAGTAAGTCATCAAGAAAAGACTGATACAGACTTTTATGTGAAAGTAATTATGCTTGTTTGTTGCATTCTTCTAGTCTATAGTTCAATATGCTAGAATAACTATGCAGTTTCAGTGAGAAAATGTGTTCACATTTATCCCAGTTAAGATCCTTACATGGTAGCCATTAATAATGAAGTGTTTTTTGCATATTATATATCTTACTGCTCAGTCATCTATAAATCCCAAATACACACATATTAGTTGATCAAAACACAGCTGGAAAGTTCCACTGCACTAAATGTCACATGCATAAATGCAGACACACACCCCCGACACAGGGCCATGAAAACAGCAACACATGCATCCGCTACTAACAAAGGAAATCCTACTAACCTAGGAAACGAACCTGTTTTCTTGCCATAATGTAAAAAGTTTGATAAACATGCTATAATCATTATGGGCAACATAAATTATTGCTTGTCTGGGGCCAATATTAAAAAGATTTCTGCAAGTTTGTAGCAACAAATACTGGTATGCTGTCAAGAACTTGCATCTTATGTGAAGGGCTTTCCTTTTACATAGTGTGTTTCTGTAATTTTCAGAAAGAAATTCTTTAGCCACTAACTTCAGTGATGAAACACACCAGAGGAATAAGGTCTCCACCCACAGAAACTATTGAGAAAATATTAGATGGGATTTTGTGTTGTTCCTACTCATTTTTGGGAAGGACCCATATGTTCATGGAACTCTTGATGTTGTATGAATACTCTTCCCAGGGCATTCAAGGTTCTTCAAACCTGAACTCATGCTCCCTGTCCAACTTGACTTGACCCTCTACACCTGTGCCCCTTCACTTTGGCTCAAACTTTTCCTTTCTCTTTGGTGGCTTATGGCTCCTTGCATGCCTAGTTATCTTTCACATCCATTGTGAAACTTTCTCTCACACATCACTTTTCTGTGATGCAGAGAGGGAGACATTACTCACATTACATTTTGGTTGTATCCATAACTCTCTCCCTTGAAGGAGCCTTGTCTCAAGAGATACAAGCACTGAGCTGTAAAGACCCTTGGCCCATGTAGTAGGTACTTAGTAAATACTCGTGACATTAAATCAAGGAATGAAATTCCTTCCAAAGCAGTCACCTTAAAAACAGAAAGTACAAAAGAATCTATCTATTCAAATGTTAAATGTTGCCACCATCTCATCTCATTCAGCACACTCCCTAGCAGAGTAGGAAACTTGGGATCACATTCCCAGCATTCAGAATTAGAATTCGGTTCACCGTCAAAGTCACTCAATCCCTCTTATTTTAAAAAAGTGAACGAAAAGTAGGTCAATCAAATCACATTCTCATTTTAACAGGCCCAAGAGTCTATATAGATTTTGAACTGAATTGGCATACTATCATGGACCACTTTCTAAGGGCTTTTGCTCTTGGCATTCAGACTTTTAAGAAAGAAAATTAAGTGATTGGAATAGGGTACAATAGTGAATGCAGAAGAAGGGAAGAAAGATGACTGTGGCCAGAAACATGAGAGAAAGAGGACTATAAGTTTCTTTATTCTAAGAAGCGGTGGGAGAATCTACTTGTTGGCCTGCACAGCGGATGCACCGTTTCTGTGGCTAAGTTTTCCCGATGTTTCCTGTCAAGCCAGGGTTTTAATGAAACAAAAAGATACCGGATCCTTGTCGCTAACACCTCCTCATCCCTTCAGTGCCAGCCAAGAGCACAACAGCATTTCTCTCAGTTCTTTTATTCTTTTTTTCCTTTTTTTTTTTTTTTACCAAGAACAAGATCTGAGATACGTAAGATCCTGTTTGATTCAAATGTGGAGAAAGCACTGTAGATTTTATAGCCACTGGTTACCTGTTGCTGTCAATAGCTGTATTGTCTGTATTTTACCATGTATCCAGTGCTTTAAAAATTTTGAGCGTAGTAAGTTTTAGATTTTTAAAGATAAAGCTAATTTCCTTGGGAAAGAGAGCCAGCATTCCTCATACTTTAATGTCTCAAAAAATGTGAGAATAGGTTTATGCTGTGTCCTGCTTGGGAGACTATGAGCAACATTCTAAAACCAACTTTTGTGACAAAAAAATCAGAGTTTCTTCTCTTTGGGGTGCTGACCTGGTTTACAGTATAGCTGGAAAACCAACCTTAAGATATGTAAAA
>CM052549.1:61689572-61713228 GCA_028533065.1 Trachops cirrhosus
TGTAACTTCATTCTGTTTTCCCTCCATTGGCATTTTACGTTAATCTCTAGATTGACAGTGGGTTTATCTAATAATCAGCATTGCTTGTGTGAAGAGACACTAGCTTGGTAATTTCTTCATTATTGATAATAGCCATTTGTTGAGACATTCATGGCACCAAATACTTTATATGCTCCTCTAGTCTTTATTATGCTATGATAGACATTATTTTTGTTGTTCTTCTTATTCATCTTTTAGGTTCCTTAAAGTCATAACGAGAAGGTGGCAGAGCTAATATTCGAACCCAAAGGCTGATCACCCAGAGGCTGATTTCAAAGCCTGTACTTTTAACCCCTGTACTGTTCTGTAAAAAATTGTTTTTCTTACAATAGTGGTAGGAGTTAAGGTTTGACATAAGTTAGCATAGACATTTCAAAACACTAATATCTGGGGGTAAGAGGGACCACGATTTTTAAAAAACTAGAGTTTTGAGCCTTTTACATTGCTACTTTTGGTTTCAGGCTTCCTGCTGCCATGGTGTTCTAAGAAGTATGAACATTTGTCACTCTCATCCTTCCACTCCCTTTGTGCATTCCTCGGTTTCCAGAGCTGAGAGCTGTATGGTTGGTTAGTCTAACTGCTCTATCACTTCTTGTCTTAATGGCCATATTTCACCAAGGTTCCTCCCTTTCACTATCAGTAAGGTCTTGTTCACTTTCCCCACTGAGACAGAAACCTGAGCCACAGTCTGCTACCTGTCTCTCAGCATTTCTCTACCTGGAGTTGTGCACATCAGCTTTCTCTGCCTCTTCCCCAGGCAACATGCAGTGAATACATTTACTGCAAGAAATACTAAATGATTGTAGTGGCAAGAAATACAAAGTAGCATGATGACATATGGGGCAAAGTTATCCATTTCATGCATTCATTTCTCATTTAATCATTCAACTAGAGTTTTTGGGCTCTTGTTATTTTCCCTAAAACTTTGTGGATCCATTGGTTGCCCTAGCTTAAGAGAAAACAAATAAGGATTTTTCTCCAATAAAGTAGAAAAGTAACATGCATTTGGTAGTCTGTTTAAAAACTATAGTAGCAGCAAGTGACCTGAAAATGCATAGCAAGATGTATGACCCCTTCTGGTGCTGAAACAATAAACCATATAAGCATTTAGAGGCATCCAAGAATATGTGCAGCCCGCATAGATTTCACCCTCATCAGTGACTTCCCTTCAGAGAAGATCTCTTTTAACCATGGAAGTATTTGATGTGTTTTCTCATGTTCTATGCATTGTGTTATATGAAAAGAATTTCAAAGACATAGGACATTGATTTTTCCCCAATCCAAAAAATAAACAATGGTGTTGTTGTGTGCACTTCAGAAGATATCTCTGCTATTAAAGGAATTTCTCTAAAGTCTTTCAACTGCTGTTCTGAGTAACTATAATTTTATATATATATATATATAAAATCGGCATCACCTCTGTCAAATTCCCATAGTATTTTCTGGGACATGAGAAGCTGAAGTTTGGTCTATATGCTTACTTTTTTTTTTAATAATGATTTTCTTCCCTACAAGAATAGTGGCAAATTCATTTTTATGACTGCACTTCTTTTAGGTAGATAAAGAAGTAATCTTGAATGTATTTCTTTTGAGTAAACTGACAAGTCTAGCCAAGAAGTGCCGCTGACAGCTTTGTTTGACGCTTTATGCATCAGAACAAGGTGGATGCTACTCTAAACATAAATATATCTTGCTCCAAAGAGAAGGATTTTACATAAAAACTTATAATCTACCAAAGAGTTCAGGAGAGCTCTTCCTAAGTAGTTTGGGTTGATTAGCCTCAGGGGAAAACTAATGAAGAGTGTGTATGTGAGAAATAAAAGAAGGCATGGAACAGAATGATTACTGATGGGTGTGTGTGAAGAGTTGAAATAAAGCAACCCCACAGAAGGAAAGCCAATCAGTCTAAGGCTTCTGTTTATTCGTTACCTTGGATTATTGCTGTATTTTAAATTTTCCTAGATTAAAAACTGCCACCACTGTTTTCTCTCTCTCTCTCTCTCTCTCTCTCTCTCTCTCTCTCTCTCTCTCTCTCTCTCTCAGCTTCTCTTAACATTCAAGTCTTAGGATATTAGACTAAAACAGTAGTGATGAAAATATCTCTGTTTCTATTCCTTACAAATCCTATTAGGCATTGCGGTTCATGTCCCAGTTCAAATCAATTACATGTCTTTTCAGTCATGACTCAGAATGTCTCTAATTTCTAATGCCTGGAGATATATTCATATATGATTTCCAGATCTCTCAAAATACAATTCCTGTATTTTTTACACCATATATTCTTAATATTTCATATGTAACACTCTAAATACATGGAAGATTAATTCTACTATCTGTATAAGTTCTTATCTTGTTTTTTTACATTATCAGAAGTTTTGTTTTATCTTTAAAGTACTGAAAGCTCAGATTTCCTTTGAACAGAGTGATCATTTAGGAAACCTATCTAGTTTCTTTCAGACTGTCTCTCCCTCCCAAGGAAGCTTAGATACTGGAGCCCTTGGGAGTTAGAGCTGAGGCTAGGAGACAGTAGGTGGCTGTGGACTTGGGAAAAAGGGAGACCTGTGCTTCAGGCCCAGACAAGGGCTACATCTGATTGGAAGGCTCCACACAGCTCTGTGCAGGCCAGGCTGGGGTAGAGGAGCAGCATTCAGGGGGACTTGGACACATCTCCTAAGACAGTGTTACGTGGTGTAATTGGATTGAGAGTGCCTTCTATGGATTTTTGGGGAGACAAAGCTTGAGGTTTGAGATGAAAGACTTTTAATTACATGCAAATTCTGGAACTATTATTTGTGACTCAAGGAACCTAGTTATGTAATAGCAGTAACAACTGCACTTTCTGTGGGTAAACGTTGGGGCCAGCATTCCTCTTGGAGCAGACCCACATCCATTTTCTGAAGAAAATTCTGGCTTAGTCAGTATTTGCTCTTATAGCCAAAGTCTGAACAGAGCGGGAACACCCATTCACTGAGCTATTGGGTTGGCAAAAAAGTCTGTTTAGTTTTTGCATAAAATAATGACACATTTTTTCAATTTACCAATAACTTTATTGATTTGGCTATTTTGAGTATGTTGGGTCTCTCCTACTATTGACTTCAAGTGGGCAGAGGCTAGGGGTACAGCTAAACATCTTTCAGTAAATAAGACAGCCCTACAGCAAAGAATTACTTAGCCAAAATATCAATAGTACCAAAAAACTTCACAAACCACTTTTGACACATTCAATCACAGCACATTCTGCATACACTGCACAGATCTTTTTTTGTGTTTCAGTTGCATTTTTATCTTTCTTGTAGTAATGAAGCATAATACACCAAAAGTGTTGTATATCTTCTTCCATCTTCAACGTTAAAATGGCTGCACAAAAATTCACCAATTTTGATGTTTTTTAAAAAATGCACACTGATATGATAGCTGTCACAATACAAACTAACAAAATTCTTTCAAATGAAGTTAAACACTACTAAGCACTATTAGAGCCATCATACAGAAAAAACTAAAGAAACTTTTAGGCCAACCCAATACAACAGGACACAAGAAGTCATTGAAACCTGAGATACAGGTGTCAAGAATTCATTTTTTGTTTTAAGAGTTAAGAGGTCTAGTTTGGGAGCTGGGAAGAAGTAAGAAACATAATCTGGGAGATGGTAAATAGAAAGGGTGAACTGAAACTAAATGCCAAGACACAGCCATAAATGTGAACCTGGACCAAAGCCCCGGCTACTCAGGAAACCAGTACAGCCCAGAAAAGGCCTCTCAATCTTCAGGACAGAATACAGACATCACTTTATCCTTAATGCTTTTCTCACTCTCCTGAGAAGGTCACTCCCTCTTCTGTGAAATCATATTGTTCAGATATGTCTCTCAGTGCTAAGATCCAATGGTATGGTAGTTGTTTATACATTTCTTTTTCAATTCTAGTCTGTGAACTTGGTGCCAGAAACTAGCTCACCACAAGGCACTTGAATGGTGTTGAATTAGCAAGGAGATCTTCAGAGCCTCTGTATCTCTCTGTAGAGAGAACTAACACATAGTCTTGATACATTGGCTCACCCTGGGATACAGTTAAGGATAAGTCACATTGCCCCAGTCAATTCAGTGCCTCTCCCTCACTGCTCTAAGTCTTTGCATTGGTCAAAGGGTATAGAGATATATGGACATACCTGGAGCCACAAATTGTACCTATGTATTTTTTAAAGATTGTACTTATCTATTTTTAGAGAGAGGGGAAATAGGGGAGAAACAGAGGGAAAGAAACATCAATATGAGAGAAAAACATGGATTGTTTGCCTCTTGTATGTGCCCTGACTGGGATCTAACCCACAACCCAGGCATGTGCCCTGCCAGAAATCAACTGGTGACTTTTTTTCTATGGAATGATGCCCAACCAACTGGTTGAGCCACACTGGTCAAGGCATCTGTGTATTTTTTGATGAGCAGTCTGATCAGTGTTTGGGATACAAAATGAGGATGATGAAATCCCTCCCTGCATGGTCTAATGCTAAGCATCATGTCCACTGTTTCTTACACATGACCTGTGTGCCAATCATTGCTAAGTGTTTTCCATTTTTCATGTAATTTAACTGTAACAACAACCTTATACATTTGTTTTACCCATTTTACAAATATGAAGTATAGAGAAGTCAAATAATTTTCCCAATATCATGCAGCTAGTAAGTAGGTAGCTTGGATTAAAGTGTCTAGGCCAAAAGAAAAGGGAAGATCTTGGTACTGTTTGTCCCTATGCATGTACCCCACTCTCTATTTCTGATACTTACCACCATAAATGCCCTTAGATTCTGAGTAATAGTGTCTCTTTCTGATAATGAAGGCAGTAAAGAGAGCTCTGCTCAAGAATTCCCTTCCACAATTCAGACAAAAACATTATGCATCTCAGAAATCTCATTTTCATATTCACAATTTACTCAAAGTAAGAAACAAAACTAAAAATAGGAATAAGGCAATGTAATGTAAAGTTATACAAGCTATTTTTAAGTAAATAGTATTTCAAAAAAGATGTATTTTGTTAAAATGATTAGTAGTTGTGGAAACAGAACAATAAGATTTTAAAATCTTTTCTGTATGTTTGTATTCAGCTGTATGTCCATCGAATTCAACAATTTCTGAAGCAGCTGAATGTGTGCATCATGAATAGCAGTTCTCATTAAATGTGGTTCAATTGTATTGGAAAAGAATATCAACTCTAAACCATGTATTTATTAGTTTTATTCTGTTTGTTCTTTTAAAAAAAATACTGATGCATCCATAATGTTCCTTTCTGTCTGTGTCATATTTTAGTTTCTGCATCAGATTTATTTTTCATCTAGCCTTTCTTGTGGAGCTTCAGATGTTAGTTCTCTCTAGTCATACAGCTCCTCTGCTCTAAAATAGATCATATACTTCTTTAATGGTTCTATTTTTTTTACTACCTTTTAATTACAAATGACAACACGTTAGGTAAGTTTTTCTTCAAAAGTAGAAACTTGAATAAATGGAGATGTTAAAATAGCTCACTAAATAGTCATTTAGATTCTAAAAATGTTCTTAATAAGCAGTGTTCAGGCTGAAATAATATCATATATGACTGTGTAGTAATAGTGCTACTCATCTTTTTGAAATAAATGTCAGGTAGACTGGGATAAAGATTAGCAAAGTGCAAATATTGCGCAAATTATTTTTGTAGTGGAAAAATCTATATTGTTGAATTTTTCATGGAATAGTCATTGGTGCCTGAAGGTTTCATGGCAATTTTTTAAGGAGTTATGGGATATCAATCTTTAGGTCTTAGTGTTATTGTGACTTTTCTGTTTGTTCTCTGTATTAAGTATGTGTGCTAAGGTTATTTTGATTTAAACTTTTCTATTTTTGAATTAAAGTTTCAGCTTGCCCTTTACATCTTGCCTTGGATACACATGTATAGCAGAGGACAGAGATGAGTTGAGAGAATGAGAATAGGGGAATTTACTGACAGTCTGAGCATCAGATGTGATGCATTCCTGCATCCTGGTCCCAGAATGCCAAAAGGGTGCGGACAGCAGATATGGATATTTGGAACTCCACAATGAAAATATGTCTTATGTTGGGATCACTCTATAGTGAGACATCGTTTGACAAACTTCACTTACCAAATACATCTATTCTGTATTTTAATGTATTTTCCATAATTAAGAATGATCACTCTGAGATTTAAGCAAAGCCTCCAAAATGAAAGTGATCAAAATAAACAAACAAATAAAAAGAAAGGAACTCAGGAGGAACAGACAAAGAAGAAAGCAAAATGAAATTTTATAAAATCTATAACTATATATTTAGAGATATTTTGCATTCATAGAAGAAGAATGAGATTTTTAAAAAATGGCATAATAACAGAACTAGTCAGAGCCCTTATAAATATTTTTAATAATGAAATAATTGTTTAAATAAACTATCAAATATTAGGTAGAAAAGTTTCCTAAAAGTAGAACAAAAATAAAAAGATTGTAGACAATAAGAGGAAAGAGATCATTAAAAGTAGGTTATCAATCCAGAAAATCCAATATCTAACTAATGGGAGTTTCATAAACATGAGTAAGAGAAACAAAGAAAAACTTACAGGAAGGAAATATCAAGAAAATATACACTACTGAAAAGCAGGGTTCCCTAAATTGGAGGAGTCAAAATAGACCTACTATAGTCAATGATAAAAAAAAAATCCAAACCAGGTCAATGGTGAGAGCTCATAATTGTCCTGAAGGGAGATGATAACTTAACAAAAAAAAGAGGGAGTAAAAGTCAGAAAACTGTACTTGAACAACAATTAAAATTAAAAAAAAAAGATCCAAACATAGGGATTATTATGAAAAATTCAAAACACTGGAGATAAAGATTCTGAACCTTTAAAGTGGAAAAAAAACAGATTCTATACACAAAGGACTGAGAATAAAAAGACATCAGAGGACTCCCAGTCAAGATGGTGACACAGGCAAACATGGCTCGCCTCTTCCCACAACCACATCAAAATTACATCTAAAATATAGAACAACCATCATTCAGAACCATCAGAAGTCAAGCTGAATGGAAGTCTGACAGCTAGGACTTAAAGAAACCACATCCCCAGACTGGTAGGGGGTGCACAGACATAGGACAGGCTAGTTCCTCACACACAGGTGGTAGATAAGAATTTGGGGGACATATCTCAGGAGTGAGGAGTCCCAGCCTCACACTAGGCACCCCAGCCCAGGGCTCCAGTGCCAGGAAGGTAAGTCCCTACAACTTCTGGCTGCAAAAACCAGTGGGGATTGAATTGGTGGAAGATACTTCTAGAGCCCTAAGGATTTCCTCTTAAAGAACCCACACATCAACTCACCTACTTAGACTCACTCTGTCTGAGCTCCAACACCCAGGTAGCAGCTTGAAAAGTACCAGCAGTTGTACAGGGACAAACTGAAGTGTCTGGCATCGAGGTGAGCAGAGGTCATTGTCCCTTTTCTAAACCATTCCTTCACATAGCTGGCAAGTCAGTGCCACATGTGAGACTTCATCAACCTGGCTAACACTGTTTGACCTACCTTGGAGATCCCCAGAGACTCCACTCCACCCACTTATGAGCCCACCCAAGCTGCTTTTTCCATACAAATAGTAGGTCTTGGAGCATGCTTCACAACTACCTAAATCCTATCAAACAAACAACAGTTGGCCTCAATGAGCCCCAGGGCAGTCACTCGCAACAGCCAGCCTAGTTTTTCAGCTTGGCTTCACCTGGGAATCTTCAAGCTCAGCACAAGCAGTAGCCATCTCAGATCACTTTTATAACTCAGGAAGTGTGGCCTGGGCTAAACACAGGTGGGGGCTGACCTTAGACTGCACTATCTGGGAAACGCTTGGGCCAGCACACCCAGTGGACAGCTACAGACCATCTCAGAGCACTACCACCCTGCCCCTGCATGCCTGATTTTCCACAGAGGGCAGAGGTCGATGATAAGTGATCACATCCAATCCTTGCAACTGACTGGCCTAGGTATATGGCTCCCACCGACCTGCCAATAGCAACCAAGGCTCAACTCCAAGGGGAGGGTGTCCTCAGCCTATACTAAGGGCACACATTGAGTACCCAGAATTGGTAATAGGGGAGGCTGTGTCACTAGAACCTACAGGACACCTACTTCATTAGGCCACACCATCAAGACTCAAGAGTCAAAGCAGCTCTACTTAATACATAGAAACAAACACAGGGAAGCTGCCAAAATGAGGAGACAAACATGGCCCAAATGAGAGAATAGATCAAAACTGTAGAAAAAGATCTAAATGAAATGGAGATAAGCAATCTATCAGATGCAGAGCTCAAAATACTGGTTACAAGGATGCTTAAGGAACTTAGTGAGGACCTCAGCAGCATGAAAAAAGATCCATTCATAAATGAAGGATACACTAATTGAAATAAAGAACAATTTACAGGGAAACAACAGTAGAGTGGATGAAGCCAAGAATCAGATCAAAGATTTAGAACATAAGGAAGAAAAAAACAATGACTCAGAACAACAAGAAGAAAAAGAACCCAAAAAAATGTGAATAGTGGAAGCAGCCTCTGGGACAACTTCAGGAGGTCCAACATTCTCATCATAGGGGTGCCAGAAGGAGAAGAGAAAGAGTCAGAAATTGGAAATTCATTTGAAAAATTAATGAAAGAAAACTTCCCTAATTCAGTGAAAAAAATAGACATGCAAGTCCAGGAAGTACAGAGAATCCCACACAAGATGGATGCAAAGAGACCCAGTCTAAGACACATCATAATTAAAATGCCAAAGTTTAAAGATAAAGAGGGAATCTTAAAAGCAGCAAGGGAAAAGTAGTTAGTTACCTACAGGGGAGTTCCCATAAATCTGTCAGCTGATTTCTCAAAAAAGCTTTGTAGGCTAGAGGGGATTAGCAAGAAATATTCCAGGTGATGAAAAGAAGGGACTTATAGCTAAGATTGTTCTAACCAGCAAAGCTAGCACTTAGAATTGAAGGGCCAGTAAAGAGCTTCCTAAGACAAGAAAAAACTAAAGGAGTTCATCATCACCAGACCATTATTATATGAAATGTTAAAGGGACTTATTTAAGAAAAAGAAAAAGATCAAATCTATGAACACAAAAATGGCAATAAATACAAATCTATGAACAATTGAATCTAAAAAACAAACTAAGCAGACAAGAACAGAGACAGAGTCATGGATATGGAGAATGTTTGATGTTTGCCAGATGGGATGGGAGTGTGGGGAAATGGGTAAAGAGGTGAGGGGATTACGAAGTACAAATTGGTAGTTACAGGTTAGCCATGGGGATGTAAAGTACAGTATAGGAAATGGAGTAGCCAAAGAATTTATATGCATGGCCCATGGCCATGAACAATGGTGTAGGGCTTGCCTGAAGGAGTCGGGGGTGCTGGGTAGAGGGGGGCAAAGGAGGAAAAATCAGGACAACTATAATTGCATAATCAATAAAATATAATTTAAAATATAATAAATAAACACAAAAAGGCATCAAATTCCTCAGCATTCACACTGGAAATTGGAGGATAAAGGAGTGATACATACCTTGAAAAATTAGGGGCAAAGTTATTTTCAGCCTAGAATTGTGAAGATAGAACAAGACAACCTCAGATGTAGACATTCTCAAAAGTTTCATCTTGTGCACTTTTTCTCAGAAGCTACTAGAGGATGCCTTTTCTCTAGAAACTGCTTCAGTGCTCCACCAAAAGCAAGAGAATAAACCTTTGTGGAAATTTGTGGAATTTGGGTTGCAATCACTGAAACAGCACACAGAACAACGGAAAATCTGAGGATACCAACTAGGCAGCAAGCTGTGATACCCCCAATTGGAACAGAATTTAGAAGATAAACAAAAGAAAAAAAAGCTGATTACCTAATTTGGCATCATTGTTAATAGTGTGCCTCTATCCACTGTTCTTTGAGACCCATCAAATATGGGAAACATAAAATAAGATATATATTTTCTAAAGTTGATATATGTCTAGCACTGCTGTGCATCATTATATGTTCATTGGTTCTTTTTGTGTTACATATGTGTCGAGCACTTATTTCAAGCTCTTAAAGTGAACCTCAGACAGGTATACATTTTTTGAAGGAGGATAACAGCTGCCATTAGACGAATGTATGAGAGCAAAGGTGTTTAGTGGATTTGGTAAAGAGGGGTCAGGGAAGAGTAATTTTTAAGGTATCAGATTGAGTGTGTTACAAGGGCCCAAGGAAACAATCCAGTGAAGAGAGAGAGAGAGATTGAAGCCCAAGAAATCCTGGAGGGGTACAATAGTGGGAAAGCGTGAGACACTTTTCTTTATGACATATAAGGTCTATGAGTGAAGATAAAGTTAATTAAAAGGTGCAGTAGCTTCTTTTTTCTTGGTAATAACACAATGTCAGGTCAGCCCCTCATAGCAAAGGGAGAGATTTAGCACAGTCACTGGTCCAAAAAATGTTGGTGACCAAAGAGAGGTAAATGAATTATAGATGACAGGGAACTTTCCTCTGAGATTGTAAATCCTAAATTTATAGTTTATTCATTCAATGAGTATTTATTTAATACCTATTGTGTGTCTCAGTCAAGTGATGAGTATAGACACATTTCCAATTCTCATGGAGTTCATAGCCTCGTACATTAAACAAATATTGAAAACTATTACATATGTTATTATTCAAATATAATTGTGATAAAGACTGCAGTCATAATAGAAAGGACTTGTTTGACAAAGTTGTATTAATATATCATGCAAAGGACAAGAAGGATTGAGCATGGGTAAAGAGGCAGAGAAGGGAGAGAGAGAGAGTAGCGATATCCAGCCAGAGGATGGCTGAGCAAGGGCTCTCAGGTACACGGTGCTTGAGGGCAGAACTTCCCACCCATGCTGCCAAGGTACCGCTACTGGGTGATGGGTGTGTGTCTAATAATCATCTCTTCAGCTGCCATATGTCAGCCCAGGTTACTACAGGAATTACTGTTTTCTAACTGAGTCATGATATGAAAAAGTTTGAGAAACTCTGCATTAGGGGAACTGGCCCTAAAAATATTACACCTTAATCAATTGCAAGGTGCTTAGAGTAGATGACGTCTGGATGATACCTTAATTTGGCACTTCTCATGCACCAAATGTGGCACATCCCAAGACGTTTTTACATCTCTATGTTTTCAGTCATTGAATTAATTTCTTTATTTAGTATTTAGTCTTTACGTATTTGATAAAATGATGCTACACTTAACATGTCCTAATTTACAAATATTATGAATCAACACACTGATTGTGTGTAAAATGAAAGTTTATCCTGGTATTACAGAAAGTGGGACAGTAGGTATAAGGGAAACTTTTCTGATTCCTTTTTATATTGAATACTGTCAGTACAATGGAATAACATTGAGTGGAATTTCAAATTATGTAATATTCAACCAAAACAATTCTCAAATTATTTATACAAACAAATTAAATAAATAATTCAGGACATCATTCATAAAATTCAGGCAAAAGTAGTCCAAGTTGGTTGCCAGGAAAAGTGGAACTGTTGCTTGGAATTATCTAGCTACATGGACTATTTTTTTTAATTGCATACTTATCCTCTTTATTTCTATATACCACACCTATTAAAGAGGAGCAAAAACCTAGCATTTCTTTTCTTAGCTATAGGTTGTTGCACCTCTGAAATCATGTGTTTACCACTGCCTTAAATCATTGGTTTCTGGTTGCTTGATATAATCTGAGTTTTTGAAACATTACTTTTTTATGTAGAAAAAATTTTAGCATAATAGAAATCACTGGTAGTGATTTGTTTTATCACTTGCAAAGGTGCATATTAAGGTCCTAAGTAAGCACATAGGAAAGATTCCATTGCTCTCTCTTGTATGTAGATGTAAACTTGTGGAGCTTTAGAGTGCAAAAGGCTTGGGAGTGTGTCCATGGCAATCTGGGACTGTGTGCAGGAAGTTCAGCAGCATTTAGCCATGAAAGGGACTGATTGTTTTGGGGGAAAATTCTCAAGCCATGCCTTGAATTCAAAGAAATGAGTTCATTAAAATCATAAATTGTCTATTAATCTTTTTTTTCCTGAGATGTCCTTGGTGGTCAGTTGTATTTTAAAGACCAAGATGAAAAAATATGATTCTTGAAGACCATGAGATAAAATACCCAATGCCTTTTCTTTTTAAAGACTTTTTACTGGATACTTCCTGTACCTCTCCTGACTATAGAATTGAACATGATATGAGGTTTATTGCTTTCATTCATTTATTCACTCATGTGCTAGGCACCATACTGGTTTTACAGATGAAAACATCCCAGGGCTTTCTTGTTATATCCAAAAGCACTGCTAGGTTTCCCATAGATGAGTTGGTTGACTGGGCATTAAGGACAACAGTATATGAGGGACTGATAAAATTACATTACTTCTTGTAGGATGTGCCAGGAAAATGGGCTAGTCTTTCTCCTTCTGGGTGAGATGAGTAAGCAAGGCCCATGAGGGCGCCACAGTGTACTGTGCACGTACTCTGGAAGACAGATAGGGGCTCTGTGGGGGATGGGAAAGCTGTGTCAGTGTGATGGTATTATGGTTAGTCCTCCTGGAAGGGAACACCAGATCACCAGACACTCCTTAACAGGAGGGCACAGTAAGTCTCTGGCCACACTAATAACAAGAAAGGGAGTGCATAATCTCAAGGGGTCTGACAGAGATCTCCTTTGAAAATGCCAGACTACTTGGCCTACTAATGCCTTTTGCTCTGATACCCAAGAGGCTTCTGGGAATCCTTCCTCACAAGAAACATTTCTTTGACTTAAATATTATATGAAGCAAAAGATTTCAGTTAGTTGGAGGTTCATAGACATCATTCAAAATGGAAGGCGTTGACAGTTTCTGTAAGTTGTGTTTTCTAAGGTATAAAATAAAGGTAGTTTAATTTGAATTTCAGTAGTCACTATTTTCTTAGCTTGCCAGTGAACTTGAATGACATGTTAAAGAACATTAGATATTATGCTCTTAGTTTGTGAACTCCTTGAAGAGAACTGTTTTATTTAAGTAGTGTGTCCCTAAGTGCATACAGTTTAATATAAAGCCACTAACTGTTAAATTAATTCTATATGAACATTTCATTTGGTACCATTGTGATGGAAATAGGAGGTCCACAGAATTGAATTTTTAAGTAATTAAAATATATCCATTAAAGCCCAAAATATTTATTTAAAAAATCCTAAGTTTATGATAATTTTTTTCCTAAAATATGAATAGTATTTTCTACTTCATTAAAAATATTTCAATATAATTTAACTTTTTAAATGATATATCAGTAGTCTCATCTATAATAACTCCTTAAGATTATATTGGAGAATGAGGTCCATTTTTCATGTCACTAAGTAGTCTATTACTATTTTTGATATTCTTTCTTCTTTGATTTTTAATGGTTATTAGTCAACATCCTCCACTATCAATTGTCACTTTTTAATACCATTGGAATTTCTTGCTTCAGATTTTATCCTTTTCATTAGACATAGTTGCCTATATTAGATCCATTACTGTGGGATAGTGTTTGTGACTCATAACTGTCCCTGAATTTATGATAGTTATATATATGTTGAGGATATGGAAATCTATACTTGGGGTGATATAAAAATAATTCTATGTACTCATTAGTTTTGAAGCTATTTCTGTAACTATTCAGCTTTTAAAATAAATTTATTTCAGTTTAATTAAATGAAAATTTATTGATGGAATAGTTCTTTGTATCACTTCAATTAGATTAAATGTTATTAAATAAATCTGACTGTAAAAAAAGAAGTACATATCTATAAAAATGTGTACTTCTCAGTGGATTTTCAAGATGGCAATAGAATAAGTGGATCTTGTTTTTACCTCCTCCCAGAAGCAAACTTAAAATTCAACTGAATTGGGGAAAAATTACCCTGAATGACCAACTGAAGACTGGCTGAGGAGGAAATTTAGAACCAAAGAGCTTTATAAGAAGCCATGTCAATACTCGGAGGAAAGGTGGAGAAGTGAAAGGGCTGGCCCTGCTCCTGTGGGTGGTGGCTGAGGTCCCAGAACACCCACATGGCAGCCGCATGCAGTGATCTTGAGGATTGATCCCACGCATGAACAGGACAATAGCAATCAAGATTAAGTTACAATTGGAAGGCACACAAAACCCCAAAAAAGGGATATTCATAGAGCTCCCAGCTCAGGAGATCAAGGAAACGGCAGGATACCTACTACATAAAGCCAACAAACAAAGACTGGGAATCATAGTAGATCTAATATGTAGAAACAAAGACAAAGAGACATCCAATATGGGAGACAAAGAGGCCCAAAATGAAAGAACAGGAGGAATCTCCAGAAAAAGAGCCCAATGAAATGGAGGCAAGAAGTCTATCAGATATAGAGTTCAAAGTAATGGTTATAAGGATGCTCAAGAAACTTAGTGAAAACTATAACAGAATGAAAAAGGACATAGAAACCATGAAAAAGGACAGTTGGAAATGAAGAATAGCATATTTAAAATCAGGAATACACTGGAAGGAATTAAAAAGTAGGCTGGATGAAGAGATCAGCAATTTGGAAGAGTAGGTTAAAAAAACACCCAATCAAATCAGCAAAAAGTAAAAAAGACTTAAAAAGAATGAGGATAGTTTAAGGAAACTTTGGAACAACACAAAATGCAACAATGCCTGCATCATAGGGGTACCAGAAGCAATAGAAAGTGAGCAAGGGATAGAAAAACTGCCAAAATAATGGCAAACAACTTCCCTAACCTGGCTAAGGAAAAAACCACAGATGTTCAGGAAGGACAGAGTCTGAATTGAGATGAACTCAAAGAGACCTACACCAAGACACATCATAATTTAAATGTCAAAGTATAAAGACAAAGAGAGAATCTTAAAGGTAGCAAGAAGAGACAGTTACCTACAAGGGAGTTCTTTTATGACTGTCACCTAATTTATCAACAGAAACAGTTCAGGCCAGAAGGGAATGGCATGCTGTAGTCAAAGTAATGAAAAGCAAGGACTGACAACCAAGAGTACCCTACCAGCAAAGCTGTCATTTAAAATGACAAAATAAAGAGCTTTCCAAACAAAAACAGGCTAAGGTTCATTACCACAAAACCAACATTACAAGAAATGTTCATGTGTTTTCTTTAAGAAGAAGAAGAGACAGAGAGAGGAACATAGGCATAAAGAAAAAATGACAATAAGTAACTATCTATTAATAACATTAACAGATATTCCATGCAGCAATATTTTCACCAATATGTCCCCTAGAGCAAAAAACATAAAGAAAAGAATAAATAAATGAGACTTCATCAAAATAAAAAGTTTCTGCATGGCTAAGGAAAACATCAGCAAAATAAAAGGGGAGCCAACTGTATGGGAAAATATATTTGCAAATGATATCTCAGACAAGAGTTTGATCTCCAAAATATATAAAGAACTCACACAACTCCACTCCAGGAAGACAAACAATCCAATTAAAAAATGGGCAAAGGATTTGAACAGATACTTCAAGGAGGATATGCAGAGGGCCCATAGATATATGAAATGATGCTCATCATCACGAGCCATCAGAGAGAATCAAATTAAAACCACAATGAGATACCACTTCACACCAGTCAGAATGGCCATCATAAACAAATCAACAAACAAGTGTTGGAGAGGTTGTGGAGTAAAGGGAACCCTAGTGCAATGTTGATGGGAATGCAGACTGGTGTAGCCACTGTGGAAAACAGCATGGAATTTCCTCAGAAAACTAAAAATGGAACTGCCTCTTGACCCAGTAATACCACTGTTGGGATTATACCCTAAGAATCCCGAACACCAATTCAAAAGCATCTGTGCACCTCAATGTTCATAGCAGCACAATTTACAATGGCCAAGTGCTGGAAGCAACCTAAGTGCCCATCAGTAAATGAGTGGGTCAAAAAACTGTAGTACATTTACATAATGAAATACTACACAGCAGAAAGAAAGAAGGAACTCCTACCCTTCGTGACAGCATGGGTGGAACTGGAGAGCATTATGCTAAGCTAAATATACCAGGTGGTGAAACACAAATACCATATGATCTCACCTATAAGTGGAACCTAATTAATAAAACAAACAAACAAGCAAAATATAACCAGAGACACTGAAATACAGAACAAATGGGCAGCAATCAGAGGGGAGGGGGGAGGGGGAGAATGAGGAAAAGATGGGGAAGGGTCATCAAGGAACATGTATAAAGGACCATGAACCAAGTCAAAGGGGGAAAGATTGAAGGTGGGTTGTGGGGATGGGTAGGGTGGAGGAGAGTGTTGGCAGGAAAATGTAGACAACTGGATTTGAACAACAATAAAAAAAGAAAAAAATGAAATTACAGTCACAATAAAAAATAATTGTAAATGGATAAATGGTGCAATAAAAAGACATAGGGTAGCTGAATGGATAAGAAAAAAATGAGTCCTGGCTGGTGTGGCTCAGGGGATTGAGCAGGGAGGAGCCTTTGAACCAAGGGGTCCCTGGTTTGGTTCCCAATATAGGGCATATGCCTGGGTTTTGGGCCAGGTCCCCAGTAGGGGGCGCATGAGAGGCAACCATGCATTGACGTTTCTCTCCCTCTCTTTTTCCTTCCCTTCCCCTTCTCTAAAAGTAAATAAAATCTTTTAAAAAGTGATCCTTATATATGCTGTCTACAAGAGACCCACCTCAAAATAAAAGATTCCCACATGTTGAAAATAAAGAGATGGAAAAAATATTTAATACAAATGGAAACAATAAAAGAGAGAGATAGCAATATTTATATCTGACAAAATAGACTTCAAAACAAAGGCCATGATAAGAGACAAAGAAGGTCAGTACATAAAACTAACAGGATCAATCCAATAAGAGGATATAACCCTTGTAAACATATATACAGCAAACATAGGAGCACATAAATATATTAAAAAAATCATGATGGACTTTAAGGAAGAGATTGACAGTGATACAATCACTGTAGGGGGTTTTAAAACCCTACTGTCATCAGTGGATATCATCCAGACAAAAATATCAACAAGGAAACAGTGAACTTAAACAACACACTAGGTGAATGGATTTGATTGATACTTACAGAACACTCCCATCCCAGAGCAGCAGAATAAACACTCTTAGAATCTATGAAAATCTTAGGAAAGAACATTTCCTTTAAGACCAGAAAGAAGACAGGGATGTCCACTTTCACCACTGTTATTATTCAACATAATACTGAAAGTCCTAGCCACAGCCATCAGACAAGAAAAGAAATAAAAACCACCCAAATTGGAAAGGAGGAAGTAAGACTGTCATTATTTGCAAATGACACGAAAACCCTAAAGACTCCACCAAAAAACTACTAGATCTAATAAATGAATTCAGCAAAGTAGGAGGATACAAAGTTAATATTCTGGAATTGGTGGCATTTTTATATACCAATAATGAACTATCAGAAAGAGAAACTGAGAAAACAGCCCTGTTTCTTATTGCAACAAATAAATAAGGTACCTGGGAATACATTTAACCAAGGAAGTAAAAGTCTCATACTCAGAAAATTATAGGACATTAACCTGTAGAGATTGCAGTCAAAAATATTGCACCATAGGTCACATGTATCCAAGAGATACAGTCATTACTAGTGTATGCTGAAATGCAAAAAAATAAATATAAAAATAAAACATTGCAAATGTGCATTTATTATATTTATATAATAAAATACATGATTTTTATTTTCAGTTACAATATAGAAATTATTTTTAAACATATTTTATTGATAATAAAAATCTAGAAATTATTAAAGAAATATAAAAACAAAAAATAAAAGTTTTTCTTTTCAAATAATGGATACATGAATATTGCTAAAAAATATAACCAAAAAGTCTTTAACATTAATTAATCAGAATATTCAATAGCTGGCTTTGCAAAATGTTTCTAACAGTCATTGTAAACAATATTGCTGTGCTCAAGGCATGAGTACTTTTCACAACACTCACAAAAATATTTTGATAAGTGAGTTGAATAGCATTTGCTGAAGTTCTTCAACATCTTTTGGATTTTTGAATCAGTATATTTTTCAGCCATTTTCAACAGTTAATAAAAAAATAAAACACAACACTGACTTCAAAGTTTACAAATAATAAAACCTATACCAACGCTGACCATAGTTCACGGTATCTCTCAGATACAGTTTAATATCTAATATCACAGACCCTTATGGAATACATGTTATACACAAACTGATGACTTAAATGTTATGGCTTAATATTAGTCACATACAAGCTCACAGTTATCCATGATTTTGAACCTATGCACCTGATATATGTAACAATATTTAAGAAAAGAGTTTGTATCTCTTAGATCAGCCACAACCTCTGCAGGGTTAAAGAAAGAAATTGAGGAAGATACAAATAAGTGGAAGCATATATCCTGTTCGTGGACTGGAATAATTAACATCATTAAAATGTCCTTGCTACCCAAAGCAATCTTCACATTCCACACAATTCCTATTAAAATATCAATGACATATTTCCTAGATCTAGAACAGGTATTCCAAAACTTTGTGTGGATCAAAAAAAGACCCCAAATAGCCTCAGCAAGCTTGAGAAAACAAAAGAACAAAGTTGGACATCTCACAATACCTGATATCAAACTATACTACAAGGCCATTATAATCAAAACAGCCTAGTACTGGCATGAGAACAGGAATATAGATCAATGGGACAGAACAGAGAGCCCAGAAATAGACCCACATCTTTATGTTCAGTTAATATTTGACAAAGGAAGCAAGAGAATACAATGAAAAAAAGATAGTCTCTTCAATAAATGGTGTTGGGGAAGTTGGGCAGGTATGTGCAAAAAAATGAAACTGGACCATCACCTTATACCATACAGAAGGATAAACTCAAAGTGGATAAAAGACTTAAAATGTTAGTTGTGAAATGATAAAAATCCTAGAAGAACACATAGGCAGTAAAATCTCAGACATCTCTCATGTGGTAATTTCTTTGCCAATACATCTCCTAGAGCAAGGGAAATAAAGGAAAAAATAAACAAATGACTGCGTCAAACTAAAAAGCTTCTGCACAGCTAAAGAAACCATCAAGGAGATGAAACAGGAACCCACTGTATGGAAGAACATATTTGCCAATGATACATCTGATAAAGAGTTAATTTCTAAAATATGTAAAGAACTTACACAGCTTAACACCAGGAAGACAAATGATCCAATTAAAAAATGGGCAAAGGGCCTGAGTAGACTCTTCTCTGAAGAGAACATACAGATGGCTAATAGACATATGAGAAAAAGCTTAACATTACTAATTATCAGAGAGATGCAAAATTAAAACCACAATGGTATCTCATGTTGCACCTGCCAGAATAGCTGTCATCAATAAGTCAACAAACAAGTGCTGGTAAGGATGTGGAGAAAGGGGACCCCTAGTGCACTGTTGGTGGGAATGCAGACTGGTGCAGCCACTGTGGAAAACAGTATAGAATTTCCTCATATAATTAAAAATGGAACTGCCTTTTGGTCCAGCAATCCCACTTCTGAAAATAAATCCTAAGAATCCCAAAATATTAATCAGAAAGAATATATGCACCCTTATATTCATAGCAGTGTTATTTACAGTAGCCAAGGTCTGCCCATCAGTAGATGAGTGGATAAAAAAGCTGTGGCACATTTACACAGTGGAATTCTACATGACTGTTAAAAAAAGAATAAACTCTTATAGTTTGTGAGAGCATGTATGGATTTGGAGAATCTTATGCTAAATGAAAAAAAGCTGGTCAGAGAAAGACAAATACCATATGATGTCACTCATATGTGGAATCTAATGAACAAAATACAGTTATGAGCAAACGGAACAGAGGCATGGATGCATGGAACAGACTGACAGATCTCAGAGGGAGGGTTTGGGGGAACTGGAAGAGATTAGCCAAAGAAAATATATGCATTATATGCAAAGCCTGTGGACATTGGCAACAATGTGTAAAATGAGGGCAGTCAGAGCTTGGTGAAAGGGGGAGTAGAGGAGGGGATGTGGAACATCTGTAACAGTGTCAACAATTGAAGAATAATAAATAATAATAAATGTATACTTCTCCTTGAATTGGAATTCAGTGAACATATTCCTGATAGTATCTTTAGGTAAAATGGCTTGCCATACTCTGCAAATGAAGTATTTGTTTTGCAAAGAAGTTAATGAATCAGCAAAATTGCTGAAGTTCATAAAAAACAATAGCAGTATGAATTCTAAATGTAAAATATATGTATCAGCTCTGGCTGGGTGGGTCAGTTAGTTGGAGTACTGTGTCATACACCAAAAGGTTGTGGGTTTGATTCCCAGTCAGGGCTTATACCTAGGTTGTGAGTACAGTCCCTGGTCAGGGCACATGTGGAAGGCAATTGGTTGATGTTTCTCTCACCCTCTGTCTCTCCCTTCCTCTCTCTCTCAAATCAATAAGCAGATCCACAGGTGAGGATGAAATCAATAGTAAAATAATAAATAAATATATTTATATGTATCTGGACTAACCATGTGTGCTTTATCCCAAGCATACCTTGATGTAATTATTATGCCCATTCTGTAGATGTGGGAATTGAGATTTAAAGACAAACATTGTGTGCCCACAGAGATAGTAAGCAATACAAGAGCCATTTTAAACCATATGATTTGGTAATTTCTCTCATAGAACATAAAAGAAAGAATAGAGAAAACTCCTGCCATAGCATTATATGAAATACCGGTAACCTTTGTTCTATGATATAACGTGTTCCATTTATATTATTAGGGTTCAATTTACTTTCCAGAAGTAAACATTATTGCTTATGCTAATATAGTGTCTTATCCTCTATAAACACATTCAAATGAATTAATTTATTGGATCTCAAACCTCACCAGGGTAGGAGGTCCTTATGTTTCATACAGAGGAACTGAGACTCTGAGTGAGCCAATGACTCTTCCAAAAGTGCAAAAGTCCACAGCTGGGAAATTTAAAAGTTCTAGTCTCTTTCCATTATGATTCATAGCCTTTCAAAATATCACAAATGAAAAGTAGCTTTTTACTTTTTCTACTGGCACTTGTAACTAGAGAAGTTGAGCTATCGTAGGAGACAAGTAGCTGTAAACTAGGTAACATGAATTTAAAATATTTAATGAGATGTTAGTGCTAAATGTAAATACACAAGATCACTTAATATTTAGCCATTGCCTTTTCATCCTGTTATCTGTATTCAGTCAGTATGACCATTTAAAGAATAAATATGGGAGAAAAGTATTATTTTAAATCAAGTTTACCATTTTTATAATGAAAAGTAAACTTGAAGTGGTGATTGTAGCATTTCTTTTTAATCATAGATCTGTTCAGTCACCCCATTTGTTATTAAAAACTTAAAATACCAATAAAATAGCATTAACTTAGTAAAAAATAGATATTATGCAATTTTATTTTCCAGGCTAAATCAATGTGTCTTTGACTGAATGTATGAGAGATTATCAATTAAACATTTGCAACAAAAAAATGAAATTCATGGTAAATGCATAAACTTCTGAAAAGTATAAAGTAACTGGATATTTAAAAATATATTGATAAGGACATAAATTCTATTTCAATATCTTAAGTCTTTATATGTATATAAATTTCAATGACTAAATCCCTTAATAAAAAACAACTTTTCTTTTCCCATGAGATCTGTTATAAGTTGCTGTTTTTCATTCAACCATCACTGTCGTCACAGTAGGCACTACAGGAGGAGTATGTTAATTATCTTGAGGTGTCCCAGTGGCCCAGTAACTCCAGGGCAAAATTCCAGCAGAGTCTTGGTTGCAATCCAGGTTGAAAACACTGCATTAACTTGTTCAGTCTCTTGACATCCTCACAAACATCTTGGTAAGATGGCTCTAGTAGCACTTACTTGTCTTTAACTTCATTCAAAACAATTTTGTTAGATTGTATTGTGACAGCTGTCATATCAGCATGCATTTAAAAAAACATCAAAATTGGTGAATTTTTGTATGGTCATTTTAATATTGAAGATGGAAGAAAACATGCAACATAATCAGCATATTATGCCTTATTGTTTCAAGAAAGGTAAAAATACAACTGAAATGCAAAAAAAAAAAAAAAATTCTGCAGTGTATGGAGAAGATGCTGTGCCAGATCGAACATATCAAAAGTGATTTGTAAAGTTTTGTGCTGACGTTTTTCACTGGACAATGATGCTCCACAGTTGGGTGGACCAGTTCCAGTTGATAATGATCAAATTGAGACATTGATTGAGAACAATCAATGTTCTACCATGTGGGAGATAGCCAACATACTCAAAATATTCAAATTAATGAAGTTATTGGTGAAAATGAAAAATGTGTCTTTTATGTTATGGAAAAAACTAAACAGACTTTTTGGCCAACACAATAAATAATACCCAATGCCTAGCCAACCATTTGTGATTGAGTGTAAAAAGTAATGGACTATATTCTTCAAGGTTAATTATCTAGAACAGGAATGCTTTTTAGATATTGTTCTGAGTGCAATAAACCTGGGTTATCTAGAGCAGTGATCCCCAACTTTTTTGGCACCAGAGACCATTTTCATGGAAGACAATTTTTCCACAGACCAGGGTCGGGGGATAGTTTTGGGATGATTCAAGCACATTACATTCAAGCTCACCTCCTTATGTGCCCAGGCCAATAGCGGCCAGCAGACCAAAGGTTGGAGACCTCTGATTTAGGCAACATAATGAGCATCTTTGAACACATGGCACTGCAGAGAGCTTTCAAGTTTCAGGCAAAAGTTGGGAAAAACTATTGCAACAGTGGGTCAGTACCATCCAGTGCTGTCATTGGTCAAGATAGGTCACCAGTGCAAGACTTGAAGTTGTGTTGTGACTGATGATTGAACTGACTCCTCTTTTCTTAGAGTAGACTTTGGTGGTTCACAGAAGGAACATTGTGGAGACACCAGGTTCCTTGAAGAATGCACATTTCTACATGAGAAAGATAGAAAGAGTACCTTGGGATGCTTTGCAAAAAGTAGCCGCATGGTGGAAGGGTAGTGTCAAGCACAAGTAAGTGAAACATATAAAATGATTCTTCTGCCCGGACAGAACTTCCCTACCCCATCCCAGTCAATTGAGCCAATAGGATTTAAGCAGTTTACACTCACTTCAAATAAATTGTGTAACAGAGCAAAGTAAGTTGGTGAATAATATTTATTGTTTGATAGTGTAATGGCAATGAAACATCTATACCTATAAAGCAATAAATATAATTTTATATAGTTATGAACAAAATCAATGACCAATATAGGCAGTGCTTCTTAACAATTGAAAGTCAGCTGATTAAGGACATCATGAAAACATTTAATTTCTTGAAATTGCTAATGGGGAAAGAGGTTCTAAAGTGAACTTCTTTAAAGTATAAACAGTATGATCTTTTTTAAAAATAATGATCTTAAACTGTCTTAAGTCCTCTGCAAAAAGGAAAATATAGATGTTCTGAAGATCTTTTAAAATGAATTCATTTTTGAATGTAACTGGGAAATTAGGTAAGGATGGTTCCTTTAATTAAAATTAAATAAATATTATGTTTTTCACTGTTTGCATTGTTCGGTGGGGCTCAT
>CM052549.1:61713328-61757697 GCA_028533065.1 Trachops cirrhosus
GCAGTCTCTGGGTCCCGAGGGGCGCGCACTTCTCCTACCTGCGGGGCCTGGGCCTCACGGGTCCCGGGGAGTGCCTGGGCTTTTCCGGGTCCGCGGGTGCGCAGTCTCTGGGTCCCGAGGCGCGCTCACTTCTCCTACCTGCGGGGCCTGGGCCTCACAGGTCCCGGGGAGTGCCTGGGCTTTTCTGGGTCCACGGGTGCGCAGTCTCTGGGTCCCGAGGGGCGCTCACTTCTCCTACCTCTGGGGCCTGGGCCGCCTATACTTATCTTTAAAACTAAAGAATACTTTAGTTTAAAAATCAGACAACAATAGTAAACAAATGAATAATGTTGTGACTGAACAAGGATATGCTCTGCATGTGATATAAATGTCATATTATTTGGGGGGCTTTTGATTCACTTTTAAAAAAACCAAACACTCAAAAAATAAATTTAAGAAATAATATGTGTTGATAATGTCATTTTTTTACTGAGCTCAAAATGGTTTAACATATGCTCTATTGTTTGTTACAATATCCTTATAAGTAAACAGGAGATACCTATCCCTGTTTTATCATTACCAAGGTACCAGCAAAGACAGGCCACTTCTCCATGGTCACCATTCGAAGGGAGGTCTAGATTTCTGACCCTAAAAATTCATGAAAGAGGTGCAAAATATTTATGTATGTTTATAATTTAAATTAGGCAGATATACTGTGCTCACCCTGATTTCTTTTTAAAATATTGCCTAAGCCTATGTATGTTTAATGAGCAGTAACATCTGGCTTATTAAAGCTTATAAAATATATTAGAAAATAAAAAGTACTTAACATTAAAATGTACTGGAAAATTATCAGCCTCTTTATTGTAATGAATATGCTTCCTATGTGTAAAACTTTTTTTCTAGACCAGTAAAAATATAAAGTCTAAATGAAACAGGTTACAAAATGAATTTTCAGTCACTGCCTTGGAAAGAAGTCAAGAAAATCTTTCTGCCTTGCCCAGACATAACTGCATAATGAATCAGTCAAATCATTGACAGCAATTTTAACATATAATTTACACCTATTTCATAACAGACTGCCAACTCATAAAGTTGCCAGATTTTCCTGCTTAATGGATAGATATGTACATTTGGGCTTGGTTTTTTCTAAGCAAAGAGTTTTGTTTTAGAAGTGAGGCACAAATTGAAATAAGGGTGCTTCAAAGTTTACCTGCAAAGAGACAGCTCGGTCAGTCTGCTCGTCACAGCCAATTAGACTATCTGAGAGTTGCTACGTGGCCTATTTTGCTGTGGCTCTGGTTTTGGACTTTTTGGTAGCCGAAACGCTCAGATTGCCGACCATGTGTAGGCTAGGCCAATTTCCTAAACTCAACCTAAAGATGCTGTGAAGGCTCGCTACTGCATGCAGTTCCTTATGAATAAGGATAAACTTTTATTAAGAAATGAAAAATGGGCTTCAAATTTTTCTTTACCCAGTCTGCAAAACATAAATTTGCCTCTATTGAATTGGCTTTAGAATCAGAGATACTCTTTCAGAAATTCATATACACTTTACATTTTAAAATATTTAATTGAAACACATAAATGCACAGAAAGCTCAAAAACATATTAAAATCACTCCCAATGTGGCCACACACAGAAACTTACAATTCAGAATATATGTAATATTATATTTTTTATCACAGTTGTTGATAAGGTGTATATCATGTGCATTTCTCCACATCAATAAATATATTTAAGTATAATTTTAAAAATTCACATTATTACATTATTTCATATTGTGAACATTGTATAATTTATTTAAAATTCTCTCACTTATTGTAGATTTCAAATGGGTCACTGTTACTTTCAGTAAACATCTCCAACCATGGCACTGTGTTCTTATCTTTGTTAATCTTTTAAAATATATTTCTTAAAATGGAATTACTGTCTCAAAGGATATAAAGATTTTTAATAATCTTGATGACTCTTACCAGCTTACTTTCCCAAAAATGTATACTAGTTCATACGTCCACTTGTATGTAAAGAAACATCTCAAGATACTTTGGGTGTCATTGAATATTTTAAAAAACAAAAATAATAAACCTTGACAATTTGATAGCTGGAAAAATGCCATCTCAGTATTTTTTTATTTCTTGGATACCCAACAAGTCTAACATTTCTTTGTGTTTGTTCATGTATGTGCCCTTATTAATTTGTAAGAATTTTATATGTTTGGAATATATTGTTACATTTGTTTAATGCATTTTAGCAGTTGCCAATAACTTAATGTTTGTAATTTGTATTTCACTAAACATTTTTCTTTTAAGTTTTGAATGTTACAGAGACAAAGCTACGAATATTTTTTGTGACTTCTTTGTGTGTACAAAGCCCTTCCCCTTCTTATAATAGGTGAAATATTTACTTATATTATTCTTATAGTTTTGAGAACCCTTTTTTGTAGTAGATTAAATATTTGTATTTTTCTAATAGTTTTTGTGAATCCTTTTTTAATCAGTCCTTAATCCACTTGAACTTTATTTTGGTATGTGTAAAGTGGATTGAACTTCTTTTTCCAAATAGCCAGTGTTCCCAGAATTGGTTGAACTTTCAATCTTTCCTTATATGACTGTGATATTTCCTTTCTCATGTATTAAACTGGCATCTGTCCTACTCCAGTTTTAGTGCTATATGCTTTGTTCTATTGATCTGTCTGTTCATTTATCTTTCAGTGATTGCTTAACCAAGCCCTCATTATTTCACTCCTTTTGTTAACTTTCTTGTTAACTATTATTTTCTATATCTACTTCTATTGAACTTTAGAATAATTTTGCCAATTAGAAACACCCCATTGAGACCTGACCAATTTATCGATATGGAAAAAACTGATGTCTTACTCAAACCCAATGTTTCTATTTAAGGATGCTATAGTTTTCTCTATTTATTTACATCTTCTTTTATGTTAATAATAGGTCATATGTTTATGTACCTTCTTCATATTTTATGCTTATCATGGTGTATGCAAATTATTTGATGTGCCAGTTGTCCATAACTCCCTGAGTCGCCCTAGTCATAGAGGACACGGGCATTCTCACTCTATTCCTGATTTCACTGAAAGCATACAGCATAAGACTTCACAACAGAAGCATCATTTAGATTGCTGAATAATAGCACAGTATTATTTATATAATAATGTAATAGTATAATAGTATATTAACATATAACAGAAATGTAATAATACATCACTTTTGTATTTTGATTAATTCCATGTTTTCTCCCAACCTTCATATGCTTTGTCTCCTACAGATTTGGTTCTCTTTCCACTTTTGGTATAACTTTTAGCTCCTTCTTCTAATAAGTACCTTCAAACATGTTATCTCTATCTTTGCTCTCATTACTATTATATCATCAACAATTGGGTTTTTTTCTTATAATGGAATAAATTCACTGTTAGTTATGGTCATAATAATAGGTACCTATGAGGATTATAGCCCTGTATGATAACAATGAGTTTGTACCTTTTTAGTCTTTCCTTAGTGTGATCAAAGACATTTGACAGAGAAAATAAAAAATGGTGCTTAATTTCCTTCATACTTTATTTTATACATAAAACTCAAACTAACTTAATGGAAACTTTTATTGCTCATATCATTTAAGCCCAAGGAATCAATTTTCTAAAGTTCAAAATGTAGAGAATACTTTAAATGAACTGTTGTGAGGGTATAAAACCATATTTATTAACTTGAGAATATATCAGTGATTTATTATTATGTAGAAAAAGCAAGTCACCAAATAATTAAATAGTGTAATTCAATTTACATAAATTACATATTTATTACATATGCGTAGCCTACCTAGAAAAATATACATTATAAAGAGTGGTTATTTCTTTTTTTTTTAATTTATTTTTATTTATCTTTAGAGGCAAAAGGAAGGAGAGAGGGAGAGAAATATCAATGTGTGGTTGCTTCTCATGTGTGCCCTGCTCTGGGAACTGGCCTGCAACCCAGGCATGTGCCCTGACTGGGAATCGAACCTCAATCTTTTGGTTCGCAGGCCCGCGCTCAATCCACTGAGCTAGCTACACCAGCCAGGGCTAAAGAGTGGTTATTTCTAAGAGATGTGAGTATAGGTGATATTTGAAATTATTTTTGCTTATCTTTATTTTTCTAACTTCTCTGGAACAGGCAGGTATTGTTGCTCATGTATTTAGAATGTAGATCAAAACTATTAAGATGTTTTTGACAGAAGAAATCTTTAGGAATATAGATAAATCACATTAGGCTAAACCCATATTTCTAAGTATAAGAAAATACTCTGACTACTTTTCCAAGGGAAGCCTGTGAGTATTTTGAGCTTTCATTGGAAAGTTTTCAATAGATTTGATAGACAAATTGCCAACATACAAATCCTTTCTGGGAAGCACACACAGTACTCAGTGCCTATGGGACAATAAAATCTGAGTGCTCACCTCCAAATTTGTCCTTAGTCCTATGAAAAATATGTATTTAATTAGCTATCTGCAGTGTGGTGATTGCAGGGGAGGAATAAGGGGACTAAATGGTAATAGAAAAAATACAATAAAAACTGAATTCATATAAAAAAATAAAATGAAGGCTAGGAAAAAAATTCAATTTGAAAAATAAAAAAAAAATAGCTATGTGACTACCAAGACAAGCAATGGCTCCCTTCATGTTTTTACATTATCCATTATGTTTAATATTTCCATCTCCCTGAGTAATTTCACCATTTGTTAGTGTAGTGTTTCAAGGACTTACTTTTTTTTATCTTTTTAACCTTGTATTTAAATGAAGGGGTCTCCTGAACTCTAGTAACTCATTTCTTCCTAGCATTTCCTGTTGTAAACAATGTGAATTAATGTACCCTCCTATTTGGCATTAAGTTGCAATTTAAGTTTTGATACTGTAAATGGTACTTTTATTTTTAAATCTTTACTGGGAAGAGAAAACCAATGGGATTCTTCTTATGCTGAAAAATAGCTGAAATTGGAAAACAAATGATATAGGGGAAATTATATATAAATGTAAAATCTTTAAAAGCAGTATTTTTAGGGAGTTCCCTTACATCTGAAGACTGAACAATAAGTATTATGTTTGAACTATGACAGTATGTTAAACAAGCCTATTGTCCAAATTACCATAACTAGCTAAATTATGTTTCACAAATGTCTATGTGTTTACACTGGATATAGGTTTATAATCCAGATTGGTAAAGACTTTATGATAACACAATTTGACAGCAACATTGATTTTTTTCTGGATTCAGGAAAATCCAGAAAAAAATCTGACATGTATAGATCCTATACACATGGGCAGATTTAATTTTACTTGGAAAGTTTGCCTTAGTTTTCTAATCAAGGTTTTGGTTTATATCACTTGGATCATAAACTCAACTTTCTTGTCAAACAAAGATATTACAATAGAAGACTGATGAAATGAAGGACTTTCATAGTCAGGGGATGTGCTTACAGGTGTTCTGTAATGAAAAGCTAATTCTCTTCTTAAGGGAACTCACTTGTCTGTTTTTCTTTTCTGAAAGGAGACTTCTATTATTTTGATTCTAATCATAGATGCTTAGGACTCCTGTAAGGACCAATCTTTTGTGACTCTGCCACTTCAGTCTTACTCAAATACTGCCAAATTATCTACTGCATGAGAATTGCTCCAATGACATTAGACTGCCTCCAGAGGTTTCTAAGACTTTAAGAGGATACCAGCCACCCACCTACCTTTCTTCACCCCCCTACCCCCAGCCTCTTTCACTTCAATTAGAAATATTTATTGGATTGTTACATATTTTAATGTTTCCCTTTAAAACATACTCAACATATGAAATATATTTACACTTTGCAGTCAACTCAGAAGTCTCCTTCCTGTTTTTAAAAGAAGTGCAGATAAGAGGTGAGAGTTGGATGAAAACAAAAAGTATAAAAATTGATGACTCCTGTATCATGGTGAGCTGTCACCAAGCAAAGTCCCTCATGACCTGTGCAGACCCCACGTGAGGCCCAGCTGGACTCTTAAACCTTTGGTTTCAGCATTTGCCACACTTGGTGCTCACGCCCTTCCTCTCCCTGGACGTGTCAGTCTCTGTCTCCCAGGCTGTCCTTGTCAGTCTCACTCAAGGGTTTTGGGGATTCATCTCTAATTGTATTCCTTCTTCTTTGCTGGTCCAGATTTCTCCCATCAGCTGACTTTCTTTTCCCCTCCTCTGAAGTTTCTTAGTAATTTTCTTTTAAAGGATATGAAATTTGGTACAACACTTTAGCAATGCCCACTAAAGAACTTTAGTTTTAGAATCCTAGACTTTAAACTTATACCTGTGATTATCTTCTACCAAAAGTTTCTTTTTCTGAGGACTACTCTATTTCTTCTCCTTGTCATACATTTGGCCACTTTACAGCATTTTGTGTGTGTGTGTGTGTGTGTGTGTGTGTGTGTGTGAGGGAGTATGTTTTATCAGAGCACTGCTCCTAGATTATATACTAGGATACAGATGATAAGTAGAATATGTGTTAATCAACATGAAGCAGAGACTATCTTTAGTGTAAGGGTAAAATCAGAGGCATTTTTGTAATTTGAAATATTTATAATGATATTTTTAGTAGGAAATGAGCCCCCTGATTTTTGCTGTTTGAAAAACTTCAGCAAAATAAATGCTGTTTATTTATATCTTTCATATGCATACAGTAGTTATCAAAACTTTTAGTATAAAGAAAAAATAAGGAAATATATATACAAGTATATACACACACATACATATTTGCATATATAGCTAGGTGCTCAGGGTATGTAGAAGATGGAATATGTTGAAACAAACACTTTTAAGGTTACCTGAAATAAAATAAAGCAAATTTCTCTCAATTTTTGTAACAGGTTGCAAAACCACTTCATGAAGAGTTTCCAGGACAAATTTTAGAGTAGCCTTAAAAATATTTTCCAATGTATATTTTCTTGTGTATCATGTTGTACAGTTCACTTCTGAAATTTATTTCTCAGTTTTTGAGCACTGCAAAACACACCAGAACAGACCTGGCAAATACTTTTAAATGGAAAGAAAAAAATATAAAAACTAAAGAAACTAAAACTCACAGAAGCAGAAAAGAAAGTTAATTTTATTATAATTGATTTAAAAATGTTTAAGTATTTTGATAGATTCTGTTTTATATAGGATTTACTGATTTTCAAAGTATGTAATCAATGAAAACAGTGAACCTAGTTCTGTTTTCTCATTCACTGGAGCTATCACATTTCATCTATCAGACCTCTAAGAAGAATTTAAAAAATGGGGTACTCTCTCACGCCCAAAGACTATGTAATTAGCACATGAATGTGTAATGGATTGTTTGAAGTAACAATTAAGGGAACAATACAGAAAGGAACTGAATAGAGCTACCAACACCTGGGAATCTTGTATTGAAGAAAGCTTTCTTAATATAAGCAATTAAATACCAAGGACAAATATTCATTGTGTGGCATTAGAGCCCTACAGCAAAAGCTGAAATGTACTGGTATTTGCTGTTATCTTTTACACTGAAGCATTAAAACAAGAACTTACTGTTTTATTGATTTCAATATAATACTTGCTAAATGTATTATACTGTTTTATATGGTATTCGATCTGAAATCATCAGGATGCATTTATAGGACAAACAGTCTTACATTTAAAAATATTTATATTTAAAACATATAAATAGATGATGAAAAAACCTTTTCCTGTGGTCAGTGCAAAAAATTTCGGAGGAAAATTGCAACTGATGGCCAGGTCATGTCAGGTATACAGTGACTTCTTAATAACTCATATATCTAAATAATTCCTGCTGATGAATGTCTAGGCATATCATTTTGTTTTATTTTGTCTCTCTTGAAGGTGTATATGCTACAGGGATTCCTGCTCAAGCAACACACCTCAAGTAACGAATAGCTCAGGATTGTTAGGAATCCTGGATATTGGGGAAGGCTCAGCAGAGTAAGAGGCAGGAGCCATGCATTATTGTTTTCATTTTTGTCACTGCTTACGCAAACCACTTAAATTTCTTTGGCATAAATTGCCTTATCTCTAAAATAGGAGTTATTACTTTGTAGACTGTTGCGGTCTGAGTCAAATGAACTTTGGGGTCTTTTCCAACACTTAATTGGATGTATCCCGTGATCATGAAGAAACACTTGTCCCTAGAATTTAACAACAAATGACCACCATACTATGGGACAACTCCATTTGAAAAATGAAGTAGGAACCTACCACTTCATTTTTAAGTGAAAAAAAACACAATTATGTGCACAAATATTAATATGTTATTTATAACCCCCAAAAAGAAACAACCTAAGTGTCCATCAACTTATGAATGAATAAATAAGGTGTGGTATATCCATTATCAAAACAAAATTGTACCAGACAAGTTTAAACAGCAAGGAAGACTTTATTCAAGGCTATTGCAATTGGGAGAGAAACCAGAATTGTCTGAACTAAACTCCATTGAAGTAGAGGAGGTAAGATTTTTTAAAGATTGGAGTGGAAAAGTACCACAGAACCTTATGGGTAAAATCACAGACCATCTGTGTTTTCCAATTGGCTTTATCCATAGGAAAAATAAATGAATAACTTTTGACAAAGGGGTAGTTTTTGCAACTCCTACTCTCTCACAGCAACAGGGAAATAAGGATAAGAATGCTATTTCCTTTGATGATTACATTTCAAAAAGACGATTCCCATGTCCTTGTGAGTACATTTCTGGTTGTAAAATTGCCATGTGACTATGAAAAAAGATTGACATCTAAAAGGGACACAGAGAATTTATAACTGCAAGTTTTCTAACCTCTAAGAAAAGGTAGGTCAGGGGCCTGGAGTTAAGAAGCAAGGCCAAAGTTTATTCAAGCTAAGGGGAACTTTAAGGCCATATTGGTCACCAAACAATGAGTATTTGTAGACAATGAAAAGGAATGAAGTATTGATAAATGCTACAACATGGATGAACGTAGAAAACATAAATTATGCTAGAAGCCAGCCACTAAAGGCTGTGTATTATGTGATTCTATCTATATGAAATGTCTAGAGTATTAAATCTATACAGACAAAGAAGATTAGTGGTTGCCTAAACCTGGGGGATTTGGAGTGGGGTTGGAGTGGCAGCTAGAGTATGGGTTTTTTTTTGAAGGGTAATGAAGATATTTTAAAATTGTAGTGATGAATGCACAAATCTCTGAATATACTAAAAGCCACTAAATTACACACTTTAATGGGTGAATTGTATGACATGTAAATTACATTGTAATAAAGCTGTTATAAAAACAAATATGTGTTGAAATGTGGTACATGGCCAATATTCCAATATTTATGGTTATAAAAATTTTAAAACAAAAACAAAACTCTTATTTCTCCAAAGAAAATCTTGATTAATCTATGGATTCAAAATAGGTATTTCTGGTAGCTGGCCTGATTTTCAGTTTTTATAGCAGTTATTTATGACCATGTTGTACTAATAAGAAAGTATATGACATGGAAGAAAGGAAAATAATTTCTGAAATGTCCTTAAGATGTTTACTTCCCTGAAAATAGGAACTGTCAATAAAAAATAGTTTCTATTCTTAACTGATAAGGAACATCAATACAAATGTAGGTATGATGTGGTGTGGTGTGGTACAGGGCAGTCTAAATAAATCCTTGTATTCTTATGAAGGCTATATGGATAGAACCTCAATTTTAACTATTTGTAGCCCTTTCTACAGAAACAGTTTTGTTCAACAGTTTTGAACCTACTGATCAGGTTCCAAACCTAGCTCCAAAAGATTTCTTTTACCCACGCCATAGTTGAACTGGAGTACTAATGTTAGTACTGACTGTCTGGGTGTTAAGGAACAATGGCACAGAAAGGAGGATGAATCATAACATCCCATCTCCCGGTGCAGGCACGGCTCCAGGCACAATTTTGAATTATGCGCAGTGAAGCTTTGGCTTTAAAAGATTCTGAAACAGTTTCTACTTGTGGGGCAGGCGGGTTCCTACACCAACAATTCTTGGACACCAACTGGGTGTTCTACAGTTCGACTCAGTTCTGACACTGTCTACATGGTATAGCATCAGATCCTGTAGGCTTAGTCCTACAAGATTGTCCCTGCTCCTTCGGATACCAGTCACCAAATCCATGTTTTCACCTGTACTTCTGGTCAACTGGCTATAGATTAGAGACCCTCCTTGGGTTGGTTAATTTGCTAGAAAGGCTCATAGAACTTGGAGAAACATTTTACTTACTAGATCCCCAGTTTATTACGAAAGCACATACCCCAGGAATGGCCAGATTGATGAGCTGCAGAGGACAAGTAAGGAGAAAAGGCTCAAAACTTCCATGCCCTTTGCAGATGTGCCACTCGCCCAAAATCTCCATGTGTTCACCAACAGGGAACCTCTCAACTTGGAAGTTCTCCAAACCCTCTTCTTTTGAGTTTTTATGAAGGTTTCATTACGTAGATATGGTTGATTAAATTACTGACCCTTGGCAGTTGGTTCAACCTCCAGGTCCTTTCCACTCCCCACAGGGTCAGGGAGAGGGATCTGAAAGTTCCAACCCTCTAATCACCAGGTGGTTCCCTTGACAACTCCCAAAGTGACCTGATTAACGTAACAAAAGGCACATGTTTGTGGCTCTCTACAATTAAGAAATTCCAAAGTTTTAGGAGCTCTGTGCTAGAAAGAGGGACAAAGATAAAATGTATATTTCATATTATAAATCACAACATCACAGGCTTCCACCCACTTTCCTTTCTGTAACTCTTTCCAGTGTTCTAAATCTAGAGCCTCTCTCTCTAGCCATGAGACTGCTCAAAGCTTTTTATTTTTATTTTATTTATTGTTTTAAAGGTTTTTTTACTGTTGTTCAAGTACAGTTGTCTCCATCTTCCCCCCTCCTCTCCCCCATCCCATCCCTACCTCCCACCCTCAAATCTACCCAACTTCAGGATGACCTAAGCTTCCCACTGCATTACCATACTTGAGCATCTTTGTTCTCTAAGGGACAGATTTACCTACTAACATAACCTTTCTCCCAGCCAACATACACACATTTAAATTCCCATGTCCTCAAGGCATCTAATTTAATTTTGTATTGTAAAAGAAGCAAATTTTAAAAGCATGATAACCTCTGGGTCTCCTAGAAGCATTTACAGGTAAAACTTGGGTTTTTATAAATCCCAAAGTATTGCTAATTATAGGATATGAAGCATAAGACTTAAGAAAAATTTGAAAATAGGACAAGCTGACCTTTCCTCTAAGTTGTTCTTTGCTTTATCCAGAATATGTGTCTTGTCCCTGCCTGAACTTCAGGTTCTATAAATATGCCCCTTTAAAATTTACAGTCTACAAAAAGGCATAGTGGAATCTATAATGGTGGTGGTCAGGGTTGGGAGAAGACATTGGGCAGGATCATAGAAAGGAGTATTCGGAAAACAGTCATGGCATGGATAATATGGGCATCATACATTTTTAAAAATTTAGATGTGTTTTTCCACACATTGATCAATTGGTTTTTCTTGGTTATAGATTGGGCTTATGGATACTACAGACAACAGAGAAAACTTGTTGAAGAGATTGGCTGGTCCTATACAGGTAAATATATTTCTGTATAATGAGTTTCAGATGAAAATTGTCTTGGCTTTTTATCTATTTTTATATGTAAGAGGAAACTTTGTAGCTCAGCACATCTTTTAACTTAGCTACATGGTTATTCATTTAGATTAATAAAAGTTTTATATGCAAAATGATTTCTAGTGGACTTCCTAAAGCACATTTGGTAGTGTAGAGATACTGGTATCAAATGGAGCTGGGTTTGGGTCCCAGGTCCACAGTGGCCATGACTCCTTCAGAAATATGCATAAACTATCCAAGGCTCATGTTTTTCATCTTTGAAATGGAGGATTATTCTAACATTAAGTAAGATAAATGAAATTGGCACAGTACCTTCTTATAAACAGAAAGCTCTCAAGAAATGTTAGCTGCTGTTATGATCACAATTGTGATTTTTTTTTCATTTAACAAATATTGATGGGATTTGTGCTCTCAGAGGGTGTTTCCTTTTAAATTATTGTGCTGCATTAATTGGAATCAGGGTCTAAAATAATTTTGTAGAATTGCCAGACTCAGCTTAGAGCATCACGAATATCTGAAGTTGGCTTAAAATGGTTACAACCAGAAGTCATGATCTGAAACCCTAGGGGAAAGGAGAATCTCCAGGTCTGATCAGAAGAACATGGGCAGCATCTAGATAGCCCATGACATGCCTGGCATCCATCTGGGACAGTGTTGGGTGGTGGAGGAGGGGAGGGGGTTTGGAGGGCTGGGTGGAAAAGGTGGAAGGATTTTAAGAAAAGCTCATCGACACAAATAAGAGGATGGTGACTACCAGAGGGAAAAGAGGGTAGGGGAGGTAGAAGGAAATAAAGTGGGGATAATGGTAATTGAAGAAGACTTGACTTGGGGTGGTGAACACACAATGCAATACACAAGTGATGTGTTACAGAATTGTACACCTGAAACCTATATTATCTCATTAACCAATGCCACTCCAATAAATTCAGTAAAAAGAAAAGAAAATTAAAAAGAAATAAGATTGGGTTGATAAGATGGCATCAGATTACACGGGATTTAACATGAGTCTATCCAATTTGAACTTTATTGTACAGATGAAGGGCAGCTCCATGGGTTTTGTAGATAGGCATGAATTTTATATATTTTTATTCTTCCTTTAAAAGTAGTAAACACTGTTTTAGAAAATTTAGAAAACATGTGCAAGCACAAAGAAGAATATAAAAATTGCACTTAACTACCTCCAAGGTATCCACCAGAAAGAATTAGTATATTCCTTTCAGGCCAGTTTTTATTATGTTTATATATTTTATACATAGAATTATGCATCAAGCTTACTACAGAAATTAATTTTGAGCATTTCCTCATTTCAATGCTGATTCTTATTGATCATATTGTGTTTTATTTTTAACTATTATTTATGGGTATTTAAACTACTATAAAAATAACAATAGATGAATAGACAGATTGATATAAGCTTTTATTTGTAATTTTATCATTTCTTTTTACAGAATATTTGATACGCAATTACTGTGTAAAAAAAATTAAATACTTTCAAACTTGTTGATACACACAGCCTGATTGTTTTCCAGAGAGGTTATACTAATAGATAAGTGAGGGACTAAACCACTAAATGCCAGCCAGGATTGCTAATTGTCATTTTTAAAATCTTTACAAATTTGATAGCTTTAAAAATGGACATTCTGTTTTACTTTGTTTTGTTCAATTACCACCGAAGTCAAAATTTTAATTTCTATTACCCATTGCTATTACCTCTTCTGTGACATAAGTTAAATTAGAACATGGAAAATAATCAGGATATTTATTAGAGCAAGAAAAATGAAAATAAGGCATATCTACACTCGCAGATGGAAATGAGATAGATATGTATTTTATATGGAAAGACCTGTTCTTAATTTATCCATTTATAATTATGACTGCATATCTTAAAATACTGGTTGTTTTACTTTTAATATTTCAAATCCTAAGAAATATATAAAAGTGGAAATTATCTGTATTTCTACATGACCTTTAATCATTCAATTTCAGTTCTTTTTTTAATGTTTTGCTATTACATACACAGAAAAATAAACATCCTCAAAATTAATTACATGAACAATTTTTTTCAGAAATATGGACTTTAATAAAAGTGATTATTACATCAAGGTGCCTAAATGATATAATATTAATAGATGTGGTCGAGTTAATTTCAGGAAATTTTGTTATTTTAACCATTTTCCCACATTTTTACTAATACTAGTTTGTTTAATTTGGTCAATTTGATTGAGAAGCATTCTTAATTTGTAGTTTTTTGATTACATAATTTCTTAAATTACCCCAAACAATAGGGTCTCAATTAGGGCTTTGGAAGGATATGCAAGTAAATGCTACTTGAGGTGAATAAAATGATAGACATGAATAACTAGTATGAAAAAATGTATGATTTATTTGTTTATCCTAAACAATTTTACTTTATTAAAATTGAACATGTTATATTCTATTTGAATAAATTTGTATCTTACTTTCTCTGGATTTGATTCCAGGCCCTGGACTAATTTTTCTCTATTATATACATAAATCATAAAACAAAGATTTTAAGGTATGTTATTTTGAATTAAAGGTAAAGGTAACCTTTCAAGTACCTTTAAATTGTATTTAAAGTGAGATTTTTAAGTAAGGTATTTAAACATAAAAGAAAAAACATTTTTCCTCATCCTGACTCTATTAAAATAATGCTAAGGCTAAGGCTAAGCCTAAAAATTATTAAAATAAGACAAGCATTGTACAAGAACAAATACAAAGATAAATCCGAAGGAAGAAATAAAAATTTTGTAGAAACTAACTGCTAACATGTTTTTCTACTTTTGAAACATTTTAGTCTTGAGTATTCAAATATATTTCTGACTGTATGACCTTAGAATATTGTAACTTTTAATGATTTAGGAAATTCCTCTAAAATTAATTTGATTATAATAAAGAAAAGCCAAAATGCTTCTCCTCAAATTTTTTGGCATCATGTTACATTTTTTAAAGATACATGTTACTTAAATTTATTTTTACAGAGAGATCGTTGGTTTTAGACAGAAAGTAATAATTTTGTATGGTTATAAAAACCAAAATTTTTATGTCTTTTTTTATATATACTACCAGTTGGCTTGTAAGTTTTTATTTTTAATTTTGTAATTAATTTTCTTGGGTGAGATTGGTTAATAAGTTTATATAGGTTTTAAGTATACATTTCTATGATACATGATCTGTATATTGCATTGTGTGCCCACCACCCAAAGTCAAATCATCTTTCCTCACCACATATTTGACTCCTTTACCCTTTACCACCCACCTACAAATCTCTCAGGTAACCCCCATACCAGAGGTAGTGATCTGTGTCTGAGTTTTTGTTTGTTTGTTTCTCTTGTTCATTTGTTGCTTTCAGTTTATATCTCACATATGAGTGAAATCATATGGTTGTTGACTTTTTCCATCTTATTTCATTTAGCATGATATACTCAGGGTCCATCCGTGTTGTTGCAAATGGAAATATTTCATCTTTTCATATGGCTGAGTGGCATTCCATTGTATATATGTACCACATCTTTATCCAATCATGTATCAAAAGACACTTTGGTTGTTTCCATGTCTTGGCCACCTTGTATAATGCTGCAGTGAATGTAGAGATGCACATATCTTTGTGAATAAATGTTTTCAGCTTTTTGGGGTAGATACCCAGCAGAGGGGTTGCTGGGTCATATTGTAACTCTATTCTTAATTTTGAGAAACCTCCATACTGTTTTCCATAGTGGCTGTACCAGTTTACACTCCAACCAGCATTGACTGAGGATTCCTTTTTCTCCACAGCCTCTCCAGCACCTGTTATTACTTGTCTAATTGATAGTAGCCATTCTAACAAGAGTGAAGTGGTATTGATAGTTTTGATTTACATCTTCCTAATAACTAGTAAAGTTGAGGATCTTTTCATACATCTGTTGACAATTTATGTCTTCTTAGGAGAAGTGTCTGTTTAGGTCCTCTGCTAGTTTTTTAATTGGATTGTTTGTTCATTTGGTGTTGAGTTGTATGAGTTCTTTATATATTTTGGATATTGACCCCTTGTTGGAGCAGAGAGCCCAGAAATAAACCCACATGTATATTGGCATGTATAAACCCACATGTATATTCAACAAAGAGGTCAAAAACATGCAATGGAGAAAAGAAAACTTCTTCAATAAATGGTGCTGTGAAAATTGGAAAGCCACATGGAAAAGAATGAAATTAGACTGCAGATTGTCCCCATATACAAAAATTAAATCAAAATAGATCAAAGACCTAAATATAAGACCTGAAAGAACAAATTACATAGAAGAAAACATAGATAGTAAACTTAGGGACCTTGGTCCTAGAGAAGATTTTATGAATTTGACCCCAAAGGCAAGGGAAGTAATGGCAAAAACAAATGAATGGGACTATACCAAACTAAAAAGCTTCTGCACAGCAAAAGAAACCACCAACAAAAGAAAAAGGCAACCAACCAAATGGGAGAAGATATTTGTAAATGACAGCTCTGGGTTGTACATTTATTAGCTAATGTAATAAAATATTATATTGTTATATTTTCAAAACTTTACATGCTTTGTAACTTTATATTTATAACTATAACACATTTTGTCTTTCTTTTCCTTCAAAATAAAAATCTTAGTCTTTTATAAAAGTTACAGCTCATTTTTACACCCCTAGTAATTATGGAAAATGTGTTAGGAAAGACTCTGAGTGCTTGGCATGCATTTATAACCAGAGAAGATGACATCACAATGAGCAGCCTTCTGGTTTTCCTGGTGAATATTAACTGACATCACCATTTAATACAAAAAACCTTTTTAGAAGATTTATTTAGATATTACTAGTAGTGGTTTAGGGATGCAGCTTCCAAGATAAACTTTTCTCCAAGAATTTTTTCATAAGGATTAAATTTCTACATGTTTGGCTGGTTATATATATATATATATATATATATTTGTTTATTTATTTATTTATTTATTTATTTATTTATTTATTTATTTTTAACTGCTAAGAATATCCCAAGCCATCTTTTAAAAATTCACCACTCGAGGGGAGGGATGGGTGGGTGGGCTGGAATGGGAATAAAGGATAGAAACTGTACTGAATAAGCTAAAATTAAAAATTAAAAAAAAATTCACTACTCTGTTGTTATTTAGGTAGTTTTTGCTGTGGATAAAAAGTAATATATATAGCTGTTGTAGAAAACTTGGTACATATAGACATGTTCAGAGGACAAAAACCACCCTGGTTTAGTTTCTTAACAACTAACTTCCTAGAGGTAGAAGCATATCATTTTCATTTAGACAATAAATCTTTTAAAAAAAACTCAGATATTCACCCGGTATGAATAAAATGAAAAACAAGCTTTAACACACCCTCCCTTCTCCCGAGACCTTGAACCAGAAAATGGAGGACCTAGGGAGAGAGATGTTACAGTTCTCACCACCGAGGGCCAACGCGTGTTGACTGATGGAGTGTAGTGTTGTGCGTCTGCCAGCAGAGCAGGGTTTTTAAGCAGCTGGGTGTGCCTCATGAGGCCAGGAAAAGACACTTTTACCATTTGGTTTATTATTTACCAATGCAGATACCACTGTGAATATCCTATCATCTTAAGAGGAAGCCACAGAGCTCTTCTTTTTAATGGGCTTATTGGGTATAGACATGGCATCTATAGAGTGGCCGGGCTTTCATGGATGGGTCTATGGAAAAACAATGCCCAGTTCTTTGTTTACTGTCTCTGTCTCTGTCTCTGTCTCTGTCTGTCTGTCTCTCTCTACCAAACTAACTACTTTTGTTAGCTGTTGTTTACTAAGTATTAATCTTAGATCACATGAACTTGAAAAGCATTTGAGCTTCTACATTTCTGAGAATTTTAGAATACTCAATTCTTACAAGTGTTTGCTATTAAATGAATTTTAACAATGCCATCTGGAGGTAGAAAATTATCTCATATTTATAATATATATATACAGACATACCCAGATGGACACAAACAGAGAGCAGTTGGATACAAATTTTGTTTGAAGGCTTTTCACAATTTATATCTGTTCTCAACAAGTCAAGTTGAGACCTTCCCTCTTTTAAAATAAGGACAGCCATTTTAAATACCTTAAAGCATTGTGTTGACACCCAAACAACATCATAAGTTATTTCTTTAAATCCTCTTTCTGAAGCCTCTAGAGACCAGTTACATTAAATATGTTTTCCATTCCCAGCACTGTTTCCTGAGAATCCTGAAGTCCACCTCTGATGCTTTTATTCAGTGATGTGGGTAATAACATAAGGCATAAAGCTGTTAGATTTTTGAGTTGTGTTGATGTAAAAAAAATACTGGTTGCAAAGCCTCTGTGTTTGAATTTTTTTTGTTTGCTTTAAGCATGTGTCTTTTTAAAGGAATGTGTTAAGAGCGGTCATTTCTGAAAAGGGGGATTGTGGGCACCTTTTATTTTCATCTCTTTGCTTGTTCATATTTTCTAGCTTGTCTATACTAAACATGTATTTGTTTCATAATCAAGTTGAGGAAAAGGTGGTTTAAACATCTAATTAATATAAATTAATTTTATTCTATGGATGATTACAAAGTTGTTTTGTATCACAAAAAGTCTTCTGTCTCTTCATACTTCTTGACTTAGCACTGGTCTAGTGGTTAATGTACTGGGGTGCATTGCTATTTGACCACAGCAGGTGAAATTTTTTACTGATCAGTAAAGACGGAAATACTATATTAATCATTTGTCCCCTTAAAGAGTAGATGATAATTTATAATTAGTGAAGAAATGAATAATATTCTCTTACAAAAATGGCATGTCATTATACATTTGCATTCAGCCCGAACTCAATCTAGCCAGCATTTCCTCGAGGGCATTGAAGGTGTCACATGACCTGACTTTCTTCTCTGCTTTGGCCCAATATGCTCACTTTATTTCATCATCTGGTTCATTATCCCAGCTCAGTGAGAACTATTTCTCATTGTCAATTGAATTACTACCAGCTCAGTCACATTTTCTACATCATTTACCAGAAAGTATAGTTTTTTAAGAAACCAGAACAATTGTGCAAGTCACCTAGAGCCTTGAAATGCCCCCAAAATGCGCTTCAGAGAAGTCACCCACCCCTGGAGCTCAAATTCTTCTGAAGATTGATTGACAGTGTTGCTGACCTCTAGATAAAGGATTCCCCATTCCAATTCACCATTTTCCAAGTGAGTCTCTGTTGACATGAAAGAGTTCATTCTCTTTTGAAAGGAGGACAGTTCCTATTTAGAAAGCAGCCTCAATTGTTTCCTTTCAAGAGAATAATTACATCTTTAATTTCTGTAGAGATAATGAAGAGAGCCAGTTCGGATATGTCCATGTGGCTTCAGAGTAGATTTGGGGAGAAGGTTCTATGACTTTTAATTATGATTGTTTATCCCCCAAATGGACATGCTTTGGTAGATTATAATAACTTCTATTTTAATTTGCGATGATTTCTTTTTTACTCTTAAGCACAAGAAAGGCTTGATAACCAGAGACATTGAAATTAAGAACAATCTGAGAGTAACCAGAGGGGAGGTAGGAGGGGATAATGGGAGGGAAGGGGGAAGGGTTTTCAGGAACAAATATAGATAAGTCACATGGACACAACCAAAGGGAGGTAGAAGCAGGGAAGGGAGGTGGGGATGCCTGGGGTGGGGGGGGGTGGTAAATGTAGACGACTGTACTTGAACAACAATAAAATAATTTTTTTAAAAAATCCAAGTCTTATTGACTTGTTTTTATGCCATTAACATTTTAAAAAGTAAGTTGAAGTAGAAAATTAAGTTCTGTCATATGATGCAAATTCCTTTAATGTATCTGGCCTTTGTTTAATCATTAATGAGTTATCACTGCAAGATGTATAAATTAGATACCGCAGAGATCTAAGGAACTATATTTATTTGATCCTAATTAATATTTGGCTTTAAATGTATAATCACACTACTTTCCAATTTCCTAATGTTAAGCAATTAAACAAGCAGCTGTTGGCCAGATAAATATTAAACTTTGCCAAGTTGTTCACTATATTTGGACTATAGTAGAATAGATTCCTAGAAATGTTTAAATTCACATACCTTAGAAAGAGTGTGTACTACAGGTTATCAGTAAAAAAAAATTATTTATCTATTTAATAGTGTTAATATTTATGCTCAGTGATGTGGGTAATAATCATAGATAGTTCAGCACACATTTGTTCACAGTATGTGAAGATACATCAACTAAAAGTAACTTTTTGTGACTATGTTAAAGAGCTTCATATTTAACATTAAAAGTGATAGAATACTGGATTAGCAAGGAATTCCATTGTCTTAATGGGAATGTTCTTAAACTTTAAATGTTGCCCTTTTTTGGAAAATGAGAGTGTCAAGGGAATAATTACAATGATCAAGAATAAAGGGTACACTAATTATTGATAGTTTATAATTTAGACCAGTTGTTCCTAAATTTTATTGTGCATCAGAATTACCTGGGAAATTACTACAGTGTGACTGCTAGGCCTGACATTCAGAATTTCTGATTCAGGAAATCCTAGGTGGAGGCTGCAGATTTAACACCTAACAAACCCTGAGGATCGGTCCTGCTGCTAGTTCCGGGAACTTCATATTGCGTGATCCAGACTCTACATCAGTCTCTGCTCATGTGGCCTTGGTTTGTGGAATGAAATAATGAATGAAAGCAAACATTAAGAGAAAGAATATGCATGAATTCATTTATACATACGAAAGTGCTTTAGCTCTCTAGATTGTTAAATTGACATGAATATTATCATTGCTTCTATTTAATATACAATAATATCTTAAATGTAACATCCAAAGCTTGCTGTCTGCAGCTATAAAGAGATGAAAGCTTTTCAAACAATTGTTCATACAACTTGCAGGAATTTGCCCGTGTGGGCAGAAGCCTCGTTACCTGTTTTGGGAAGTTTCTGGCCTACATGGGACCAGCAGTAATCCCTCAGTAGTGAGTCTGGCTGCAAACCATCTTTACCTTGAATTACTCTAAACACATTTATTTCTAGCAATTTCCAAGGAATATTCTTTTTCATAACTTTTTAAAAATCATTTTTTATTGACCTGACTCGAAAGAGCCTGGGTCCTGATGGTATTAAGATTGTATTTGCAGTTTTTTGGATTCATTTTTACTTTATTTTTTTAAGTTTCCAAATTCCAGAGTTTTAATCATCCTAAATGATGTTATTAATGATTTCCTCCTATTTTTTTTCTTTTGGCTGTTGGTAATGTAATTTAGTGCTACCTTTAAAAGTTTTAAAATAGAATAGAAATAGTTCTTGATTTTTGTTTAGTAAAGGGTGTTGTACTTCCTTTTTCTTCAGTAGGTGTTTAGATTTTAGAATTAAGTGACTTGTGTAATTATCACTTTCAAAGTCACTAATGTTAACTTCCCAGGGCAGATTACTGCTGCACATGCAAATTACATTGAAATTTAGTCTCTAACCCTAGGGGATATGTTTGAAAATTTTAGTAGTTTTGATAGAAATTGAGAATAAAACCATCTATCATATCTCATTATTCTAGCGGAGAACTCGTTTGAAAGTCCTCGTAGTACAGCCTGAATTTGTTGGATGGTAACTTCATTTATCCAACACACTGTAATTGAATACTACCTATCTGGAAGCAGAAAACAAAAATGACTAAGTGCACCTCCAGGAGCTTGTATCCTAAAATAACACAGAACAAACATCCACGGGTAAAGGAAGTGACTCATGGTGACTTGTTAAACTGTAGTGCATGAGGGTAGTTCATGAATTTTGAATACAGTCATTTGGTCTGTTTTCATCTGGAGATATTCTAAAAATTACAGGGATTGAGCCATGACTGGAAGTAATTAAGCAGCTACAAAATTTGTAAGGGCAAGCAAGCCATGGTCGTATTTTAAGTAAATACTACTTTTTGATAAATTTCAAAATTGAAAGTTTTACAGATTTTTTCTTTCAATTCAATTTTGCTTCTTGGCTTGGGAGGATTCGTAATATTCTTCCAGGTTATATGAAAAGTCCCAATAAAGGCATGCCTAATAATGACTCAGTCAATATGGGAACTCCTGGAAGATTACCAAACACATCCTCGTTCTCACTACTGTTCTCACTACTGTCTGCAATCAGCGTATCTATTCCCCCTTTGCTTTGTAGATCTCCCTTCTTCTATGCCCTGCAGGCAGTGTGCCAAGCCTAACATCTCAATCCACATTCAGTGAAAGGAAAAGAAATTCTCTCCCTTGTTAGCTAGCCATGGGCTATCTTTGTAGGTTAAAAACAGCTTCTCTTCCAAACCCTGGGAAGATTCTTAGGTTTAGTCACAGGATTATTTTTTTCAAAAGTTTGTAAAACAGCAGCTTGTCATTTTAATCAACTTCTTGTCATGAAGCATAGTCTAGTACCTTCAGGGTAGAATTCAGGAGGCGCTGTGTCCTGACTGTGACATCTTCACTCGTTCCAAGATGTTTGTCAGGACTCTAGGTTGCTAGTGACAGAGGAGCCTGAAGATAATATTCTGATTATGAGGGGGGAAATTGTTACTGAGTGTCCTGAATTTGAAACAAGAATTTTCCTTCTAACCAAAGAGAGGAAAGGACCTACAAATACCTAAGGAACTGTTCCCCAATATAGACTCACTGTTCATCAATGTGGAGGGTTTTATCTCTACTCCCTCCCCCCAAGATAATCCCATTTGTAGTGATGGTCCCAGACATCGGAGCCTCTTCTGACTTTAAGTTCTATGCCCCAAAGGGCATAATGAGGGAGATTTTAAGTCTGAATGAGAATTCAAAGCCTCTCTCACGAAAGCCGGTGGAATGTAGGAGCTGATTATGTCCTACCCTAATCCTAAAATCAGTTGCCATGGCTCTTAATTTGTTTCTAGGAGAAGAGACCACTCATAACAGGGTAGAGAAGAAGTTCCAGGAAGCCTTCTTTAGAAATGGTGCTGTCCCCATTCTACATCCATACCACTCTGAACGTGCCGATCTCGTCCGATCTGGGAAGCTAAGCAGGGTCGGGCCTGGTTAGTACTTAGATGGGAGAAATCGTGCTGTTGCCAATATTTAAGAGTATTCCTTTGGTAAAGTAGGAATATTGGTGAAATGGCTACATTCTGGAGGACTACTTGGACATTCAACCCAGCAGAATAAAATGGGGACTAACCAAGTGTAGTTAGTTGTCCAAAGAACTCAGGCTTTTTAAGATGAAAGAGTCCCAAAATTTTAATAAATAGCTCAGTGCTTCCCATACAGAACCCCTAGGATTCCCATATAAGACCTCTGAAAAATGGAAGAACCAGGTCTGTCTTTCATCTCCAATGAATTTTGGGAAACGCAGGACCTTTGAAAGACTAGGACAACCTAGTGGTGCAGAGAACATTACTCTTGAAGGGTTCCGGTACTTTCAGCCAGCATCTTCAACCCTAGGCCTCAGCTCAGGCCTGTTTTGTACACCTGACACATCACTTACCAGCACTGTGGATATATCCTGTCTTTGTCCCTCTTGTAAGGGTGCTGTTGAAGGGCAGGTTGGGGTCACTGAAAAGGGGTGCTATGAGCTTTACTCTCTTCAGAGTCTGTTACCAGCCTCCACAAACACATGACTCCCTTGCATTGACTGTCACAAGCCCAGACTGACCTGCTTGAACCTCGTTCAATTCTTCAGTTGTCCACCATTGCTCACCCCAGTCTCCTTGCGGGTGTGTGTCTCAGTCCCCATAATCCGATACACACACACCAGTTTCTTCCTAGCCTGTCTTGGTAACTTCGTTGCTTACTGATACCCTGCCCCACTAGCCAGCTGATGGAATTCTGAATAAAATGATCCTTTTATTTTTTGCCCTGTAAGTGTAATAGTCTGATTGTCTTGTTTAACTTATTATTAAAAGGTGTTAGTTTTAAAAATAACATAAGTAATGATTGATCTTTTCCTATACATTTTTTTCTTATAAAAAAGTGATAAAATTTAAGTAAAGTTATTTTTAAACAATGCAGATGTTTCTTCTATAAACACAGTTATAGTTACTTAGCAAAATTGCCTTGCCAAGGGCAAAATTTCACTGAATTAAAAATCCTATATTACCTTCAAACCTCAACAGAATTATATCACAACAGTCATTAAATATGACAACATCATTTCTTAAATGTTATAGTGACATCGGCACAGCCCTAATTTCTCTGAAAAGCTAATGACTGATGACCGCACTAACAAAACTGTTAATGTAAGGTTCTCATTCAAGTACAATTGCTGAAGAGTACTGGAATGTAACTATACTTTATCCATGGTTAATTAACTACTTTTGTTTTACATGGTATCATAGTTTCTTACATTTTATAATAAAATTGTTAAAGTAGAATAGAGATTATTTAAAAAATGAACTACTTGTGGTTCACCAATAAAAGCAAAGTTCAACTTTTGGGGCCGTCTTAGTTTTTAAACTCTTCATCTTTCTTTGTTCCCTAAGAGATCGTGAAGCCTGTGCACAGTGACTGACAGTGCATCCCCAATCTGCTCCTTTGACGGTGTTCTTGCCCAGCAGCCCACCCAGGCCTCAGCCATCCAACTCCAGCCACTCCCCCCAGTGCCTTCTTTGTTTGGACAGGACCTGCCCTTCAGGCTGCACTGAGGGCTCAGGAATTGGCCCAATGTCGGCTCTTCCATCGATCAAACTTTTATCTGGATTCTAATGTGTAGCTAACTCTGACCTTGACAATTTCATCTCTCAGTACGTGTTCTTAAGTATTGTTTTACTTATCAGAGGTACTCCACTCTGATACAGTAATAGGAAGTAATGAGCCCTCACAGTGAAGATGTTTACCATTCAGACTACCTTTATAGGTAAAATCCTTAAAAAACATTTTATGAGAATTTCATGCACTTTGTCAGTTTGTACGGGAGATAACTTTGGTCAGCAAGCCTTTTTGTGCTCTTTCAATCATACCAGATAAAAGAATACTTTCATTTTCATCAGACAAGATTAGACATTTTGCTTGTTATTTCATGCGTTAGCAGTTTTCTAGAAGTCATAAGTCACAGTTATTACTGGATTAAGTTTATCTAAAACTTCTCACTCTAATGTGATGAGATTTCTATATTGAACAAAGGTGTACAAAGATATTAATTGAAGCGTTAGTTGAAATAAGAAAAATTGGAGTCAGCTTTAATGTCCAAGAAAAGGGGAGTGGGGAACTATCCTGTGTGTGTATAACATAACTTATATAATAAATTATAGTATATCCATGCTGTGGAACACCATGCAGCCATTAAAAAATATGGCAGAACTACATATGCTGACACTGAGTGATCTTCAAGACATTACTATTTAGAGAAATCAGGCAGGTCACATCAACATATGTAATGATCTCATTTGTGTATAAAAATAAGAAAAAGGATTATGGGTATATGTATATGTACATATATACAAATGTAAATGCACAAATGATTGATGCATTTTCTCTCTTCCTCTTCTTTTCATTTTCCTTTCATTTCCAGTCTTTCTGACCATTTTAGTCTTAAAGCCATTAGGGGAAGTCAAGTGAGATTGACATGTGTGCCAGAGGAATGGAGCAATAGTGGCCCAGAGCCACAAGCTACAGTCCAGGCATGGTGAGCAGGGCACTCACAGAAGAGGACCAACCAGGGCAGAGTGTCAGAGATTGGGTGAGATGCAGAGAGCGTCCACTTAGGGTGATGGCTTGGCACAGGGAATCAGAGCGCAAGTGATGCCGGGAGAATATCCACAGCAGAGAGCTGCCTGGTGTGGGGTGTTTAAGCCACAGAGGTGAAGAGGATGTTATCTTGGGTGGTGGCTGTCCATTATGGGGTGTTTGTCCACAGGAAGTGAGGAGGATGTCTGCATTGAAAGCACCTTGGGGTGGGCTGTCAAAGCAAGGTCATGGTGAGGAGGGCATTAGGTAGGAGGGGACCCTTGCATGGGTGTCAGATCTAAGAATGGAGATGAGGGCATTTCCACAGAGCCACCATCCTCTCAAGTGGTTCAAGAAAACAAAACTGTCTTCCTTTGGTACTTGAATCTTTTTTGAAATTTTAAAATTGTTTCCACAAGAAAGGTTGTACAGAAACCAGTTACTATAGCTTCCTTTTTGAAGAAGTAGAAGTGAAGAAAGTAAAAAGGGAGCCTTTGTCATTGCACTCTACAGTTGTATGTGTTGCTTCTTCACACTGGGAATACATGCAGATTTTAATTGTTTAGTAGAAAGAAAGAGAAAGATTATATCACAGAGCCCATAGATATGCGCCTAACAAAGCAGAAATTCAATTACTCTAGTTTCAGTTGTTGAATTACTCTCCGGTTTTAATTGAAAAACAAAGATATTTCAATCAGTAATTGTACATTGAGTTTAATGCTTTTTTATAGAAATAATTTGGATTAGAAAACAATGCACGGACCTCAGAAATGCATCATGTAATGTGGCCTTCTTTTTATTCAAGTCTGCCGGGAATTCTAACTAAGATAAATGAAAGGAGGATGTTGCAGTGAGAATTTGTTTTGTAACTCTTTGAGATTTTGTTACTTAGCCTATATTAGAAGAGTTTTGTTTGTGAGGCCAAATTCAGACTAAATTAAATAGATTAATCATGGTAACATTATCCTTCAAGACTCTAAATAAGTGTTTCCTTTTAATATGCATGCTTAAACATCCTGATATGACAAACCCAGACACATGAAATGGGGTTTCATGCCCCACGGAAGTGAGTCCTCTGTAGCTGCTTGAAGATATTTGCAGAGTTTTAGTGGATTTATTGAGTTTAGTGACCATGTTTCCCCTTACATTGTAAAATGCATTTTATACCCATCAGAGCACTCGTGCTAATAATGAAGAGAAATGATAAACACTCGTAAATACAGTAACAATAATAATTATTTGTAATACTTAACAATTTATTCATTCAGTACTAGTCTCTGCAGATATAACAATCCACAGAACAGATAAGGCACCTGTTCTAACTGAGCTTACATTCTATTAGTGAGGGAAAGACAGAAAAACAAATGAGTGAACAAGATAATTGTCCACCATGAGAAGGACTGTGAAAAGAATGCATAACGCATGGACACAGACAACAGTGTGGTGACAGAGGGAAAGGGGGTAGAGGGTAGGTAGAGGTGGGCAAAGAAGGGGAATGGACACAGAAAGAGACTTTGCTTGGGGGGCAGGCACATGATGCAGTGTGCAGATGATGTTTTATTGAGTTGTGCACTTGAAACGTGTGGGTTTGTGAACCAATGTTACCCCAATAAATTCAACAAAAAAGAAAAGATTAAACACAATGATGTGATAAATGATTGCTCAGCAAAAGTGGAGAGGGCCTCTCCTAGAGGGGAATATTTAAACCAAGACGTGAGGAAGAGAAGGGGCCAGCAGGTGAAGAGTAGGGCATGAATGTTTCAGGCAAGGGCATGGTTAGTGCAGGCGCACTGAGACAGTAAGAGTGTTGCGACTGAGAGAGAACAAGGGTGGAGTGTGGTAGAATGGAGAGTGCATAATTCCTTATTTTGTGTCAAGCACTGGCTGTTTTCCCTGTATTAGCTCACTTAGTCCTCACAGAACTTTTGTGAGATACATCCCAATATAATCCATTTTTAGGTGGTAAATACTGGGGAACAGATAGGTGAAGAGACTTACTCATAATTAGTCAGCTGATCCTGGGGACAGGATTTTCAACCATGCCACCTGACTTCAGAACTTTCAATATTATTCCATGCTATTTCCCAAGAAAGTGCCATACAAATGAAAGTGCTGTTGTTATTATTATTATTATGCTAAAGCTTTTGTTATATTTTTAGCTTTAGAAAGCTCATCTGTATTTTCATATTTCATTCTTTAAAAAATGTTGTGCCCATCTCCAGATGCTCAGCTTTCAAAAAATATAGACAAATTGGAGAGTATTTGAGAGAAGCCCTCCCCACCCCACCCCACCCCACCCCCGTTGGTAGTCTTGATATATGTAAAACACGTGCAATTTTCTCATGAAAATGATAAGATTCAGAGGCTACAGTGCCAGTATTTATTTATTTACAGAGCTATCCTGTGGAAAATAACTAAATATTGTTATTTAGTTATTGTTATTTAGTATCTAGTTGAATGGCCCCAACTAGATACTTTAGGAGAGAAATTACTTTTGCAGAAGAACTTACTTTGTTAGAGGAAATGACTTTCTAACATCAAAATATCTAAAATTGGAATAAACTACGCTGAGGGAAATAAAGAGAGCCTAACATTAGCAGTATTTAAGCTGAAACAAAAGAAGACAAAGAAGTCTGTAATTAAGAGTCTCATTTAGAGGATTCAGTTGCTTATTGGATAATTGAAGTAGGGTCGTTTTTCTCAACACTGAGATTCTATAATTGACAAGCTATGATCAGAAACTAGGAATCAGACTTGGCAGAGCATGGCATAGAAACCCACCCAGTGCCAGACAGGGGAGCAAAGTAGGGGGGATGGTAATGGGGGAAAGAAGGGGAAGGGTCATCAAGGAACATGTATAAAGGCCAAAAGGTGGTAAGATTGAGGGTGGGAGGTAGGGGTGGATGGGGCAGGGCAGCCTGGGGGGGCAAAAATGGAGACAACTGTACTTAAACAACGATAAAGAGCGTATTAAAAAAAAGGAGGAGAAGCAAAATAAGACCCCAGGTAAGAGGATCACAATTAAATATTGAAACCCCATTGTCTTCTTCAGTTATCAAGATGACTTGTGATCTGGCTCAGGCTAGAAAGCAGGGACAGTCTTGTTTCAGTGAACATGTACTCAACAGCCTTTCAAACCAATCCTGACACTGAGGGAATTGATCATATATACACAGCTTTATTGGAATCCCTCTAATTTGCATTACACTGATTTGTTTGTTCATATTTCTTCTCCTTTCAGAGTCTAGACTCACTGAAGGAAAACTGGTTTGTGTTTTCAGATCTAGAAATGTTACAAAAAAAAACAAAAAATATAACTAAGACAATAAGTAGCAGTCTCCTACAGGACCGGAAAAAGTCAAAGTTGGATTTAGAAACATAAAACATTTGTGGTCAGCATTTACTCTCCAATTACCCATCCAGGTCCTGGACAAGTGCTCTTTGAATATGGTGTCAGAAGACTAATACATAAAAAATAATTTTAACTTAGAGGATTTTTAAAATCCAAGCTATTTAATAGAAGGCATGGTGAGTTATGATGGATTAGACTTTAGATCTGGAAGATTTCCTCCATTTGGTGTGCCAACATTCTATCAAAACAAATCATAGTGAATTAGTTGAAAATACATGGTTTTTGTTAAGCCAGTTTATCGGTTTTTATAGAGATATGGTTTAGGGTGAACCTCTTTGAAACTTCCAGAGTCTTAGATACACTTTTTTTTAAAGATTCATTTATTTGTTTTTAGACAGAGAGGAAGGGAGGGAGAAAGAGAGGGAGAGAAACATTAGTGTGTGGTTGCCACTTCAACGCCCCCACTGGCAACCTGTGTCCTGACTGGGACTCGAACCCATGACCCTTTGGTTTGCAGGTCGGTGCTCAGTCCACTGAGCCAAACCAGCCAGGGCTTAGATAGACTTCTTAAACAAAAGATAGCAGTGGCTTCTTAGTACTAAAGGAAAAAAATACTGTTTTTGCAATACTTTCTGTTGTTGCTAATATAACTCTTGAGTTTTATTTGGGGCAGTGAAAATGAGTGACTTATTTGAAGAGTTCTCCTGATGTGATTGTCTTTTCTCTCTCTCTCTCTCTTTTTATTGTTGTTCAAGTACAGTTGTCTCCAAGGTTGTTTTGAACACTTTTAGGAATGTGGTGTTTATTATTTACCAGTGGCTTTTGTGCAGGAATGGGTATTGCATAACTAAACCAGAGCAAAGAGAAGAATTTGCTCTTCTGCAAGTGAACTTGTTGACTTTTACCATGTTCTTAATTTTGGCCATTCCTCAGCACTAGTTAGTTTAAAATGTCTAAAACACAAGTTAGCTGGGGTCTCCTAACCTTTTGAAGATCCAGATGATGTTCTTCAGTAGCCAGCCAGCCTCTTCATCCCCTCAAGTAAAGTCACTGTGGAAATCCTAAGTGGTCTTTGGGATTCTGTAACTTGTCAAAAGGCTTCCCTTGTCTGCACCTACTCCACTTTCATTGTCCCTGCTCTCTGTAGTCATGCAGGGCAGGGAACCTGCTCATCCAAAAAGGAAAATCTATTTAAACCTATTGTTACTGAAAAAACTGTTATGGAATTTCCCACTGGGCTGGGCACAAGGTAGACAGCTGAGATATATTTTAATCCTTGCAGGTGCACCTTCATTTTGCATAATAGATAAAGCCTTAAAGAATGTGTTAATAATCAAATATAGTTGATATGAATAACAATTTTAATATTTTATCTTCATTTAGTGTTGATAGTTCCTTGGCAGTGACTCATTACATTTTAGTTTTAAGCCACTTGCCCCTTTAGCCTTTTAATGTAATACTTAAAAGAGTAAGGGCACTTGCTAGTTTAATGGACTGTTGTAATAAATCTCTTTGCAATGTAAATTGATTGCCGGGTGGGGGGGGGCTTGTTTTATCTAATTTATAAACTATCATGTACTGGAATTACTTATATTAAAACACATATTTAAACATCATCACTAACAAATAAGGAAGAGAAAAAATAAAAGGGCCAGTGTTCAGGCTTCTGCTCTGTTGATAGAATGGAGACTAATTAATAAATAGGTGGAGATGAAATAGAAAGGCTAGAAACACAGCAATAGACTATGTGGTTCTTACAAGCTGTTTAATGCCACATTTAAAAAATTAACTGTAGTTCTTTAGTTAACTTTAAGATTTTAAAAACCAAGTAACAGCTTTGCTATCTTGAAAGGGAAGTTTGGGCTTCCACCGTATGGCTGGCACCAGTAGCCAACACACACTACTCTTTCTGATGGGGGACAGTGGCCTGCCTACAAGAGACCAAACCGTATCTGCTTCCCATTCCCAACAAACTCACGTTCAACTTTCACTCACAAGAACAAACCTGAGACAATTTTATTAACCCTTTAAAAACATTAATATAAAATTGTAGCTAAAAGGAATCTGAACTTCATAGTAACACAGCTGGAACAACCCACAGCAGCAGTGGCCAAGAAAAGAGAATTTAATTTAGTTGATTTTCTGTGGTTGTTGGTCCTTCTCTAGTCTCACAGTGATGGAAGCTGCACGTTTTTTCAAAAGGACAGAGAAGCTACTGGAGGTTTGTTCTCTAGGCAGCAACTCCACACAAACCGAGGATCTGGGGAATCTCAGCACCAAGTCCAGGTTCCCCCGCTCGAGTATGGCAGTGTGGTGCCGCAAAGGCAGGAACTGGCCTGGCAGCTTTGCTGAGATGAATGACCAATGGGATCCTGGGCCCCACCACCACCCTGGCCCAGGGTGTGGGCCAAAGGGCATTTCATGAACGTTGACTGTGCTCCCACTGGAGAAGGGAATCCAGGAGGACACAGGCTGCCAGGATGTGAAGGCATTCAGTCTTGAAGGGTTCTCTTGTAGAAAAGTATTATGGTAGCTTATGTGACAGTTCTCAGCCTCAAGCTTTGTACAACACTTAAAATGCTTACCACGTGCCATACTTAGTTGTAAGCACTTTATATGTATGTTAGAGAAAGCAGTTACTTTTCTTAAAAAAATAGGGAAGCTTAGTATTTCTGCTTTTACAGATGGGAAGACTCCCTGGTGTTGATGATATGTGTTTAGTAAAACAATTGTGATTGTATTATCTAAAAAAATGTGATAAAATAAAATTAGTAACTTTGTTTTACCTTGGCAAAAAAAGAAAAAGGAAAAAAGAAGTTTGGTTTAATTATCATTTGAACACCACTTGAACACTTTTAATTTTCTCATTTCAACTTAAAAAATTTAAGCAATAAGACAATACTGTAGAAAAATTTATCAGAAGTTCTATCACAAATAGAAAGATATAAGATGGTATCTGTGTCTTAAACTTTGATTTTTCTAACAAAGGTAGGAAACAAAGCCAAGAGTCACACTCCACATCAATAATAAGTATGGACAGCTTGGGGACAGACGTGACGATGTCAAAAATGTGTGTTACCCATTGTGCCATTACTTCTACCTCGGTGGGCTTGGCTCATCAGTTATTGGAAAAGAGGGTAGTTGATGACCACGGGCAAGTCTGCAGTGACTCTAAGGCACTTTCAGAGCTATTCTAAAATAAGAGTTTTCATTCTTTAAATGAAGGAGTTATTTCCAGAACTTGTTTGGTTCTTTACTTGCTATATCATTATCAATAGCAAGCCTGCAACAACAAAGTAAAGAAATATCACTGTTTCTTTCTCGTCATTCCATAGGTAGTTTGTCTGCCTATTCAGGTTAGTTAGTTAACATCAAATATGACAGAAAAGTGCACTCAATCAGCCAGCATTGCCTTCTGACTGAACCCTGAACACTCAAACACAGAGGGCTCACCTGAGCCTTTTCTTCCTTGTTAGAAGTGGTGGCTTGCTGGAGTTGGTGGGTAGAGCAACAAGAACCCTTCATGATTTCTGCAGCTAGTTCAATTTCAGCTGTGGTTTTCTGGTTTTGATTAGTTAAATATTTGATAAGCCCAGGCTACAGCAGTAGAAACACTGCAGCATTGGGCTTCATCTCTATCTTGTTATCATTTTGTAGCTTCAAATGAAAGATGACAGAACACAATGTGATGGTAGTTGTTTAATAGCTTTTTTTAATCACCTTTTTCTCCCTATAGCAGGTTTGAGATGGAGTCACCAGCAAGAAGGAGCTTCATCTCCTTGCCAGAATCTCCAGTTCCCTGACCTTTTATACATTCACCACACCCATTCTACTGATGTCCACTCTAGGACTTCAGCTCCCTGCCTCTCTGCTCATCCATCAGGCCAATAGACTTGCAAACACACACACACATGCTCACACTCACACACTGTTGTGTGGTGCTTCTCACATCAGCTGAGCCCTTGGTACTTTTCATCAGTCCTAAATGTGCACTATTTCATTCTTCACTATGTTCCTCATATCCACTCTCCTACCTGCCTCTCTCCCACAACCAATGATCCTGCTTCCAGTTTTCCATCACAAACTTAGGTTGTTTATTGTGTTGTAGAGCAGCAGTTTTTATTTTGGCTTTTGTTTTTTTTTTTTGTTCATTGGATCTTTGTAACTTGAAAATTTTAAATAACAACTTTGAAGTAAGTGTTTGATCTCTTTATATTCCTACTGAACTTCAGTGAAAAATTTTCTTAAGTATCATGAATCTTAAGGAATATCTGTGCTAGTAATTTCCTAAGTCAGTTAGTAACTACCTTCCCTGACATGTGTAACCCTCTGTCAATTGGATCTGTCATACAGTCTTACAAAGGGTTTCTGCTGTCCTGATGTGTGTCCCATTAGAACAGGTAATGAAGGAAAATGCAGTCTTAACTAAACAGCTTCTCATTCTGAAGTTCTTTGCAATCGGTTGGTTTCAGGGAAGCTTTAATAGTGGCCATTCTCTACATTTGCTGACTGCTTCACTCTTTGGAGCTCCATAAACGCAAATAGGCACGTGGGTTTTGAATTTGAACACATCCTCATTCTGGTTTCTATCATGCAAAGCTATCTCAGACAACTTTTTTCTTTCCTTTCAATCAATTCATAGGGTGACATTTACTGGTGTGATGTAGAATTACTACATAATTGTTATTCAGTATTTTTAGGATTTAGTTTCTTATTTTTGAGGAAGACCCTCTTTTCACATGCATCTGACAGCTGAATCTGAACAGCGTCCACTTACATGGATCATCTTCCCATTTTGCTGCAGTTCTAAATTCTCTGTTCATTGAAAATGGCACTGTTTATTTCATTTTTTTATTTGAATAAACTGGTTTGAATTTCAGTGATTCAATGCTAATAGCTTTATCCTATTTAAGTGAATATTTTATAGTTTATTATTTTTATTTACTTTTAATTGAATTTATTGGGGTAATATTTGTTTGCAAAATCATACAGATTTCAAGTATACAGCTAAATAAAATATCATGTGCATAATGCATCCTGTGCCCATCTCCCCAAGCAAAGTCTGTTTTTGGCCTTATCCTCTCCCCTTTGCCCACATCCACCTACCCACCATCCCCCTTTTGCTCTGGCTATCATCAACCACACTATTGTCTGTGTCTATGTGTTATATATATATGTTTTTTGGGCTAATCACTTTACCTTCTTTCATCCAGTCCCCCCTTCTACCTCCTCTCTGTTAGCTGTCAGCCTGTTCCATGTAGCCATACCTCTGTTTCTATTTTGTTTGTCAGTTGTCAGTTTATTTTGTTCATTAGACTCCACATATAAGTGAAATCATATGGTATTTGTCTTTCTCTTACTGGCTTATTTCACTTAGTATAAGTGAAATGCTCTCCAGGTCCATCCATGCTATTGCAAAAGGTAAGGTTTCCTTCTTTCTTACAGCCACACAGTATTTTATCATGTAAATGTACCACAACATTTTTATCCTCTCACCTACTGATGGGTACTTGGGCTGTTTCCAGATCTTGGCTGTTGTAAATAGTGCTGCTGTGAACATAGGGGTGCATATATTCTCTAATTAATATTTCAGGATTCTTAGGATATATTCCCAGAAGTGAGACAATTGGGTCAAAAGGCAGTACCATTTTTAATTATCTGAGGAAATTCTATACTGTTTTGCACAGTGCCTGCACCAGTCTGCATTCCCACTGGCAGTGCACAAGGGATTCCTTTTCTCCACATCCTCACTAGCATTTGTTTGTTGACTTATTGATGGTAGCCATTCTGGAGGGTGTGAGGTGACATCTCACTGTGCTTTTAAATTGCATCTCTCTGATGATTAGTGGCATTGAGCATTTTTTTATATGTCTATGGACCATCTGTATGTCTTTTTTGGAGAAGTGTCTATTCAGGTTTCTTTGCCTATTTTTTAATTGAATTGTTTGTTTTCCTGGTGTTGAGTTGTATAAGTTCTTTATACATATGTTCTCCACTACATTGGCTTCCTTTTTCATTTTGTTGGTGGTTTCTTTTGCTATGAAAAGCTGTTTAGTTTTTTATAGTTCTATTTATTTATTTTTTCCTTTGTTTCCATTGCCCTGGGAGATATATCAGCAAAAATATTGCTGTGAGAGATGTCTAAGATTTTATTTTTTGTGTTTTCTTCTAGGATTTTTATGGTTTTACAACTTACATTTTAAGTCTTTTTTCATTTTGACTTTATTCTTGTATATGGTGTAAGTTGCTGGTCCAGTTTCTTTCTTTCTTTTTTTTTTCTTTCAAATATCTGTCTGATTTTCCCAACACCATTTATTGTAGAGACTGTCTTTACTCCATTGGACATTCTTGCTTCCTTTGCAAATATTAACCGTAAAGGCATGTGTTTCTTTCTGGGTTTTCTGTTCTGTTCCATTGATCTGTGTGCTTGTTCTTACACCAGTATCAGGCTGTTTTGATTACAATGGCCTTGTAGTATAGTTTGATATCTGGTCTGTGATCCCTCCAACTTTGTTCTTTTTTTCTTAAGAATGCTGATGCTATTTGGTGTCTTTTGGTTTTATATACATTTTTGGAATATTTCTTGTACATCTGTGGAATGCCATTGGTATTTTAATAGGAATTTTGTTGAATCTATAGATTGCTTTGTGTAGTATGGACATTTTAATGATATTAATTATTCCAATCCATTAATATGACATAGGTTTCTAACTTATTTGTACTTTCCTCTATTTCTTTCTTCAATGTCTTAAAGTTTTTCCACTACAGTGCTTTTAACTGCTTTGTTAAATTTATCTTGAGGTACCTTATTTGTTTTGTTGCTATAGTAAATGAGATTGTTTTCTCTTTCTGATAGTACATTAATTGTATACAAAAATGCCAGTGATTTTTGTATATTAATTTTGTGTCCTGCTACTTTGCCAAATTCATTCACTAGATCTAGTAATATTTTGGTGTAGTTTTTAGGGTTTTCTGTGTACAGTATCATGTCATTTGTGAATAATGACTTTCTCCTTTCCTATTTTATTTCTTGCCTTTTATTTCTTGTGTGATCACTGTGGCTAGGACTTCGAGTACTATGTTGAAAAAGGGTGGTGAATGTGGACATCCGTGTCTCATCACTGATCTTAATGGAAATGTTTTTAGTTTTTGCACATTGTATATGATGTTGGCTGTAGGTTTTTCATATATGGCCTTTATTATGTTGAGATATGATGCCTCTATTCCTACTTCACTGAGAGTTTTTATCATACATGGGTACTGGATTTTATAAAATGCATTTTCTGCATCTATTGATATGATCATGTGATTTTCATCTTTCATTTTGTTTATGTGATATATCACATTTGTTGATTTGCAAATATTTTACCAACCTTGCATCCTCAGAATAAATTTCACTTGATTATTGTGTATGATCCTTTTAATGTATTGCTGGACCTGGTTTGCTAATATTTTGCTGAGGATTTTAGCATCTATGTTAATCAGTGATGGCCTATAATTTTATTTTTTTATTGTATCTTAATCCAGTTATGGAATTATGATCATGCTAACCTCATAAAAATATCTTGAAAGTCTTCCCTCCTCTTGTACTTTTTGGAATAGTTTGAGAAGGGTAGGTGTTAGTTAATTTGTTTGTTGGCTTGCTTGTTTTTTGAATGTTTGTTAAAATTTGCCTGTGAAACCCTCTGGTCCTGGACTTTTGTTAGCTGGGATTATTTTTACTGCTGCCTCAGTTTCGTTAGTTGTAATCACTCTATTCAGATTTTCTGGTTCTTCCTCATTTAGTTTTGTAAGATTGTATGTTTTTAGGAATTTATCCATTTAATTTAGGTTGTCCAATTTGTTGGCACATACTTAGTCATAGTATTTGCCTACAGTTGTTTACTTTTTTCCATTTTTATTCTATTTATTTTGGTCCTCTCTCTTCTTTTCTTGACAAATCTTGTTAAAGGTTCATAATCTTATTTATCTTTTCAAAGAACCAGCTCTTGGTTTCATTGATCTTTTGTACTATTTTCTTAATCTCTATGCCATTTATTTTTGCTCTGACCTTTATTATTTTCTTCCCTCTACTTACTCTGGAAAAGTTTTTCATTTTTCTAGTTCTCTTAGGTATAGATTAGATTGTTTATTTGAGATATTTCTTGCTTCTTTAGGTAGACCTGTAATGGTATGAACTTTCCTCTCAGGACTGCTTTCACTGTTTCCCATAGATTTTAGGTTGTTGTATATTCATTTTTATTTGTTTCCAGGTAATTTTTTATTTCTTCCTTGATTTCACTGATAACATATTCATTGCTTAATAACATTATTTAGCCTCTATGTGTTTGAATGTTTTTGAGTGTTTTATTGTTGATTTTTAGTTTTATGCCATGGTGATTCAAGAATATGCTGGATATGACTTCAGTCTTCTTGAATTTGTTAAGATTTATTTTCTGTTTTAATGTGTGTTCTATCTTTGAGAATGTTTCATGTGCACTTGAGAAGTATGTACATTCTGCTGCTTTGGAATGAAATGTTCAGTAATGATCAATTGAATCTATTCAATCTAGTGTATAGTTTAAGGTCGCTGTTTCCTTTTTGAATTTTTGTCTGGAAAATCTGTTCACTAGTGCTAGTTGGGTGTTAAAATCCTCTACCATGATGATATTGCTGTTAAGCTGTCTTTTAAAGCCCACCAAGAATTTCTTTGTATATTTAGGTTCCTATATTGGGTGCATATATATTTACAAATGTTACATCTTTTTGTTGGATTGATATCTTTAATATTATGTAGTGATCTTCTTTGTCTCTTGTTATGGTGTTTGTTTTGAAGTCTATTTTGTGATATATAAGTATTGCTACCCCATCCTTTTTTTTGTTTCCATTTGCATGTCATATTTTTTCTGTCCTTTCATTTTCAGTCTGAGTGTATCTGTTGTTCTGAATTGCGACTCTTGTAGACAGCATATATATATGGGTCATATTTTCTTATCCATTCCACTACCCTGTGTCTTTTGATTGGAGCATTTGATCCATCTACATTTCAGATTTTTATTATAGGTACTTATTTATTGCCATTCATTTAATCTACATTCCTCTCTCTCTCTTTTTCTTCTTAAAGTAGACCCTTTAACATTTTTTTACAATACTGGTTGGTTGTCATGAACGCCTTTAGCCTTTTTGTTTGTATGGGAAGCTTTTTATTTTGCCTTCAATTTTAAATGATGGTCTTGCTGGATAGAGTAGTCTTGGTTGTAGGTTCTTACTTTTCATCAGTTTGAATTTTAATCACATGCCAATTTTTTCAGGCCTGAGGTGTTTCTGTTGAGAAATCAGTCCCGCTTATGGGAACTCTCTTGTAAGTAACTGTCTCTTTCTTGCTGCCTTTTAAGATTGTGTCTCTTTGTCTTTAACCTTTGTCATTTTAATTATGATGTGTCTTGATGTGTGCATCTCTTTGGGTTCACCTTGATTAGGACTCTCTGTGCTTCCTAAACTTGTACGACTTTTTCCTTCACCAGGCTAGGAAACTTTTCAGCCAATATTTTTTTCAAATAGGTTCTATATCTTTTGTTCAGTCTTTTCTCCTGTACCCTTATAATGCAGATATTGTTATACTTGATGTTATCTCAGAGGTTCCTTAGACTTTCTTCATTTTTTTTTAATTCTTTTTTTTTCTTTGATGCTGTGCTTGGGTGCTTACTATTATCTTGTCCCCTAAGTTAGTAATTAGAGCCTCTGCTTCATCTTCGCTGCTCTTGATTCCTTCTAGTATATTCTTCAGTTTAGATATTGTATTCTTCATTTTTGACTCATTCTTTTTTATGGTTTCTGTGTCTTTTTTCTGCTTTACAATATCTTTGTTTAAGTTCTCACTGAGAAAATTAATTCTTTTCCTAAAGTCATTTAGCATTTTTATAACCATTGTCTTAAATTTTACATTTGGTATTTTGACTACTTTCATTTCATTTCATTCTTTTTGAGGGAGATTTCTCTTGTTCTTTTATTTGGGGACTATTCCCTTTTGTCCTCATTTTGTCTTAATGCATTAGGTAGACCTGCTATGATCCCCAATCTTGTTATGAGGACTTTATGGCAAAGGTGTCTTGTTGGGTTCCATGACATGATCTTCCAGATCATCCAAGCTCCACGATCCAGGACTGTTTCTTGTGGGTTATGTGCATCCTTCTGTTGTCATTAAGCCTTGCATGCTGTTGGCCCTTTCCTAGGTGAAGTTTACTCTTCAGGCTGGCTGACTATGATGGTAAACATTGTCACCATGTATGAGATGCTGTGCAGGGACTACTCCCTGGAGCAGTGTTTTCCCCAGCAGGATTGGGTACCTACTAGAATCCCCCTTTGGGTATGCCACTCTTTTGGCTAGCTGGATGTCAAGCTCTGGTGTGGTCTGAAGCTTACCATTGGTTGTGTTCATTTGGAGACTACTTGAGTGTAGGTTGATGTCAGATATTGTCTGTAATTGGCCTTGGGCTGTCTAGTGCTACTGTGCTGTTCATTGTTGGTGGCTGTGTCTCCTGAACCTGGGTGTGTGTGTGAGGAGCCAATCTGTGTATGAGGGTTGACTTACTCCTGCTTAGAGCTGAGCAGATCAGTAAAAGGATCAAGGCTCCCTGAGGTCTACTTCTACCTGTCTGCTACTCTGCCTCCCCCTGTTGTTGTCTGGTCTTCCTCCAGAGCTTTCCTTAAAAAGACTATAGAGTTGACCCTACCTGGCCTCAAACAACCATCCCTTCCACAAGTTGCAAGCTCAGTTGGGCAGGGCAACCAGCTTTGGGTGGACAGGGCTAGTGGTTTGCCTACCTGGGGATCACACAGTCAGGCACTCAATGAGGGGAAAGTGACCCTACTCCAAATCCACACCACTCAGTCTTCCAGAGTCTGCAAGTTTCCCTGCAGGGGCTCACTGCAGCATCAAATTTGGTGCAGGGAGCCATCCCCTCTGCAGGAGCAAGCTCAGATGCCCTAGGTTCCAGTGACCAGACCAGGAGTCTCTTATTGGGAGGGTGATAACTGTCCAGTTTGTAGGAGGGAACTAAGCACTTCACCCCAGTTTCACGAAATAGCCTCTGATGGACTCACACTTTGGATATTTTAGCTTCGTGCTGCTCTTCTTTCTTCCTTTGACCCCACCCCATGGAACTGTGCCCAGTGAGGAAGGGTAATTAGGACTTGCAGTGCCATTCCAAATAGTCCCCTGTTGGGGGAGGTGCTTACAAGCCATAGAAAGGGGAGTGGGCACTTTTTCCTCTCTTTGGGGTAGCATGTGCTGAACTCATTAGGGAGATAGAAATGCCCCACTTCCCTTGATGAAGTCACACAAGCCAGCATCCTTGTTTTCGGTTCCCAGACAAAGCTTCCCCAGGAGACATGGTCCAAAGGTCCCAGCTTTGTGTGGGACTCTGATCCACATTCATGGCTGAACTCAGTAGGACTGGTCGGACAAGTTATTGAACAGGTAGGGTGGAGGGATGTGGGCTGTGTGCTCTAAGGTGAGAGAGACTATCGCTCTTTTTAAAGCCACACAGTTTAGTCACTGTCTGAGTCTCCCCAAAGAGCCTCCCTAGAAAAAGAGGCCTCCCAAAGTTACTGCTGGATGCAACCAGCAGACCCCTCTGCAGGACCTGAGTACAGCAGAGTGGTCTCACCAGCAGTTTGACACCAAGTAGTATAATACTTCTCAGGCTAGTGCTGTAACAACGAGACTGCTCATCTTTGTTCAGGTGACATCTGGGTCTCCAGGTGGACTGATTGTCCACTGATTTTCACCACCAATTGGTATGCGGGCACCTCATGGACTTAATCCCCACTGATTTCCATTACCAGATGCTATACAAGTTCCTCTTCCTGTCTGGGTTGCTCTGGGTTGGGGATCCCTGTGTGGTGCTGAGACCCCACACTCCTAGGGGGAGGGAGTTTTGCAGCCTCGGTATTCCTCTGGCTTCTCAGCTGCAGCACCTGAGTGTGGAGGCTAGCCCTTTCTGCGTTTCCTTACTTCTTACCAGTCTCTATGTGGTTTCTGTTAATTTTTGGTTACAATGTTACAGTTCAGCTATTCTTCAGTTCATTATTTAGGTTGATTACTCTGTCATTTAGATGTAGATCCAGTTTGGGGCTGGGAGCAAGTGAGTGTAGCTTCCACCTACTCTTCAGCCACCTTGGAATCCCTTAAGTGATATTTTCATTTTTGCTTTTGGTATCTTTGTTAACATATGTAAAACAAGCCCACAGTAATTTGTAAAGCTAAGATTTATAGTGTTTGCAATCCTGGTGTACATTCAAGGCAAATTGTCATCAATGCTGAAATCATTACTACAGCCTTACTCAATATTACATTTATATTTGCCTTTTAACATTTTTACATGAAAATATATAGAAATGCAAACATTTTCTTAATGTTGAACTAGAAAGAAATTCTCTAAGATTAACAGTAGTGCATGTTTTTCTTAATAGTTCATATCTGAAGAATCAGTTCTAAGATAACTGTTAATTAAATCTTGTTAATAGCAATCTATGGTAACTTAAAAAGAAATCATACTGGAATTTTTATTAAATTTTTATGAATTTTCAGTGGCTCTCTGTTGAATACCTCACACAATATTATAATTTTTATCCATGTTTTCTGCTATTAAAAGGGAAGACTCAACAGGAACAATGCAAAATATACAGAGAAATAATTACTTTTTATTTTATTTTCATCATTTTTAAATTTTTTCACTGAATAGTAAAAACATTTGGTTTTCTTTGTTTTTTCGTTTTTTTGTTCATTTCCTCTTTATTTTAAACTTTAGTTTTCCTCAGCTAATACTTCTTTGTTAGAGACCAGTAAAGTTATATTTCCCCACGTAGGATGCTTTTTAAAATGTGTGTGTGTGTGTGTTTAGGATACTAATTGGACAACATGTATAATACAAAGACAGAGATGGCTGGGTGACTATAGATATCTTGTTGAAGCATTTACTGATTTGGAAAATGTTTGTTTAATTCTTAAGTGGAAGGGTCTGAGAAAGGTGAGGAAATTACAACATGAATAACACACAGATATATTGTAGTTCAAATAAGTATAAGGCATCCTAGTCCATTCAGGCTGCTATAACAAAGTTTCACAGGCTGGTAGCTTATAAACAACAGAAAGCTATTTCTTACAGTTCTGGAGACTGGGAGTTCCAAGATGCAGTCACCAGCAAGCTCAGTGTCTACAGAAGGTCGTTTCCTAGGCTGCTATCTTTTCACTGTAACCTCACATGGGAGTGAGGGAACTCTTGGGGGTCTCTTTCTTAGGGCACTAATCCCATTAACAAGGGTTCAGCCCTCCTGACCTAATCATCTCCTAAAGATGCCATCTTTAAGTACCATAACATTGGGAATTAGGATTTCAGCATATGAATTCTGAGGAAACAAACATTCAGTACCTTGCACAGGGATTCAGTACAAATTAAATGAAAACAAATAGATGATGCCTATGAAAATGTCCACAAATTATACAGCCTTTTTTTCCTGCATTTCTCCCAGCTAAATCTCTCTGATAAGACTGCTGTGAGCTCTTTTACTCTTTCAAAGTCTTTTTGCTTCCCACTGGCTTCTCAAGGTAGATTTCATTACAGTTTGCTTTTCCATCTCCATCTGTAGAATTCCTTGGCATCCACTTGGTGCTCAGTAGACCAATCTAGACTGCTCACTTCTCTCTGAGCATTGCCTGCACTTTTCTGCCACAGGGAATTTACTCAGGTTCACAACTCAGCCAGACATGTTCTTGGTTCCCTGTCTGTCTGTGAAGATTTCACTCATTTCTCAGGGGTCACATGTGTGCTTTTGATATCTGTGTTGACCTACTTTCAGCCCTTCTATTCCTTTAGGCGTTTGTCTGCTTTTTATTTAACCTGACCCTGATCTTCTAAAATGCAAGAATAAACAAGCAAGCCAACAAACCTAAACTCATGTATATCTCCTACAAAGTCTACAGTTGCTTTCAGTTCTGCTTGGAATATAAAGTGCACAGTATTTAAATATTGAATACATTTATTTGGTGCACAAAGATTATTTCACAAGAATTTAATTTGTTTCTACTATGTGCCCCACTCAGAGTTTGACAATAAGATACAGATGAAATAGAAATAGAAATAGAAAAGTTAACAAACAAAACACAGTCTATTGCATGCTCCAATAGAGGTAACCACAGGAAATAGAAAAGTTAACAAACAAAATACAATCTGTTGCATGCTCCGATAGAGATAACCACAGGAAATTTATAGGAGTGGTACTAATCAGGTGAGTCAATAAATGGATGAAAGAATGGGTGACTACATGAATGAATAATTTATTTTAATTTTCTAGAGCTGACATTCTGTACTCTGTACTCCTCCTCATTGGTAAAATCAACCTCATAATGTTGAGTTGCAACTAAAGTGAGTGTCCTAATTTCTTCCTTCACCGCATTCACTAATAACACTCCAGTGGATAAAATACATTTCTAATGAATTTAGTGCACTGCTTTCTCAGGTACATCATCTTGGCTTTAGCCACTACACGGACTGAGGTCTGAAATTATGACGTTAAAAGTTTAATTTGGGAATTTTAAAAATAATGTTTAAGCATAAGGTTAATATTCATTGATTTATTTATTATATTTTATTGATTGTGCTATTACAGTTTTCTCAATTTTTCCCTTATATTTCCCCTCCACCCTGTACCCCAACCTTCCAGCATCCCCCATTTAGTTCATGTTCATCAGATATACATATAAGTTCTTTGACTTCTCTGTTTCCTATGCCCTTCTTAACCTCTCCCCATCTATTTTATGCCTATCAATTATGCTTCTTATTCCCTTTACCTTCTCTCCACATTCTTCCCTTCACCCTCCCCACTGAAAACCCTCCATATGATATCCATTTCTCTGATTCTGTTCCTGTTCTAGTTGTTTGCTTAGTCTTTGTTTTTGTTGTTGCTGATTTTTAGGTTCATTTGTTGATGGTTTTGAGTTTCTTGTCATTTTACTGTTCATACTTTTTACCTTCTTTTTCTTAGATAACTCCCTTTAACATTTCATATAATAAGGGCTTGATGAGGAGGAACTCCTTTAACTTGACCTTATCTGGGAATCACTTTATCTGCCCTTCCGGTTCTCAATGAAAGCTTTGCTGGATAGAGTAATCATGGATGTAGGTCCTTGACTTTCATGACTTCAAATACTTCTATCCAGCCCCTTCTTGCCTGTAAGGTTTCTTTTGAGAAATCAGCTGATAGCTTTATGGGCACTCCTTTGTGGGTAACTCTTTCCTTTCCTCTTGCTGCTTTGAAGATTCTCTCTTTCTCTTTAATCTTGGCTAACCTAATGATGATATGCCTTGATATGTTTCCCTTTGGGTCCAACTTCTTTGGGACTCTCTGAGCTTCCTGGACTTCCTGCAAGTCTATTTCTTTTGCCAGATTGGGGAAGTTTTCCTTCATTATTTGTTTAAATAAGTTTTCAATTTCTTGCCCTTGTTCTTCTCCTTCTGACACACCTATAATTTGGATATTGGAACATTTAAAGTTGTCCCCGAGGTTCCTAAGCCTCTCTTCATTTCTTTGAATTCTTGTTTCTTCATTCTGTTCTAGTTGGATGTTTATTTCTTTCTTCTGCTCCAAATCGTTGATTTAAGTCCTGGTTTCCTTCCTGTCACTGTTGGTTCCCTGAATGTTTTGCTTTATTTCATTTTGGGTCGTCTTCATTTGTCCTTTCATTTTTCAACCAAGCTCAATCAGTT
>CM052549.1:61757797-61814722 GCA_028533065.1 Trachops cirrhosus
CAGGTCAGTTGCCTCACTGCAGGATCTCTCCTTTGCCTGTCTTACTGGTCTGGTTGGTCTGGTTGACTGTTTCTGTAATTCCTTGGTTGTCGGAGTTCCATGCAGTTTGATTTTTTGGCACTTATGGTTGATTATTGGTTTTAGGTTGTTTGTTATCTTTCTTTTGGTTGTGTGAGGAAGCAAAGCATTTCTACCTATGCCTCCATCTTGGCTGGAACTCCCTAAGTTTTTTACTATTTCATTATTAAAGACAGGTAAAATACATTTATGAGAGGGGACCCAGAAAACCAGAATTTATTTATAAAAAGTTGTATGTTTATTCTTACATGTTTAAACTTCAGTCACATTCAAAGTACTCTCCATCTGATGCAACACAACTATTGAGACTTTTTTTCCCACTGCTCAAAACAGTTTTTGAACTCATTGATTTTGATGCCTTTTAGTGCTTCTACCGTTTTTTGTTTCACCCCTTCCACATTGGCAAAACATTTCCCTTTGAGGAATTTTTCATCCAGGGAAACAGAAAAAGGCATTCAGGGCAAGGTCAGGTAAATAGGGAGGGTGGGGCACAGGGGTCATGATGTTTTTTGGTCAAAAACTGGTGAACACTAAACACGGTGTGGGCAGGTATGCTCATAAATTACCCATCATGAAATGGGTAAATGTGTTTGAAAAGGTCCTCAAAACAATTCACTGAAACCCCACACAGCCTCTCACAACAATGCCAGCTGCTGCACTGATACAGATGGGTTCCTAGAACACTCATCTGGTGGGTGAAGCCTTTACTACAAAGGGCCTGCCCTCCAGAAGACAATTCTGGTTTTCTTGGATTGCCCCTCATAATGCTTTTTCTATCTATGTTTCATTCTTGTGCACAATTTTAACAGTTTATTGGTTTACTTTCTTTAGTTTTCTACTTAATAACAATTTGAAACAACTTTATTTCTGGTGTCCTGTGCAAAAAGGACATCAATGGACTTTTTTTGTTTTATGTATTTTTAAAAAGAACTTTTCTGGGCTTTTCCTGTTTTTTAGCCTTTTCATAAAAAGTAATTTTCTCTCTATATTTTGGAGATCAAACCCTTGTCCAAGGTATCATTGGCAAATATGTTTTCCCAAATAGCTGGTTCTCTTTTCATTGGAATGCTGTTTTCTTTAGCCATGCAGAAGCTTTCTAATTTGATGAGGTCCCATTTGTTTATTCTTTCCTTTATGTCCCTTACTTTAGGGGACACATCCTGTGAAGATGCTGCTACGTGGAATGTCTCAGATTTTCCTGCCAATGTTTTCCTCTAGGACTTTTATGGTGTTACGACTTATATTTAAGTCTTTTATTTACCTTGAATTTATTTTTGTGTATGGTATAAGTTGGTGGTCAAGTTTCATTTTTTTCCATGTAGTTGTCCAGATCTCCCAACACCATTTGTTGAAGAGGCTATTTTTGCTTCATTTTATGCTGCTGCCGCCTTTGTCAAATATTATTTGACTGTAGAAACTTGGGTTTATTTCTGGGCTCTCTGTTCTGTTCCATGTGCCTGTTTTTATGCCAGTACCAGGCTGCTTTGATTACAGTGGCCTTGTAATACAGTTTGGTATCAGGTAGTGTGATCCTTCCTACTTTGTTCTTCTTTCTCAAAATTGCTGCAGCTATTCAGGGTCGTTTATGGTTCCATATAATTCCAAACATTCCAATTTCTAAAATGTTTGTTTTATATCTGAAATATGTCATGGGTACTTTAATAGGGATTGCATTGAATCTATAAATTGGTTTGGGTAGTATGGCCATTTTGATGATGTTAATTCTTCCAATCCATTAGCATGGTACATGCTTCCATTTGTTTGTGTCTTCCTTAATTTCTTTCTTCAGTGTTCTATAGTTTTCCAAGTACAGGTCTTTTACATTCTTGGTTAGATTTATTCCTAGAACTCACACAACTTCACTCCAGGAAGACAAAAAAAAAAAACAATTAAAAAATGGGCAAAAGACTTAAACAGACACTTCTCCAAGGAGAACAAAGAGCCCAGAGACATATGAAAAGATGCTCAGCATCATTAGCCATCAGAGAGATGCAAATTAAAACCACAATGAGATACTACCTCACAATGGCAAGAATGACTATCATAAACAAATCGACAAACAAGTGTTGGAGAGAGTGTGGAGAAAAGGGAACCCTAGTGCACTGTTGGTGGGAATGCAGACTGGTGCAGCCACTGTGGAAAACAGTATGGAATTTCCTCAGAAAACTAAAAATGGACCTGCCTTTTGACCCAGCAATTCCACTGCTGGGATTATACCCTAAGAGCCCTGAAACACCAATTCAAAAGCACCTATGCACCCCAATGTTCACAGCAGCACAATTTATAATAGCCAAGTGCTGGAAGCAACCTAAGTGCTCATCAGTAAATGAGTGGGTCAAAAAACTATGGTACATTTACACAATGGAATTCTATGCAGCAGAGAAAAAGAAAGAGCTTATACCTTTGCAACAGCATGGATGGAACTGGAGGGCATTATGCTAAGTGAAATAAGCCAGGCAGTGAGGAACAAATTCTATATGATCACACCTTTTGTTCCATACCAACTGGAACAGAATCAACAAAAGAAAAAAAGCAAACAAATATAACCAGAGACATTGAAATTAAGAACAATCTAACAATAGCCAGAGGGGAGGGGACAGTGGGGAGAAGGGTTTTCAGGAACTACTATAAAGGACACGTGGACAGAACCAAGGGGGAGTATGGAAACAAGGGAGGGAGGGGGGTTGAGAGGCGTGTGGGGGAGGGGAGGGGAGAAAATGCAGACAACTAATTGAACAACAATAAAAAAGGTAATTTTCTCTATTCTGTCTCTTTAATTTTGTCTTTCATCATAAAAATTAAGGAGGCTTCCTGTACTGTATTTGACACCATGATCTAGAAGGTGTTTGAAACTAGGTCCACACTCAGTGTAATCATTTGTTTCAGTTCAAACATAATCACTTTTTCAGGATCATTGTGCTATAAAATGTAAGATAACATTTAGGTTGGACATTATGTCTTTCTTGATATCCTTCAGAAGCTTAGTAGGGACTACTCAACAAAACTGTCATATAACAAAGAGTAAAATGTGGCCTACAGTTGAGGTAGGAATGTTTTGTTGTTGTTTCTGGTAGATCCCTGTGAGCTCAAACTCATGAAACAAAAGACATCATCATCTTTATTTGTCTGATTCTGTCCTTCAACAAGTGTTTACTGAACACCTGCTATGCACCAGGGCTTTTTCCCATGTTCTAGGGTGTGGAAACAAATAAACATAATTAATATCTTAGGAGAACAAAAATAAATAAAGGAGAGAGAATTGAGAATGAGCAAGTGCATTTTGTGCAAGATTTCCAAGGAAAGTTTCTCTAATGAGATGCATTTGAGCAGGGACCTCACTGAAGTCAGAGAGCAGGAGAGAGAGAGGACATCTGAGGTGGAGCATTTCAGGAAGCATTCCAGGAAGAGGTGGCAGCAAGTGCCCAGCCCTGAGGCTTCTTCCCATTCTCAGGGACAGACAAGACAAGATGACAATGTGGCTAGAGTAGAGTGAGCACCGCAGAGCAGTAGGACATGGGGTCATAGAGGATGTGAGTGGTGATATCATATAGTATCTGTCAGCCATGGTAAGGCATTTATTCACATTTTACTCTGAGAAAAAGAAGTTATGGGAGGAAACTGAGCCAAGGATTGACACACAATATGATATATATTTTTAAAAATGACTTTACCTACCCATTGTATTAGTTTCTTTTTATGCTTCACTATGAATAACTGCAGATTTTGTGACTTAAAACACATGTATTTATTATCTCACATGGGTCCAGAGTCAGGGAGGCACCATTTAGCTGGATTCTCTGCTCAGCATCTCATGAGTCTCAGATCAAGATGCCATTTGAAGTGCGGGGTTCAGTTTCAAGCTTATACACGTTGTTGGCAGAATTCACTTCCATATGGTTGCAACATCGAGGTCCAGGTCCTTAATTTTTGTTCATTTGTTATTTGTTTTAGCCAGCCTGATCATTTTTTCTACAGTGGTAAAGAAAAAATAACAAATTTTATCATCATAACCATTTGTTAAGTACAGTTCAGTGTGTTAAGAATACTCACATTGTTGTGCACCATCTTTAAGACATTTTTGTCTTGCAGATCTGAAAATCTGTACCCATTATGCTATTACCCTTTCCTCCCTCCTCCCCTCTGCTGATAACCACCATTCTGCTTTCTGTTTCTATGGGTTTTACTATTTTGTATACCACATATATGTGAAATCATACAGTGTTTATCTTTTTGTGATGGGCATATTGCTTGTTCGTTCTTGCTGGCTGGCAGCCTGGAGCCACTCTTCATTCCTAGCCACAGAGGGTTTGGAAATTGGGAGGGGTGGTTATTTCAGAATCCTGCCTATTGTGAAGGGGAGAACAGAATTGTGATAGGGGCAGAAGATAAAGCTGAAGACCAGATAAAAGGCACCTGAGATGTCTAAGCCATTGCTTCTCAAAATTTAATGGGTATGTGAATCTCCTGGGGATTGTGTTAAAATTAGATTCTGACTTAGTAAGACTGCAACCTGACTCTCCTAGCAATCTCCTAGGTGATAACAGTGCTGCTTGTGGAATAGCAACACACAAGCTAATGATGAGAGTGGGTTGGGCTAGGGTGGTAACGATGGAGATGAGAAATGGTCTGACTAGGGATATGACCTGAAGGTAGACCCAAAGGGCTGGCTGAGGAGGAAGGAGAGCCATTGGGATGACTTCTAAGTTTAAGGGATGACAAAGACTGTAGGAGGAGCTGGTTTCAGGGTCAAAATCAGATGTTCAGTTTGGATAAAACAATTAGAGTCCAAATAGAGATGATCACTAAATGCTATGGAAAATAGCATGTTTATAAATCATATACTAGATAGTAAATTCTTATGTTTCTGTGAACTACAACTATGAGACTCTTTTAAGTGTCTCGGAATTTATTTCACTGTATTAAAAATTTAAGCAATTCAAAGGGCGTTATTGATTTGTGCTGCAAATTCTCTCTCTGCTTCTCTGTATTGACAATAATAAAATGAGCAGTGTTTTCCTGCTCTAAGACCAATGTTCTTTGCTGTGAAATTGACATGGCATTACCCAGACCATCAGAGCTGTTCCTAGAAGCTGACATGGCACCACTGTGCATCCTTAAACCATATGATAGTCAGGCACCCTCCAGGAATAGGGTTAGATTTTGAAAAATAAAGTTTTCAGCACCTGTCAATTTGGGTAAATAACTCACTAAGAGATGAATCACCTAATTTTCCTTGGCTACATAGGCAGGTTTATGATATGACTGATTATTATTTCTCTCCTGGGCTAAATCATGCAAATTTAGTTTTGTCACATTATGAAAGTTTGCATGGAAGTCCATCCTCATTGATTGCTCTATCACAATGATTTCCAACTTTTTTCACCTGATGGGACATAGTGTACAAACTAATTACTAAAATTTTGTGGCATACCAAGAAAAGCTATTTTTTGCCCATCTGACAAAAAAAAGTATAATTTTGATCAACTTATAAACAAAAAAATAGTCATTTTTAACCCTTTTTGCTGTAGTGACTTTTTAAAACATTGGGTGCCTATACCTGTATATAAGGATATCTGGTACCAAGAATTAACCAGTTGGAGGCATCCTTGTTATGCAGTGTGACCAATAAGATGCAACTCTGTTGCATGTCCTATGCATTTATTGTTTGAGACAGGGCAGTCACACAGCACAATTACTTCTGTGTTGGCTGTTGTCATTTTTTATTTGACAATCTAGGGAAAAGAGGTCAGTGCCCCTGACTGAATAGTCAGGTATTGCAGGTTTTTAAAATTCTTCCAGCATCCTGACTGAAAATCGATGCTTTATCACAAGGAGTAGATGTCATATACAGGGTCTGGCACAAGTAACCCCCCTGTTTTATTACAAACTATTTTATTACAAAATCATAAGCATGTAATTCTGTAACATAACAATATCCACTCAAGCACACCATCTGACAGAACTATGAATTATTATACACATATTATTACCCCCCCAACCACATCAAGCAGGCATTACTTCTGCCAGACCCTATAGTGGAATGGTGTGGTATAGAGGACATGTTTACTTATAATTTCCTCCAGCATCAACCATAGTTAGTCTGGGCCTTACCCAACTTGTGCTCTGAAAGAAAAGCATTGCAAGGGATGTAAACTGGAAATGGTGCTGCCACTCTGCTCTTATATGAGATGCTGCAGAAATGCCAGCTTAGCCAGCAAAAAGTTTAAGACTTGAACTTACAACATTTCATATATTTTAATAGACCTTTAAATAAAGTATGGCTGTTCTTAGCACTGCTTGAGTGCTTGACTACATAATGTCAGTGAAATAAGGTTATGAGAGATGGTCGGGTTTGAAATGAAGGCAGCACAGGGCAGTGTTGGTTTACCGGACTTTTCATTCTGTGAAACACGTGAGCAGTCACTTCACCGTAAGCCAAAATCTTTCTAGAGAGCCCCATTTCATTTTTCTGAACATTAAACAATAAAACCATGTTTGTTTTATGATGAAAAGTAGGGAGGGGAAAGGGGAGGGAGGATGTGCTGGTAATTATGTTCTTGTAAACAAGACTGAACAGATGGAAATTAAACCACACCATTTAAGAGGGATGAGAGGAGGTCTGAAAGGGGCCATCCCCATGGACAGTGCTAAGGAAGTCAGCACTGTCATCTGGACACCTGTCAATCTGGAGCACTGGGCCAGGACTGCTGCCTTATATGACAATTAGGCTTTCTGTCGATTTGAAGAGTGTGATGGCTGAAGAAAGCGGTGCTGTTCTCTGCACCTGATGTGGTCTAAAGTGCATTATTTTAAATCTCAGAATCTAAATCTAGGTATAGTTCTTGTTCGAATTGGTTGAAAGATGTCTCAATCTTTCTTATTGTTTTATATATTTTTAATATCATAGATTAGCTACTTTATAATACAAAATGTAGCTTTTACATTTTAAATTATGAAACTAACTTCTTACCCTTTCCTTTTCCTAGGAGCACTGAATCAAAAAAATTGGGGAAAGAAATATCCAACATGTAATAGCCCCAAACAATCTCCAATCAACATTGATGAAGATCTTACACAAGTAAATGTGAATCTGAAGGAACTTAAATTTCAGGGTTGGGATAAATCATCTTTGGGAAACACATTCATTCATAACAATGGGAAAACAGGTAAAATATTTACATTTTGGTTGTGACTTTGATATGTTTATTTTACCTAGAGTATATTTAGATTAGTTTCATTTGATAGTTCTTTAGTGTACTATGAACTGGATAGAAACTATATGTAGAAGAAACCCAACAGAGCATGAAAAATTGGAAGTTTAGACATTTTGAAAATGCGTACAAATAAACAAAATGACCAAAGTTATTGTCATGTTCTCCAATAATGTAGCAGTAACGTCTCCACTAGAAAATGTGACAAATAAAATGTAATACATAATTAATGTAATCTAATAATTCAGTCACTGACTGGTTAATCACTTAGTCAATCAGTATTTCCTTTTCTTGGGCATTATAGTCTGATATATCTGCTCAGCCTCATACTGTATTCAATAATTGGATAAGAAAAAAGCATTGACTATAAATGATTTAAGAAAAAAAATTGCTAGACTTTTTATATAAAATTTTAGAATTATAGATGGTCTTTAGAAAGCACTCTCTAAGTGCTCTTTCTTGAAACTGTCTTTTTATATTTTTTTAATTTTTAATTTTTTAAGATTTTATTTATTTATTTTTAGAGAGATGGGAAGGGAGCAAGAGAGGGAAAGAAATATCAATGTGTAGTTGCCTTGTGCACCCCCTACTGGGGACCTGACCCTCAACCCAGGCATGTGCCCTGACTGGGAATCGAACTGGCTACCCTTTGGTCTTTGGTTCACAGGCCGGCATTCAATACACTGAGCCACACCAGCCAGGGCGAGACTATCTTTTTTTTAAAAACATGAAAAATATAATACCATAAAAATTCCAATAAATGATAAGTAGACAAAATAATTTTAAAAAATGAACACCTTTTCTTTTCTGATATATTTTAAATTAATTATATGTATATCAAGAAGTTAAGTAAAAAATATGCTCATAGGGGAATATTAGAAAACATATTCAATATTAGTAGTTACGTTGATGTGGTTTATCATAGTGAATTTTTTCAATATTTTTCATAGTTTGGTAATATAATTAGTTGAATATAGCAATTTAGTTTTAAATCTAACAAAGATAGGAATTTTTCTACATCAGTGCCTAATGCATAGTAAGTACTCAGTAAGTACTGTATTTTGCCATGTATAAGGTGCACATTTTTGTTCAAATTTTTGAGGGAAAAATAAGGATGTGCATTATACATAGAGAGTGCTAAAACATGGATGCATTTTACATGGGAGCACATTATACACAGCAAAATACAGTATGTATTGAATGAAAAATTAAGAACAATACTCAGGTTATATTATATTATTAATTAGGTTCATAAAAGTATATATCCCCAAACTTGACATTTTCAGTACCACTTTTGAAGGCTGTTACAAAGCAGTGAGACATACCACCTTCACAATATTTTCTAAGTGGAGTGAGGTCAGTAATTGATCTTTAGAGCCACATCTTTGAGTTCAATGCTGACTTTTAAAGTAGAGTGTGAAACCTTGGGCAGGGTACTCTCCGTGACTCAATTTCATTATCTGTAAAATAGGGGTTAGAATACTGTCCCTTTCCTAGGATATGTGAGTATCAAATGTTTAATACATGTAAATTACTTAGTGGAATGCATGGCACATTGTGATAAATAAATGTTGATGATTATTGTTATTTTGTTGTTGTTTGTATTATTAATGGAAGTCGATATCTCTAGTTGTCTGGCTAGTATGTTGGATTCGGTCTCTAATGCCAACAGTGGTTTCTTCCTCATGGAACAAAAACTATTTATCTGATTGAGAGACATTAAAATCTTGCATTAGGCTTTCAAGAGAATCATTAATCTCCAGACAACTGTTAAAATAGTCAGATAATGTTTGCCTTGGAACTCAAATTATGAGAATTTAAGATTTTGAAAGCTGTCATTGAGGGTTCAAACAAGAGATGGTTAAAACCCCATCAATGGAAATGCGTTTCCACCTTTCTTGCCACGGCCCAGAACAGAGGTTCTGGAGCTTGATGAGGCCTGGGGTAATGTGTGGAGGAATAAGGAGGTGGGACACAAACAGTAGCCTGATAAGGAGCAGATAAACTGAAAGTGAGAAGGAGGGAGCACTCCCATGAGAAGAATTTTCTTCTTTCTACACTTCTGTTCCTTCTCCTTTCATTCTATTCCCTCACTACTATCAAATGCCTCAGGGAAGCAGAACTTTGAGGAAACCACCAGCTCAGGACATCGAATAAACACAGCACGTAGACTGGCTGACTGACTTCTGCTTATTATAAGGGTTCCACAGCAGTTAAAGTTCTTCAGTTTAGTTTATATTTTGGGCAATAAAATACATTAAGAATATTGTGCAGAGTTACAAATTCAGCTTCCAAAATGTCAACTTAATTTTTAAATATATCAAATGTATCAAAAATATCAAACTATTTTAAATATACCTATAATAGAAAAAAATAGTTGAAACTTGTAATTTTGATTTTTAGAAATTTTGATTTTTAGAAATTTTGTTAAAATTTTATCATGTGTGTGTTTTAGTGGAAATAAATCTCACTAATGACTACCGTCTCAGTGGAGGAGTTTCAGAAACAGTGTTCAAAGCAAGCAAGGTAACTTTTCACTGGGGAAAATGCAATATGTCATCTGATGGATCAGAACATAGTTTAGAAGGACAAAAATTTCCCCTTGAGGTAAGTCACCAGATCTGCTGGTTACTACTTCATTTTATAAATCATTGAGATTTTTAAAATTTATACAGTTATATTTTGTTTACTTTGTTAATATCTGTTTTCCTCACTAGACTAAGCACAATAACACCCAAATTTGTTTTTTCTCTTCCGGGTAACCAACCCAGAGTACCAAACTATAGATGATCAAGAAATGTCGACGAGTAAATGAATAAATGAATAAATGAATTATTCCATATCCCCCTAGATAAAAAGGGAGGACATTTTATTAATATACTGGAGAATAAAAGAAATATAAAATATGACAAAATTTTTCAGCTTTATAATTTTCCAAATAAATATAATTATCATAAATAAGTGTAGGGTGAAATAAACATTTTCATAAATGTCTGGAGAGAATACAAATTGGTAGACTTTCTGGGATATGATTTGCTTGTTTTTATTAAAAACTTGAAATATTTCAGTCTCCATACCCATTATTTCAATTTGTAGCAATTTGGTCTAAAAAATAATTAGACATACTCAAATACATATGTTAAAAGATTTATTTATAGTAATAAAAAGTTGAAATAAAAGGAAATGATTAAATATATTGTGATGGAATATTATTATCTTCTGAAGTAATTTTTAAATGATTTACACAAATATGGTTTATTATAAGATAATGCTTTTTAATTTTTAAAGATATTAATGCTTTTAAAAACAATATAAAATATTGAACATGGTATTATTATATCAACTTTATAAAACATGAAAACAAGTGACTGAGAATAAAGAGTGAATCAAATAGACTAGGTTTTAATATGGACTTCACAATTTTGTTATTAGCTTAAGACACAACATTATACAAATTATTTACTTTACCTGAGCTTCCAGTTCTTTCTGCAAAATTGACATAATGGTAGTAGCTCCTACCTAATGAAGTTATTGTGAGGGTTAAATGAGAGAATTAATTATTACTAGTATAAAAATAATTGATGGAAATAAAGAAAATACTAGCAGTGATTTTCTTTTTGTAATGGCATATATGTGCCCTTCTACTTGAAAATCCTTGTACTTTTTAAATTACCTATAATGAAATTATATTAGTTTATAATCCAAATTGATGTTGATAATAAAAATGAGAATAAAGTAAATTATGTTTTAAAGGACTAAAAATAATTTTTAATGTGAATAAACACATTCAGATTTAGAGCTTATAATTTATTTTTAAATGTATTAAGTGTCCTTAAAGAAAATAATTATCAAATTTGAATTGCAAAATAAATAAAATTTATTTAGCACATAACATTCTCATTTCTGAAGGTTTAGCTCTCTCACAATATTACTTATTTAGAACAAAGATGAAAATCAATATACAGATGATGTATTGTACAGATTGAATTGTACACCTGAAGCCTATATAATATTTATTTATTTTTTTAGATTTTATTTATTTATTTTTAGAGAGGGGAAGGGAGGGAGAAGGAGAGAGAGAGAAACATCGATGTGTGGTTGCCTCTCATGTGGTCCCCACTGGGGACCTGGCCTGCAACCCAGGCATGTGCCCTGACGGGGAATCGAACCTGCGATGCTTTGGTTCACAGCCCGTGTTCAATCCACTGAGCTATGCCAGCCAGGGCCTATATAATATTTATTAATCATGCCACCCCAGTAAATATAATTTTTTTAAAAAATTAATAAAATCCTGGCAAAAACATAAGCCCTGAACTTCAAAATAAATAGTACAGAATCTGTGCACAATATCTTACACATATATACATGTGTGTAAGATACACACACACACATTTATTTTAAAAGGCCCTTTGTTGTTTGTTTATTTATTTGTTTGTTTAAACTTTCTCCATGTCACTCTGTGAGCAAGAAAATGAGGGGCATCCTCGATTTGCTCTTTTTTCTGGTCTTCCACATTCTTCAATCAAGTCTTCATCCATTCTGTCCCTAAATGATGTCAGAGAAAAATTCCAACCACTTCTGGCTCTTAGTTGGCTTATCGAATGTTTCTGAACTGGTCTCCTTTTCTCTACTATTAATCTCTTCCACATCACCCCTTCTCAGAGTCCTACCCGCTCCTTACCTTTTTAACTGAAATACATCAGGACTTGCCATTGTTCTAGAGACCAAACTGCAGACAGGGATTGCCTTGCAGACCTTCCTGGTGTGGCCCTGCCTTCTTCTCCAGCTTCATCTCTCCTCTCTGTTACACGTACTCAGGGGAAATCAAAACACAAATTACTCCCCATTTTCTGCATTTCTCATATTTGCTTGCCTATTGGCCTTTCCCAAGCCAGACCTCTGACTTGAACACACATACACCTCCTCTGCCTTTTCACCTGTGAGCTTTTTAAATTACTCATTTCGGGCTTAGCTTAGAAATTTTCTCTTTGAAAGGCTTTGTTGATCATTCAAGGCAGGAGCCACTGCCATTTTCTGCTTTACACCCGCTCTCTCTCTGATCACAGCCCTAAGTGCACATTAATCTTCTCAGAGGCTGTCTGCTCTTCCCTTAATTATACTTCGAAACTAGCCGACTTACCTCATTTCCAAGCCCACGACCTGAGGAGCACCAAATTATAAATGAGACTAGAGGCTGTTATCGACAGATATGTAGACTAAAGTAGCAATTAACAAGGCGTAGCTTCACAGTTGGAGAGGAGACTTAGAATAGGGAACCTAAAACTCTCGGTATTTTTAGATGGAAGTAAAGTCCTTAGGAGTTTTAATAGAGTGCAATGTCCAAAAACAGTTCCTCGGGCCATCAAGAAAGGCATGTCCAGTGAAGAAATAATAAAACTATATTTGAAAGAATAACAGCAAAATAATTGAAATAACATTTGATCATTTATTACTTTTGATAATTTCTCTAATTATCACTTCAGTATTGTCTGTGGTCATTCTCAAAGTGATCATTTTGGTTCTAGGTATGTCTAACTTGTGTTTCCTTCCTCATTGCAGGATGATAAATGATGATAGTAAAATCAGTGTGCATATATATAATTGGTAAAATATTTTCAAAGTATGGAAAATATAGAGTTTTACAATTTATAGAATTTTTCACATAGAATTGATCAAATTGGTAAATTATTTTATTGCCTCTTTGCTGACTCTTGTGCAGCTTTTCTATATAATAAAAACATCATTTTTACATTTATAGATGCAGATCTACTGCTTTGATCCAGACCAGTTTTCAAGTTTTGAAGAAGCAGTTAAAGGAAAAGGAAAAATAAGAGCTTTATCCATTTTATTTGAGGTAATAATTATACATAGACTTAATACACTAACAATGCTTTTTTTAGTCACATGAAGTATTGATGTGAAATATCAAAACATACTTTGGAACAAATAGAAGAGCTCACAAGTCAATAACTGTTGACTATTTTCAAAATGAACAGCCCCTTGTCTGGGAAGTTGAAAGAGGACTCTTGTATTAATTTATTGGGTACCTCACTTCCAGCGGGAGCAAACTGTTCTGAGTGCACTGATTTGTGTATTTGTATATGCAAAGCATCATAATGATTTGTGTCTATGAGTCATGACATTTTAAAATGTACTTTTCTTGGCAGAAAATTTAAAAATTTAACAGGTTTTGTTTTGTTTTTACTTTGCCATGAAAAAAAGTGAGCATTTGGAAGACATTCCTTTTGAAAACTTAAAATGGAAGTCACTAATCTTTACATTTAAATGAACAGTTAATCAAATATTTTATTCCATTTTTTAAAATGTCATTTTTAACAGGTTGGAATAGACGAAAATGTGGATTACAGAGCAATTATTGATGGAGTTGAAAATGTTAGTCGTTTTGGTAAGCTATTTGGTGAAATCCCTTCCCAGATTTGTATGCATATGAATGTTTACAATATTACAAAAATTAGTTGTTCCAAAAGAAGAAAGGAGCAAAGTCTCAATTTTCACACTTGATGATTTATACATTTTACACTAAAGAACAATTATCCCTAAATTTTTTTATCACATAAAAATCATAAAACATTAATGGTAGTAGGAAGCTGAAGTTTTCTTATTTTGTTCTTGAAAATAATCTAATTCCATGATGAAATCAAGATTTATTCTTTCTCTTCATTGTACATCTGTTAAAGACTCTAATTCGTAATTTGAAATTAGTCAATTTTATAAAAATTATGCTTTAAGGTCAACAGAGGAATTTCTCCCAAGTTAAAAATGTATACCCTGGTCGTTTCCTTGATAAGCTTTACCAGTATGACAAAATAAGACTTTTGGAAGAAGGTAATTGCTTACATACAAGATGTGATATGCTTTGATAGTGTTCTCCCTGCTTTCTCATGGCTCTTGTAACTTGTCACATATGCTTTTCACCTTGGCAAGAGAAAACATATTGTTATTTTATTTTTATTAGTTACTCACAGATGGAGTATTAATGTTGTCCTGAATTATCCATAAAATTATGATAATTCCTCTTTCATAAACTACAAATTTGAAATCAGACACAAAATATATTTAAACCCTTTTCTTGAGAGTAGAAGTTGGCCTAGGATTGATTTATCTTTGTCAATTACATGTGAAGACCTGAATTGTCTGAATATTTGAGAAGTCAGAAGTATATGATGTCCTTCAGTGTGGCTTTAATTTTTAAAATTATTTGAAAGGTACAATCAAATGCAAGATGAAGCTGGTATCTCTTTCTATCCAGATTGCAAGATTCAACATTGAATGCCATAAGCCACATTTAATTTTTTTCTCACGTAGTAATAAAGTGGATACTGTCAAGACTGAAAGGAGGCAGCTAGTATGAATTTCTACACTTAAAATTGTATGTAAAATGAATTCTGAGTGCTCTCAGGTTTTGCATCAGCCTATGGGGACAGGAGTGATGCTGACACTGAATTGTTAGCACTGACTGTGTAACTGGGCCTCTAAGGCCACTTTCTCTCAAAGACTCTTCTGTTATTCCTGAGGGACTCTGGGAGGGTGCTCATATGAGCTTAGCAACCAATTTGCTCATGTTCAAAGTGCACTTTCTAATATCTACTATTTGCAAGCCACTGAGGGATGTACTCCATCAGAGCCACTGGTGCCACATAATATACCCTCCCGAAGAAGATGCATTCCCTAAGAGCATTGTTGTGTCTGTGTCCTGGCTCTTACCTCAGTAGCAGAACGAATATATATATTAGCTATTTTTGTGACTGGCTGGGAGCATATACTAGTCTTCCCTCCATTCTCCATCTACCTTCTGTCTCTCTACCCTGCTATTTGTGCACCAACTTTCTCCCTCCCCTTTTTCCAGCTCACCCACGTGATACTTAATGTTTCAATACACTCAGCAAGGACACCTAATTTTTATGGTTGGTAAGTGTTAGAACCAGAATTTAGATCCTAGTCTGTCCACACAATTTGTTCCACTATATGGTGGAGATTTCTATTAGATATATGTTTCAGAACACATAGGAAACATGTTTTAATTTTACTTGAATAGTTGTTAAATGCCATCTGTTTGAATCGAACAAGTGAAGCCCTCCTAAAGTTCAGTGCTTCCATTTTGAGAGTTCTTGGATTAAATCCATTTTAGAGTCTAGCATATCCCCCCATGCCTGACAAAACTGCAGTCTTCCCCCTGTTTGCTCCCAGCCATTGCTGCTGGGAACCTGGAAGCTTGAAGGCCATGCCTGTCCTTAGTCAGTGACTCCAGAACTGCAGCTAAACTCCCAAATCCTGCTCCATATTCTCCATATAATGTGAGTTATCCAGAGCACAACACTTTTCAATCATCATGCAGATTATAAAATCTGTTTTATTATATGTGGCTGGTTGCTCATTTTCTGTTTTTTTTTTTATAAGACTCAAACCCATTTCTCTTTACTTCCCTTACCCCCACCTTTCTTTCTCTTTCTCTCACCATCCTTACTCTACGTTAGGTGTTGTCCTGTCCATGATGTGGTGAGAGAGAGGGTGATGTGGCACCCATCTAAGATAGTATATTACAATCTTCCAAGCAGAGCCCACAAAGAAAACAGAAGTCTTAATTGAACTCTTTAAAATTGCAAGGAAGAGACACACCTCAGATAGCATCATTAGTAATTCTCAAATGGGAATTCTCATTAGCATCACTTGTGGTGCTTTCTTAGCCACAAATTCAGCCCAGGAATGTCTATATTGAAAAAATCCTCACAGGCAGTGTTAATGTAGCTCCATCTTAAACTCATTGTCCTAAGTAATAAGAGTTGGTTTCAAGTATTTAGTGGTTCTTCCCTAGTGTTTGGCCATGTTGTAGTACTTATCTCCCTACCTCTCAACCTCCTCATCTTTCTCCCTCCTACAGAATACAGATCTGATTGATTGGTTAATCACCAGTTTATATGTTCAAAGGAGTACTGATTGAGTGAATGAATGATTGTTCTCAAATAGATCAACTTTTGCTCAGGTGTGATTCTCTCTTGTGTTAACAATAGTGATGTAATTCAGATAAAACATATATTTTTGCAAGCTACAAATAACCCCCACCTTAACTCAATTTTCTCATAAAATGGCGGTGTAATTGAAAAGCACTATCACAATGGAAAAGTCTTGAGAAATCCAAGACAGAAACTTATGACATGCACATACATTCAAAAAAGAAACAGTACAAAATTTGTTCATAAGTTAATGCATTCATAAGTGAGACTAAGTGATTGCTGTTGAGGATCCCAGGCAGGAAGAATGGATTGTATACTGGGATGGGGCAAAGAGAAACCAAAACTGACTTCTGATTATTTATCTTTTTAGTTCTTCTCAAATTTATTTTCCTATTTCAAGATAATTCTCTCTCATCCTCATTCAGATCTTTCTGCCTTTTTATTTCCTGCCCTCTGTGTCCTCTTGTGTTATTGCATTTCCCACCTAACTTAGCAGTTAGTTGATTTCTGTATCCTTCCTCAATGACTGTGCTTCACATCCACATTTCCATAGAACATTTGAAGATAAATTTTGTCTTCAGAGAAAAAGGAAAAAAAATGTCCAATGATGTTTAAAAGGGAGATGATTTCATCACAAAAATTTCATGTATGAAAAACATAAATCTGAAGATGAAAAATATTCACTTATCAAAAATAAGTATTTTCCTATTTCAAAGAACTTAAATCTGAGTCTGAGTATCGATAATGTCATCCTGACATTGGCAGAGAGGAATACATCCTTTGAAAGTTACTAATTAATCCCTAAACCAAACAGAGATAGAACTTTTTATTGGAATAAAAGTAGATTTAGGTTGTGTATGGCCAACACTATCAGTTACATCAAATAGATTTTTATTTCTAGCATTCACTCTTAAATTCAGACTTGAAGCAGTTATCAATAGCTGTATTAAGATCACCCTTCCTTCAAATGTTTCTGAATTGCAGAAAAATTGACATTCAATAATTGAAGTGGAAAAATTTTTTTTACTCTTTTCTGAGTATACTTAGAATTTTCATAGAGTTAAGAGGTGGAATAGACTATTAAGATCGCCTATTCCAGTCATTTTATTGTATAATGAATGAAGTGGGATTCAAAAAGACTAAAATCTTGCAAAGGTTTCACTCCACTTGGTGTTTTCAACCCTGGTTGCATTTTGGAATCATCTGGAGAATATTTTTTAAAATGCAGATGCTCAGTCCCCCACCACTAGGGATTTGAATTTAAATGGTCCAGGTGGAACCTTGGACATTGGTATATTTTTAAGGTTTCCCAGATGATATGAATAAGGTGCTCTACACTGTGATACCTCACTTAGACTAGATTAAATTGGCTTTGGGAACTATTTCTTAATGATCTAAATCACTAGCTGGAGCAGAGGGCATGAACAGGGCTGGGCAGTTACAAGGATGAGAGAACAAGTTATACACATGTCTCACTGGGAAGCAGATCGCTGCTTCTATCAGTGAAGACTGGCACACAGTTAGCCAAATGACCAAGGCAGTGCTATTGGGACATGCTACTGGGAAGATGTAAAAACAAAAATGGGTCTATTTAAGGAGTCAGGTGAGTCCGATTGTTTCAGGATTCTAAGGCCAGTTGAAACACTGAGGAAAGCTCTACCGATGTTTCTGTAGGAATTCTCTGTTTTAAATACAAGTTGTATGTACTTGTATATCTAGCAAGATAAAATTAATATTTTTATTGTATTATGTGTGTGTATTCTAGAATATATTTTCCACTCTTTGTCTTGCCTTTTTACTCTCTTACCGCTCTTAATAGTGACTATTGATGAAAGATCCTGATTACCACATATAAAATTCATCATTTATCTTATATAGATAATGCTTTCTGTGTGTCATTTCAGAAATCTTAATATACCATAAGATTATAAAGATAACTTTCTCTCTTTTTCTCTAAAACTTTTATTATTCTTTCCACATTTAGGTCTATAATCTATTTACAACTGATTTATGCAGTATATTTGGTGTGATGTAGCAAATCAAGATTTGCTTTTTTCCATAAAGATATTCAATTGATACAGCACTGTTTATTGAAAATGCAGTCCATTCCAACTACAGAGTAATTTTTTGTCATAAATCAAGTGACAATATATGTGGGGGTTTGGACTGTCTGTTCTCTTCCATATGGCCTTCATCTATTTTTCCATAAAGGTCTCACTATCATAATTTCTACAGCTTTATACAGTAGGTCTCACTATGTAATAGTGAAAGTTCACCAGCTTTATTATTGTTCAAAGGTATCTTAATTTTTTTCAGTTATAGCTGACAGTAAATATTATAGTAGTTTTAGATATACAGTATAGTGGTTAGACATATATAACTTATAAAGTGTCCCTCTCGATAAGTCTAGTACCCACCTGGCACCATACATAGTTATTACAATATTATGGACTATATTCTGTATGCTGTACTTTACAACCCCATGACTATATTGTAACTACTGAGTTGCACTTCTTAATCTCTTCACCTAACTTTTCTTTGTATTTCCAATTAAATTTTAAGATCAGCATGTCAGTCACACCACACAAACACAGACATATACACACACACAAGCAGGCAAACCCTCCTGGGACTTCAATTAAGATTTCATTGACTCCATAAGTTAAGTTGGAGAAAATCAACACCTTCACAATAATAAATCTTCTTACTCATAAACATGGTATTTTTCATTTTTTAAAGATTTTATGTAATTCTTTCAAGAAAATTATATAATTTTAAATATAGATATTGCATGAGTCATTATTTACTTGTATTTGATATTTTGTTGTTCTTATTATATTGTTTTAAAATTTATTTTCTAGTCTTTGATATTGTTACATAGAAGTAGAATAAATTTTTGTACATTGGTCTTTTATACAGTGACTTTACTAAATGCACTTATTAATTCTAATTGTTTGTATTCTAATAGTTTTTATTTACATGCACAGTAATGTTATTTGCCAAATATGATGCTATCATTTATTTCTTCCAGTCTATATGAATTTTTGTTCTTCCTTAATTACATTGGCCCAGTCTTCTACTTCAGTGTTGGATATAAATTGTGATAGCAGGATGTCCTTGTCTCATCTTTTATTTCCAGGGAAAAGCTTTCAATAAATCATGATTAATTATAATGTTTGTTATGGGCTTTTGAAGATAAGCATCACACTATGATTATGTTATTGTTTTCCAGTAAGTGTATTAAATCTTATGAAATGCTTTTTCTGTATTTATTGAAATGGCCATGTAATTTCTGAATATCTTTTATATGTAAAATAATCCTTCTAGCATCGGTCTGCTATAAAGATGAAGCATCTAACACTACGTAGTGTTAATATATATAAGAAAATTAGGAGTGTTCCAGTTTTATCACCATTTCTAAAACATATCCAAAACATCCTCAAAATTCCATTACAGATTAAATAAATAGCATAATTTCATTCCTGATTAAATATGTAATAAGATTTGATGTCTGATTATACACATAAATGAAAAGCATACATATATCTCTGTTTCATAGAAGTTTAGAACATTCAGTTGCAGAGTTGGGGTTCCAGCTGAGATGTATATTATTATTTTGTAGGGAAACAGGCTGCGTTAGATTCATTCATATTGCTGAACCTTCTGCCAAACTCAACTGACAAGTATTATACTTACAACGGCTCGTTGACCTCTCCTCCCTGCACAGACACTGTTGACTGGATTGTTTTTAAAGATGCAGTTAGCATCTCTGAGAGCCAGGTAATCTTGGAAACTCAAACAAATGAAGTAATTTGAAGGGATGTAAAAAAAAAGATTTTCTAAGCTTTATACACAATATGTTTTAAAGCATTTTACTCCTGCCCTTGAAGCAGGTATGTTAAGTTATATATTAAATTATCTTCTTTTTAGTTGGCTGTTTTTTGTGAAGTTCTTACAATGCAACAGTCTGGTTACGTCATGCTGATGGACTACTTACAGAATAATTTTCGAGAGCAACAGTACAAGTTTTCTAGGCAGGTGTTTTCCTCTTATACTGGGAAGGAAGAGATTCATGAAGCAGGTATGTACTGAAATATAATTTTTCTATACAGCTCACAGAGTCAGCATTGTAGAAGACAGTGTGCTACAATGGAAAACATACAAGACATACATGTTTAGAAATATGTTGATTATTAGCTTTGTAGCTTTAGACAAACTATTTAGCTTCTCTAAATCTCAGTCACCACAGTCAAAAAATGATAACTTAAAAATATCTGGTTTTGACCACATGACTCACCCCATTTAGTAGATGAGAAACGATACAGTAAGGAAGTGATTTTTCTAAAACATGCAGTAAAAAATGGCAAAACCACATATGCACCCCCAAATTCATTTATGGCATCTGCCTGTCCTAAAAGCTATAAAAGAGAAATTAATGAGGGACTGAGTTGTTCAGAGCTTGGGAAGATCACATCTGGTTGGGGTGCTCATGCAACCTCAGTGAGAGAACCATATTTGAACTGAGCCTTGAGGTATGATTTGAGGTTTTTTCTTTTCATCGTTTTTGTGGCAGAGAAGTAATTTATTTCAACAAGTATTTGTTAATTGAATTTATTGGGGTGACATTAGTTACTAAGATTATACAGGTTTTAAGTGTACATGTCTATGATATATTATCTGTATAATGCATCGTGGGCCCAACTACCAAAAGTCAAATCTTCTGTCACCATAATTTGGGTTTTAAAGTGTTCATCTTTGTGTTAGCAGCTCCCAGGGAAGAGCTAGCACCTAGTAGGGATCAAAACCAAATGTGCTTAATTATTGATGAATACAAAGTGAGTCTTTTTCCCAGTTTCCTTCTTTGGGGGGAGGGGAGAGGGATAACTTTGTCCTTGTCAGGCAATGGAGGGGACACAGGGGAGGTATCTCTGCAGTGGTTGCTGGGTCTTTTGAAGCTGGCACAGCAGTCTGAAGCCTTTAAAGATGCCCGGAGGACACAATCAGATGCATCTGCTGACTTGTCCTTTTCATTTTGTCCTTTGAATGCACTGATTCATGAAAGAAATAGTTGAGTGGCCTTTGCTTTGGGGACTTAAACCTTTTCCAAGTACATGGTCTTCTTTGATCTCAGCCCTGCAATGAGTTTTTGGACATATATGACATTAATTTAATAATCATCTGCTTTTGAAGATTGGGCATTAAATCAGCATGTTTTAACATGATATTTATGAGTATTGTTTACCTTTGAACCACAAAAAATAGAGCACAAAACAGGAGTAATGAATAGCTGCACTTAATGTTATATTAAGTTTCAAATTAAACTACCCCAAAGAGAGGAAATTTAATTATATTTCTACTAGCAACATTAAATACTGTAACATCCTGTCTGGTAAATAACAGACAATTGATTAGAATAAAGAAACTGGATTTAATCAGCTCCTTTTCTAAAATGCATATGACCAAATACCAAATTAAATAAATGTGATTCTTTAGTCATGTCCTTTTTTAAAAAACAATTTATTATTTTTTGATTTGAGAGAGAGAGAAATAAAGATGGGAGAGAGAGAGGAGAACACTGATTTGTTGTTTCACTTATTTATGCATTCGTTGGTTCATTTTTGTATGTGACCTGACTGGGGAACAAACCCACAACCTTGGCATATCCATGACAAGTCATGTACCTTTATCAGTTACACTTAATTAAAACATTTCGTGTGTGGGACTAACTAGTCTCAGTGCATTCCCCTCCCCAGCTCGCTTCATTCTCTCATACTGAACTCTATGAAGTCCCCTGAAGAGGACAGACCATATCTCCCAGCTTCCATTTATACATGCTCTTTCCTGTCCATGGCATGTTTTCCCTGCTCTCTTTACTCATTGCTCTCCTCCTCCTTCAAGACTCAGTAGACCATTGCATGCACTGGAGAGTCACTCTGACTCTATCTCCATCCCTACCAGGTCTGGCTCTGGCTGGACACAGGATTGTGCCATCGTAGAGGCTCTGTGCCCATAGAGTACAAGATAGTGATGCACATCTTAGTTCTGCAACATGCCCAGGTGTGCCTATGTTCTGTGCATCAAAACCTCATAGCAGTTGGCATAGAATGATAATTGTTTACTTACTCAATTTTCTCCCCCACTTGCCTCTGAGCTCCATGAAGGAAGTAACTGTTTTCTACCTCTTAACCTCTGTTGTTGAGCTAAAGTGCAGCTCTCATTTACCATACATTTACCAAATGATGAAAAGAATCCATTTCTATATAATGCAAATAAGGTGTGTTATACCTAATGGCTATCTACTGCACCATTCAGTGTGTCAACCCATGTGTCATTCTGATTTAATGTGTAACATTGTTGTTTCCAAAGTTGAGGGATGAAGTCCAAAAGTAATCCTAACAAAAACAGTAATAGCTGTCATGTATTGTGCAAATCGGTGTGTTCAACCTCACATAGACCTTGTTTTCTTCATTTTACAGTTTAAAGGGTGATACTAAGTGTGTCCAAGTTCACAGAACTATAGAGGACCCAGTCTTTGAACCCAGGTCTTCTTCATTTTAAAGACCCCCAAACGTCTCTCCACTGTGCTTTATATTTATAAGGGAACATCATTTCTGCTTATATAATTTTATGATAAAAACCAAAGACTGTAAAGATATGAAACTTTTCAGAAATACTAGCTTTTTCAAAAACTGAAACAATTGAAGTTTTGCTTTTTCCATCATGAGTTCTGGCATTTAACAAGCACTTATTGTCATTCGCCATGTGCATAGTTCTTTGATGATTTTCTTAACGGACACATTATCTCTTTTCTACTTTCTTCAACTGAGTTTGAGAATAAAAACTGAGGTTTGTGTTTATGTTCAATATTTATTTTTGTTAAACAACCTGAAAGTAAGTTTTATTATATGAGCATATTTTTTAAAACTAAAAAAATATAGACAAGCACACAGAAGAGAATAAACATTTTCTATAATGTCATCAACCAGAGATATAACTGCTATGAAGATTTTGATGAATATCCTTCCAGATGTTTTTCTTAAATTAAAAATATATTATTATTTCTTACAGAAATTAAGTGGCACCACATATGCCTGTTTATTGATTTTGTTTTATTCAGTGCTATAAATATATTGTTAACACACCATTCTTTATGTAGTTTTCCATTGTAAAGCATAACTACTTATTTAACCATCTTCTCAGTTTGAATATTCAGGATATGTTTATATAAGAGTTGACATGAAAATTGTCAGAATCCTCTCATTGTAGAAAAATATAGTTATGAAACTGCATTGCAAATAATTGCAAAAACCATGTGAGGTCTGTATATTCATGTAAACTCCTTGAGAGTAGAGATCAAGCTTTATTCACTTTTGCATACATAACAGAAACTCAGTAAGTGTTTGTGTATGAACTCATTTTATCAAAACTTTAGTCCTCCATTTCTGCATTTTTATGCAGAGCTGCCATTTACTAGGAAGGCATGCTTTTCAGCAGCATAGAATGCATGGTGGCTTCTCTGAAAATCACAGAATTTAGTGGAACCATTGGATCTTAAAGGAGATAGTAAAAGCTGTCTTTTAGACACTGAGAAATGTGTGTGAATAACCATACAGAGAGAGAGTGAGTGTCAGTAGGTGAAGTTCGACTTTGTCCCATGTCTTCTAGGTGCCAGATGCTTTCCCACTGCCCCCCTAGTCCACTATCAAGACTCCCCACTGAGAAGCAGGGGCCATGTGAAGCACAGTGGGAAAAGGTGTGGGTTTTATAGTCTAGTAGTCTTTTGGTTTCAAACCCCAGTGCCAGTAATTATTAATTATATAAAGATTACCAGCTTACTTAGTTTATGAAAGCCTCAGTTTCTTCACCTATAAAATGAGAGTTAAATGCCATTTTATATTTTTTGGAGGGTTCAAATGTACTAAAGTTTACAGAGCAGAGCAGTCTTTTGAACATAATGTGCTCCAGACTTACAGCTACTAATATTGTAATATAGGATGTGTGTATACATACTTGTGTGAATATATGTATGTATGCATAAGGGGCAAGATATCACAGCAAGTGCAGGGTGTTATTCAAGTTTTCTGTGTTTAAGGCATTTGTGTGTTGAAAAAATATGAAATGCTTTTCAAGGCAGAATAACATTAAAGGAGTGTCTTTATCCCTTAATGTTGTCCCTGAGCTGCAAAATGTTTTTAATAAATTCCAAAAAATGTCATGATGAATTATACATCAGCAGAGTCACCTTCTTGAAGGTCAATAGTTGTACATAGCATTCATTAATGTCACATGTACATTAACACTATGCTCTAACTATATACTGAAAAATTACATGAAGGTTATTTACTTCTTAAACAATTATATATTACACGTCAAACTATCGATACATTTACTGTGTACCCCTGGAGAAGACTGACTGAGTTAGGTACAATTGGAAAGATTTCTTTTGCAAGATTCCTTTTGGTGATTTCTCTCAAGTGAATGATATCACTATTTAGAGGTGCAAAACAGTAACAGATTATTTTCAGTTATTGTTTTTTAATAGTTGTGGCAATATTTGCATTAGTTTTTATAAAGATCTGCCACTCCCTGAGGGGAAATCACAACCTTAATATCGATTGTCTTCTGAGTCTGTAAATCTTTAGGCTCCTCTCACAACAGTTGTCAAAGTGCCTGTCTCAGTCTTTTTTTAAATGGTGGGCATAAACCAAATTCACTACTTGACCTAGTAAGTGAATTTGGCAAAACAGCAGGATACAAAGTCTACATTCAGAAATTGAAGGCACCTTTGCATACCAGCAATGAAATATGAGAAACAGGAATTAGGTGAAAAAAGCCATTTACCATAGGAATGAGACAAATAAAGTACCTAGGAATAAACTTAACCAAGGAGGTAAAAGACCTGTACTCAGAAAACTACACAGCATTGAAGAAAGAAATTAAGGAAGACACAAATAAATGGAAGCATGTACTGTGTTCATGGATTGGAAGAATTAACATCATCAAAATGTCCATATTACCTAAAGCAATTTATAGATTCAATGCAATCCTTATTAAAATACCAATGACATATTTCACAGAAATAGAACAAGTATGTCAAAAATTTATATAGAACCATAAATGACCCAAATAGCTCAGCGATTTTAAGAAAGAAGAACCAAGTAGGAATGATCACAATTCCTGACATCAAGCTATACTACAAAGCCATTGTAATCAAAATGGTCTGGTACTGGTGCAGGAACAGACATATAGATCAGTGGAACAGAATAGAGAGCCCAGAAATAAACCCAAGTCTCTATGGCCAGTTAATATTTGACAAAGGGGACAGAAGCATAAAATAAAGTAAAAGTAGCCTCTTCAACAAGTGGTGTTGGGAGATCTGGACATGTATGTGCCAAAAAAAAAAAATGAAACTAGACTACCAACTTCCACATAAACCCAAATAAACTAAGATGAATGTCATGACACCATAAAAGTCCTAGAGGAGAATATAGGCGGGAAAATTTCACATATCAATGGTTGCATGGTGCATCAAAGCAGGAGACTCATATCTCCTTGACCATCTGCATCAACTTTCATAATTAGCTGAGAGATTTGCCATTGCCAAAGAGTTTACATGTTCTCCTCATTTATACTTTGCCTCTTCCTTTACTTTTTCCAGTTTTTCCTGTTTCTTCATGATGCCCGCAGTTTCTCACATGCTGACTGAAGGGTTTCTTGCCATGGCTCAACAGCTTTCAAGGCACACCTTCAGTAGGATAGTATCTAGGCATTTTGTGAAGCTTAACCACTGGGGTACCACCATTCTTGTCGCCACCAGCTGGTTTTGTAACAGTAGCAAGAACTTTCTCCTCTTTTTCTTTTCAATCCTGGATTTAGCTGCGGAATACTTCCTCTTGTACATGGCCTTTCGGGAATACATAGCTGACCAGGAATACCTGCCAGTTCCTCTGAATAGGACAGGGTTTCAGCTGCAGTGGGGCTTCCCCATCTTGGGCGTCTTGGCCTTGAGGCTTCCCTTCTTAACCTTGCCAGCAGCATCAGCCTTCCTGGCTTCAGCCTTCTTCTCTTTAGTATCCAGCTTCTCAGTTTTTTCACCTGCCATCTTGCAAGATGGGAAAAAGCAGATTATCTTTTTAATACATTCTAAAATATATGTTTTCCCATAAAATTCTGTATTTCAATATCTAAAATATAAGATTTAGCCGCAGCTTTATAAGCTATTACTGTTATTGATTATCAATAAACAAAGGAAGTATTTTTAAAATATATTTATAATTAAAATAAAAGTGAAAACTACTTTAAAAATTACCAATAAGCTCTTAGAGATTTATAAATAAGAAATCAGGGCAGTAGAACCTGACTACACATGTATTAATTTTTAGAATCCAGCTTTATCCTAACACTTATTCTTTAAAATTAAGCATCTGTGATTTCTGCTGTTAGGTTTAGATAGACATTGACATTTGACCAAAGAAGTTTGTACTATTTAGGAGGTAGGCTTTGGAGTATCTTGCAGCCAATAATTATATATTTTTCTCCAGCAATATTTTGTGTGTGTTTGTGTGCATGCATAAAATTTTAATGCATCTTGATAGTTTCTTTTTGGGGGAAGATAATAGTTCACTTTAAATCATTTCCACACTCTAAAACCTGGGATTGATTTTTTGAGGACAAAAATCTACAAATGATTGTCCAGAATCACTTTTAACCTTTTAAGATGGACTTGGGAATCATTATAAGCAAAACTGAGGAATCATATTCCTACAATAACAGTTTCTGTGAGTAGCTCACATGTATTTGAGATTATTTAATTGTCTTCTGTCATCTATTGGACACTAACAGGAGAGTCACTAGATAGTACAAAGATAATGTAGTCTGGACCTAAATTATTACAGAATATGTTTTCTTATTTTGAATTCATGTGTTTTATAATGGCAGAATTGTCCTTTTATTTTTAAAGGATTAGCTCACCCTAATTCCTTGATAAACAAAAAATGGCATCATAGTTTATAGTGATCAATCCTGTCTCTAATTCATAAAGTTAGACATGCATTTATTTATATAAATTATACATATTTATAGTTTTCTGACTTAGTCATACACCATTGCTAACATAGCATACATTTGCTAAAATTGCTAATACTAAATTCTGCTTGTAAAATTTGTTTCAATTCATAGACCAGTTATGAGTTTTGGGTGCCCTCCTGTGCTCAGGAGATAAACTACAGGCTAGTGTAGCGATACCGGTTTTTGGTGACATTCTGATACTGTTTAGGCATATTTTCACTGGACTTGGAAATAGTTTTTGTAGCAGTGACAGTTGGGTGACCTATGTAGGATCTCCTTCAGTGGCTTTGTAGCTTTGGTATCCCCGGTAAACAAAATCCAGATTCTGTGAGCATATTAATTAATCCTTGGTCTTCGTGACCTTTCTCTCCCTCTCTTTTGCAAATCTATCCAGCTAATTGAAGAGATATATTTATTACTTTGCTTAATTTGAACAATATCATAAAATTTTATAATTTTATCCTCACAGTTAGTCCAAACTATCACAATCTGAATGTATTTCAGAAAGTATAAGGGTACTCTTTCAGTTGAGACTAAGTTTTTGGCACCATTCCCAAGCATAGGCTTGAATTCTACTTTAAGTTCCTGAAAGATTTTCAAAATGTCATTTTTTTCAGGTGATACAAACCAATCTTCTAATTCCATGAAATTAACAGCTTGATCAATTTGTTACGCAGAAGTGGGATTTTGGTCAGTAGATCTGAAAAATACTGAAATAATAGTTTTAATTGTTCCCCTATGGTTTTCTCTGGTTGAAAATTTTAAATTATTTCAAGGATGGCCTGTAAACAAACTGTGTAGTAGTAGAGCATCTTTTATAATTAAAATTCTCCTTGTCCTGAGCTAAACAAATTTTTCTGGTACTTAATAAGAGAAATAATGGTACCATAAACTCATAAATATACTTTGTTCATTTGTTTGCAAAAATGAATTAATGCCAAATATTCAAGACAGTGGTGTAGTCAATCTAGAAATAAATAGGTACGGTGTTTATGTTTACAAACGGTTAAGACCTATTTGGAAAAACAATAATATAAGAGAACATACAATTTATCCAAAAGCAGTGGTAAAACAAAACAGACAATTGAAAATGACATTGATCACTATGACAGAGGTCAGAGCACTTGACCGCATCCTTTCCTGAATGAGAAGGTAGGGTTTGAACAAATAGAGATAGGCGGGAGGAAAAAGTAGTTCACATACAGGAAGTGGAGTAAACAAAAGCTCCACAGTGGGCAAGTGTAACTCTTTCCATTCTTTTGAAATAAAATCAGCAGAAGTCTTCATAGGATATATTTTACTAGTTAAATACTAGAGGCTGACAGTTGTATCAGTAATTGTATTTTTTTTCTTTCTGCAGTTTGTAGTTCAGAACCAGAAAATGTTCAAGCTGACCCAGAGAATTACACCAGCCTTCTTGTTACATGGGAGAGACCTCGAGTCGTTTATGATACTATGATTGAGAAGTTTGCAGTTCTTTACCAGCAATTGGAGGGAGAAGACCAAACCAAGCATGAATTTTTAACAGATGGCTATCAAGACCTGGTAACTATAAGATCATTTGTTTCTTGTGTTGATAACATCATAGTTTAATTTTCAAGGAAAGATCTTACAAGTGATTTTATGTCATCGCCCTCGGTTACTCTGGACTTTATATGAGACTCTCCAGTGGAGAGGAGGTGAAGCAGAAGCTAGCCCAAATTATGCCAAAACTAAGAGTGAATTGTTCTAGGTTCTTATTTGTGTTTTGAATTCCAGGAGACCACAACTTTGGAAAAACAACTTGTAGAGTAGACATGTTGGGAGCACTTAGCAACTAGAGGTCACTAGCATGGCTTCTCTTAACAAAGAAATGGACTCAAAGAGCAGTTACAGTCCTTGACTGTGATCTCACAGTTGTGGAGAGAATTGGGCGTGGAATCTCAGTGCTCTGATACCATCATGTATTATTTCCCTATCATACTTCACCAGCACAAGAAAAATAAAACATACAGTAGAGAGGCCTTGAAAGTCTTTTTTTTCTTGGCATCAAATTTGCAAGTAGCACAGGTGAAGTCAATTGAGACAGAATTTCAGGATTTGAGGCAGGTAGTCCTCAGGAAAGATCTACCTGCTCTTCCTCCCCACCCATCCACAGGAGCTAAAGAAGATAAAGGACAGATTCCTCCTGTTACCTGAGAATCTCAGTAGTAAACTTTGCCTTGGTAGGGAAGTGTTGGCCGTAGATTGGGGTTTAGCTGAGAAAACCCCATCTGGGTGTGGGTCCTGGAAGACTCCACCACACGTCAGACCCTGACCTCTGCATCCAGACAGCTAGAGTCCTACATGCCCTAGGAACCTGCCTTTAAACAAAAACTGTCCCTGTCATCATGGTGTTGAATATTATATGGACAAAATAGTTAAAATTTGTACCAACATTTTAAATTTAGTTAACTAGAACAGAGACATGATGAACTGGGAAAATTGTGGAATTAATGGAAATATATTATTTTTCATTTCATAATGATATGTAGATAATAATTTTATTACTGACTGGCTTGTATATTATTAAAATAAAGACATAAGTTGGTTTTTAATTGTGTTTTTATATTTTATTTCTTGCAAGTGCTACACCTTCATTTGTCTAAAATATTAATTTGTATTTTTGGCACTCATAAATTTTAGGAGTTCTAGTTAAAAATTAACCATTCTAAAACTAAATCAGATTTTTTTAAAGCTAAAAATGCCTAGTTTTAGTAGGTTTTCAACTTAACATTACATAAAGTTTTTCTTTGGTTAATAAAATATAAATATTTCTCATTGACAACTTTCTTTTAGGGTGCTATTCTCAGTAACTTACTACCCAATATGAGTTATGTTCTTCAAATAGTAGCCATATGCACTAATGGCTTATATGGAAAATACAGTGACCAGTTGATTGTTGACATGCCTTCCAATGACCTTGGTAAGTGCCCACTTTATATGCCTGTGTATTATCTAAATCAAATGATGCTAGTTTAGTTACCAGAGGAACTGGTGCTTTCAGTCTAATTTTATATCCTTTTGGCCAGAAGGCAAAATGATTTTCTTTTTAGTCTGGATCACAGGTAATTTTGTGAAACATGGAAATTACCTTTCATTCAGCATGTCTGAGACAGGACAATCAATAAATTTATTCTGAATATTGAAATTTTCTATTTGTAAAATAAGAACAGCAAAATCTTTTGTAATGTCTCTCATGGTCATCAAATGAAAATAGCTATGTAAACATTAAAACGTTTACGCAGAATAATAAAGATTTGGTTTCATTTGTGCTTATTTCCTTTTTCAGCACACAAAGCATTTTGTAGTAAGTATATACATGATGCTAGGATCATGTGAAGTACTTTGAAATATTTACACAAAGCATATCAACAGTTTATCTTAAATATTTTTATCCACATTTTGTAATTTGGTTGAGGGGTGGGAGTGATTTCCTCTTAGTTGATTTCCCAGTACTAGTTCACAAAAGCAAAACAAAAAGTTGGTTCCAGTTGTATTTATTTGCATGCATCTTCTCTGAGTATTATGGGAAAACTTTTGATCTCAAAGCATATGCAATAACTAAATGAATTGCTAACTGTCACAATGTGACTATTATACATTTACACAATTAGTCATACTTTGTTAGTAAAAGCAATTTTAAAGTAGTATAATGGAATTCTATATGTATTTATATATGTATATGTGTATATATACACACATGAACATCTTACATATGCATATTCATAAATATACTCAAATATACATATATACATACATGAATGTAAATTTCTTTGATCATCCCTATCATGAGGCTACTCAATGAATTTTTACAAGTTTTTAATGGAAACGAATGGTTGCAAATTATATTAAGTATAATGTTTCAGTTTTATGTGTGGATGGACAATTGTTGTGTATTGACTTGCCTCTGTGGCCCATATGCTACAGCATGGGCTTTGATCCATTAAGAGCTTGTTCATTAATTACTTTGCCATAGTGTTCTTACTAGTTGAATTTTTCATTTAAAGAATACATGTCAGAGCATTAGATGTTACATTATGTATTTCTTTTAAACCACAAGCTACAGAACTTGCCAAGATATTTCTCAGGTTAAAAACACTGATGGCTAATGACTATTGCTACTATCACAGTGGCAATATCGTTATTTAATATTCCTTATGGCCTGCCTCATGGTCTGGGTATAACCACCTTTCCTACCACTTTCACTTAGCATTGCTTTTCAAAATCAGGTTATTTTTAAATGGAATGTGAGCTCTGAGTGTTATTAAAAGGTGAGTGTCAAATAGCTGACAGTGGTTTCCCCTGTACCATCTCCTGCTCCTCTGCTGCATGACATCCCTCATCAAAGGTCCCCGCACTGACCCATCCAGAAAACAGCATCTTGAGCAGTGCGATGCTGACCGTGCTGGTCAGCATCATATGTGGGTTGATGAAATATGGCATATAAAAGTCTCCTCTAATCCTGTTGTGTGTTTTAGGATATAAATTACACTGAATACATTCACTTGATTTTACTATCTAGGTTTCATTATACCACTCTAATTTCTGTAAATAAAATGATTACCCAGGAGTTTACAAAAAGCAATTACTGTTAGCTATTTGTACTGGGCTCTTTCTTACTCTATCCACTATAGCATAATTTTAAACTTTCTGAATTTCTTCTTCCTTCTTTTTGAGAAGCTTATTGCATATGAAAATATAGATCAAATGTCTACTTTCTACAGAAGTGATTTCTGAGTGATCCTTTTAGACTGAATTGATATTGGCACAAAGTATAGCATTGTATCATTTGTAGCACTTTCACATTTTTACAAAATAATGAATATTATAACTTATTTTCTATTTATTTAAAGGATCAAGACACTGATGAAGTAATGAGATGCTAGTGTGGACACAATTTAATCTCCATGAATGTCTCAGTCTTTAAAACATATTATACTGTAATGATGTTTTAGCAAAATATAGCATTTGATTTGATGTAAGGATGCTATTAGCAGAAGATGGTATTTGATTTGATGTTTCACTGTGATATTCCTCCGCAGAGCCAAGGGTTAAAAACTTAAGTAAATTATTATTTCAAAAACTACTTCATCAAAAGCCAATCTACCTGAAAGATGGGTCTTCCTGCTTTGTTTTGTTTTAATAGAGAAAATATTAGTTCTGTTACAACTCATTCCTTCTGATCTTAAAGGCTGTAAAGACATTTTAATTCATATGTTTTCAATTTAGTATTGAATTTACATCATGTTAAATATTGTTTCTTTGGTAAACATAACACAGTACAATTCTTGACAGCAGTACTCTTTAGTGGTTTAGTTTGATGGTATCTACAAGTTTGTGAACTTGTGGCTAATACATATGTAAGTAGATTTGAGTGCTGCTTACATCATGGTTTCTATTAGTACCATTTTGTCCTGTTTATTGTGTTGTTTCATTACCTTAGTAACATTGTTATATGTCCTATGGATTAGTCTACTACATTTTGGATAAACTGTTTTCTAAATATTGTACTGTTTATTGCTTTGGTTAAAGAGAACTGAAGGAGGTCATTTATAACTGCCCTTATTCTTTCACTCATAGATTTCAAATATTCTAATCAATATCTGTGAAGGAAACCTCAATCGTCCAAACTGTGCATTTAACTTTGGCCAATGTATTGTTATTGCTTGTGCATTGATTATATTTTGTGTACAACAGTATAACCATATACAAATGTTCATATGTTTGAACTGCTATTTTAAAATTAATGCATAAATTCATATTCAGAGACAAAATTTGTCAAGGAAACGTTTTTAACGTTGAATGGAAGTACATTCTTTTCAAATACTTTGTAGAAAATTAAATTTAGGAATAAGTAATTCATAAACATATTTATTTCATCTTAACTGATATAATTGTATTTATTTCTTATCTATAATGTAGAGCTAATTATTATAGTTATAGAGATATTATTTAGGTGCATGTTTTATGGCCTTGTTCAATTTAAATGCACGATGAATTAAATCAGCACAGTTTTCTGTTATTGTGTGCTTTTCAGTTGTGCAACAATTGTCTTTGTTAAATCACTCTACATTTGTCCTTATCCAGCCTGCGCCATCCCATGCTGCAGGTGTTATTATGCGATATACGTAATCAAAGTTTGAAAAGATTGCAGTCCACATTGCTTTGACCATTTGCACTGTGAACCTTGGCTTACCTTCAAACAATTAAATAAGTCTTGCTAGCCAACCTACATTAGTGGTGCTTTTTTGTGTTATAGAATATTAATGTGTTACCAAGAAGCTCTTGTAGAAATATCAGCATTGCAAGTGCCAAAAACAAAACTACAATGAGCCAAGAGCTTTTGTGCAGTTATTACACAAATATGAATTCCAAGTGTTCACTCACAAAAAAGTCTTGATGGTTAGAATTTACAGCCTCCACAGAGTTTCTTTTGATGAAGTGAGAAGATTCTGGAAACTAGTATAATTTTTGCACTGTTATATATGATTGTAGTGCCTGAGTCAGACCAGTGGCTACTAAAACATCAGTTATTATTATTTTTGAGGAAACAACAGGCCAAAGGGTACACAATATGAGACATATCAATCTCCAAAGTTTGATCTTGGCTGCTATGAATTCTCAGACCCAGAAGTAACTTATTCATCTTTAGGACAATAGAAAGTGTCTTCCAAAATTATTTTATTTAAGAACTGTTCTGAAGAGGCTCAGCCAAAATCTTCTGGTTTAGAGGGAGTGTTGAAGTGTTGCTGGGCAACCCTATATTCAGTCAATTCAAATGATCTGATAGGAAACCAGAATTAAGATCCTCAAAGTGGGTATGTACTTGCCGATATGAAGGCCCAAACTCGGGGAATTCACCCAGGAAAGTGCCACAGAACAGAGAGGGGTCAAAGATCTGCTTGGGTAAATGCTGCTTCTAGGGCCCAAAGGGGCCCAAAGAGACCTTCTTACTTCTTTTTCTTTTCTTTTTTTTATTGATGTTCAAGTATGGTTGCCTCCATTCTCCCCCATCACTCTCCCCCGACCCAGCCATCCCCACCTCCCACCTTTGATGCTTACCCACCTTTGGCTTTGTCCATGTGTCCTTTATACATGTCCCTTGACAACCCTCCTCTCTTTTCACCCCATTATCCCCTCCCATCTTCCTTCTGGTTACTGTCAGTTTGTTCTTAATTTTAATGTCTCTGGTTATATTTTGCTTGCTTGTTTGTTTTGTGGATTAGGTTCCACTTATAGGTGAGATCACATGGTATTTGTCTTTTACCTCTAGCTTATTTCACTTAGCATAATGCTCTCTAGATCCACCCAATACTTACCTGGCAGGGGAAATACCGTGATCTAGAACTTCTTTCTTCTTAATGCAGTAAACAGCAAAAACATTTATATTAGAATTCACTGATACTCTGAAGGGCATATGTTTGGGTAAAATCATCTATTTTAACTTACTAGGAACCATCATCCATGTAGTTAATTTATGCTCTGGTAAAAAGATAAAAATAAATGCAATTAACACAGAGAATACTGAAAGAGAAGGGAATCAGTCCTCAGTGTGATCCCTATGTAGATCCATCCCCAACCCTGACAATTAATAAGAAAATTAACTTTAAACATTATAAGTATAGACTTAAGTGAAGTTTGACCTTTGTTGTTCTAATTTATAACTCTTCATTAAGCATGTGGAAGAGAACAGACTGTCTTTGAGACTTTTTTCCTAGCTGCTTTAGAGAGAAACATCTGCAGCACAGGTGGCAAACACAAGGCCCATGGGCTGAATCGGCCCTCCACCTTGTTTCTACCCAGTGGCAGCACTGATCTCCCTGCCCCTAGTTAAGGAGTAGTTAACATTCATACAGTCCTAAAATTACATTCAGCCCTTTGAAGGCAACCGAGAGGCTGATGTGGCCCCCAGTGAAAATGAGTTTGACACCCCTGATCTACAGTATAATATATGCATCAGCAACAGGTATTTGATTACAATTTGTGCTTATTAATATTAGAGTTTTTGAAAGTACATGAAAAGGAGTGATCACTTTTGAAAGCATTGTCAGTAAAACTATGTATTATCTCCCATGCTGAATTTAAAGACTTTTATATGCATGACTTTCTCAAATTGTGGTTTTTAGAAAGTCATATTGAAGGTTGTTATTTTTCTCTCTGAGTTTTAGATGCATCCCACTTTTAAATTCACATATAGTATTCCCTAGTTTACAGAGACACAATTGTTCCGGACTTTTGAAATCACTTTAAATTGGTAACCTGAGGAATAAAGATCATGAAAAACATGTTGGAGGAAAAGGTTTTGTAGAGACAAAAATTGAAAAAGGAGAACAGCAATAATCCAAATAAAAGTTTCCAAACAACTTCATGGTCAGGTTTAACAAGAAAAAAATAATAATTGACAGTTAAAATTTAAGCCTGTGATTGTTTTCAGTGAATATTTTCATTTTTACAGCACAGAAAATTGTTCAGGGTAAGTAACTTTGTGAAGTGAAGAATATTAATTTTATCTGAATCCTTCTGGAATTCATGAATATCACTGTATTTTGTGGTTTTACATTTCTTTTCTTTTTTACATTTTATTTATTATTTATTTTTTGTTGTTGTTGTTCAAGTACAGTTTTCTGCCTGTTCCCCTCACCCCTCCTGGTTTTACATTTCTGAACACCTCGCAATTTCCTGATAAAAAAAGACTCAAGAAAGTCTATGTTATAAAACAGGCCTGGGTTTGATGAACTTTTATTGTTAGATCAGTTGTGCCTTTGAAAATTTTATAGAATATGCATTTCCTTTGAGGATATACAGAGACATAAAACAGAACATAAATAACATTGGGATAGTGAAGAGAGTGAGCTTTGGCAGTGGAGTGAGATTCTATAAAATAATAGCAGTAAGTGGAACATCATTGTAATAATGCTCTTGCCCTCACAGTTGGCCTGTCTCTTCTCTTCCAGATGACCTAGGCAGCTCAGATGACAAGTGAGCAGAAATCCTCCTCTACTCCTTGTTGGAGAGAGAGAACCAGCTCCTAACGTATTCTAATATTTACTTCTTTTAGGATTCACATACCCATGTACTAGAAATACACTGAGTCTAGTCAGTTGTGAGCACAGACTTGAATGATCCTGGTCATTACATTCTTTGCATGGATAGCATTAGCTGAGTTTGCCTGGGAGAAGGAAAAGCAAACACAAGCCCAGCCTGGACCTACTAGAAAATACTCTCCATTTTACCTGGGGCAGCAAGCACCCTGTGTGCAAGTAGGTATAAGCCCAAATCTGAAGAATTAAAGAATTATTTGACCCTCAGTCAGAAGAGTGATGTAAGGAATAGTAGCTGAATAAGAAAGTAAATCCTGTCACTTCTCCTCAAAACCACTGGCATTTCCCAACTATGCTGTTATCAACTCTGCTAAGGTTGAAAGCAAATCTGCACTGATTAAAAATTATTTGATTTTTTACACTCAGTAATATTAGCCTCATGGGCCCCCTTTTAGGGAAGGGAGTTTGAGTGGAGGATAGAGATGAAAGTTTTGAATGCAGTTTCATACCGGTTTATGTGGTGCTGTCTTATATAGTGTTCAGTAGTGTTCAAAACTGATACTCAAATATTTTATTTTGAGAGATTTTATATTTTCAAAGCTAACAGTCTTGTTTTCTTCTTACTTTTTCCAACCAAAGGTAAATCCACAAGGCTGAGATTGCTGAATATAAATTTTAATAATTTCATTTTTGATTTTGTAGAACTTGACCTTTTTCCTGAATTAATCGGAACTGAAGAAATAATGAAGGTATCATAGCTATATTTCATATTCAAATGTTCTGAGATTTAAAAGTTTATTTTGAATTGTTGGTTAAGTTTCAGATAGTGTGTTAACAAAACTTTAGGCTGCATTATTCATTATACAGTTAGCTGCTGAGCTTTGTAGATAGTCATGTAACTGATACACATAATTCTTATCTGAAGAAATTAGAAGGCACTTTAATTAGTATAGTAAAAGTAACAGGGAGATACAAAAGTTTTGGTGATAATGAAAAATGAATTTAAAAATAATTATGAGTTAAAACCGTACCTATAAATCAGAAATTTTTGACTCAAACTTTTCTAAAACACTAAAATAATGTTTAACCAATTCTTAATATTGCTACAGTTTATTTGTAACTAGCCTCACCAATGGTTGATAGATTGATGATAGATATCAGTCAAAATATAAATTGAATATATTTTTGTGCATTTAATTAGAATATTGTGTTTTGACTCTTCAGATGATGTGTCTACTGCTAGCATAATGTTCTTCAAGTAAAGGGGTAATTAAGAATATTTACAAATTTTAACATTGTCTTAATTTTTAAAAAGAGGCAACTTGACTGCTGTATCTTATATTTAATCCTAAACCCAAGTGTACAGTTCATCTAAACTGAGATCATATGTTTAAATCCAGGCACTATTGTTAATGTAGTGTGAATGTGCGCATATACACATATATGTATATGAACTCATAAAGTGTGATAACTGATGCCATTATGTAGTAATAAATAGCAGCCAGGTTGTGTTTTCATGTGTATAATTACCTCAATAGTTTATATAACTTACAGCTATTCTTTCTTACAAAGGATTAATTTACCAAAATAACTGGTTCACTTCTCAAAAAGAATTCACAGAATTCACTTTGTGTGTGAGTGTGTGTGCATGCTTGTATGCCGATGCTCATGGATATGTATATACCTATAAACTATCACCAAAATCAAGTCAGAGGAAGGAAAATATTTTTACACTGTAAATTCAAATCTTTAGTGTCTTAGTCTATTTCGCTATAGTAAAATACCATAAATGGGATAGCTTATAAACAACAGAAATTTCTTTCTCACAGTTCTAGAGTCTGAGAGTGTGAAATTAAGGTGCCAGCATGGTCAAGTTCTGGTGAGGGCCTTCTTCTGGGTTGCAGACTGCTGACTTCTGTGTCTTCACATGGCAGAGCAGAGCAGAAGCAGCAAGCTCTCCCATGACTCTTACAAAGGCACTAATCCCATTCATGAGGGCTCTGCTCTTATGGCCTCATCTAATCTCAATTGCCTCCCAAAAACCCTACCTCCTAATACCATCCCAACAGGAGGGTGGGATTTCAACAGATGACTTTGGGGGTACACATTCAGTTCACAGCGCTATTCACTTTCATTGATTCAGGCAGGAATGAGTGAGAGAGGTTGGCAGATATCTGGAATATATTTGTAATGGGTTTAAGCCTGAATATGGAAGTGAATAGTTTGGGGATATTTCTCAGATCCTCTTCAAATAAAATTGCATGACTTTGAAAGGCAAAATATCTCCAGCATAAACAAGTATTCACAATAATTTTTTTTAGATGTGACACAGATCAAAACCATATAGTACAAGAGAGATTCATATTAACTTCATAAGAATTTATAGGATGAAATATTCATTAAATATTTATAGTTTCAGATCTGTATGGAATAATCATACAGCATGGGAGAAATATTCTTGAAGTATTGTCAGGAGGCAGTATGACCGCATCGAGATTGGCAAGATTTGAGGGGTAGGATTAAGAAATGATTCATTACCTTCATCAGATTCTGAGAGATATTTAAACTTCATAAAGTCCAAATTCTGCTAGAAAAGAAACAGAGGTTGTACATGTGTGTGGGTTTATGTGTGTATAATATTTTCTTCCCATTTAACAGAATAAAAGGTGTGTGGCATTATGTTTTTAGGAAAAGCTTATAGAAATGGTAGGAAGATAATAAAGTATGTTTGTGTGGTAATATAAGCAAAGAAAAAGAGAAGCAATATTGTTTTGAGATTTGATAGAAATTGATAGATTATGTGGGGAATACAAATGATGTCATTTGGGGACTTTAATTGAGAAAGGGAGGAATAATAACTAGAAGCTGAATTAGAGACTTCCCTTTATGTTCCTTTTAAATAGGAGATATTTATTTCATTTAGGCTAAGAAAGATACATTTGAGAAACAAAATTAAAAATACAAAATAGAGAGAAGTAAACTTAAATGTAGAAAATAGAAAGGAAGTGAAACAACAGCTCTTCAATTGCAACCAGATGAGAAGGTAGAGTTGGTTGGTTCCTGTTTTTGATGTTTTAATATTAAGAGGAGATGTGTTTTTGCCTATGGCTTCCATTTTCCCTGTAAACAGTAAGGTCATCTGCTTAAAAGGAGGGAAGAAGAGAGAAAAATGGAGGTTTGAATAGAGCAGGAAAAAGTTTGAAAGCATCTTGGTAGAGGGTAAGGGTATGGAATGATAACAGAAAACTAGGCACAAATCCATATTTTCAAATACGAGGAAGAGTTCAGAAGTCCATATTGCTACACTTAACATTGATCCTCAGCAAAACTGTCAAATCAAATTATAAAACAAATTTTTTAGAACTTCTGGGGAAATAAGAGATTCCAACAACAAATTTTTCTTGAGAGGAATTCAAGGCAATTGACTATTTTTTAATAAATAGTAGGAAATATTTAGTAAAATATTTATGAAGTTTTGGGGCTTATAGATTAAGTCACTGTTTCATTCAGGAAATTATTTGGTGAAGTCACTTGGGTTGTCCTTATGAACAAGATATCAAACAGGATGCAAAATTTCATGGAGAAATAATGAACGATAGTGAGGAAATTTGTCTAGGGAATCTAACAGAATATTCATTTTCGGCATCAATACAATCTAGATCATTAAAGCTGACACATTTATCAGAGTTGTCATGTATGCCTTAGATAATACTTAAAATAAATGAAATATTTAAGCTCTAGATAATTAAGCTTGAGACTTGTTTCATACAATCCAGCTTTTCCTGTGTAAGAGACACATGATTATGAACACACATGGTTTAATACTTAGATTATATCTACTGATACTGGTCAAGTTCTACTGATTAATTTGTACTCAGTCACTTTTTTCTTATTTTAAGGGACGTGGCCCTAAAAGATTTAATAGATGACAGTGCTAGCAAACTGACAAATTCTTGTCCCATATTGCCTTGACCAGTGTGGCTCAGCTGGGTGGGCATCATCCCACAAATCAAAATGTCACTAGTTCTATTCCTGGTCAGGGCACATGCCTGGGTTGTGGGTTTGAATGACACAACCGATTGATGTTTCTCTCTCTTTCTCCCTCCCTTTCCCTCTCTCTAAAAATAGATTTTAAAAATCTTTTCAAAAAGTTATGTCCTGTATGGACTAAAAATATCATACCTTGATACCTTTGGCAATTAAGTTTTCTAAATATGTAACTAGACATATTATAAAATGAACAGGTTTTTTAAAGGCAAATCAGTACCAGAAAGTATGGGTCTTAGTTGACCTCTAGCCAGGTCATTCCTGGGCCATACCTTGACAAAGTGTTCATGAAAGAGTGGGTCACCTGAATTGTGTTTCTAAAGGAAACACAAAATTAAATAACTAGTACTCAAAATATATTTTGGCAAGTTATTTTTAAAATGTCTGCCTAAGCCATGAATGGAAAGTATTTAAAACAAAACATGAAACAATAAATAAAAACCTCTTAGGATAGCTTAAATATTGTGATTTATTCTAAGTATATACAAAAATATGCTGACACACAACTTCAGTCTTTGAAATGAGTTGTTTCATTGACATTTTATATGATTATAAGCTAATTGCTAGTTAGCTTTTAGCTTATTGTCAGATGAACTGAAGAGAGAAACATAAAAACAAAAAAAAATGTTAAATAACATTATGTATTTAAATACAGTATGTTAAATAACACTCCTAGCAAATAAATAGCTACAATGTCTTCCTTTCAAAGCTGAAATTAATTTAATCACTTCATTTCATGGCATTAAAATAAAGGCAACCATAAACAGTATGTTTTCATTAAGTCTAATTACTTTCTAGAAGGTGAATAATGAAGGTTATAGGATAGAGGTATGGCTTCTATGGAATGATGCTTTATGAAGATTAATAGTGTGAGACAGTATAAGATATTATCAAGATTTAGTTTTTCTCTTATTTCTTTATATTCCATTAAATCTTGTTTGCTTTTCAAAGGAGAGAGAAGAGGAAAAAGACATTGAAGAAGATGTTCTTGTGAACCCTGGCAGAGACAGTGCCACAAACCAAATAAGAAGAAAGGAACCCCAGATTTCCACCACAGCAAACTACAATCGCATAGGGACTCAATACAATGAGGCCAAGACTAACCAACCCCTAACAAGAGGAAGTGAATTCTCCGGAAAGGGTGCTATTGCCAACACATATTTAGATGCTACTTCCCAACCAGTCACTGAATTAGCCCCAGAAAAGGATGTTTCTTTGACTTCACAGACTGTGAGCAATCTGCCACCTCACACTCTGGAACACACTTCAACCTCTAAAACTGTTCTCAGATTTCCACAGATGAACTTGTCTGGGACTATGGAATCTTTAAGCACAGTTTCTTTAAGGGAATTTCAAGAAGTATCTACTGATATCAGTGACGAAGAGCATTTATTGACCAATTTTAAGCTCGATACCGGAGCTGATGATTCTTCAGGCTCCAGTCCAATAACTACCGCTGTGCCCTTCATCTCTGAGACCATATCCCATGAGTATGTATTTTCTTCAGAAAACCCAGAGCCAATCACATATGATGTCCTAACACCAGAATCTATGAGAAATGTTTCAGAAGATTCAGCCTCATCAGGTTCAGAAGACTCTCTAAAGGATCCTTCCATTGATGGAAGTGTGTGGTTTCCTAGCACTACAGATGTGAGGACACACCCTGATGTTGGATCAGGTAGAGAGGACTTTCTCCAGACTAATCACACCGAGATACACAGTGACGGATCTGAGAAGACAACTGAGTCCTCTTCTCCAGGCCCACAGGTGTCACAGGGTCCCTCAGCCACAGATATGGAAATGCCACATTATACTTCCTTTGCCTACTTCCCGACTGAGGTAACACCTCATGCTTTTACTCCATCCTCCAAACAGCATGGTTCAGTTCCCACTGTCAACGTGGTACACTCGCAGACAACTCAACCAGTATACAATGGTGAGACACCTCTTCAACCTTCCTCCAGTAGTGAAGTCTTTCCTCTAGTCACCCCTTTGTTGCTTGACAGTCAGATCCTCAACACTCCCGCTGCCACTTCAAGTAGTGATACGGCCTTGCATGCTACGCCTGTATTTCCCAGTGTTGATGTATCATTTGAATCCATCCTGTCTTCCTATGATGGTGCAACTCTGCTTCCATTTTCCTCTGCTTCCTTCAGTAGTGAAATGTTTCGCCATCTGTATACAGTTTCTCAAATCCTTCCACAAGTTACTTCTGCTGTGGAGAGTGATAAGGTGTCCCTGCATGCTTCTCTGCCAGTGGCTGGGGTTGATGTACAATTACAGCCCAGCCTTGCTCAATATTCTGAGGTGGTATCACATCAGACCATGACTCCTGTTGCTTCAGAGACACTGGAATTTGGTGGTGGTGGAACTGGTGTCCTTCATAAAGTGCATGTATTTTCTCAAGTTGAGCCATCCAGCAGTGATGTCATGACGCATGCACGTTCTTCAGGGCCTGAACCTTCCTATGCATTATCTAATAATGCAGGCCCCCAACCCCTCCTCACTGTTTCTTACAGTTCTGCAGTACCTGTGCATGATTCTGTCAATGTGTCTCATCAGGGTTCCTTATTTAGCAGCCCTAGCCACATACTGATGCCTTGGTCTTCGTTAATAACACCAACCACCTCATTGCTGCAGCCTACTCGTGGCCTCTCTGGTGATGGGGAGTGGTCTGAAACCTCCTCTGATAGTGAATTTCTTTTACCTGACACAGGTGGTCTGACAGCCCTTAACATGTCTTCACCTGTTTCTGTAGCTGAATTTACATATCCCACATCTGTGTTGGGGTATGATAATAAGCTGCTTTCCCAAAGTGACATAATAGATGAAAATCAGACTGAACTGCACATTTCTTCTCTCAATGAGATGGGTTACCATTCTGAAAGTACAGTCGTGCCCGGCCTGTACAATAATGTAAATTGGTTGAACGCGTCTTTACAAGAATCCCCCGTTTTCTTTCCTAATGCAAAGGACATTCCTCCAGGTTCTCTTACTACCAATAAGCCTTTTGATCATGAGGTTAGTCAAGTTCCGGAAAATAAGTTTTCAGTTCAACCTACACACTCTCTATCGCAAGCATCTGGTGATACTTCTCTTAAACATGTACTTAATGTAAACTCAGAGTCAGCATCCTCTGACCCTGCTTCTAGTGCCATGTTATCTCCTTCAACTCAACTCTTATTTTATGAGGCCTCAGCTTCTTTTAACACTGAACTAGTATTGCTGCAACCTTCTTTTCAGGCTTCTGATGTTGATACATTGCTTAAAACCGCTATTCCAGCTGTACCTAGTGATCCAATATTGGTTGAAACCCCCAAGGGTGATCAAATTAGTCCTACAGTATTGCATCCTATGGCAGCAAAATCTGCTTCAAGTGAAAACATGTTGCACTCTACACCTGTACCAGTTTTTGATGTATCTCCTGCTTCTAATATGCCTGCTGCTTCACTTCAAGGTTTAACCATATCTTATGCAAATAAGAAATATTTTGAACAAGTTTTGCTTAAAAGTAAAGGCTCCCAGCAAGAGGCGCCTTCATTGTTCAGTAATGATAAGTTGTTCCAAACTGCCAGTTTGGAGGTTAACCATGCCGTTCCCCCAAAAGGAAGGCAGGCATTTGCTACTCCTGCTTTTTCTGTGGATGGACCTCTGAATACACCTATAAATGAGCTTGTGTATTCTGGTAAAATTTTCACTTCCACCAAGGGTTTCATTGCCAAGGAGGTACTGGCTGGCATTCCAACAATTGTTTCTGATACACTTGTGACTGCTGATCATTCTACTCCTTTAGGAAATATGTATAATTCCATTACAGCTCTTTCTCCCAACGAAGATGGCTCTGTTAACACAACCAAGTTGCTGTTTCCTCCTAAAACAACTTCTGAGCTGACTCATAGTGCCAGATCTGATGCTGAGTTAGTGGGTGGTGATGACGATGATGTTACTGATGATTATGATGATGATGATGGTGACAGAGATAGAAATGGTTTATCTGTAAATAAGTGTATGGTATGCTCCTCCTATAGAGAATCCCAGGAAAAGGTAATGAATGATTCAGACCCCCAGGAAATCAATCTCGTGGATCCGAATAACCCAATCTCATATCCACTATCTGAGAAATCTGAAGAAGAAAATAAAGTCACAGGTGTGCCCTCAGAAAGTCAGACTGATATGAACAGAAGCCTTAATAAATCACCATTAACAAACATGCTCCCCCAAAAGCACAGTGATGGAACACAGGACAGTGACATTCAGACTGGTGTCCTGCTCGCTTTCACCCCAGAATCTAAAGCATGGGCAGTTCTTAGAAGTGATGAAGAGAGTGGATCAGGGCAAAGTCCCTCAGATAGCCTCAATGACAATGAGACTTCCACAGATTTCAGTTTTCCAGATGTCAATGAAAGAGATGTTGACGGGGTCCTGGAAGCAGGTGACTCAGAAATGACTCCTGGGTTCCCAGAGTCCTCCACACCGACTGTTACTGGCAGGCACTCAGAAGTGTTCAACATTTCAGAGGCAGGTTAGTTATGGATCAAAGGGATAGACTGAGGTGTGATGTCTTCATTCTCAAAAAAATAGAAAAATCATGAAAAGATAGAAATTTGGTAAAACAGCACATTAATTTTTTTAATCAAAACATCAAATTAGTTTACATTTGTTAAGTATGATTTTATTCATTACTTCAAATGAATGCTCAATATGCTTTTTTTTTATTAAAGTATTGTTGGCATACTGTGTCGTATGTTTCCAGTGTACAACATAGTGATTTGACATTTATGTACCTTACCATGTGATCACCATGACAAGTCCATCACTGTGCAATGTTATTACAATATCATGGACCCTATTTCCTGTTGTACACACATCCCTGTGCCTTATTTAGTTTATAAGCGGAAGGCTGGCCCTCTTACTGCCCTTCACCTTTCTCATCCATCTTTCCGCCCCCCTCCTCTCTGGCAGCCATCAGTTTGTTCTCTTACTCTATGAGAAAAAGTTCTGTTTGTTTTTGTCTTTAATTCTCTGCAAAAGAGATAAAATGATGTTTATTTATTGTCAATTTTTCATGTTCTACAAGATGTCTGTTATATGTAGGAGCAATTATATGTTGTTAATACATTTTTAGTATACTGGTTTTTAAATGATAGATTGGAGTGTGCTGTTTTAGGTTATTTTAATTTTCATATTTACTCATGCTCTAAAATAAGTTGTAAACCAACACTATTAAATTATAAAATGAATTATAAGTTCTGAGAGTTGTATAAGCACCTCTCTGTACTCTGCCCTAGGAAAAGGAATTACATAATTTGTACTGTGTAGCTGGGGGAGCTTTAAAAAAAGTTCTGTTACTAAGTTTGGAGAGTGAATGGTAAGATTTTCTTTATACAGGTTTTAATTTTTAAAAATTGTGATTGATTACCTTAATGCTGCCTAAAGAGGGCAGTGTAAACTAACAAAACACAGTGTACTTTGTACTGTTACACACCTTTCTAAGAAGTTAAATAATGGGCATTAATATGCAGTGTATGTATAGGTATTATATGACAAGATGTAAAACATTAGAACATTTTCTGTAGAAAGGCATTTCATTTATTAATGTATTTTATGCAAATTAGTTTATTGGCCAGATGTTTCTTAGAGCACATTACTGACAATATATATAATACAGATGTTTGCTTTAAATGTCAAAGAAAAGGGAAATTCAATACCATTAAGCATATGAAATACTAGATAATTTTATCAAATTGATCATAAGAATTTTATAATTTTTTAAAATTTAATTTTAAGGCATTTTAAGTTTAAAATGAAAATATTTAAATCTTAATAGTAATTTAAAGGACAGGCTAAAGTAACATCTTGCACTATTGTTCCATAAAGGTGAACATTTGTAATCCAAAACATAGACACTAATCTCATCAGGATATTTTTCTCTCTTTGTGATTTATTTCCCTTCAATTAATTATAGATTTTTCTTTCAAAACAGCAGCAATGAAAAAAGTTGTGCATTTTAATAGAGAAGTTGTCCTAAGTATTCTGACTTGACACTATTTAACATTGCATTCCAGTTTAAAAATTTAAACTTCATGTGAGAGTAAATAATGAACCAATAGGTTACCATATTCACTAGGAATGAAAATATATGTAAATTTTTCTTGAAAATGAAAAAAATATTTTTATTCCAATTATAATATTTTAAAAAAATGTTTTATTAGATGTCTTTTAAAGGAAAATATTAGGAATCCACCTATTTTTCTATCTCACTGGGTAGTGACATTAGTGAGATGTTCTTGCTAGATTATGCTTTTATAGGGAGACAATATATAGGAAAATAGCAAACCTAGAATTATTGACCAAAGGTTAGCAATTTCTCTTCAATAAATCTTATTTGATTTAATTGGGAGTATGTTCTTCCACTGATGAGGAGAAAACAATATGAATATTACACCCAATATTATCAAATAACTTAATTTATGACTTAAATGAGGTAAAACAGGATTAGGGAAGTTATGGCCTGTTTTTACTTCTCAGTTTGTAAAAATATCATATGCAGTATGTCATCAAATAATTGAATATGCCACTTTATCGAATGTATGTAAACTAATTCTGCAACTTATAGTTTGATTACATATTTTTAAAATGTAGAATACCTTATAAGACATGTTCATCAAATAATATAGGTCAGCCGAATATGAGTGTGTGCAATATATGACTGCATAGACTGAGGCCCAAAGACACGGGATTATGTGGTACAGTTCAGTTAGGGCATTAATAGGAAACTGAGACTGGAAGCCTGGGTGGTTGATGTCTGTATCTTAGCACTAGGCTTTCAAGATTGTAGACATTAACATATATACATAAAATGCTTAATATGTAATACAAAATTATACTGTTTTATTCTGAAAGTGTACTTTAAGGTATTAATCTTACGCTTTTTTTCCTAATTGTCTATTAGTAGATTCTTATCATTTAGTTAGCTCACATATACTACTGAGACATATAAAAATAATTATTTTAGTCTCAACTAATGGATATAAAAATCAAGACAACTAATTGTCATTATATACAAAGCAATTAGGCGATTGTGTGCATTTTCATATAGTATCCCATCTGAAATAAAATGCCTAGGTTTTATAATATGTAATAACCATGGATTTATCATTCTGTCTTCTCAATTGAAGGGTTTATTTTATTTTTTCGGATTTTTTAGTTTACTTATTTTTATATTTTATTGTTGTTCAATCACAGTTGTCCCCATTTTTCCCCTGTTACTCTTCCCTGCCCTACCCACCCCCACCTCCCATAGTCAGTCCTCCCCCAACCCTGTTGTCTTTGTCCATGGGTCCTTTATACATACTCCATGATGACCTTCTTTCCTCCATTAGCCCCTCCCCACTCCCCTCTGGTCCCTGTCAGTTTGTTCTTTATTTCCATGCCTCTAGTTTATTTTAAAATTAGACATTCCAGGAAACTTAAAGTCTTTATACAAAACTATATGTGTTCACAAGTGTGTGTATATAGTATATATGGTATATATGGTAATTTGTTACATATTTTATATCTTATTTAGCACATATATGATCAGACATATCTCATACATATGTATGCACATCTAAAATGAGATATTTATGCAATATATATACTAATATACATATTGTTATGAATATTTGTAGCCATTGAAGACCTATGTAATTATATAGGCTAGTTTGTATGTAAATTAATGTACAGCATTGATTCTCACACTTGAATGTGAACCAGAATCACCTGGAGGACTTGCTAAAACAGATTTCTGGGCCTTACCCACAGAGTTTCTTTTTAAAAAAATTGTATTGATTTTAGAGAGGAAGGGAGAGAGAGAAACATTGACTCGTTTTACTTGTTTATGCATTTACATTGTTGAATCATTGTATGTGCCCTGACCAGGAATCTAGGCCTCGATGTTGGTGTATAGGGATGACCCTCCAACCAACTGAGCCAAGTGGCCAAGGCCTCACAGAGTCTCTGAATCAGCAAATTTGGATAGTTGGGACAAGCCCAAAATTTGCAGTTTTAACAAGTTCCAGGTGAAGCCAATGCTACTGTTCTGGGGACTGCACTTCAAGAATGACTGATACAGATGACAATATTAGGTACTACGTACCAGGGACTTTGCTAAATGGATGATTTCATTTATTCCCCACAGACTTTCTATTTAGATAACCATGGTTACAGGAGAAAAAATGTGAAGACAATTATGTATAAAACAAGGTGCTTTTGTAAATTTCGTAAAGAAATTTTCAATGCATTCACCATCAAATTAATTCGTTTTCTAGATGAACCTCACCATAACACATGATTACCAGAGCACATGATGAACAAAACAGAAAGTAAGCTTGGGGCTTCTGTCACAGGAATATCAATTACAGCTTAGGTGTCGGTGCACTTAGACTATTTCCACTTTTCAGTTTTATGATTTTTAGGCACATCTTTGAATTCTACATTTTTCTAGCTAATGCTTCCATAGTTATAAGAACAAACATTTTGAGAAATGTGAGTGACACTTATATGCCTTTGACCCATAGGAGTAGATTAAGTTATTGGCCATTTTTACACTATCAAATTACAGAAGGAAGCTATTGTTTTAAATCTTAAGTTCTCTGCATTAGATATATTTTAATGCTATGTTTATGAATTTATGGTACTCTAAAAATATTTAAAATTCAATTGAATCCTTTTGTCTCATATCGTTCATAGTAAGGTACTTAGTATAACAGCACCAAATGTGCCATTTGTGTAGGAAGCAATATAGACTCTCACAGAGAATTTAAATGTGGTTCTTTCAAAACTTCACCAGGTGGACAGGTTGTGGTGTCAGCAGCATCATGGCAGAGCAGTTCTAACGTTCAGGTCCCTTCGTTTCCCACCGCACACACCTCAAAGTAGAAGGAAGGTTGTGACTGGCCACTGACTCCCTGTGGTTGTGAAACTCTTTCAGCAACTGGGAAGAATAGCTCCAGAAGCAGTGATTTTGAAAGTGCTAGAACAATAGCATACCTGCTTGGTCACAATAAGTAGTCTTTTGTCATCTTTTAAGATGAACCCAAGGAGAGAATTTAGCCTTTTTCATAAAAGATTTTTATCCATTACCATTTATCCCCCTATACCCTCTTCCACCCCTACCCATTCTCTGACCTCCACAATCACCACACTGTGGTCCATGTCCATAAATTCTTTTTCCCTTTTTTGCTCAATCTACATGTCCCACCCCAACCCCAGAGCTGTCGGCTGGCTCTCGATCTATGAATCTGTCTCTGTTTGTTACTTTAGTTTGTTCATTAGATTCTACATATGAGTGAAAGCATATGGTATTTGTATCTCTCTGAGTGGCTTATTTCAGTTAGCATAATGCATCCTACATTTAAATTTTAAATAGTGTGCTGATTATCTTAATTAAGGGTTATCTTACTGTAAGAAGAGTTATCCTAAGATTCTCTTTCAATGAAATTATTAATTGCTCCTAATTATTTACCTGATTGCAGGCTTTAAAATAATCCCTTTAAAGTTAAGTTTGGAAAAATCAAGATTTTATATGGTGATTCAGTAAGTAGCACTATTTTCCTGATTGTTTTATTTAAACACTGGGTAGTTTTCTTGTTTTAATAATTCCATTTCCTTTTTAACAACCTTTTCAAGTCAGTATTATGCTTATTTCTTTCCACGACTCCCCTACCTGGGTGCAAATCGCTGTTAGGATGTTTTAGGTCTTTGGCTCTGATGACCCGCCTTATTTTTAAATTTTGTTTTACTTAAATCTGCTTGTAATCATAGACATTCTTTGCATCTTAGAGTCAAAATTTTAAAGGTAGGCAACAGAGGTGAAGATGGCGACTATTTGGTCGAAAAATGTTGTAACTTAGAGTTTAAATATCAACTCTCTCCATTTTCTCCAACACAGAAGCCAGTAATAGTAGCCATGAGTCTCGTGTTGGTCTAGCTGAGGGGCTGGAGTCCGAGAAGAAGGCAGTTATACCCCTCGTGGTCGTGTCAGCCCTGACGTTTATCTGTCTAGCTGTTCTTGTGGGTATTCTCATCTACTGGAGGTAAGTCAAGTGTTCGTTTTGGAAATGTATTTCATAAAGCTCAGATTTTTGCCTGTTTTTTACTTGAAAGTTCTTCAAAGTATATTCAAAATTCCTCTTCCTTGACAGCTACCCTTAATTGATCCAGGCAACTATGAATAGGTGAATTTTTTAATCCAGAGACATAATGATAAAATATTTGATTGTTCTTCATACTTAAGTCAAACAGTTGAAGGTAAAATGGAGGACCTTTGGTTTTGGTTAATATAATACAGTATTTTGTCAGTTGCACTTTCATATTAATCTAACATTCAAACCTTGTCATAATATTACTATAAATCTAAGTATCTCAGATTCAATGCTGCCACTGTTAAAATTTTAAAAGTTATTTTGGAAAACATAATTTTTTAATCTTCATTTGAGGATACGTTTATTAATTTTGAGAGAGGAAGGGCAGGAAAGAGAAATATCAATCAGTTGCCTCCTGCATGTACCCCAACTGGGGACTGAATCCACAACCTAGGCATGTGCCCTGACCGGGAATCAAACCCACAACCGTCTGTGGTGTACAGAACAACACTCCAACAACTGAGCCACCCGGCTAGGGCAGGAACAACAGAGCCAAATGACCAGGGCAGGAAAACATAATTTTTGATACAGTAAAAATAATTTTAATAACAGAATTTTGTATGAGAGGCACATCAACTACATAGTAATAACAAAAAATAATACCCTGCCCTGGCTGGTGTAGCTCAGTGGATTGAGTGTGGGCCTACAAATCAGAGGGTCACCGGTTCAATTCCCAGTCTAAGGCACATGTGTAGGTTGCAGGACAGGTCCTCAGTTGAGGGGCACGTGAGAAGCAACCACATGTTGATGTTTCCATCCCTCTGTTCTCCTTCCCTTCTCCTCTCTCTAAAAATAAATAAAATCTTAAAAAAAACACCCTATATATATAAGTAAATATGAAGCAATTCAAATATAAATATAATTAGAAAATAAAGTTAATGACTATATTAAGATACCCGGGATTTTAAAATTTATTATAATTTGCCTTGAGGACAAAATTAGCTTCTTTCTTATCAATCACCTACTAAAATCTTTGAAAGACAAGGAAAATTGCACCCCTCACTGGCTACCCACCCTGTAGCAAGATGAACACACAGCAAATCAGAAAGTTGAATAGGGATACAATGTGATTAGGATCAGTGTTATGACTGGGTCTGTTGCAAAACAAGGACTTTATGGTAATATAAGGAATCATATCTGTAAACTAAGCAAGGACATAGCTCAGTACCTTATACTTCTGTTTTAAAAGAGATCTTTGTTCAAAAGATCTAACATTAACTACTCTTTGCTTAGCAACATCTTTCTGTAAGTACATATCACTACTTTTTATGTGTTATCCCAAAATACATCCTCTCATTTTATTCAGAAATATTTATTGTGTGAATTGACTGTTTTCCATGTACCCAGAGCTGTGTTAACTATGATGGGAAAATATTCAAAAATGGATGACAGAATGACAATCACTCCTGTTATGAAATTTATGCTTATTGAAGAGAAATAACTTTTCATGAAAAGTATCTAAAATATGACAAAAGTATATGCATGGCAGTCAAGCCTCTAAAGCTAAAAGTTTTAAAAGATACAAAGAGATAAAAGTAAAAGAGACCAAGTGATCTTGATAGTCCAGAATAGGCAGGGTAAATATAAAATGTAGTGCTTGAGCTGGGTAGAATTCAGAAAGTGCAGGCAAGGGAGAAGGGCATTCCAGGCAGGAGGGAAGCAGGCTGGGAAGCAGGATGAGCTGAGTGTGTCTGAGACAGTGAAACCTACAGCGTGTCCCTACACGTGGTTGCACATCGGCTGGCCAAGGCGGAATGTTTTCATGGCCAGCTGTGTTTCCTACCTGACTTCCTTGACAGAACAGAGTAGACTGCAAACTATGGAGAGCAGATCATGCTTTCGTTATCCTACATGGGTTAGGTGTCTATTTATCCATAACTTGATGCAAACAAAGATGCTTTCTTCAGTAATTTCCATAGTTGCCAAGACTCTTTTCACAGAAGATTCCACACTCAACAGAGTCCTAAGAACACAGACAGAATTCACAAATGTTTCCTGTTCGTATTGCTTTTCTCCCCACTGGGCTTGTTAGCCCACCTTCTTACCAACATTGATATCATGTTTATTTAGATGACTGGTTTATATCTAATGTAATTTTCCCTGCCAATCAGTTTTTGAAGTTAGTGGGAATTGGGGTAAAACAAACTCAAAATAAGATGGAAAACAGGACCAAATGCTACTTCATAGTAACTAGTGTTAGAATAAACTTCCAATAAAGATGTCAGATGGTTTACAGTTATAACATGGAAATAATTACAATGAGCCTTCTAATCTTTTATTTAATATTTTAAGTTTATTTTCTACAAATTTGAAAATGACTTTTATTCCATGTGATTTGATATTTCATGGAAAATTTAATTTTGGAGTCCTTTTTTATCTTCTATTAAAGAGTCATTCTATCTGTATTATGCAGAGAAAAAAGATAAACTTACAAGTTTGACAATATAATTTGACCTTTACCAATAAGATGTTTCTCTTTTCCTCACAAGTAACACTTTATGTACCTTTAATACAGAGGGCATTAACACTCTGATGCTTTTATGTATTTATTTTATATCTAACTATCAAATGTTCTGATAAGATTTGTCACTTTTACTTACCTATTTCAAAATTTAATATATCTGCCCTAACTCATACCCACTTGAAGTTAAATCACTTTGAAATGTGACTTTTTATATCAGTAATACAGTAGGACTATCATTTACTGAATTACCAAATGCTGGTGTTAGTGCATTCTTCAAGATTTGTGTGAATTATCCAAACTCCAGTGTAGATGCATTTGTACACAAAATGATTTCACTAGCTGATTTGGAAATGCTTTAGGCCTTCCTGGAAACTGCAGCCTGCGGAAAGGCTTAAAAGTCATACCAACAAGAGTTCAAATGGTAACATGGCACTTATAAGTGTTTCTAAGTTTATGTATTTAAACATTTTCTTATCCTACTTTTTCAGGAGAAACTATAACCTCAGATGTTACAATAAATCCTCTCTTTTGCCTAATTTACCCAACTCAAGGTGGCTCCCTGTGTTTTGTGTAAACCTGGAGAGAAAGCATGTTGTAGCAGGAAGATAGGACAAATTAAATGTGATAAAATCTGGGCGCCTTTCCCAGTTCAGCCTGGAATTCCCTTTATGGTTTTGGGAATGTCACTGACCCACCTAGGAATTGGTTTTCTATTTTTGCCATTCAGGGGAAGGTTCACTAGGTCATCGTAAAGATTTCAGTCAGACCTTCTTTAGTGTTTTTGACATGAATACATCCTGATGAATATTGTTTCATATGTGTATATGGATCTATAAAATGGAATAATAATTTCACATCCCTAGCTTTCCATTCCAAATGCTTACTGTGATGAAAAGGTGTAAATTAAATAATCAGATTAACATTGATTGATAGGACCTCTGTCTACAAGTTTAAAACAGTCGGCACTTTTTTCTCCATGGCTGAGTGATAATTAGCAGAAGACATAGTTATCAACACTTAGCACATAGATGTGAAGACATTCACTGCTTATACAGAACAGATGGACTATAGATATTGAATCTTTTCATACCTTAAGTACTATGCCTTGACATTATTTTCCAGATGTTTTAAGGTATATTTGCATGAGCCAAGTAGTAAGCTTCTAAGATGCAAAATTACTTCAATAAGGAAGCTTTTCAAAAAGTTGTTTTTAAAGAAGACAAAATTTTTAGAGCTTTTTTAGTAGTTAGAATAAAAAAAATACCAAAGGTGCATTCAGCAAAACAACATTGCATCAAAAGCCATGTAGAAAGGAACTGTCCATAGACACATTGTTTTGGCTAGGGTTGAGGGGGAAAGAAATCATTTTGAATTCTCTCATGATCTTAAACATAAGTTTGTGGGCCATTGAGGGGTGCTACCAACCCATAATAGCAGCCTCCCAGCATGTACCATGCTGCCGTTTAAGTAGAAAGTCACTTCCTAGGTGAGACTGTCCTATACACCAAAGCAATATACAGATGCCCTTCATCCAGAATTTACCTGCACTGTTTTATTTTTCACACTTTCAAGCTTTTTGGTATGATTTATCAGGTTCTTTTTTTACTAGTTAATGCAAGTAACATTATTGGACCACTTATTTTTTAAAGCCAGAGAATATCAGATTACATAGCTGGAAAAAGTAGAGTTGGTGTTGTTTACCCAGATACTACAGTAAACATTAGCAACATGTTAGAATTCAATACCAATGTGCTTTAATTTACCTTTTCTATTTTGAGATTTGGCCTTCTTCCCATTCTCTCAGACACATCCTCTATTTATCTATCCAGTCAACCATCCATTCATTCATTTTTCTCTGGCTATATATTCCTCCTCTCCCTCCCAAATGTTTTGAGATTTTAAGTTAATTCATTTGAGGCTCAGGTAGATGAGAGAGTCTAGAACGCACCTGTGGATAATTTATGGTTGGTGGGTTTACTTGCTCCTGAAAATCCATCTCATCCTTCAACATTTAACACCTGCTGTACTCCTGTTGGGTCTACATAAATCTAAAGACATGGTCCCATCTTCTTTAAAAATGAAATAGGCACAAAACAAATGTACTGCAAAATATATGCTCATTATTTCCTCACTTTGTTCTGTCATTAGTGCATTATCATACTTACAGTATAAAGCTGCCTGCTTTTCTCATCAAAGTGTTGTCACTGTGGAAATTTTGTTTCTGCATGGTCATAGCTGGCTGCCCTTTCCTAGCAGCTGAATATGCTCAGAAGTACCTAGTCACAGAAATATTGAATGCAAATAGCTGTGGACATGCATTCTTTCCCACTGTGGTCCTGTCTAAGGTGGCAAAATGCTGGTATACAGCCACAGTGGAAGAGTGACTAGGGTATTGAGGTGTTCTACCTTGGCAAAGCAGTACTCGGCACCAACTACAACTTCACATGCCATCTCTGCTTTCAGCATGCCTGATATCTATTTGCTTGCTCTTCTGTGTCTGGTACAGGCAAAACTGAGATAAATTTAGATGCCATAAATTTCTTTAATACCTTGAATTTTATAAAATAGATAAATTTGAACTTATGTTTGATTCTGAAGATTTCTGTCATAATTTTCAAGCAGATCTGAAGTTGTCTTATTATCTCTGATAGCTAGAAGTATAAATTGCTTTCTTTCCTTTCCAGGAAATGCTTCCAGACAGCACACTTTTATTTGGAGGACAGTACTTCTCCTCGAGTAATATCCACACCTTCATCCCCTATTTTTCCAATTTCAGGTAATAGCTTAACATGTGATCATGAGAATCTGGCAGATATTGAATGAGAAGCAAAATGCTGGAAGGTTTGCCCATATTGGAGAACTTTGCAAATGACTATAGTATACTTCAGTAAATATTTGTGTTACCCAAAATATGTGTTACTGCATGTATCAGGTCCCCAGGTGTATAAGTTATTCTCAGAAAATTTGAACATTCTTAACCATACACATGATGTGGAAAAATAGTTTATAATTTTCAGATGTAATATGTTAAAGAACAAACATTTATGGCAGTAACCTATTAGTTAAGAATGATGCTAAAAAAGGAATGATGCTGAGTTTTGGTCATTTCAGCTACTTTAATGGAAACTTAAATAACAAAAAACAGACTAAATCAATGCAGTAGGGTGGGTAGGACAAGATTACAAAAATCAGGATAAAGTTTTGGTCCCATCTGACCATTTGAGTTTATGTGAGAAGTTTCTTAACTATATTAAGGAAACATCAAATATTTAATATCAGAACTAACCTGGTTAACAATATGCAAGAATTAGCCAGTGTCATTTTGATTAAGACACCCAGTAACCCCAGAGTTCAGTTCACACTAAGTTCACAGACACTTATTTAATTAACATCGTATAACATTCCAGAATGAAAGTGGTAACAAAAAAGTTGTTAGAAGTGGGTGGCCTATGGAAGAAGCACAGATAGAGGATGAGATCAGGACACGGACAGTCACCAAATCAGGGAAATAAAAAGGAAAAACTCATCCAAGTGGCCATTTTATAGAAGCTTTTTTAAATGTTCTGGTACTACATATGTTATTGCTAAAGATCCAAGTTCTACCTGAAAGTGTATTCTGAAATTTCATGATTTAAAAAATACAAGAGGGGGAGTTCCAACCAAGACGGAGGCATACGCAGAAACCCTTGGCTTACTTGCACAACCAAAAGGAGGATGACAGCCAATCTAAAATCAATAAACAACCACAAGTGCCAGAAAATCAAACTGCATGGAACTCCAACAACCTACTAATTAAAGAAACAGTCAACCAGACCAACCAGACCAGTAAGACAGGCAAAG
>CM052549.1:61815222-61843770 GCA_028533065.1 Trachops cirrhosus
TTCTGAGCAAATGGAGAAAGAACAGGGTATTGTGCAGAGCAGGCGCTTATTTTCCACTCTAGCACTTTCTACTTGTCAGAGCCTCTGAAAAGAATCCCTGTCTCTGAATTCTGTCCCTTCAGTAGAGTCTTTGAAGAAGTCAGTAGATAATGGCCCTTTAGAAATGACCAAAGTTATTCTTTATACCTCATGATCTCACTGAAATGATATTTTCAGCTGCAAGCCGTATCAAATTCTTTTTTCCATGAATGCGGAAAGCTTTATAAACATGTCTACCTGGCAATACAGACCCAGAGACCTTTCCTTTTCAGAATTTGGTGAAGCTGGTGCTTCAATTTTTCTCAGGTTATTGTCTATTTGCTATGCTCTGATATATAACATTTTCATTATATAATATAAAATGAATAATAAATGTAATTATTGAATAAAAAGTCCCCAACAGAAATAGTCAGAATGTTTTGCAGCTTGACAGGTGACAAAAAAAATTTTAAAAACAAAGGTTTTGTTATTTGAAGAATTATGCTTAACAACTACATTGCTTACAGTTTGGAATTGCTAATTATTTGTTATGAGGCTCATTTGCTTCATCTTCAGGAAAGAAATTAATTTATGAGACAGCTTGTAGTGACCTATTTTAAAACTTACTCTATGCTTGACATTGAAATAGTCTTTGTGCTCTCTTTAGTGCTGGAGTTGGAAGAACAGGCACATATATTGTGCTAGACAGTATGTTGCAGCAAATTCAACACGAAGGCACAGTCAATGTGTTTGGATTCCTAAAACACATTCGTTCACAAAGAAATTATTTGGTGCAAACGGAGGTATGGCAAAAGGGGTAATTATTTAGCTAAGGGTTGTAAAGGTCACTAAAACGCTAAAGTTGGATAGACCAGAGTTTGTATTAGCCTGTGAATTAGTTGGTAGGGCTGCCATAATAAAGTACTATGAAACTGGTGGTTTAAAACCACACATATGTATTGTCTCTGAGTTCTGGGGGAGAGAAGTCCAAAATCAAGGTGTTGGCAGGGTCCTTCTGCCTCCTAAACCTCTAGAGAAAGGTCCTTTATTATCTCTTTAAGCTTCTGGTGCCCCATGCCTTGCTGGAATGCAGCAGCATAATTTTACTCTCTGCCTCTGTCTTCAAAGGCTGGTTTCCCTCTGCGTCTGTCTCCAAATTTCCCTCTTATAAGGACACTAATCACTTTCTCATTCTAACTAATTACATCTGCAATGATTCTATTTACAGATAAGGTCACATTCTGAGGTAATAGTGGTTAGGGCTTCAACAGATCTTCTGGGGCACAAAATAAACTGGTAACAGTTAATCACATATAAGTCATGGATAAGCCAGCTAAATTTTGTCTATTTTGTGGCCAAATGGGGAATATCTTTAAAATAACACTAGTGACAGAGAAGATTCAGAAAATGGATAAGAAGATCAATCAACATCTACTCTTGCTAGCAAAATGCTAAGATTTTCCTGCCTATAGTGAATGAATGGATTCCTTTGCATAACTGAAAAAAGATGAGTTATGATCAAATTCTATTTCTTGTTTGGCCCATTCCTTTTACCCATCTATGACACAGGACAAAGTCTACATGTCTGGATTTGTTTTCACTATGCCTAAATAAAAATGAACGTAAATTGAAAATTATGGGTGCAACTTGGAAGTTATCGGAAACACATGGTTGATTTTAAAGCAAAACCATATTTCATTCCATGAAGGAAATGACATTCTAGTCACATGAGGCCAGAGAACAGTCCTGTAGGTAAAAGAGAAGATAACTCTTAAAAACTGTACAGATAACTGAGCTAAATTTTACATGGCTGGCTAAAAGGAGGACTGCAATGGGCAGAGGGGAAGACCCATCCCAGGTGTAGAGGGCCGAGGTCCTCATGCGCAGTGTGGAAGTGCGCCTCAGGTTGAAGGATGGGCAGGAAGGCGTTGCTCTGCCTCCCTAAACCTTCCTGCCTCCTCCCCACAAATGTCAGTCCACAGAAATGAAGAGATGAGGGATAAGAAGAGCTGTGTTCTGTCTACACTGCCTCCTTCCCTCCACCTGACTTCCTGCCAGGCCTGATAAGCAATCTTTCATGGGTCTCTCTCTACCCTTTGTAAAACTCTTTCTGCGCGTCAGTGGAAGGTACTGCTTTTATACCTAAATACACACAAGAAAAACCAGAAGTAATATTCTTTACTGTCTTTGTTTTACCAGGAACAGTACGTCTTTATTCATGATGCGCTGGTTGAGGCCATACTTAGCAAGGAGACGGAAGTGCCAGAGAGTCACATTCACGCCTATGTCAATGCGCTCCTCATTCCTGGACCCACAGGCAAAACAAAGCTTGAGAAACAATTCAAGGTGAGTCCTCTCAGAAGCCTCTTGGGTGTTATTGCAGAATTGAATGAGCCTGCCTCTTCGCATTTGAGTCGACAAGGCCACAGGGATGCCTTGAGAGTGCTGTTGGCACAGTGGCTTGTATTGTTCTTTACAACAGGCAATGAGGCCGAGCCACGTGGTAAATTTCAAGGAGAACCTTAATTTTGAGTGGCAAGAAGAAAAGTTCTCAGAAACCCTAGAATAACTTTGTAAATGCAGACTTGGTCTGGGAAAGGAGGGCACAGAGCCTAACAGAATGAACAGACAGAACTTATAATACAGACCGTACAAGTGCTTTTTTTACTTTGAAAAACCCAGACCACTCCAGCCTGAGTGCTGTGGCTCACGCTGTTCGTGCTGCTCTTTAGAAAAATCTCCCTCACTTGAAGCCCCTGAACTAGAATAGGCCACACCACAACAAGAGCTTCTTCAACCCCGTTTCTCCCACTCACCCTGGCACAAGGCAGTGAACTAGGGGGGAGGGCGTGTTTTTTGGTGTTGTTCTTGTTCAACAATATTCCTCCTGCAACGCAGCTCTTTGACTTCCAGTAATCAGTCAGCAAAGAATTCAGAAAGCAGATGGGACCAGGCCTGCCAGGTGGGGAGAGGCATTTGCAGAGAAGAGGCTTCCAGTGGAATGGAGGCTGGTATTTTGCTCCACGTTATTCCTGTACTAACCTCTTACTTCCCAGGATTCCTAGAAACAGGGCCAATGTCTGAAGAAGACATTTGGGAAGACCTTGACATTGGAAGACCGAGGAAGAATTAGGAAGTCCTTGGAAAAGTCCAGGAGAGTTAGTTAACAAACTCTGCGATTTCAGTTTTTTTCTGTCTGTTTCCCCAGCCTACAACAGAGAAGATATTATAACTGTTAATTGTCTCTGAAGTTTTGCCATCCTAGTCAGCACCCTTTGCACTTTGAAGGAGTAAGAGGAAGACCAGGGGAGAATGCTGAGCTTCGAACCTGCTGTCAGGAAAACATAAATGTTTTACTCAGCCATGGTTACATGAGTCATAACAGATCACTTTAAGGAAAGAAAAAGTGTACAGTGCTGCTTCCAGAAACAGATTATATGGAAATATAAAATGTTAACATTAGGTTTTTTGGATAGCTGCTCCCTAAATTAAAAAATATATGTGTATCACCCACCTTCAACAGATTTCCCATTTAAATATGACTTACCCCCTGCACAATTACATAAGAGGATTGATATGGCTTACAATGGATAATCCAGGGTCAAATGCAAATATCCATTATGATGTCAGAATATAATTAAGAGATGATATTGACTCTGTTTCCTGTGAACATGATAACTAGGAAAATGTAGGTGTATGTGTGTGTGTGTACACCTTTTCTTAAGTATAAAAAATATATTTAAAAGGTATTTACTCAAGTTTATTCATAAAAATTCTTTTGAAATGAATCTCATGTCTATTTATTCAAAAAATACTTATTAGACACATACTTGTTATCACATGCCAGGCTTTGTGTTTGATAGTAATTTTAAAATTAGCAGAGGCAAGAAAGAGCCAAAAAATCCAAAGCAATACAGAAAAATAAGGAATAGAAATTTATTGTACTGCATATGGTAGACATTATACAGATGTAATAATTCATACTTAAAAACAGAAAAAGAATCAAGAGAAACCATGCCCATGTGGAAATTGTTGTATGATTGATATGATATTACAAATTAGTAAGGAAAGGATGAACTGGTCAATAAATAATATTGGGACAATTTCAATGTGGAAACAAGTAAAATTAGGTCCTAACATACATGAAACATGAAGATTATTCAGTAGGGATTTTATGTACTCAAGGTGAAAACAAAGTTTTATAACTACTACAGGAAAATACCTTCAAAGGCCTCCAGGGTAGAGAAGGACTTTTTAAATAAAAAACAAAATTTACAAAAATCTTAAGGGAAAACTTAATAAATTGGGTGTAAATATGTGTGTGATTAAAGAGGACAAACTAATTTGCAACAGACTATATATTTACATTCAGGATATAAAAACCCTCTGCAAATCAATAAATGACAGTGAAGTAGAAATATGAAAAGTCAGTCATCAAAGAAGAAATATAAATGGCTGATGACACTAAACTTCCCCATCTCACAATAATTAAAGAAGTGCAAATCAAAACCATGATTTTGAAAACATAGCACTTTTCATCTGTCAGACTGCCAAAACTTAATTCTCTATATGAACCGTTACATGTGTGCACATTCAGAAGCATACATTGCTACAAAGTTTGACATAGCAAAACATTGGACATAACCTGAACACTCACTAATTGAGGAATAAGTAAATAGAAAGTAGATTACTCATGTGCTGGAGTACTAAAAGAATGAGTAAAATCCGATACGCACAAACACACACAAAGCACGTGGTTTTCTCCCAACTGTGCCAGATTTAAGTCAGAGAAATGGAGATTGTGCACCCATAGAGGAAGCCATGAGGAAAACTTTCCCAAAGCTTGAAGTCAAACTAGAGAGCAAATGTTCTCTGCTTCTTTCATCTTTCCTAGTATAAAGCATTGATGTGCCAGGGAGTTCCCTAAAACAAGGTTTGGTTCAAGGCATTCTTGAAAGAAAGTCAGATACATTTTTATTCAATATCTTACCTTGGTTGGGCAGTATGTGTATGTAGATGAGGGTGTGTGTATGTTGGAGTAACTTTAATGAAATAATCTGTAACTTTCCTTGACTTCTTTCTCAGCTCCTGAGTCAATCAAATATTCAACAGAGTGACTATTCTACAGCCCTAAAGCAGTGCAACAGGGAAAAGAACAGAACTTCTTCTATTATTCCTGGTAGGTTATGTTGAATCTTGAAAAAAAGAACATTTTTTTCTTTTACAGTGGAAGCCTTGTAAGTAATTTGACATTATTTGTGCATTTTAGGACAAAAGCAATATACTTATATTTTAGTAATTATGCCAGAGAATGTGACTTTTAAGTAGTACTCTCAACCCCTGAAGTCTCACCTAAAATCCTAAAATTACAAAATATGTAGTAAAATTAGCTTAAAGATCACAGACACTCAGCCCAAGAAACATAGCTGTTTTTTGCAATTTAGGGGTGGAGGGAGGAGGTGTAGCTCTTTGAGCATGGTTGTTTACCATGAATGTTCTGTGTTGCAGTGGAAAGGTCAAGGGTTGGCATTTCGTCCCTGAGTGGGGAAGGCACAGACTACATCAATGCCTCCTATGTCATGGTAAGTCAGAGAAGTCACTGGGGAGATGGCCTGCCAGCTTGTTACCAGAACTGAAGCCAGGGTGAGCTGCCTGACTCAGTAGCTACGGACATGGGCAGCCATGCTGGAGGATGGAAGTCAGGTCTGATGGCCCACCACCCACAGTAGCCACAGATAACAGCATTCCTCGATGCTCTTATGCATGCAGAGACTGTAGACACCTGCAAATAAGTGCATACAGGCACCAAACACTGTTCAGGAATGATGAATAGACATAAAACATACACTCACACATCAAAGACAGGGTGTCTGAACACCAACAGTGCCCTGTTGCCAGAGGTGTGAAATTTGGCACTCTGCCATTGGGACTCCTGGAAATTGAGAAATATAACCCTCCTCTAGATTGACACTCTATCTAGTGGAGAAGACAAGGTCCATAATTCATTTTGATAAGTCTTCTCCTAGAGCTGAAAGCTGTGTAAACTTGACCACAGCACTTCTTAAACTTCTGTTTAATCATCTGTAAAATGTGTATCACATTTTCTATCCCATGATACTGCTGAAAGGAATAACTCACTTAAGGGAGAGAAAATGCTTAGTGCTATAACTGGCATATAGTAAATGCCCCTAAACATTGACTAGAGTAATCACATTATTATTTATCACACAGTGTAAAAATAAAAAGACTGCCATAGACTTCCAGCCCTGATGGAGGTGTACATAAGCATGCCTTGCCTCCTTGTACAGCTATAGCAAAAGTTACAACTAGACTCCAAAACAAATATCACTCAGAATTGCCAGAAAATTATGTTGAATGGAAGTCTGACAAACAAGGAATTAAAGAAGCCACATTCATCCAGATGGGCCAAAGAAAGATGCTACTAAGAAAGGGAGTCAAAGCAGCTCTACTTAATTCACAGAAACAAACACAGGGAGGCTGCCTAAATGAGGAGACACACAAATATGGCCCAAAAGAAAAAAACAGAACAAAAGTCCAGAAAAAGAACTAAATGAAATGGAGACAAGCAACCTATCAGATGCAGTGTTAAAAACACTGGTGATCCGGATGCTCCAGGAACTCATTGGGAACATCAACAGCATAAAAGAGACCCAGGGAAAAATGAAGGTTATGTAAAGTGAAATAAGGAAAAATCTACAGGAAACCAGCAGTGGAGGGGAAGAATCCAAGAATAAAATTAATGATTTAGAACACAAGGCAGAAAAAGGCATTTAACCAGAACAGCAAGAAGAAAAAAGGATTAAAAAAATTGAGGATGGCCTAAGGAGCCTATGGGACATCTATAACGATAACAACATCTGAATCACAGGTATGCCAGAAGGAGAAGAGGAAGAGCAAGATATTGAAAACTTATATTTGAAAACATAACGGAGAACTTCCCCAATCTGGCAAAGGAAATAGACTTCCAGGAAGTCCAGGAAGTTCAGAGTCCCAAAGAAGTTGGAACCAAGGAATCATGCACCAAGGCACATCATAATTACATTACCAAAGATTAAAGATAAGGAAAAAATTAGACAATTACCTATAAAAGAGTTTCCATAAGACTGTCAGCTGATTTCTCATAAGGAACTTTGCAAGCTACAAGGGACTGGGAATAAGAATTCAAAGAGATGAAAAGCAAGGACCTACAACCTAGATTATACTATTCAGCAAAGCTATCATTTACAATGAGAGGGCAGATAAAGTGCTTCCCAGATAAGGTCAAGTTAAAGGACGTCATCATCACCAAGCCATTATATGAAATGCTAAAGGGAATTATATAAAAAAAAGAAGATAAAAATGATGAATATTAAAATGGCAATAAATTCACAACTGTGAATAATTAAATCCAAATAACAAACTAAGAAAACAAGTGGAACAGGAACAAAATCATAGATAGGGAGATCATATTGGAGGATTATCAGTTAAGATGGGGAAGGGAGAGAATAGGGGGAAGGTACAGGGACTAAGAAGCACAAATTGGTAGGTACAAAGTAGGCAGGGGGATGTTAAGAACAGTATGGAGTAATGAAACAACTTACATGCATGATCCATGGGCATGAACTAAGGGGGGGATTGCTGGAGGGAATTTGGGTACTGAATAGAGGGGGCAAATGAGAGAAAAGTGGGACAACTGTAATAGCACAATCAATAAAATACATTTTTATAAAAGACTGCCATAAACTTATAAATGTTTTCTGAATATTTAAAGTCATATGTCAGGGTTCTAGCTATCTTCTCTTCGATTTTGTAGGGTTATTATCAGAGCAATGAATTTATCATCACCCAGCATCCCCTTCTCCACACCATCAAGGATTTCTGGAGGATGATCTGGGACCATAATGCCCAGCTGGTGGTTATGCTTCCTGATGGTCAAAACATGGTAAGTCTCTCAGGTCACTTTTAGTACTTTCCTCACAGGGGAAATACCAGGTCACAGCAGCCAGAAGTCCAGCAAATAAACAAATAATGCCTTTCAACTAATGAACTAATGTCATTGGTATTGCACCTTGACTACTGTTGGGCCAAGTTTGGTTATGCAATCAGGTCTGAAATTTTTGAACAACAGTTTTAAATAAGGACAGCTTAAAATTAATTTCAATTTAAGTATTTTCTGACACCACTAAGAAAAATTAGAATCACAGTCATGAATGAATTCAGTCCATATGCTTCTAATTTTCTTAAATAAAACTTAGTAGGATATTTGGAAATTCCTTCAATTTAAGGAGATCCAAAAATACCTATTTGGAATAACTGAACTAGTACCTCCTAGTACCAGAAGGACTTTTTTAGTGTCAGAAAATAATGGAAATCCCTTTCTCCTTTTCATGTATATTTGTAGAGCCCCCAGAATGAAGCCAAAATAATATTTCATTTAGTCTTTGCATATATACCTTGAGATTCATTTCTTGTCCATAAAATTATGCTGACCATTCCGAATGATGCTACAAATTGCTGAGCTCTTAAAATCACTTGACTTTTCTCTACCTTGTTGTCAATTATAGAAACAACAGCTAATCTTTGCTATTGATAAACTAAGAAAGTAAAATAATACAACAATTGTTTAGGTGCTTAAGTTTTATTGTATGGATCAATCTGGTTTAAGATATAATATTTTAAGACTAAATTTTGTAATTCAGAGGATTCTTGCCAAGATAGAGACATGGGTAGATATGCTTTGCTTCCTGGCACAACCAAAAGAAGAGTAACAACCAATTTAAAAACAAAAAGCAACCAGAACTGCCAGAAAATCTAACTGTATGGAAGTCTGACAAACAAGGACTTAAAGAAGAAATATTCATCTAGCCTGGTAGGAAGGGCAGAGATGGGCAGCCTGGGAGGAGAGAATGCACAGCAAGGCAGCAGCTGGTGGACCAGACAGTCCCACATTCGTGTGTGGATAAACTGGGCGGAACAACTGGGGAGCAAGACAGACAGTGAAACCAGGATTCCAGTGTGGGAAAAATAAGGCCTCAAAACCTCAGGATATGAAAAGCTTTGGGAGTTAGAGTGGTGAGAGAACCTGCCAGTCTCACAGGGGAGTATGTTGGAGGGGCCCATGGGGTCCTAGAACATACACAAGGCCACCCACCTGGGAATAAGTACCAGGTCAGCACCTCAAAGGGCGCAATTTGCTTGTGGGTAATGGTGGAAGTGATTGAAAGCAGGGCAAGAACCGAGCAAGCATCATTGTTCCCTCTCTGACCATTCTTTCATATACAGCATCATAATGCAGTGATGTGGGTTGTGTCACCCTGGTGAATATCTACAGGTGCACCAAGACAAAGAAATATGGCCCAGATGAAAAGACAGATCAAAACTCCAGAAAAAATACAACTATGCAACAAAGAGATAGCCAACCTATCAGATGCAGAGTTCAAAACACTGGTAATCAGGATGTTCACAGAAATGGTTGAGTATGGTCACAAGATAGAGGAAAAAGTGAAGGCTATGAAAAGAGAAATAAAAGAAAATATGCAGGGAACCAACAGTGAAGAGAAGGAAAGCAGGACTCAAATCAACAACTTGTAACAAAAGGAAGAAATAAGCATCCAACTGGAACAAAATGAGGAAACAAGAATTCAAAAAATTGAAGAGAGGCTTAGGAACCTCCAGGACACCTTTAAACATTCCAACATCTGAATCATAGAGTTACAAGAAGGAGAAGAGGAAGAGCAAGAAATTGAAAACTTATTTGAAAAAAATAATGAAAGAGAACTTCCCCAATCTGGTGAAGGAAATAGATGAACAAATCCAGGAAGCTCAGAGAATCCCAAACAAATTGGACCCAAAGAGGAACACACCAAGGCACATCATAATTAAATTGCCAAAGATTAAAGATAAGGAGAGAATCTTAAAAGTGGCAAGAGGAAAGGAGAGAGTTACCTACAAAGAGTTTCCATAAGACTAGCAGGTGATTTCTCAAAAGAAACCTTACAGGCAAGAAGAAGCTAGAAAGAAGTATTCAAAATCCTGAAAGGCAAGGACCTACATCCAAGATTACTCTATCCAGCAAAGCTATCATTTAGAATGGAAGGGCAATAAGGTGCTTCCCAGATAAGGTAAAGTTAAAGGAGTTCATCATCACCATGCCCTTGTATGAAATGTTAAAGAGACTCATCTAAGAAAAAGAAGATCACAACTATGAACAGGGAAATGACAGCAAACTCACAACTATCAACAACTGAATTTAAATAAAACAAAAACAAGCTAAGCAAACAACTAGACAGGATCAGAATCACATAAGTGGAGATCACATGGAGGGTTATCAGCAGGGAGAGGGCAGGGAGAGAATGGGCAAAAAGGTACAGAAAATAAGAAGCATAATTGGTAGGTGCAAAATAGATAGGGGTGGTTAAGAATAGTATAGGAAATAGAGAAACCAAAGAACTTTTATTTATGACCCATGGGCCTGAACTAAGGGGACAGGAATGCTGGCAGGAATAGCAGTACCAGGTATAGGGGGGATAAAGAGGAGGAAAAAAATTGAACAATTATAATAGCATAATCAATAACATATACTTAAAAAAGGAAACCAGAGAAAAAGACTAAATTTTATTATTCAAAGAAAAATTTGAGTTGAATTTTTATGGCATCTGTTAATTTCATGTTACAGACTGCTTAATAAGACATTTAATTAAAATCTAGCATTTTCTTTGGTTTTTAATCCTCCAGGCAGAAGATGAATTTGTTTATTGGCCAAATAAAGATGAGCCTATAAATTGTGAGAGCTTTAAGGTCACTCTTATGGCTGAAGAACACAAATGTCTGTCTAATGAAGAAAAACTTTTAATTCAAGATTTTATCTTAGAAGCTACACAGGTATGGATATAATTTAAAAGAGAAACTTTTCACCTTAAATATATATTAAATATGTGCTCACTTAAGGATCTTTTCTAGAAATAAGAAGAAATCTGATTTCTTATAAAATGAAACAGAATAACTAAATGATAAATTTTACTTTGCTTGTCACTTTCATTTTCAAAATCCTAGAGAATCCTTAAATAATTAGTACTTATCAAGCGACAGGGTTCCAGACTTCTCTATACACACAAGAATCAAATATTTCTCTTTCACTTCAAACAGTTCCTGATAGAATTTTAGTTGAAAGTAAACTCAGTAAAAAAAAAATGTATCAATCCTAATTCTCATGTGTTAAGGCAAATGCTTACTTGGGTTCTCCTAAATAAAATAGAAAAGATAATACCTACTAAACTAATACATTGCTCTCCAGCAACTTACTAGTTGATAAGTGAAGAAGTGCTTTGAAAATGTGCAGTACAATATACTAGAATTATTTTTACTAAACTCTCAATTATCTGTAGCCCTTAATCTAAATTATTTGTCAATATTTACATAATTACAGTACATTATTTATTGCATAGCTATACTAAAATACTAAAAGATACTAGGAATTATGAGTAAAGCATGTGAGATTCCCAGAGTACCTTCTCACTCAGAAATTCTGTTTTAGTCCCAGTTAGTGCAGCTTAGTGGATTGAGTGCCAGCCTGTAAACTAAAGTTTGCCAGTTAGATCCCCAGTCAGGACACATGTCTGGGTTGCAGGTCAGGTCTCCAGTAGGGGGTGCTTGAGAGGCAAACACACATTGATGTTTCTCTCCCTCTCTTTCTTCCTTCCTTCCCCTCTCTCTAAAAATAAATGAACAAAATCAAAAGAAATAAAAGAAATGTTTTAGATGGTTTAAATGCTTTACTTTATGATACCCTAATTCTGAAACTGTTAAACCATATATGGTATATAAGAAGATTCACTATTCTCCAGAATATTTGAATGATATAAAACATACAAATGTTACAATGCAAGTAAATTAATAATGTAAACATTGCAATGAAATAGTAGCCTACTTGATTAAAACCTGTCCGAAAATGAACATATTGATTATGGTCCCAGTGATGGGCAATGTGGCCTGGGAGAATGATTTACATTCCTTATTTATAAATTAAGAGGCAGATACCAGCAGAATCGTAACACTTCTGAGAGCTCTTAACATTCCATGCCAGTTTCCACTTATAACTGCTCCCCAAATACTTCAGAATCACCCATTCAGATCTGTAGTCTCTCATGCCCTTCCATAAAAGTTGATTATGTCAACAATAAAAATAAAGTTAAAGAAAATAAAAAACAAAATCAGATGCACAAAAAAAGTTTACTGTGAGAGTAACAATCATTAGATACCCACGATCTTGTCATACCCATTATCCTGATTACTCATCAAGTCTAATATCTAGGTTGGCCTTAGGTAACCAGCCAATTTTTTTCCTGGCGTTATGCAGAAAATAAACATTCATGATTGACCCCACTTCAGTTTGTCTCCCATATGTAAGCTAGCTATTGTGAACACCTTGATCACTCAGGAGTCAGGCATATGGATGAGCAGTTATTTCTAAAATAATGGTAAAAGAAGAGGGAAACATTAAAGTGGGCAGTTTCATAAGTTTAGGCAATTATAGGCACTTTTCTGCCCTCTCCCCACAAAACCACAGCTTTTGAGGCTGGTAGAGAAGTGAGGGTTGATACTATAGAGACCAGGATTTGTTTCAGTGTTCAAGAGGTTGGGAGTAAGCTACTGAAATCAAGAACTTTCACTTACCTATCTGTTATACAAATTTTTAAATTATTTAAAAAAGAATGTTCATAAAATATGTACCAGGTATAAAATGATACTGTAAATGAATTCATGGACAATAACACAGCCTTTCCCTTTGAAGTCCGTCATGAGTCCCCCATCCCATTCCATCCTTTCCTCCTTTCAGAAGCAGCCACTTCCTGAAACCCTGTTTATCCATCTCTTGATTTACTTTCTAATTTGGTCTTTGTCTTTGTATTCTTTAATACCATGATCTTCAGTTTTGAATCTTTTTGAACTTCTTACAAATCATATTCTGTGTACTTTTTAGAGGTTGTTCACTTTTCTTCATCATGATACTGCTGAGAAAAGTCCATGTTATTGAGTATAGTTCTAATTCATTTAATTCTGCTGTTTAGCATTCTAGTTTATAAATACACTTTTTTATTCTACATTTGGGTTATTACCTGTTTGTGTCTGTTTATTTTGTTTTGCTCTTGCAAACAATACTGTTATGAATATTTTTTGTTTTCTTCCTTGTGTTGATTTTTAGACAGAAAGGGAAACATAGGTGGGGGGACATCAATTTCTTGTTCCACTTATTTATGTCTTCATTGATTATATTCCTGTATGTGCAGGGACCTAACCTGCAATCTTGGCATTGCCCTAACCAGCTTGGGGCAATACTCTATCCAACTCTGAGCTATCCAGCCAGGATCATGAATATTTTTCAACACATACAAAATTTTCTCTTGAGAATGTCTGGGAATTACCCCCCTGGGGTCATTGGCTTGAGCATCTCAAATTTCTGCAACTTTATTAAGTAATGCCAACTACTGTCCAAAGAGGTTCTGCCAGTCCATCCACCTGTCCGTCAGTAGTGCATGAGTGATTTGGAATCTCCCCCTCCTCACCAGTGTTGTGATGGGAATGAGATATGACATCTCATGGTGGATGTAATTTTCATTTCTCTTGTTGCAAATTAAGTTAAGTATCTTTACATTACCCTTTGTGAAATTTCTGTTCATGGTTTTTGCTCATTGTTCTATTAAGTTATTTAGCATATTCTTAGTGATTTACTGGAGGTCCTTTTATAGTCTGGATACTCATCCTTTGTTAACTCTACATATTACCTTCTTTGCAGTTTGTGATTTGACTTTTTTCCTTTGTGATTTTTTTTTTTTTTTTGGTGAATAACAGTTCTAATGTTTAATCCATGTGAATATGTTAAGCTTCCTTTCGTACCTTTATAAGAAAATCATCTGGTGTCTTTAAAATTCCCTTTTTAACTTGAAAAAATTTCTTTTACTCTCTTTTCTTAATATTTTATAACTGTACCTGGAAATGACATTTTGTAGTTTGTTTTGTGAGGCAAGGATTCAGTTTCATTGTTTTCCATGTGGATAACCATTGTCAAAGCTACCTTTATTGATCAGCAATATCAGTTCTGCCATAAATCAAATTTCTATCATATGTGTATGGGCTTGCTTCTGGGTCTCTATTTATTCCATTGGTTTCTTTGTTCACCCCTCTGCCAAAACTATAGAGTCTTATTAATTCTTATACGATATTAAAATCCTTGATATCTAATGAAATAACCCTTTATGTTGTTTTTCTTCTTCAGTAGCATCTTGGCTATTTTGGATTTTTGCACTTCCATATAAAATCTGCTCATTTTTAAGGGATGTAAAAAGTCACACAGGCTGTTTGGTCACTTAAACAAGAATCAGAACTGGGACCATATGGAAAACTAGAGCTCCATCCTCTTTGCCATCTTCCCCTCTGCATCTTGCAGTATCATTCTTCCCTTAGTAAAATTGAGTAATGCTGCATTTGAAAAAGTCTATGCTATTTCAAAAACAAATTTTAACCCTGAAGATATTTTTTGGTACATACTTTCATGGTTTGATTGGCATGATAATCTCACAAATAAGGTTATTGTGAGAATAAAAAGAAAGATACCTATACATGACAGATGTGGCCTCATGGCACTTCCTTCCACGGAGGACCAGCTAACGCTGCCACTGCTCACGCCTGCATGCCATTTGCTTTGATCACCTTCCTCTAATTCCTGATTTTCCTCAATAATTTTATTCAGTAACCAATATGGTTCTTTTAAAAGCATGACTTTTTCTTTCTTCTTATAGGATGATTATGTACTTGAAGTAAGACATTTTCAGTGTCCCAAATGGCCAAATCCAGATAGTCCCATTAGTAAAACCTTTGAACTCCTAACTATTATCAAAGAAGAAGCTGCCAGCAGGGATGGACCCATGATTGTTCATGATGAGTAAGTTCCACACTTTAAATTTTTTCATGTCTTAATATTGTCTGGGTGTATATATATTTCTATTGTCTTTGTACTCACTGCTCTGGACCACTTGTAGTGATGTAGTCAGGGTGGATTATGTGCTTCTTATGGACAAGATTAACGCAGAATTTTTTTCTTTCACTTCTCTGGGAGCTCCTGTTGAAGGCAGGAGATGGGTGTATGATCACAAGAATATGTTTTTATATTGTAACTGATAACACTTTCAGTGATGGTTCAGTTCTAGCATTTGAATTTTTACAGGTGCTAACCAGAGACATTTCTTAGACATTGACTTCTTGCGGTAGGAGTGAAATTGATACATTTTTTATATTTACCAGGAACAGGAATCTTTATGCAATAGCTCTTTCCAATTTCTCTTATAAACTAATAAAAAAATGCATGTGCTGGAATTATATGTTTTATATATTATATGTAATGCACATTATATAACATATATTATGACCTTAGATCATTCAAATTGATTGCCAGCTCCTAGTATAAGCAAATCTTAATCTTCCACAAAGTATCCCATTATGAATATCATGAACATTTGTGAGAATTTTATAAACCATAAACCATAGTTCTATGCACAATAAGAAAGGCAATTCACTAGAAATGTCAGTGTTCGTACTGCAAATTTGTCAAAGTTACATACGCTGTGACTTCCAAATGTGTAAGTTTGATGCATCTGACCAGTCTTTGTCCCTTCCCTTTGCTCTAAGGCATGGAGGAGTGACAGCAGGAACTTTCTGTGCTCTGACAACCCTGATGTACCAACTAGAAAAAGAAAATTCCATGGATGTTTACCAGGTAGCCAAGATGATTAATTTGATGAGGCCAGGAGTCTTTGCTGACATTGTAAGTAATAAAGCAATGGACCAAACTTTTCACTGTTAGAGTACTGCTTACTTCCTTGTAGCTGCCAAAATCATTTCATCTTATTTCAAAAGAGAGAGAGAGAGAGAGATCACATAGCCTAAAGCATTGGAATGCAGTTTTCAAATTGAATTACAAGTTATGTTGTCCACTGTCCATAGAACTGGAACTATAAATAATAAACATTTAAATTTTATCTTCCAAAAATTGATGGATAAAAAGTTTTAGCCACATGTATATCTTTTTGCAAGACATTGTAATTCTGCAAAATATTCTTAGAAGCACTAACTATTTTGATGTATTCAACAAAATAAATGTTTTCCTTAAGTTCAACTTCTACTTAGCTCAGAGAACCATCAGAAGACAAAGCATAAAGTCTTAAACATTTGAGGTTTTTAGTTTTTCTTCAATGAAATTTAATTTCTGAAGTTAAAAAGTGGCTAATTCTTGGGTAATTTTAAAAAGAAAGGGAAACAGGGACAATGTAAAAAAGAGGCACGGTGCAGCTGGAGAAATAACTCTCAACACTGAAGATAATCTGGAAGTTTTTATTATTGTAGAAATATGGCTGAAAAAATAGTAGGAATCTTAGTACAAAGGGGCCAGTGGGAGAAGCTTCTATGGATGTAGAAGGATAGGCTCACCTTCAGCTCCCTGGTCTGTGCATGTATTAGGGGCTTATAAAAGGTCCATCCTCCAAGCTCCAGCCCAAACCCATTGGCCAAAGGGCAAGGTAACCCTTGTACACCTGCACCTCAGCAGACCCTCTGTTAAATATCTCATTCATGTTAGTTGAGTTGTATTAAGCTTGTCCTGTATGAAATTGCTCTCTAGAGGTTGAACTTGTACCCATTTCATGAATGCATTCAATGAGGCACCAGTGTACGTGTGGCCCTGAAGATTTTCCACTACAACATCAGTGGCAACGTCAGTCACATTCTCTGCAGCTGCCTTCCCCTGTCCCCCACCAACCAAATTGGCATCTTTAAGAGAAAAACTACTCTTGCGTGTGTCTCTATTCTAAGACCACAGCAGGACACCTGCTGGCTCACCTTTGCTCAAAGCAGGGCATGGGAGCAGACAGGCAAGTAGAACGTGAAGATTTGTAAAATATTCTTGTAAAAGAAAGGTCTGCATTCTTCATGGGTCCCTCAGCTGATGTGCAGTCCTTTGAGAGACCTCCCCATAAAGACACAAACTCATTGGTTTCCATAACAACTGGAGAAAGTAGAATGAATAGCTTATTTGTGAGTGGGTTACAGGTGCCTAGTGCCAAAGGGCTTACACACAAGTTGATCAATCAGTAATGGAACCCTGTCATGTTACCTTCTGACTGCAGGAAGTAAATGAATAAGGATGGAGTGCTTACCATAAGCAAATGTATGTGGACCAATTTTCTAGGACAATGAATGTTGGATCATTTAAAAAGCTACTTTAAATTTAATTACAAGGAGATATTAATATCAATTGTGTACCTCTGCTGAGTATAACAGAGCCTGTAACATAGTGCCCTTCCACAAAGTGTCAAAGTATAATTTAAAATATTCCTCTGTTTGGAAATGTATGTCTTCACTGAGTTGCTGTTTATAACCGCCCACTCTCTGTTCCCTAGGAGCAGTATCAGTTCCTCTACAAAGCAGTCCTCAGCCTTGTGAGCACAAGGCAGGAAGAGAATCCATCCACCTCCCTGGACAGTAATGGCACAGCATTGCCTGATGGAAATAGAGCAGAGAGCTTAGAGTCTTTAGTTTGACACTGATAGGAGTGAGGAAAGTCCGTGTCTGCGCATTGTTTTCCTCTTTCTAAAATTAGACTGGGAAAATCAGTTCAGTTTTTGTTGTTTTTCTTTCCCTCACCTGGCAGTGACTTTCCTAACATAAGGTTCTGCTGCCAAATTTACATCATTAACAATGTGTGCCTTCGTGCAAAACTTCTTGTAATTCACTTACTGTGTTTCAACTAAAATGATTGAATTTTACAATTTCTAAGAATGGAATTATGGCAGTTTTTTGTATTGATTTTAACAGAAATTTTCAATTTATAGGTATTAGAAATTTCCAACTACAGAGAACATGTTTGTTATTAGTGTCAAAATTTTAGCTATATTTGTAGCAATCATCAGGTTTGCTGGAAATATAACTTTTAATACAGTAGATTGTAAATAAAATGCTGTTCCCTGTGATATTCATCATTTTACAACTGCAGTATTCACCTAAAATAGGAAATATTCTGATACTTACTGTAAATACTGGTCTAGTGTCTCCATGGACCAAATTTATATTTATAATTCTAGATTTTTATATTTTACTACTGAGTCAACTTTCTAGTTGTGTGTAATTGTTTAGTTTAATGATATAGTTCATTATCTGGTCTTGCTCTCTAGGTCTCCTGATATCGTTTCATGTTATCTTAGTGATTAACTCTGTTTTAGCATGTGATTTTAACTTTTATGGAAAATAGAAATACATTCGTTTTGGAAAAAAGATGTTTTTATGAAAATAACACCTTATCCAACATTGTTCAAATGGTTTATCCAGGGTGTTGAAATAAATGTAAATGTTGCCATCAACTTGCATTTGCCTGTGGACTGTTGTGCTGGCACCTGGTGAATTGTGGGTGTGGGTCCCGCTGGCGTGATGGACATAAAAGAGGTTAATGGGATGGGAAAGTGTACAGAACTGCGAATCCCTATCTGCACTGAGCCACACAGGGATTTCACAAAATTTTACATTTTTGAGGACAACACTGTAACATGTACTGACACTGTACAACTCTTATATTAAATTATTTGGACCTAATTACTTCATAAATGGAACCATTATGTATTTCTTTTGCTCAGTGGAGCTATGAAAATGTTACTGAAAAACTAAGAGATGTACCAAGAAATTTTGGGAAATTTTGGTTGAGAACCAAACTAAGAGTTAGATTTCCCAGGCAGGGACAAGCTAGGCTGGTATGGAAGCCAGGTGAATAGATAAGGACATAAGTCCCAGAATAGAAAAGATAAGAAGTCCTATGTTAAGGCAAATTGTCAGGAGCTATGTGGACCCTAAGTGCAGGACAACAGGGAATCAAGGGTAATGAGGCTACTTTGATACTGGAAACTCCCCTGCCTCAGCCAGTACTGTTTTATAACACTGCCTGCTAAGAAGGGACTTCATCCCCAAGAATGCCCAGTTCAGGGTCAATAGCAAGAGACCTGGAAAAGATACCTTTAAAACAGTGGTTCTCAGAGTATGGTTCCCAGACCAACAACATCAGAAAAATCTGGGAACTTGTTAGAAATGCAAATCCTGAATTCCCATCCCAGACCTATCATATCAGAAGCTCCGCAGTTGGGATTCAGAATCTAATGCATGTTCAAGTTTGAGAACTGCTGCTCTTTAGCAACAATTCAGGGTGCCTCCAGTTACCTCAAACAATATACTAAATCCATAAAGAAATGAAGTTAAGTAGTTCCTTTCCTGAAGCTTACTTTTTAAAACAATATTCATGAAGAAATCTGAAATAGGAAATAGGAAAAACAAATAGTAGAGGGTCACAAATCACAAAATATTGGTAAGCACTGGTCTGCAGGGTACAAAAAAAAATGCATGTGCATCTTTCTCTCTCTCCCAGGGAGGAAGGTGCAGTTAATTTTGATTCCTCAATTGCTTTTCTAACCCAGTCCTAGTCCTTTCGTTTTGCAGTTGTGTTTCCCCAGAACCCACAAAGTCTAATCATAAGCTGGTCTGAACCAGAAGTACATGGTACCTTAATTAGTCTATTTTTTTATTAGCCTTTGCCCCAAGAATAAATGGCCTTTGAGGGGGAAAGAAATTACCATATTTTTCAGACCATAGGACACACCTAGGTTTTAAAGGAGGAAAATAGGAAAAAAACTTTTGAAGCAAAACATGTGGTAAAATAGTTAATGACATAAATAACATAATATTTCACCATTGTAAATGTAAACAGAACTCAACAGCAGCATTAACAACCATTATTCCTCCCAAATTTGGGAATGGGAAGAAGTGCATCTTATAGTCCAAAAAATATGGTATTTTTCCTTCATGGTTATTTATTAGTGATGTGTCTTACAGAAACTCTTCCAAGAAGAGGTGATTATGCAAATAACATTTATGATAAATAAGCATTTTATAGACAAATTCTAATAAATATACCCTGAAACCTGTAACAAAGACAATTCCTATTAGATACAGCAGTCATTCCTCATCTCTTAGCCCTTAACTCTGAGACAATAATCAACTATGAGAGAACTGAAAACAAACGAAATCAGGTAAGTCAAGTCTTACTTGACTCAATTATTTATATCCATTATCTAATTTCTCTTACTGTTTTATTGTATTTATAGCTTTTATCCACACATTGTTTTATTACATAATGAGCATATTTTATTCTATTTTTATATTACATAAGCATTTTTATTACACATAATTTACAAACCTATCATTGTCATTAGATAATATTCTATTTGGAATAGTAGTTTTCAACAGGAACAGTATTGCTCCACAGGGGACATTTGACAATATTTGGAGACCTTTTCTATTATCATCACTGGGGTGAAGAGAGGGCTGCTATGGGTGTCTACTGGGCCAAGGCCAGAAATGCTGCTAAACATTCTACATTGCATAAGACAGCCCCCACTGCAAACAAGCATCCAGTACAAAGAGTCAGTCATCCCAAGAAGGAGAAGGCCCACTCTTATAAGTGTACACCATGGATCTTGTGGTCATTCTCCCAGCGTTAGCTGTTTAGGTTCTTTTCAAATTTTTTCTACCACAACACTATGACAAACATTTCTTTATGTAAAAAGTTTTTCCTATGTTCAGGATTATTTCTTAGAACTGATTTCTGTATCATTTGGTGAGCAGATTCTATAAACATCTTTATGTCTTAAAACTCTTTCACTTTCCAAAAGAGTTGTACAGTTTACACTTTCACTGGCAGGACACTAGGACCCTATTGTTCCATTCATGGGTTCAGGCCTCTTCTGAAATCTCCTCCGCAGAGCAGCACTCCCAGATCAGCCTGTCTGAAACAGCACCTCCTCCTCCCAAGGAAGATACTCAAAATATTTTGCCCTGATTATTACAAAAGATGTGAATTGTCTCCCTGTCCTGTGTATACCAGCTAAATGCCAGCCAACTTCTCTGCATCCCCTTTGCCTCCAGTACTTCCTCATCTCCTTATCCAGCTTTAATTTTCTCAGTAGCAGATTTTGTTTCCTGACATATTTAAAAAAAGATTTTATTTATTTATTGACAGATATGAAGGGAGGAAGAAAGAAAGGGAGAGAAACATCATTGTGTGGTTGCCCCTAGCACACCCCCTACTAGAGACCTGACTTGCAACCTAGGCATGTGCCCTGACTAGGGATCAAACCAGCCACCCTTTGGTTCTCAGGCTGATGCTCAATCCACTGAGCCACAACAGCCATGGCTGTTTCCTGATGTATTTTATACTGGTTTGTTGCCTGCACCCTCTATTAGTATGTAGGCTCCATGAGGAGATGGATTTTTATTCATTTTTTAACATCTATATTCCCACCCATAGAATAGTACCTGGCACATTAAAGGTATTCAATGTATTTTAGGTTAATAATTAGGAATGAGTGAATTATGAATGAGCTGATTTTTACCTACAGCAAAAATGCTCTCTTTAACAGTTCTGGGAAAACTGACATTCCATAGGTAATATTCCTCAACATATAATAAACATCACTTTTGACAACATATGTCTATTCTCAGTTTTTTTATGTAACACCTTTACAAATTAGCCCAATTGAAAAGGAGGTGTTCTAAAGAGACTTTATCTCTAATTTTAAATCATATAGAGCAGTTTTGCAACCTCATGAAAGTATTAAGGATGAACCTAATCTGTCTATTTAGTTAAATGCACCAAAACTATACATTCCACCACTGTTCCAGCATTATACTCCTGAGAATTTATGGCAGCTGCTGCTTCTTGTAAAATGAATACATTTAATACATACATATCCTATTTAATATTATACCATAAGCCCTACCTAACTTTTATATTTCTGATTCAAAACCCCCTAATTTCTTAGCATTTCAAATGACTTAGACCATTTATCTAATATACAAAATTTAGAAAATAAGATCCTTCATAAGCAGAGATTTTTAAAATATTTTCTTACAATTGAATTGCACTCACAAGTAGTACATATAATCAAAAATGCTAAGCAAATATTGAATTAAAATTAACTTTTTGGAGAAAGTAGAAAAACCTACACATTTGTCATAATATTATTTATATTCCCCCACAAGTCACTTCCCCAGTCACTTCCCCCACAACCCACAAGTAAATTGTGCCCTTTTTGGTGATGCCCTGGTTCTGATTCCTGGGTTGGTGGGCTTGTGTACATTCTAGGACCCTATGGGCTCCTCCAATGTACTCTCCTGTGAGACTGGCAGTTTCTTCCACCACCGCAACCCCTACAGGTTTTTACAGCCAGAGATTTTGAGGCTTTATTTTCTCAGTGCTGGAACCCTGGGTTGGGTGGTCTGTCATGCTCCTCAGTTGTTCCTCCCAGTTTATCCTCATCTGAATATGGAACTGTCTCTTCTGCTAGCCACTGCTTTGTGACACATTCTTTCCACCCTGGCTGGCCATCTCCGCCCCTCCTACCAGTCTGGATGAATGTTTCTTTAACTCTTTGGTTGTCAGAATTCCATACAGTACAATTTTCTGGCAGTTCTGGTTGTTTTTGTTTTTAAATTTATTGTTAGCCTTCTTTTGGTTGTGTGAGGAAGCAAAGCATATCTACCTACACCTCCATTCTTTCCACCCTGGCTGGCCAGATGTGTAAATAAATTTTTAAGGGAACACAGTCATGTCCACTTATTTATGTACTGTCTATGGCTGCTCTCATACTACAAAGGCAAAAATGAGTGGTTGTGACACCCTTTGGCCTTCAAAACCTAAAATATGTATTTACTATCCACATTCCCTGACCCCTGATAGATTTCTATGTTTGCAACTATAACCTATTCATTCAGTCCAAATCCTAGCACCATCAACTTTATTATTGAAACTTCTGCTGGAAAACTTGTTACTGAAAGTCAATGTGGAGTTTGATTATATCTGTCTTTATTCAAGGTTACTGACATTTCATTTTCTAGCACTGACATTAGATCAGCTCTTCAATCATGTCCTCTTTATCACTATGATCATAAAGCCCAAACCAATGAATTATATCAAGATCTCAACAGGTTCCCACTCCCTCCCAAAGTGCTAGTTTCCTAGTTCCCATTCCATCAGGGCACTCTTCTACATTTGGGGGGAAATCCAGTTCTACAAACGAAATAATATATGTGGTATTTTCTGTCTGGCTTCTTTTACTTAGCATGATATTTTCAAGGTTCATCCATGTAGCATGTACTATTTCATTTCTTTTTATTGCCAAATAATATTCCATTGTAAAATATGTTACATTTTGCTTATGCATTTATTAGTTGACTGACCTTTGGATTGTTTTCATTTTTGGCTATTATGAATAATGCTGCTACAAACATTTGTTTATAAGTTTCTGCATGGACATATGTTTTCATTTCTCTTGGTTATATAACTAAGAGTGGAATTGTTGGGTCATATGGCAACTATGTTTAGCCTTTTTGCTAAACTGTTTTCCCAAACAGCCGTACCATTTTACATTCCCACCAGCAGTTTATGAAGATTCCGATTTCTCTACATCCTCACCAGCACTGTTATTAACTTTTTTAATATAACCATCCCGGTGAGTATGAAGTGGTACCTCACTGTAAGTTCAATTAGCATTTCTCTGGCAGCTAATGATGATGTTGAGCATCATTTTATGTGCTCACTGGCTTTTTGTTTATCTTCTTTGGAGAACTGTCATTTCAGACCCTTTGTTCATTTCTTTACATTGAGATCTTTCTCTTTTTATTGGGTTATAGTAGTTCTTTATGTATTCTAAATACAAGTTCCTCCCTTACCTGATACATGACTTGAAAATTTTTTTTCACTCTGTAGATTGTCTTTTTGCTTTTTTGATGGTATCCTTGGAAGCAAAAGTTTTTAATTCTCATGATGTCCAATTTATCTATTCATTTTGCTTTGTTGTTTGTACTTTAGTGTCATTTATTGAAGAAACTATTGCCATAAAAGCAAGGTCATGAAGATTTACACCTACGATTTTTCCTAAAAGTTTTATAGTGTTTGCTTTTAGATTTAGGTCTTAGGTTCACTTTGACTTAATTTTTATACGTGCTGCAAGGTAAGGGTCCAACTTCATTTCTTCACATACAGACATCCAGTTGTTCCAGCACCATTTGGTAAAAAGACTATTTTCCTTTAGTAAACTGTCTTAGCACCCTTTTCAAAAAAAGTTGACCATAAATGTGAGCGTTATTTCTGGACTCTCAATCTATTCCTATGAGTTTGGAAGTGTTCCTTCCTCTCTAATTACTCGGAATCATTTGAGAAATGTAGGTGTTAACTCTTCTTAAATGTTTGGCAGAATTCACCTGGGAAGCCATCTGGTTCTTTACTTTGTTTTTGAGGAATTTTAAATTACTGATTAAATTTCATTACTTGTAATTGGTCTATTCATATTTTCTATTTCTTCATGATTCACTCTTGGAGGAGTATATATTTCTAAAAATTTATCTATTTCTCCTAGGTTTTTCCATGTGTTGGCATATAATTGTTTGTAGTAATCTTGTATGATCCTTTGTATTTTGATGATGGTGAGGAAATAGTTTCTATCTAAAAAGATGAAACTTCATCTGCTGAGTATAGGAAAATATATTCTTGTAGGAAAACAACCGCAAAATAAATTAACAAATAGCACAATCATTATCACTCTTACACACACATGAACAAATACATTATAAAATTATTAAAGTTCTCTGGTGATTACTGGCATATTCTGTTCCAAATATTTTCATATGAAAATAGAGATATGTATTTCAAAAACACCATTGTAATGACTTAATCAAAACATATGTTTTCTGTTTTAAAATATCACAGTAGCAAACATGACTGTTGCACAAATATTCATGGCTGTTTCACCAAGGAAGATAAAATGTAATTCTCAGTGAAGTTTTGATTGTGCTCTGTGTTGTTTAGATAATTCACTCCAATACTGGTCCACAGATGTGGATTAGCTTGAATTTCACCTGAAAGAAAATAAATTCATAGTTGCCATTTTAAAGGTGGTATTCAAGTTTAATTTCTACAGCAAGAAGCAGTAATATCAGGGTCAATGAAATGTCACAGGCCTGAACATGTTTTAAATAGCTGCCTAAATATCCCCTACTAAATTATTACTTAATCAATACTCTGCAAAGAAAAGGGGTTAATTTTAGATTGAACCCACAGCTGGACTTAGGGACAGGGTCAGAATTTTTACACTTGACTGCATTAATCCCTGCCAAGACAATCTGAGAATAAAGTATGATAACAAAAGTAAAGTAAATCTAACTGGCCTGTTACTTGCTAACGTCATTTTATTTAAAATCCATCTAGCTTTTTGGGCACAGATATCTGCCAGGATAGCTGAAATAGTAAGTCCGGACACGTTCCTTAAACACCATTATGACCTCATCATACATCACCTCATCATTCTGGTGCTTCAATAACCAAGTTTGAGGCTTACTTTGATATTAGCTGACATGTAAATATGTTTTCTTATTATTTCACATTGATATGCTTTGATGTTTTCTACTCTTTTCACACTTTCACAAGAGTCAAATAAGGTATTATACTCAGAGGTAACGCTTGTTTGAACATATATGTGATCTTAAGAGAAGAGCAGACAGATGAAATTTAAATTCATTTTGACCAAAATATGTATTTGGTACTGATAATATACTGATACATGAAGATTAATAAAATAAGAATGTTTTTCAGCAAAAACAAAAATAAGATAAAACATGCTTTCTATTTTTTAAGATCCAAAAGTGAATACTCTGCTATTTCAGAGTTACTGTAACCAAATACAGGTCCAGCTGCCTGCCACTTTGAAAGCCAATACTCGAGAGGCAGGTGCTGATTTAAAAGGAAGGTGGTTTATTCAGGTGCCAGCCACCTGGAAGTTGAGGGACTCTTGTCTCAAAGCCCATCTTAGTATCTTAGGTGCCCTGGTTAGTTTATACAGGGGAACCATGGGAGGAGGAGAACTAAGGAATATCTGGCGACATGGTTTCTCGGACTTGCTCCTGGGTGGTTTCAATGTGATCTGCATGCGTCATCACATCATCTCATCACTCCATCTGCAGTTTCACTGCTGATATCTGGGAACACGATGTGTTTCTGCTGGTTCTGATATGAGTCACTTTCACTTGCCCCGTATCTTGTGGTCAGGGTCATTCCTTGGTTAAGCAGGAGCTGCAACTGCTGATGTCTATAAAATACTTATAAGGAAACTTTTAATGCATGAATCTTCTATGAGTTTGTTGATACAGACTATTCTATAATTACCATTTGATTAGTATATTATGTTTACTTCAATCACTGTTACATTACCACACCCAAAAAATGAAAAATCAAGGAAAGAAAGGGAGCTAAGAAGGATCTTATGTCTTTTGGACATGAATCTTTTCTCTCTGAGCTTTCCGGTTGCCTGAAAAAATCAAATTGTCCTAGCCTCACCTTGTGCTTTTTCTGCCCCACACCTGCCAGAAGCCACTTCATCAAGGAGCCAGATTTCTTTCAGTGTATAAAAACCAAGATTTGGTATCTTCTGCTCAGTGTGCTCATGTTACTGAGATATTGTTGCTCTCACCCCTTTCAGTAGACAGAGCAAAAAAAATATGCACGCACACACACACATAATTTAAACATAAATTAATGCCAATGTTTCAATTAAAATTTAACATTTCAGGTTTTTCTTAACTTTAAAATTTTATATTTGCATCTATTGTCTTCAGCAGTGAAAATTTCAATTTCTTATAAAAGAAATACATGTTGTTTATTTTATCCCAAATATGCATAATAATTTTGGAATTGCAATGCTAATATTAAAGTTAACAATAAACCTATTGTGAGAAGAGAGTATAGTGATCATTTCATAATATATAAAAATATCTAGTAATTATGTTGTACACTTAAAATTAACATAATGTATGCCAATTATATCTTAATAAAAACTTATTAAATAGAATTTAATGTTTCTTTAACTTTCTTTTCTTTAGAATAGATCTCATAAGGAATATTTAGAATGCTTTGTATAAAAGTTATTTGCATTGCTTCTTCGTGTGGTTACATTGTCAATGTGATACCCAGTTGGATTATTTTTTGTTTCCATTACATTTTACTTTTGCTTTGAAGTCCTTCTGATTTAATTTAGTTTTTGAAATAACAAACATGAGTTTCAAAGACTGAATGTTAAGGGAGTCGTAAGATGGCAGCGGAGTAGGAGGATCTTTCTCACACCTCTTTCCTGAACCAAACTAGAAATAAAACTAAATTGGGGAACAGTCACCCAGAATTACCAACTGAAGACTACCTGAAGACGCACTTTTAACCAAGGATGGGCAGAAACCACCTCAATACTGGCAGGAAGGGCGGGGCCACACAAGGGGCTGGTGCTGCCCCTGCAGGTGGCAGGCTGCGGGTTCAGAGGAATAGCACGGCTGTGGCAGCTTTGCCCTGAGAGAAGTGAGCCTGAACCCCATACTTGACTCCCCAGCATGCAGGCCAGAGCCAAGATCAGCCTCCCACGGGGCATCTAGCACCTAAAAGTGTCAAGGTTTCTATACACCATAGAGACAAGGAGCCTACTGGAGACAAAGCCACTTTTTTGTAAGGGGCTGAAGCAAAAGTTTTTCATTTGCAGCAACTAACCTGAGGCTCCAGTGAAGGGCAGGTGGTGCAAACTGGAGCCACCTGAGTCTGGAGTGGGACGACTTGGAGAGAGACGTGGTAGAGCAGCCGCTGGGATCCCTGTGCTGGCCATCCGCTGACATCACGGCAGCCATTTTCCTTGAAAAAAAGCAAGCCTCTTTCAGGGAAATCAGCCTGGGACAAAACAATTACCCCACCTTCTGGGATACTACTCAACCCCACCTTCTGGAAACCTAATTGCCTCACCCTCTGAAATCTGCTTGCCCCACCCTGCATCTTTTTTCTTCACCTCGCATCTTAATTCCTGCTGAGGAGGGAGCAACATAGACAGACTTAGTGGGTGTCAGAGACAGGCTTTGGCGTTTGGCCATTCCCTGCACTTTCCTGGGAAGCACTGGTGCTTCCTCTTGATGGGAAAGCCAATAGAAACACTGGGTAGACACACCCTCCTGGTTCCCAGCAGACCCAAATTCTGGGCTCCTGAGGCCCCCCCACCCACCCTGTCTGTCTGCTGGGGGTTCTACACGGCCAAGTTCAGGGAAATAATCTGGAACATACGCAGGCATGTGGCTCTGGGGCAGGAAGACACACCGGCTCTCTTCCCTGAAGTCTGAACAGAACCTCACCAGAGGAAAAAAAGGATCGTTTTTCCCCCAGCTGCTGTGCACCAGAATGTAAGCATTCTCTGAGTTTAGTACTATTTTCATCACTTTATAATAAGGAAACTGTGGCTTAATAAAGCAAAGGTTAAGATCATTCAGCTGGGGATCAAACCCAGGTCTAACAAACCAGATTCCTTCTTGCCCCCTTTACCACTCGCCTCATGGCAGGAGAGACAGACACTGGAATGACAGCTACTATCC
>CM052549.1:61844270-61865974 GCA_028533065.1 Trachops cirrhosus
ATGACCAAAGACACTGAAATAGAGAACAGGCTTACAGTGTTCAGAGGGGAGAGGGGAGGGAATTTCAGGGGAAAGGGGAACGGAACAAGTATAAAGGACACATGGACAAAAACTAGGGGTGGGTGGAAATGGCAGTGAGGTGGGGAGGGCTGGGTGGGTGGGCTGGGATGGGAGTAAAAGATAGAAAATTGTACTTGAACAACAATTAAAATAAAATTAAAAAAACAAACTCAGGTACATTTACACAATGGATGTAGTGTCCTCTTTATCATTGTAAAATGCTCATCTTTGTCTCTTGTTACCTTGTTATCTTAAAATATGTTTTGTCAGATATAAGTAGAGCTACACCTGCTTTTCTGTGGATGTATTTGTTTGGAGAATGATTTTTTATTCTTTCACACTAAATCTACCTTTGCTTTTGAAGCTTAGATGTGTCTCTTGAAGGAAGCATATGGTTGTTTTGTTTTGTTTTTTAATTTAATCTACTACTCTGTGCCTCTTTATTGGTGAATTCAGTCCATTTACATTTAGGGTGATTTTTGTTATATGAGGAATTCTTATAGTCATTTTATCCTTTGTTTTCTGGTAGCCCTCTGCCTCCATTTGATCTTTTCCTTTGTGTTTTCTTTATTTTTTTTTTTTTTGTTAAGTGGTGTTCCATTTTTTTTCTCTGATTCCTCTTTTTTTAAGCTATGTATCTCAGTTTTGGGGTTTTTCTATTAGATTACCATTAGCTTTAAGAAAAAGAAATTTATGTATATACAGTAGTTTGTTTTTGTTTATTTTGAGTGGATCTGATCTTCATCCTTCTTTGAAAATTCAGACCTTTATCCTTTCTTTTTATGTTTTTGTTGTCACAAATTATTCCTGTTTATGCTGTAAGTTTGTTGGTGCTCTTACTCATAGTGTTGTGGTCTTTTTTTCTGTTTCAGGTAGAATAACCCCCTTGAATATTTCCCACAGTTGTAATTTTCTGGTGATAAATTTCCTCAGGTTCCTTAGAGGATAACTTAGCTGGATATATTATTCTTGGATGGTAATTTCTCCATTTCAGTGCTTTGAATATTTGGTTCCACTCTTTTCTAGCCTTTAAAGTTTCAGCTGAGAAGTCCAATGAAAACCTGATGGGCTTTCCTTTGTAGGTCACATCCTTCTTTTCCCTGGCTGCTTTGAGCATTTTTCTTTTCATTAATTTTTGACAGTTTTAATATGTGCCTTGAAGAGGGCCTCTTTGGATTAAGGTAACTAGGTGTTCTGTTTGCTCCCTGGATTTGAGAATCTAGTTATTTTTATAGGTCTGGGAGTTTCTCATCCACTGTTAGTTTGAGTATGCTTTTCATTCCTTCTCCCTCTCTTCTTTTTCTAGTATGTCTATTATTCTTATATTGTGTTTTCTGATGGAGTCAGATAGTTATTGCAAAGCTGATTCATTTTTTTATTCTCAGGTCTTTCTCTTCTTCCCTCTGTGTCATTCCTAAATTCCTTTCTTTGAAATTACTAATTCTTTCCTCCATCTGATTGGCTGTATTTTTTATGTTCAGTAGTTCATTCCAGGTCTCCTTTATTGAATGCTTCATCTCCAGCATTTGTTTCATTTTTTTGTTTGTTTAAATCTCTTTGGTAAAGCACTCATTTTGTTCATTAATTTGTGTTCTGAGTGCATAAATTGCCTGTCTGTATTTTTTCATATCTCATTGAGTATTTTCAGAACTGCAATCTTGAATTCTCCATCATTTTTATCATACTTTTTCCAGTATTCCAGTGTGCTTTCTGGAGTTTTAATTTTCTATCTGAGCTGCCTCACTACCTTGGTTATTTATTATATTTGATAGGCTCTTTCTCTGCTTAGCATTCTGTATTGCCACTTCATTAGTATATTTCTATGAAGCAGTCTTTCTACTTTTTTTCAGCAGGTGGCTCTGAATCATAAGATTTTTTTTTTAGCTGTGCGGAATCCAAAAGCTGACCTCTGAGGCTGCCCTCAGTAAAGCTGTATAGCCAGAATGCTTGGGGGTGGGGTTTGTTTTGCCCCCTTTTAATGGTGACCTCAGACCTCCACTTGTCCCCCACCTCACACCCCTTCTGGGGATCAGTCACAGAAGGAAATAGCAATTCTGCAGTAATAGTTCTCATGTTTGCAGATAACATGCTCTGAAACTGACACCAACAGAGAAGGGAGACTAACTTTGGAGTCTGAGGAGCATCAAGGTTCTGTGGCTTTGTTTCTTTGTTTGGAACACTGACTGTCTGACAGAGGACAGCTGCGGCAGAATCCCTGGGCTGTGTCGATGTCCAGGCCTCTCAGCTGGCTTAGCTGCAGTTTGCACCGTTCACTCCTGCAGGTGTGCCCTCAGGAGACACTCTGGATCTCCTGGCTGAAGGAAACACCCACTACAGCCAGCTTCCTTTCCCTTTCAGCCAAGCCTGCTGCAATCTCTGGGTTGCAGAGCTGTGTTCATGGCTTGTCTGAGCTTTCCTCCCTCCTTACCTGCACTGTTTGCCCACCGTTAGATGTTTTAATGTGTGGATCACTCAGGCATGCCTACATTGAGCAGGGGATTTTTTGTTGAATTATAGCTGATCAACTTATTTAAATTTCAGAAGAGAAACAAAGGGGATTTCCCAAGCCACCCTTCCAATGAAGTCACTCTGCTTTTTTTTGGTTTTAGAGAGAAAAAACCACCAATTTGTTTTCCCATTGCATTTGTTGGTTGCTTCTTGTATGTGCCCTGACTGGAATCAATCCTGCAACCTTGGTGTACTTGGACGTCACTCTAACAGTTGAACTATTTGTCCAGAGTCTGTAATTTTAACTTTTATGGAAAACAAAAATATATTTATTTTGAAAGATGTTTTCATGAAAATAACAACTTACCCAACATTGTTTAAATGGTTTATCCAAGGCATTGCAAAATTAAATGTAAATATTGTTGTCATCAACTTACATTTGCCTTTAGAACACTGTGCTGGCACATAGGGAATTGTGGACATGGGTCCCACTGGGGTGACTGAAGTAAAAGAGCTTAATGGGATTGGACAGTGTATGGAACTAGGCTTCACAAACTGCATTGAACCACACAGGGATTTCACAAAATTTTACATTTTTGAGGCCAACACTCTGTTATGTACTGACACTACCCAACTAATGTTAAATTATTTGGATATAATTACTTAATAAAGAGAAACATTATGTATTTCTTTGGGCTCAGTGGAACTACAAAAATGTCACTGAGAAACCATGTACCAAGAAATGTTGGGAAATTTTGGTTGAAAACCAAACTGGGAATTAGAGGCAGGCAAATTTGCCTGACAAGGACAAGCTAAAATGGTTTGGAAGCCAAGTGAACAGATAAAGACCAGAAGGTCATAAACACTAGGATGGAAAAAGGTAAGAAGTCCTGTATTAAAAGCAAATTGTCAGGATCCACAAGCTGTGTGGAGCCTAAGTTCAGACAACGGGGGATCATGGTTTATCAGCCTATCTTGGTTTATCAGCCTATCTTGATACTGGAAACAGTCCCTTGCCTCATCCAGGAGTGTTTTATAACATGCTGCTGAGGGCAGTAATCCCCAAGAATGCCCAGCTCAGGGTCTACAGCCCAGGGAGTTTTATTTTTTTAACTAATATTTTTTTAATTTTAATTTTATTTTTAGAGAGAGGGGAAGAGTGGCAGAAACATCTGTATAAGAGAGAAACATCAATTGGTTGCCTCTTATAAACTCTCCGACCAAGAACCAGATCTGCAACCTAGGCATGTACCCTGCCTGGGAATTGAACAGATGAGCAACTCTGGTCAGGGCAAAAGTCTCCTTTAAATCTATGATTCTCAGAGTATGATTCCCAGACCAGCAGCATAAGCAAAAGCTAGGAACTTCTTAAAAATGCAAATCCTAGATTCCTATCCCAGACCTACCACAGCAGAAACTCTGAGGTTGGGATTCAGCAATCTAATGCATGTTCAAGTTTGAGAACTGCTGCTCTTTAGCAACTATTCAGGGAGCCTCCAGTTTCCTCAAGAAACATATCAGGAAATTTTACTAAATCCTTAAAATAAAACCAAAATTAATTATTCTTTTCTTTTTGAAACTTACTTTTAAAGCAATAGTAGCTATGAAGAGTGTCAGGGTGGGCATGGTAGGACACAATGGCAGCCGAACTACAACCCGGAAAAGACGGCTGACGTCAGGTCAGAGAGCAGAAATGGTGGGCTTTGCCAGAGCAACCAGAGCCTGAGGATATGATATGCTGCCACTTTGTCCTAGAGGGACCAATCCCCAGCTCTGGTGAAGAGAACCACCCAGACTTGGGGTATAAAACCCCGCCGTGCTCTTTGTTTGGGGCGACTTCTCCGGCCCCACTCTGGGGACCGGAGAACCTTGCCTGGGTGCGCAAACCGCAATAAAGCTCTACACTGCCTGATTTTGTGGCTGATTGGCATTTCTTCCTCAGCGGAGCCTAAGAAAACCTTACAAAGACATTTTAAATAGGAAAACAAAAAGAGTGTTACAAATCACAAAATGGACAGCCCCTGCTACAATGATCCAACACAAAAAGTCAGTCATCCCACGGAAGAGAAGCCTGCTCTTAAAAATGGTCACTGCTCTTGTGATCATTTTCTTGATGTTAGCTAATTAGGTTCTTTTCAAATTTTTCCTACTACAGTATAACAAGCATTTCTTTTTTACTATGTTTAGGATTATTCCTTAGTACTGATTTCTGTGTCATTTTGGTAAGCAGATTTTATGAACATTTTTATCTTAATACTCTTTCACTTTCCACTTAACTCTCCCACAGGCAATGTATTAGGGTCCTATTGTTCCATTCATGGGTTTAGGCCCTTTTGAAATCTCCTCCGCAGAGCAGCACTCGCAGATCAACCTGTCTGAAACAGCACCCCCTCTTTCCAAGGAAGATACTCAAAATATTTAGCACTGGTCATCACAAGAGATGGATTTTCACTCTGTCCTGTGTGTACCAGCTGAATGTTAGCCCACTTTTCTGTACCCCCTTTGTCTCCAGTACCTCCTCATCTCCTTATCTAGCTTTAATTTTCTCAGTAGCAGATTTTGTTTACTGACATATTTTATATCACTTTATTGTCTGTCTCATCTATTAGTATGTAAGCTCCATGAGAAGATAAATTTTTACTTCCTTTTTTAAAAATCTGTATTCCCACATGTAGAATAGTACCTGGCACATTAAAAGTACTCAATACATTAGGTGAATGAATGAAGAATGAATAAATGAGTTGATTTTTACCTAGAGCAAAAATAATCTACTTAGTAGTCCTGGGAAACCTGAAATTCTATAAGTAATGTTTCTCAATTTTGACAAAATACATCTATTCTTAGTTTTTCTCTGTAGCAAACTTTGAAAATTAGCCCAATTGGAAAAAGTGTACTATACAAACTTTATCTCTAATTTTAAATTATCTAAAATAGTTTTGTAACCTCATGAAAGTATTAAGGATGAACATAATCCATCTATTTAGTTAAATGCATCAGAACCATAAATTCCATCATTGTTCTAGTACTATACTCCCTGAGAATTTATGGCAGTGGCTGCTTCAAATAAATGAATACACTTAATACATACATATTCTACTTAATATTACACCATAGAAGTCTTACTTAGTTTTCATATTTCTGATTCAAAACCCCTTAATTTCTTAGCATTTGAAATGACTTAGACCATTTATCTAATATACAACACTTGGATCTACTATAAGCAAGTACATTTTTAAATATTTTCTTACAACTGAATTCCACTCACAAGTAGCACATAGAATTAGAAACACGTCTGGCTAAGATGGAAGCACAGGCAGGTATGCTTTGATTCCTTGCACAACCAAAAGAAGAACAACAACAAAATAAAATAAAAAGTAAAAAAAAAACACAGAACTTCCAAAAAATCAAGGTGTATGGAAGTCTGACAACCAGCAAGTTAAAGAACAAATATTCATCCAGACCAGTAGGAGTGGTGAAGATGGGCAACCAGGGTGCAGAGGACACACAGCAAGGTGGCAGACTGGGCAGGTGAAGAGGTGGCTGGTGGAGCAGGTGGTCCCACATTTGTATGCACATAAGCCGGGAGGAACAACTGGGGAGCAAGATGGACCACACAGCCCACAGTTCCAGCACACAACAAACTAAAGCCTCAAAACCTCCCCCTGTAAAAACCTATGGGGGTTGTTGTGATGGGAGAAAATCCCAGCCTCACAGGAGAGTTTGTTAGAGAGACTTATGTGGTCCTAGATGCACACAAACCCACCCATCCAGGAATAAGTACCAGAAGGGCTCAATTTGCTAGTGGAAAGTGGGGGAAGTGAATGAAGCAGGGTGAGAGCCAGGTAAGTGGCATTGTTCCCTCTCTGACCCCTCCTACACATACAACACCACAACGCAGTGACGTGAGTTGCCCCACCCTGGTGAATACCTAAGGCTCCACCCATTACAACACAACAGCTGTGCTGAGACAAAGAAATATGGTCCAAATGAAAGAACAGATCAAAACTCCAGAAAAAGAACTAAGTGACAAGGAGATAGACAACCTATCAGATTCAGAGTTCAAAACACTGGTACTCAGCATGCTCACAGAAATGGTGGAGTATGGATGCAAAACAGAGGATGGAGGAAAATCTATGCAAAGTGAAATAAAGAAAAATATAGGGGAGCCAACATTGATGGGAAGGAAAGTGGGACTCAAATCAATGATTTGAAACAGAAGGAAGAAATAAACATTCAAGCAGCACACAATGAAGGTACAAGAATTCAAAAAAAAATGAGGAGAGGCTTAGGAACCTCTGGGAAAACTTTAAACATTTCAACATCCTAATCATAGGGGTGCCAGAAGGAGAAGAAGAAGAGCAAGACACTGAAAACTTATTTGAAAAAATAATGAAGGAGAACTTCCCTGATCTGGCAAAGGAAACAGACTTCCAGGAAGTCTAGAAAGCTCAGAAAGTCCCAAAGAAGTTGGACCCAAAGAGGAACACACCAAGGCACATCCTAACTGCATTACTCAAGACTAAAGATAAAGAAAGAATCTTAAAAGCTGCAAGAGAAAAGGAGACAGTTACCTCTAAAGGAGTTCTTATAAGACTATCAGCTGATTTCTCAAAAGAAACCTTGCAGGCAAGGAGGGGCCAGAAAGAAGTATTCAAAATCATGAAAGGTAAGGGACTAACATCCAAGATTATTCTATCCAGCAAAGCTATCATTTAGAATGGAAGGGTAGATAAAGTGCTTCCCAGATAAGGATAATTTATAGTTCATCATCACCAAGCCCTTATTTAACATGTTAAAGGGACTTACCTAAGAAAAAGATCAAAACTATGGACAGCAAAATGACAACAAACTCACTACTATAAACAACTGAACCTAAAATACAAAAACACACTAAGAAAACTAGAACAGGAACAGAATCACAGAGATGTAGATCACATGGAAGGTTAGTCGGGAGGGGGTGGGAGAAGAATAGAGGAAAAGGGGAATAAGAAGCATAATTGATACATACAAAGTAGACAGGGATGTTGGAAACTGCCCTGCCTGGTTTCAGAAGCTGTAACCCCCCATGGCTAAGGCTGAGTGAGAGACCTTGGGACCTTACGCCACTTAGGAGACAAAACTTATCTCCTTGGCAGGAAATAAGTTTTACCCCCTTTTACTTCACCCTGCTTAGCCCCAGGCAGATGACTGTTTAGCCAGTGACAAATAAGATCCCTCAAGGGAGGGACAACCTAAGGCAGGCATGGTCAGGAAGGGACCCTCGGGGAAGGACTTAGGGGGGCTACAGATAAAGGGGGTGATGGACCCTCACCCCTCAGCTTTGACATAACCTGAGTCCTCATTCTGTCTTCGAGAAGTCTCCTAATCTCTTGGCTGCCTTACTTCCCCTGCCCGATTTAAGCCTAAAACAATTCCCGGGGGGTGATGCAGCCCTGGGCAGGAACAAGTGGTTCCTTGGGGCAATCAGTCCTAAGAAAGAATACATAAAATCTTGGAAAACCTGCATTGCTAAGAATGCCCTCAATTTTCTGATAAGTGTCCAAGCATGAAATGAGTTTGTTTCCCAAAGTTTCATGGCCCTTTAGCTAACTAACCCTGACTCAAAAGAAGCCCTCGTAGCTCTTTGTATATTATCTATTGTTTAATTCTTACTGCCTGACAATGACTGATGAGCTTTACCTGTATTCTCAAAATTAACAAAACTTACTTTTATTATAAAATTATAAATGATTGAATATTAGCCACTTACTTGCTAATTGCAAGTTCTGGTACAGTAGAGGTCTCCTTCATTTGTACAGTATTGTCATGTCAGTAGGTGGTGTTAAATATTAAGGCATGTATATAAAAACCACTATACCAGTTTTCAGAATCTAGACATGTTTGGCATTAAATTAGAGTTAACAGTTTCTTCAAGATAATTATTTTAAAAAACAAGATTTGGAAGTGGGCGTAAGAAAATCTGTAGGTATGAGATCAAAATTTCTTGTTATATAAATGACAATAATTCTACTCAGTCTGTCAGCTGTGACACGTTCTAAGCAGGCCACAAAAAACATAGACCTTTTAAAAACTTCCCAAATATAATAATTTGCAATGCTTTTCTTTGCAACTTTAGGCATGTTGTTTACATCTCTCAGATTCTTAAATACCTTGCTTTGATCCTTTAGGGAGCTGCCTCACTTTGGAATTATCCACACAGAGAAATAAACTGATGCAAGTAATTTTTTCCTTGCTGCTAACTTATTTAATGCAGCTATGTATTGAAAACTATGGCATTCCTAATGAAAAGTATTAAAGTCTCTTATAGCACATTTAGTTCAAGTGTTTAAATGAACTCAGGAAGCTAAAACAACACTTTATGGGCTTTTTAGAGAAAAATGATAAAAATCTCATATGTTTTCTATAGTCTGTCCAGTGCAAAGCTCATGGTGACACATAAAAGTTTGAAAGAACCACCTAGAGAAAAATGAAATCCTTAGAAAATAATTAAGCCCAATGAGAAAAAATTGAGAACTGGTGTCATTACTGTGTATTCACAGAATCCACTGACATGCCTCCCTCTTTCTAGGTGCCTCCCTGTGGCAGACTGTATTTTCCAAAAGTAGCCCAACAATGTCTTTCATCCCCCAGTTGACTCTGACACTCATCCCTTTAGAAGTGGGGCTATGGTCTCTCTCCTTGAATCTGGGTGGACTTTTAACTACAGTGAAAGTGATGCTACGTGACTTCTGGGCCTACATCATAAAAGACAATAATGTTCAGCTCCTGCCTGGTTTGCTTGTGAGATTCACTCTTAAAACAGGGCCACCATGCTGTGACAAAACCCACACATGGGAAGACTCATGTGGAAAGAAGCCAAAGTCCTGGTCCACTGCCCTGGCTGAGCTTCCAGCTGAGACACAGAAGCAACTTGCCACCTATGTGAGTAAGTTGACTTGAAGTGGATCCCTGAGCTCCTACCCAACACAGCCCAAGCGAGACTGTGCAGCAGAGATGAAATGTTCCCACTGATCCATGCCCAAACTGCACACAGATGCACAAAATAAATGACTCATTCTAAGCCACCGTATTTTCTAGTAGTTACACAGTTAATAAGATGTTTTTATACTTAAAAGCTTAAAAAACTATACTTTCTGGAATCCTTTGCAACTGAAGTTCTGGATGTGAATTATGCCCTACCAAATATAGGGAGCCATATGGTCTGGAAATATAGATATTACTTTAACATGCATTTTAATATTATAATAAACCATATCTATTTGCTTGTATTTCCTGAATTGTTTGCCACCCTGTACATACCCTCACACAAGATTTAGAAGACAAAGGTCATCTATACTTGTCAAATGTGGGCATGAGACAAAGGGAAGTATCAAGGATTACATGGAGAAGAATAGTGTTTGCCATTTCCTGAGATGGGCAATCAGGTGGAAGAACCAGATTGGAAAGAAAGTCCTACAGTGGCCCTCTTGAGAAACACTAGTGTATACTATAAACTCTTAAATCTACACTGAGTTTAAAGAGTCTGGGGAATATCCAGTGTCCAGAGGTAACTGCACAGATAATCTGAAGCTCAGATGAGAATGTTTGGGGTTCATTAGAGATATAGACAATGCTTGGAGCCCTTGGGTGGGATGCATGCACCCAGTGAGAACACATACAAAGAAAACAGAGGCCAAGAAAAAACCTTGAAGGCTATTGTCATTTAACATATGAGCAGATAAGAGGTTGAACCAGACCACCATCTTCATTAAGCATTTTACATATTGAACCACTTGCACAATTTCAGCTAATGTTAGATCTCAAATTTCATAGACCAGAACCTAAGTAGAACCACACTCTGTACCAGACATTATATTTAACTTTTTCAACGCTATTAGAGTATTTTAACAATCCATGCTGCTGCAAGCTGCTCTGCCCTCATCTCTTCTTGGTCTTCTCCACGGTTTACAGAACTTATTTCAGTATCTCTTCTCTACCAAACTCCCATTTGATTTCTACTTCCTTTTAAGCATTTTTTAAACTTAAGGATAAATCTCCTTTATCAATAAGGCAAGCATGTATTTTCTTCATTGGAGTCATCAGGTGTCTGATCAGGTGCAGGGGCTTGTTTCACCCTGTGCCAGCTTTACCAGGAAGCTGGCCTGAAGACAGGAGGAGCTATTGAAGGGCTGGGCTCCTGCTTTAGCTGCACCTGGCCACAGCCCTGTCATCTTCAATGAAGGAAAGATGAGAGCACTATCAATGCAGCTTCTTCAGGCTCCCAGGCTAAGGGTAAGATTTATGAGTCAACTGCAGGGTTTATGAATTTTTATCCAGTGATGTGGTACACATTACCAATAAACACAACAGTTGAAGACACTGGAAACCTATTTTCCTCACCAACAACTTAAACTGGAAAAACAGAACCTTTACATTTCCAAGTTTGTGCCCTTAACCTTGTGTTTTGTAATTTTTGCTAATTAACAAATATTAAGAATGAGTGTTAGTACAAAAAGAAAATTGGAAATAGGAAGTTATAAGATTAGCTGTCAGTGACTAACAAGTGTTGCTCCAAAACAGGCAGTTTTTTCTCACTGGATCCTTTTCAGTAGAATTTGGGTGTGGTAAATGTACTTCCAGTGCAAACAATCAGCAAATGTCAATCATTGTAAAAAAAGTTAATCTATATACATAGGGATAAGATTAGCTACTTTGCATCTCTGTTGAAATTGTGCACTGCATTTAAGAGAAAGTTAATCACATCACAGCATTGAATATGTATTATGATATATTTAATGATTAATATTCATAATGCCAATTTTTCAATACAGAGGTAAAGTGTGTTTGTTTTGAAAACAATTATATTTGATAGTTATTTGACAGATAGGACTGTCTTGAAAAAATAGTGCCTTTCTCCAATTCTCAGAAAGGTATCGTATGGGTTTGTGGTGGCCCTAATAACCCATGTAAAAGTTTTATAAATCAGAGTGCTTCCTAAATTTTATCAAGTATTTTGGGTCTCCAAATAATGATCAAATTTCAGTATTAACTCTTGTCACCTTGGGCAGGTCATTTAACTTTCTAAGACACGTTTTCTCTTCTGTGATATCAGAGTCATGGTCAAATCATTATTTTGGCCCTTTCTACTCTACTACCACTTCAAGATTCTTCTTGTGGAGCAGATCCATATATGGCCTGTTTGAGCAGTATGGATGTTTGAGGAGTCCTCCAAATATATGCAAAATATGAAAAAAATCTGAAAGCTAAAATCTCATTAACTTTAACATAAACTTCAGGAAAAAATGTTATTGCTGAAGAGAGAACACTGATGTTTTCAAACATCAACTACATTATCAAGCTTTTCTCTATATTATCTCATTGACCTTTAAAATCATCCTGTTAGTTATCCCCATTTTATGTAGAAGAAAACAGTTAGTATATTGCATAACCAATCACACTGCTTCTCAGAGGCCAAGGTCTACTATCTCAAGGGTCTAGAGCAAAGAAAACTGGGAAATAGAAAGTTGATGTTATCTGAAAGAGGCCAAAAGAGGTGCATAGATCTGGAAGGTGTGGATATTCAGTCTACCAAAATGGTTAGACCAGGGTTTACAAATTATGACCCAAGGAACAAGTCTGCCTATCACCCATTTTTATAAAGTTTTAAGGGAATACAGTCATGTTCACTCATTTATGTACAATCATTGGCTGTTTTCATATTACAAAGGAAAAATAAGCAGTTATGATACCCTTTGGCCTTAAAAGCTTAAAATATGTACTATGTAAGTTTTCTGACCCCTGATAGAGTTCTGTGCTTATAACTATAACCTATCCATTCATCTCCAGATTCTACCAACACCATCCTTATTATTGAAACTTCTGCTGGAAAACTTGTTACTGAGAGCCAATGTAGTATTTGATTATATCTGTCTTTACTCAAGCTTACCGATATTTCCTTTATTATCACTGACCATAAACCAGCTCTTAAACCACTGTGATCGTAAAGCCCAAACCATTTAATCATATCAAGTTCTCAAGAAGTTCCTACTTCCACCCAAGGTGCTAGTTTCCTAGTTCCCATTCCATCAGGGCACTCTTCAAGATTGAAGGTGGAATCAAGTTGTATTTCCAAATTGATTATGTAAGACACAATGTTGTGGTAAATAACTGCCATAAAAGAAATGCCTTCACTTATTAATAGATTAATTATCTCTATATATTATATGTGACAGGTAGGACAAGGCCTTAATCAACTTTGATCCTTTTCAAAGAGCATAGATGCTTTCTGAACTGCCATGTACCAAACATACAATACCAGCTTATTTAAAGAGTAGAATGTTTTACCAGCACCCATTTATGAAAATTACTCTTAGTAAAGTGGTGATAGAGGGAACATTCCTCAACATACTCAAGGCCATATATGATAAACCCAAAGCCAGCGTCATACTAATGGACAAAAAACTGAAAGTGTTTCCCTTAAATCAGAAACAAGACAAGGATTTTCATTTTCACCACTCTTCTTAAATGTAGTACTGAAAGTCCTAACCACAGTGATCAGACAAGAAGAAATAAAGGCATTCAAATTGGAAAGGAGAAAGTAAAATGTTCTTACTTGCAGATTACATGATACCGTACATAGAAAACCCTAAAAAAAACTACTAGAACTGGTCATTGGATTCAGTAAAGTAGCAGGATACAAAATTAATATTCAGAAATTGGTGGCACTTTTATACATCAATAATGAACTATCATAAAGAAAAATTAAGAAAACAATCTCATTAACTATTGCAAAATTAAATAAATTACCTAAGAATAAATATAATCAAGAAGTCAAAGACCACCCTGTCTGGTGTGGCTCAGTGGGTTGAGCACCAGCCTGTGGACTAAAGGGTCATGGGTTTGATTCCCAGTCAAGGCACATACCTGAGTTGTGGGCCAGGTCCCCAGTAGGGGCTGCACAAGAGGCATCCACATTGGTATTTCTCTCCCTCCCTTTTTCCCTCCCTTCCCTTCTCTCTAAAAATAAAGAAATAATTTTTTTAAAAAAAGACCTATACTCTAAAAATTATAGGCTACCAAAGAAAGAAACTGAGGAACAAATAAGTGGAAGCATGTACCGTGTTCATGGAGAGGTAGAATTAACATCATTAAAATGTCCATACTGCCCAAAGTACTCTATAGATTCAAAGCAATTCCTATTAAAATACCAATGGCACATCTCACAGAACTAAAACAAATACCCTAAAAATATATATAAAACCAAAAAAAAACCCCTGAATAGCCTCAGCAATCTTGAGAAAATATAACAAAGTTGGAGTTATCACATAACTGATATCAAACTATACTACAATGCCATAGTAATCAAAATAGCATGGTACTGGCATAAGAATAAGCACATAAATATAGAATAGAATAGAATAGAATAGAATAGAATAGAATAGAATAGAATAGAATAGAATAGAAAGCCCAGAAATAAACCCACATCTTTACGGTCACTTAATATTTGATAAAGAAGCCAAAAACATAAAATGGGGTTAAAACAGTCTATCTAATAAATGGTATTGGGAAAATTGGACAGATGCATGCCAAAAAAAAAAAAAAGAAAGAAAAAGAAACTACACCACCTCCTTACACCATACACAAGAATAAACTCAAAATGGATAAAAGACTTAAATGTAAGTCACAACACCATAAAAATCCTAGAAGAAAACAGGCAGTAAAATCTCAGATATCTCTCCTAGCAATATTTTTGTGGTATGTCTTTTCAGGCAAGGGAAACAAAAGAAAAAGATAAACAAATGGGGCTCAATCAAACTAAAAAGTTTTTGCACAACAAAAGAAACCATCAACAAAATGAAAAGATAACCAACTGAATAGAAGGACATATTTGCCTGTGATACATCCAATCAGGAGTTAATTTCTAAAATATATAAAGAACTTATACAACTCAACAGCAAGAAGACAATCCAATTTAAAAATGGGCAAAGGACCAGAATAGATGCTTCTCCAAGGAGGACGTACCAATGGAGATTAGACTTATGAAAAGATGCTCAACGTCACTAATTATCTGAGAGATATAAATTAAAACCACAATGAGATAACACCTCACAACTATCAGAATGGCCAACATCAATAAATTAACAAACAACAGGTGCTGGCAAGGATGTGGAGAAAAGGGGAACCCTTGGGCACTGTTTGTGGGAATAAAGATTTGTGCAGCCACTGTGGAAACAGTATGGAGTATCCTTAAAAAATTAAAAATAGAACTGCCTTATGACCCAATGATTCCTCCACTTCTGAGACTATATCCAAAGAAAACTGAAACACTAATTCAAAGGAATACATGCACCACTATGTTCACAGCAGTGTTATTTACAAAAGCCAAGATTTGGAAACTGTCCAAGAGTCCATCAGTTGATGAGTGGATAAAAGAATGCTTTGACACATTTACACAGTGTGATACTACTCAGCCATAAAAAAGAAGAAAATCTTGTGTGACAGCATGGATGGACCTGGAGAGTATTATGCTATGTGAATTAAGCCATTCAGAGAAAGACAAATAATTTATGATTTCACTTATAGGTAGAATCTAATGAACCAAATATTCTAACAAACAAAATAAAAACAGAAGCATATATACATAGAACAGACTGACAGCTGTCAGAGGGGACAGGATTGGGGGGCTTGGTAAAAAAGTTGAAGGAATTGAGCAAAAAAATAATAATAACAACATACAGACACAGACAACAGTATGGTAATTGCCAGAGGAATAAGAGGTGAGGGGAAGTGGAAGAGCACATAGGAGGGATAAATTTAGGCTGAGAAAGATTTTACTTTGGGCGGTGAGTTCAGAATTCAATATGCAGATCATATGTTATTGAGTTGCAACTTAAAACCTCTATGGTTTCATTAACCAAGGTCACTCCAACAAATTCAATAAGAAAAAAGAATTAGTTTCATATGCCAGGTTATGAGTACAGCCCATGAAAGGCAAACAGGTGTGTTTAGTCTATATACATAACATTTTTACTGATGAAATATGTCAAAAGTGGTTTGCAAAGTTTCATATTGGAGATTTCTCCCTAGACAATACTCCACAGTTGGGTAGTTGAAGTTGATAGTGATCAAATTGAGACATTAAGTGAGAACAATCACTGTTATACCATACAGGAGATAGCCGACATACTCAAAATATCCAACTCAATAGTTATTGGTGAAAATGAAAAAAATTATAATTAATTATATATAATATTTTTCCCAAGGAGCCAAAATATTTTATTTGTAATTGATTCTCTTTTGTAACAACTTGAGATTTAATTCACATTCTATACAATTTACACATTTAAAGTATACAACTCAGTGATTTTTTTTAGTATATTCAGAGATGCCACCATTATCACAATCAATTGTACAATTTTCCATCACCCCAAAAAGGAACCTAAACCCACTGGCCATCACCCCAACTCATCCCGCGAACCTGAAGTCCTAAACCACTGTTAATCTAATTTTTCTACATAGATTTGACTATTCTGGACATTTTATATAAATGAAATAATATATATGGCCTTTTCTGTCTGGCTTCTTTCACTTAGCATGTTTTCAAGTTTCATCCATGTTGTAGCCTATATTATTCATTACATGTTTATTGCCAAATAATATTCCATTGTATGTATATGTCACATTTTGTTTATGGATTTATTAGTTGACCAACATTTGCATTGTTTTCATTTTTGCTAGTATGAATATGCTATAGACATTTGCTTACAAGTTTTTACATAAAAACATGTTTTCATTTCTCTTGGATATATACCTAACAGTGGCTGGGCAGATATGGTAACTATGTTTAGCCTTTTTGCTAAACTGTTTTCCCAAATAGCTGTACCATTTTACATTCCCACAGCAGTTTATGAAGGTTCCAATTTCTTTACATCCTCAGCAGCACTGTTATTGTCTTTTTTATTATAACTATCCTGATGAGTATGAAGTGGTATCTCATTGTGAGTTTGATTTGCATTTCTCTGACAGCTAATAATGTTGAGCATCATTTTATGTGTTTACTGTCTTTTTGTTTATCTTCTTTGGAGAACTGTCAATTTAGATCCTTTGTTCATTTCTTTACATTGGGATCTTTCTCTTTTTATTAGAGTATAGTAGTTCTTTATGTATTCTAAATACAAGTTTCTCCCTTTCCTGATACATGATTTGCAAAATTTTCTCTCATTCTGTGGATTGTCTTTTTGCTTATTTGATGGTATACTTGGAAGCACAAGAGTTTTTAATTCTGTTGATGTCCAATTTATCTATTTTTTCTTTTGTTGCTTGTGCTTTTATTGTCATTTATTTAAGAAACCATTGCCATAAAACCCAGGTCATAAACTTTTATACCTCTAATTTTTCCTAGAAGTTTATAGTGTTTGCTCTTATATTTAAGCCTTTGGTCCATTTTTATATGTGCTGTGAGATAAAGGCCCACTTAAGTCCTCTGCATATGAATATTCAGTTGTCCCAGCACCCTTTGGTGAAAAGACTAATTTCATCTAGCAAATTGCATTAGCACCCTTTTCAAAAATCAGTTGACTATAAATGTGAGGGTTATTTCTGGACTGTCAGTCTAGTCCTATGAGTTTGGAAGTAATCCTTCCTCTCTAATTTTTTGGAATAATTTGAGAAAGATAGGTGTTAACTCTTAGATTATTGGCAAAATTCACCTGGAAAGCCATATGATCCTGGACTTTGTCTTTGGGAAATTTTAAAATGACTGATTCAATTGTATTACTTGAAATCAAGTCTATTCAGATTTTCTATTTTTTCATTATTCAGTCTTAGGTGTATGGTTCTAAATATCCATTTCCTCTAGGTTTTTCAATTTGTTGGCATATAATTGTAGGAGTCTCTTATGATCCTTTGTATTTCTGTGGTGTTGAGGAAATATTTTCCATCTAAAAAGATGAAACTTCATCTGCTGAGTATAGGAAAATATATTCTTGTAGGAAAACAGTTATACAATAAATTAACAAATAGCACAATCATTATCACTCTTACATACACATGAAAAAATACATTATAGAATTATTAAAGTTCTCTGGTAATTACTGGCATATCCTCTTCCAAATATTTTCATATGAAAAAGGAATTATCTTTTAAAACACATTGTAGTGACTTAATCAAAACATATGTTTTATATTTTAAAATAGCACTGTAGCAAATATGTTTGTGGCACAAATGTTCATAACTGTGTTGTGTAGGAAGATAAAAATAAAATATAATTCTTAATTAAGATTTGATTGTGCTCTGTGTTGTATAGATAATGCCTTCTGCTTTAATTCGCTCCAGTATTGGTCCATAGATCTGCTTTGAAAAAGGTCCAATCAGGCCTTTAGCTTGAATTTCACCTGAAAGAAAATAAATTTATAGTTGCCATTTTAAAGGTGGTATTAAAGGTTAATTTCTACAGCAAGTCTCCACATAGCATTAAACTCAGAGTCAATCCATTGTTGGAGGCCTGACCATTTTTAAAATACCTGTTCAATGTCCCTGCTAAATTATTACTTAATCAATACTCTGCAAAAAAGGGGGGATTAATTTTATATTGCAAAATAATCTGGCCTTAGGGACAGGGTCATAATTTTTATACTTAACTGAATTAACTCCTGTTAAGATAATTAGATAATAAAGTATATTAAGAAAGTAAAGTAAATCAAACTGGTCTGCTTTTTTTTTTTGCCAACGTCATTTTATTTAAAAGCATAACGCCAACAGAATGAATTAAAACCCATCTGGGTTTTTTTGGCACATATATCTGCTAGGATCATTGAAACAATAAGTCTGGACACATTCCTTAAATGCCTTTATGACCTCTTCATACATCACTTCACCACTCTGGTTCCTCAGTAACTAACTACGTGTTTTAATTTGATATTAGCTGATATGTAGATATATTTTCTTGTTATTGAATATTAATATCTTTTGATGTCTTCTATTTTCCTCACACTTTCACAAGGGCCAAATAGGGTATTATACTCAGAGGTAATGCTTGTTTAAACATATATGTAATCATAAAGGAAGAGTGGAGAGTTAAAATTTGAATTAATTTTGTTCAAAATATTTATTGAGTACTGATAATATACTGAGATATAAAGACAAAAAGTGGTCTCAAAAAAATAATGTGTTCCAGGCAAAAATAAAATTAAAAATGGTCTCCTTTTTTGAAATCTAGAAGTGAATAACTTCTGCTATTTCAGTGTTACCACCCCCAGAATATGAATAAACAAGGAAAGGGAGTTACCATGTGAGTGGCAGGAGCTTTATGTATTATTTCACTCCAGTGTCACAACAACCTTATGAATTAGAGATGACATTTCCCAGTTTACGGATGAGGGAACTCTGGCTCAGAGCTGCTGAGTAGCTTGTACCTTATCACTCAGCTGTCTTGTGACTGAGCTGGGACACAGAGCAGGTCTAACTCTGAAGCCCTTGATTTTTATTCACCACAGAGTGATCTCCCAGTCATTTAGCATCTGGATCTTCTGAGATGGCTCACTTTTATTTATTTATTTGTTTTTCTCTTTTATTAAATTTGCTGGGATAGCATTGGTTAATAAAATTATATCGGTTTCAGGTATACAATTCTATAATACATCATCTGTATATTGTATTGTACATTCAAGTCTCTTTCTATCACCATTTATTCCCCCATACCCTCTTCTATCTCCCCCAACTCCTACAGAGATGGCTCACTTCTAGTGAATGCCAGTGTTATACTCAAGAAAAATTATTTGATGTCCAGGCACTCGATGACTTAGAGATGATAAGACAAAGGAACTTACCATGAAGCAACATTTTGGCTGCCATAGCAGTGGGTAACCCCACAGTTTTAGCCATGGCTGAAAAGCCATTCACATCTCCATAAACCACAAGATCAATAGTTTTATTTTCTAAATGTCCAGAAGGATGCCTGATTCCAAAACTGTCTCTCATCACAATCATATCTTTCTCTCCAGGACCTTAAAAAAAATAAACAGATGTTTTAAAATGTCATCATCATTACAACTCCAGTGTCCTATTTCATCTCCTGCTGCTGCCTTTCTGCTTCCACAAGTTTCCCTCCCATTGTACACGGCCCTTTGGGCAATGATCTATACTGCTTTTTAGATCAAAGACCAACTGACAAACTCAAGGAATTATAACTCCAGTCATGTTCTTCTATACAAGTTGCTATTACAACAGCCTGGCCACAGACATGCAGGCCCAAGTTCATTCTTATTTGATAGTTCTTTCATTCTTCCCTCTGAAAACATAACCCAGTGTTCTTTCCCTCATATTGTACGTCCCCACCTCTACTGCTTGGCTCCAGCCCTCCAATCTAATTTGCTAGTTGTACTGACAATATCTCATGTTTTTTCTTCTGGGACATTTTGTTAATAGCCCATGGCCTACCATAGGAGAGTTTCATAGCCAAATGCTTGGAAAGGGCATCCACCACAGACTCTGCCTGAGGGACTTGTTCATCCCCAAGTAATCCCAACCTGAGAAGCACAAGAGGTGGCTGAATTAGTTCAAGTCCTGTACATGTTCTCACTTGGGAAGCAGAAGGGAACACTCCTTGGATTTACTCTTCAAGGGTAGAATAACAAAATGACAGTTCAAGTTATAGGACCCTCCTCAATTGTAAAATAACAATAACAATAGTAATGTTTTAACCTGTAGAATCACTCCCAGACTCGCTGAGAAAGTACTCTCTGGAGCAAAACTGATACATTGGAACACTACTGGAATCCATAGTGTTCCAATGAAATTAACCAACAGGTTAGTTCTCCTGCATTAAGGATACCAGCAAACTGTGCCAGTCACGTGAATGAGTGTTTTAAAATGGTTGGAAAAAGACTGGGTAAATGCCCTACAGGAGAAAAAAAACACCTTTCTTGGGAATTGAGTAGTAAAGTGTCTCAAGTATTTCCCAAGTTATAATTGCCATTGAATTTCTCTATTTCATCCCCACATGAACATGGTATATGGTAATCTCTCCACAACAATAGAGCAGAAAATTAATAAAAGACAATGTAAAATATTTGGTTCTATTTTGACCTTTCTTTGATGAAAAAAGATGAAATAATCATTGATACAATATTTTGCTCTAAACTGATGGGCAGGTGCCTACCTTTCAGCAGCCTCCAGTTGAGTACTATCTCCTCCTAGTTTCTTAAGGACAGCTTCCCTAAGCACATCATGCTTGGAGGACAGTGAAATTCCAACTAGATCACAAAGGAGCTCTTTCTGGTTAGAAAAAAATGAAAATAAAAATTCTAAGTTCCTAATAAAATAAGTAAGTTGAGAAAGTTTTTATTCAGACACTGGACCTCAAATGGACCATGAATTAAATTAGAAGATTATAAACTGTAACTCATACATATGCATACACATGTGTCTGCACATTTACATATCAATAAATGCATTATATTCCACAATAATATTTTAGCAATAAAAATGGGCCATAACATTAAATCAATACTAAACAGATGGTATCATATTAACATCACACTTTCTGCCTTTGTTCTGTATCACTTTTTTACCCATTCTCCCTCACCCTCCAGCAGTCCATTTTAGCCAGGATAAAGTGGAAGGGGCTGATTGCTGTGGTTGCTAGCAGCAACCAGAGTTGTTCTGTAGGTTCAAGAGATGAGAAAGACCTTGCAGACAATAAAATCTCAAAAGGAAAACTTAGGAGTCACATCAGAAGAATGGCCCCATGAGAGATCCCCTCAGTCTCTCCTCTTGAAGTTTCAACAACTTGAACAGCTATAACTTAACAAAGGATTCTCTGCTCGACCCATAAACACATCTGAGACATCTGGACATTGAAACATCTAAAAGTAAGCAAGTAAGAACAAAAAGGGGAGGTGAGAAGGGAGAAGGGCTAAGATGATCCACCGATGCAGCCCTATAGCCAGGGAAGAAATCTGGTTGTGGCCAACATTCCCTTCAGCTGCGGGGAGCAAAGAGATCTCAATGGCAACCCCACAAGTGCAAGCAACACAAGCTGCCACTGAGCCCAGAGACTTAGGCAAGGACACAGCACAGAAGTGCATGTGTCAGGTGATCAGCATTCCAGACAAAGAAACAAAGCCACTATGCCCTTCCACCCCCGTAGCCTCTCAGAGCTTGCCTCCCTTTTCCCTTGGTGTCAGGTCGTGAGCAATTATCTGCAAACCTGAGAAACT